>JACXIL010000174.1:1589496-2206601 GCA_014737365.1 Bombus soroeensis | reverse complement strand
AAAGAGTTTTAATTCTTGTTCCATGTACAATACAATCACACATTAGATAGATAAAACAGGTGCACATATACCGAAGACTTATCTGTAAAAATTGGATCTGTCAAAGGTCCAGGGCTTAAAAAATCTGAAAAATGCCTCATTAATTTTTGAGCCTCAACAGCTCTAGCTCTTGGAGTATTAACACTTTCCAACTGATCTCCTAAATGTAAAACCTTAGTAGCTACAAGATTTATTCTTTCATCTAATTGATGAAACAGATCAATAGAATGTTTATTTCTTTCTTGTAACTCAAGTATTTCTAGTATATGCCTTGCTTCTTCATCTTTCAATGCTGTTTCAAGTTTGTCACATTTTTTTTGTTGACGTTCCTGTAAAATTTGTAAATCTTTAATTGCTTGCAAGAAAGTTTCATGTACTATTGTAGGATCAAAAAATGTTTTTCCATCATCTTTTGTTGTATCATTAACTGTTCTCCAAGCAAGTCTTTCAACGAACTCTTCAGGATCAAATGGATCCTGAAAAAATTTTATTAAAAGGATATTATTATTATTAATGTTTTATAAACCAAGGACAATTCAAATTTATTATTTTAATATATAATTTACCTGTTCTAACTCTTTCATATATTGTTGCATCATTTTGACGAAGTTTAGATGACACTTGTATGAAAGTAAGGTTATAATTTTATTATTAAATACAAATATTGATTTTGTTGACAAAAAATGATATGAAATATATAAATTTTAATAGAAGATTGTTGTTAATCATTTATTAAAATCTATAAATACTACAAAAAACATTTCATTCTGCAATCGTCGAATAGCCTGAATATGTATCGTCCTTGTCTAACTCTATCTTACATTAACTATACTAAAGAACGTACCCGTATGTACCAAATTAAATATCTTTAAATACATTAAATACTATTTCATATCATATACATAGTCCACACAATATTACAAATTAATACTATATGAAGTATATGGGTGTGTGAAATAAGAAATAATTAGTTCTCAAATTACACATTTTTATTTTCTATAGTCATACATTTACTTGTTATATACGTCCTTCTTATGAAGAACTTCATACGTTCTTACTAACTAATTCATATAATAAACAAATATTATCATAATGAAAGAAATCCCACACAGTTTCGAAATATTCTTATTTTGTTTTCATAAACCTTTTTTTAATAACAATACAAAAGCAAGATCATTTGCAATCGTAATATGAGTTTTGTACAAAATATGTCTTTTTTCCTTTTTTTCTTTCTTTTTATCCTTTTCAATAAAAATTAGAATAATATATGGTATATGAAGTTTTTTTTGATATTATTATTGCATAAAATAAAATGTTATTAAAATAACCTGACTTATTAAATGTTTTTCATATGTTCTCATCATAGGAAAGCGAAAACAATTGAAATAATAAATATGTAACATAAAAAAGGTAAACTAGATGTCTTGAACAATAAGTAACCAATATAAAAGGAAAATAGTATTTTGCCAAAATTTTCATCTTACAAACTCATATGGAATACACAGCTTTATGAATATAAGCTTATCGTTTAGATATAAGACAAAACATGTCAAATTTGCCACCGCTATATTTTACAAACGACGTGATGTATTCATAATAGGCGAATAGTTTTATAAATTTTATAAGTAGCACATATTTAAAAAATTGACGTAACTTTATAGAAGTTACCAACTGGAACATATTTAACATATTTAATTATTCTTGTACGTATAGGTATACTATTTACCATTTTTTGTATTAATGTTGAAATATTTATTAATATATTGTTATTAAATTACACTAATGAGCACTGAAAAAAGAAGGAGACAGCGATGACGGCGTGTTTCAGTATGTTATTTCTCTAATTCTTGTTTATCTCAAGAGTTTGGAATAAAATGTGGAAAAATGTTTGGGTAGTACAAAGAGTAAGAATGACTTCCTTCTAAGACAAAAAACATTCAATTATACATGTTACAATTACGCTAAAAAATAAGAATGCTTATCTTTATAACCACGATACATAGTATTATGTAATTTACTTTATAAATTCGAATTGCCGTTAAACGCATCATTGCATAGAATCAATGATCCTCAATGCTATTTCGATAAATTTTCCTATGGTCAGTTTTTTGCACTAGATAATTAGCAAGTTAATAATTATGTTCTCCTTTCTTGAAAAAAAGATAGAACAAAACTTGTTTTATTCAACTCTGCTAACAGAGTTGGTGGTCCATAATAATGCTTCACACCTCCTTATTTTTATTAATATAAACTGAAACTTCCACAATCTTTCTTGTTTCTCTTGGTAATGTTTTTTAATGCAGTATGAAACTGCTACCATAAAATGTCCTTCTGCAATTAAAAGATTTAACATTAATGTACAAAGAAGAATTTTTTATATTATAATTTTCAGTTATAGTTATACAATTAATAGTCCTTATTAGCAAACATAAAAAAACCTACTTTGGTTACAAGGATGCAAAATTACATTTCTCAGCAGCACCCAGATTTAGAGGATTCAATCGGACGTCCATGTTCTATTTTCACCTTATTTGCAGGATCACTGTTTCCACTTGATGGAGGACCCACTCTAAGTTTTATTTCTGCAGCCATTGTCATAAAAGCTTGTTCTACATTCATTGCATTTTTTGCAGATGTTTCTAAGAATGGTATACCAAGTTGGTCTGCATATTCCTATTTACAAAATTATACATGAAATTAATATGCAATTAAAATGTCAATGTTATCATAGCTTTCTTACTTTTGCTGTTGTGTAATCAACAACTTTTTTAGTGTGAAGATCACATTTATTGCCAACCAGCAGCTTATTCACATTATCACATGCATAACGATCAATCTCTTCCAGCCATTGTTTAACATTATTAAATGTTTCTTGATCCGTACAGTCATAAACAACGATAATACCATGTGCACCCCTATAATAAGAACTTGTAATTGTTCTAAATCGTTCTTGACCTGCTGTATCCCAAATTTGTAATTTTATTGTTTTTCCATCTAAATCGATTGTTCGTATTTTGAAATCTACACCAATAGTACTGATATAACTTTCTGTGTATGTGTCATCAGCAAAACGGAGTAGAAGACATGATTTTCCAACTCCAGAATCTCCAATTAAAAGTAACTTAAATAAGTAATCACTGCAAAAAGATGTTTACGATAAATAAGGTTAAATTATATTAAATAAGCAATGTACATAATTAATTCCGATTTATAATTTATTTTAGCTAATTTATGACAACATTTATTTTTGTTAATATTTAAAGATGTTTTGTTTAATTCCAAAATAAAAAAGCAATCAGTACAAGGTCATAGAAACAGGTGAATATATTGTTAAGCATTCTTTGTATACAATGATATACTTTGTTTAACGATTAAAATCTATAATAATTAAACTCAATTGATATAAACATAACTATTTCTAAACAATAAATAACATATGTAAAAGATTATTATAATCAGGAAGTAAAATTACATTGTATTACACAATAATTATTATATATTTGATCATAAATATAAAACATGAACAACAATTAGAAATCTGAAAAAAAAAGAATTAATTTGTAAATATATAGCAAAAACTGTGATCTTTTTTAAAATCTTAGACATAAAATATCATAACAGTTTTTTTATTATATATGTATTTTATTTTATTGTTATATGTATTATTTTCACACACGTAATTTAACAAAACATTCAAACACAATACAAGTAACAACGAACTTTGCCTCATACTTTTTATAACATTCTACAAGATCAATTTTCTCAAATTACTTTTAAAAATTTTTTCATGTATTTGCGTGTAAGTTTTGCAGATTTAAAGTTTGAATTTATCAAAAATAGTTAACACAGATCAAGAAATGAATTTATACAAAAATTGAAAATACAGAAAAACAACAGAGAATGAATTTCTAAAATATGGCTTGTGAACATGGGTAGAAAGAGAGACAAAGAGGGGAGAGGGTGGTGAATCTGTCAGATAGTAAACGTTAAACAAAACTTTTTCGTATTAACGTGGCTGTATAAAACATTAATAGCACTAAGTTTGTCTTTTTAGCCTCGTTTGTTGTTACAGTTATAAATAATTGATTATATATTTCACGAAATGAACATATCTTAGATATACTTATGTCTGCGCAAAAAGAAGTTTACTTACTATTCAGGATTCATTGTGGACATGCTACGCTCAGAACACGCTCACTAATATCGTGTACCGTCGTTAAGGAAATCTAAAAAATGGACACGATCCGTATCGACGATGTGACGGCAAAGATTCACAGATCACGTTCTTCGATACGAACGAGCTGTAACAATGGCGGTCACGGTAACTCCTCCCAAACCAGCAAATGAAATGTCTACCATTGACGTAATGCCAGAATGGCAGCAGGTGCTGTTTCACTCCCTCTATTTGACGGGATACGAGTGATTCCAGCACGAGAACCACGTCTGCGCACTTCTTATCTTTTAGGAGCGCTTCTCTTCTGTTTTTTTCCTGGTACTTCCTTTTCCTCCTCTTATTCTCTAATTCGTATATTTTTTTCAATATACATTATTTTCAAGATTTATGTTATTATAAATAAATATAGTACTATATACTTAGAAATGCCATACAAATGAAATTGATGTGTTAATCCTTTTTAATTGGATATCGATATCGGAAATTTTATTAATCTCATGCTATATGTGCATCTAAATTCACGGCCTTAGAACGTATTTTCAAGCTACCGCTACCTGAGTACTATCAGAGATAAGTAAGTGGGAAGATCGTTGATGAGTATAGGAGAATTTCAGCCAAAAGTATGCTCTATGAATTACCGCCTCTAACGGTCAGACGGCCGAACTATGCGCACATTCCCCCCCCCCCCGATACTTTTGATGGATGAAACCACGATACATATGCCGTGACCATAGGGATATATTACTATATCCATGATGTATGCACAGTGAGAGAGGAAATGTGTGTTTGTACGTTCGGTTATATATACGGGATTGCGGTCATATAACTAATATACGCGGGATCACGATTATGCACAGGACCGTAATTTGTACCTACCAGGCCTTACAGAGTTGGACGAAAGCATGCGCTCAATGGTGATTCGAAAACGAGCGGCAAAACGCTGCACCATGTCGTACAACGAGCACTTATAAGTATTTGATTGTCATTTTCGTATAAGAGTCGTTTAAATTATTATAAAATTACATAATTACCAGAAATATCTTAAATATAGTTTGTGTCGTAAATTATAAATGCCGTAAATGTGTTGTAAAATGATCGTAAATAACCTAATATCTGGAATGAAGATATATACAGAGTGTTTCTAATCTATAAAAAGTTTTTGAAATTTGAAGTAAAAAGTATAGGTTGAAAGAAAGTGCTCGTTTATTAATATTATAATTCTGATTTAAAAAATTAAGTTAAATTAGGTTAGATTGATAAAAAATGGATATTGAATGGTTAATAGAAGAAATACATATAGAACAATAAACATAATCTGACACGTATAAAATGGTTTCACAAATGGTAATAAATGCATTTACGACGTGGTGTAAAATATGTGCAAATTACACAAATTGTTATACAGAAAATTATGAATTCATTAAAAATTATACAATTGTTGTAAACTTTCATATTGAATTGAATACAAAATTTTATTTTGCAAATGTTTTGTAAAGCGTTTAATTATCTCAAATCCATCCGACATTCACAATCCTCAAATTTTTTCTAATTTCGATTCCTTTAAGGAATAAATTACAAAAAATAACGAAACAGTTCAAGAAAATTGATAAGTATTGGTAAGTATTAAGAGAATAAAATAACATAAAATGTATTTGCAACCAATTCCTGAAAATAACGTCATTTTCTGACAAAATCCCGGAGCTAAAAATTTGGCGTTCGGGCGAGCAATTTGTTGGCTAAAATAGCGATTTTGTACAAGAAAAACATGATAGCATAGGAGATGATACAATTTCACTGATTTTTGAAAATAACTTCATATTGCAAGACTGTTCTAAAACTGACATTTTCGATTACTGCAAAAATTTTTCGATCGATTTTGTGGTTTCGTATTAGGAGAATAGGATAGAACAGGAGGTGGCATAATTTTGCCGATTCTTGGGAATGATGTCATACTTCAGGAATTGTTCAAAGTTGAAATCTTCAGATTCTCAAAAAATTTATTTGTCAAAATCTCAATTTTGAATCAGGAGAATATAACCTTACAGAAGGTGACACTATTTTGAATTAGTTCTTGAAACTTGACATCATTTCTTAGGATTTTCGAAAGTTATTTCACGGTCTTTTTTTTATACAATTCTTCTTTAAATTTTGTGTGTTTTTGTCTATTTCCCGAATTCAGTGTTTGATTTTTTATGAAATTGGGTAATAAAAAGGACATAAATAGCAAGATTTTAAAGTGCTGTTAAACTAATCTGACTTATTGAAACTCTTCCTAACTACGTTTTATATAATTATTTTATAATAAATAATCTCAGTTTCTATTGTAGGTATTGTATAATCATTTATTCTAAGAAGATCATTGCTTGTGGTTGCTGTTGGTTGCTGCTGGATGCTTGAGGTACGAGACCTTACAGCTTCGCTCGTGGACGCTTACACGGTCAGGATTGAAAGTCCTTCCACATTGTTTACACGGGACCAATTGACTTAAATGAGATTTCCAACTGGCCTCAGCCATTGCATCCAAGTCAACTGTTATATCTCCCGTTTCTAAGTTACCTGGATACAAATTACCATCGTAAATTAAAAATAATAAATTATTACATTCATTATTCGCGCATGCAATGGAAAAGAATATTATTTTTGTCAATTCTACATAATAATTATCAATTGCAGATCAACCCTTCACTTTGCGTGATGAACCAATGGCACAAGGAGCATTTACAGTATTTGATAAAGCTCGACTTTGTGGCTTCCTGACTCTAATCGTGTCTCCCTCTAATCGATATAGTTACACTGACCTTAAGTTCATTGGTAAGGCGCGGGTCATGCAACTGATATTTAATTCCCACGCACTGACTATTAAAGACTACTATAAAGATTACTGATTTGATACGAATTAAAAGTGAAAAAAGATCCATGCACCTGTGCTCCGAATAAAAGCATTCAGGCGAATCGATTACGGTTGTTCAACTCTTGACATCAATTAAACCAAAGTGCATTTTTCCCGCCAAATGAAATTGCTGCATTTAAAAAATGGACGTAACCATAAAGACATGCAAGTATGACAAGATATTTGACTCACGAGCGTAAATAATTTCAGGTCTCTCTGGCTCTTTTCTTCTTTGACCTGGCGGTAATTTTTGGTTCTCCACGTGCCATTTTTTCAAGCATTGTGGCTCGTGAATGACTATGCTAGTAGATCCGAAATCTCTGCCACATATGTAGCATGTGACTGTCTTCTTCTGCACATTATCCTAAAATCAATTTTCTCCAAATAACTATTTCGTTGATTATCTTCGCTGATTTAATAACACTTAAGCGTAAAACGACACAATTTTTATTCATAACAATCGATATAAAAAATTTGTACATAAAATTTAACTCGTACAATAGAACACCACTCGTGGATGATCGCGTGGGAACGCTTATGCAAATTGGATAATATAAGCATGCCTTCCGACACGACTCACCCCCGTTGGGCTGCTTAGATTTTCTTGCATGTTCATCATTTCTGACTTCTGTTGCCGGATCGAATCCTTTTTTCGAGGCTGAGATGATTGCTTTTCCTTTTCTATCTGCATTCGCTTGATGCACTGAGGCTCGTGTATTTTTATACTCTTCGTGCCGAAGTTTCTGCCACATGATTGACAAGAAAGCATAGGAGGTCCTACTCGTGACGTACCGGGAGACTTTTCACTAAGGAAGCTTCCTGCTTTCTCTGGCTCGGTATTCTACAGGTTAAAGGATATGTAACAAACATCCTATTAAAGAGTTAAGACTGGATAAGCACTTTCACCTTTATAGAAGCTTTACAGCTTTTCTGATGGACTGTCAGCCGTTCTGGTAGAAATGTTCTTCCACATTTAGAGCAGGGAACCAATTGTGCCTGAAATACAATTTGTCATCATTATCTTGTCCCGTACTTTCATTCAGTTCTCCATGATTAACACGTCAGTCAACACGAGAACTTTCAGAGAGGAAAAGTTCTTCTTAACGAAATTTTGAACTTAACGAGTCGCAATGCGGTTCTTAGTTTTTAGATCAAACATGCCGTTGCTCTTAAACAACCAAGCCCGTGATAAATCTAGGGCAGCACCTTGAACACGATAGGACTGGGATATTACAGTGCGTGACATACTCCCTGTGTGGAACCAGAGACTTTACACACGGATTCCGCTGAATACACTGGTATTTTTGTTACTACGTATGCATAAGAAATGTGCAAGGGTAAGCCTTAACGAGCCATTCCACTATTACGTTTACTATAATCGATTTAGTCAGTAGGAAGCATGTTTGTCCATAAAAACATTTGCATACTTTAAATTAACGTGGAATTTGCAATTTTGCATCTATTAATGCTAATTCTTACAAGGGAAGAAAAATGAATAAATAAACATAAAATAAATGAATGAATATAAAGTATAAATAAATCCAAAATATACGTAAATGAATTGAGTATGTAAATAAACAACCATTTCGATACTATGCATTTTTGACAATCCATGACTTCTTGTGTTTAATTATATTACGATTAGATTGCAGAAAGTCATGTAATAATGTTACATCACCGTTTGGGAGAGATAGTCGTCAGCCGTGACAAACATAGTGGAATGACTCATTCAACTAATCGAAGTATGTTACTCCATAAAGACAAATACGGAAACGTTTAACGATTCAGGCAACTCTGTCTGAACTCCTCTCGATGATTAATCAAACCGAATAAAATTTACTTGTATTTTATCGGTTCGACAAAAATCTGGTTTAAGGACGCTACATTTGCCGAATGGAAGACTCACATGCTTAAGGAAATATTTAAATCACAGGATACCTGACTTTCTTCCCATGCTACTGCATTCCATTCTGAATGATTGATGGCGATGTCGGGCCTCTGAGGTATCGGGCGCCTTTGGTTCACGGGCAAAGAATTATTTTCCCGTTCCCACTTCTGCCACCATCAATATTCATCAATTATTCGATTAAGTTATAGCTTTATATATTACTGCTAAATAGTGATCATGCTAAATAATAATTATGCTAAATGGTAATTACTTCCTTAAACAGAAATTTATCGCATGAACTTCTAAAAACAAGTAATGCCTTCACGAAAATGAATGCTTATACCAGTGGCTATAATTTTCTTTACATACTCTAATTCATTTTCAGAAGTTCATACGAACGTAATATCAAAAGCTCTAGCGTTTCAAGTATCTAGTTCTAAATTTACAAAGACTCCTTCATAAGACGCAATAAATATCAAATTGGAAGTGGATATGAATTTCAAAGCGATTCACAGTAAAGCAACGTAACGAACACACGATCGATCTACACACGATCTGCAACACAGGTAATGTTCTTTCATGAATAGTCTATAGACAAATTTAGACTCAGTCGAGGTAGTATACGAATTTATCGAACCGAATGTATATACACTAAAACCGCGACACACATGTAAATTACATCGCCTCGTGCCAATGTTCAACTAAAGCGAATAAGTGTCAGTTCTTGTGTACGTATAAATGTTTCTCATATCTACTAAATAGATATGATCACGTACGTATATGCATATCGATCTTCCAAAGGGCCTTGATGTATTACGTGTCTTCAGAGATATCCAATGATATTCATGCATTGTATCTCACACAATCGCGAGTATGAATAATATATAGAGTTCAAGTTCAATGTGAAATTAGATGCTCCCTTTGCAAATACATACCGGGTTACAGTAAACATTTTGTCTATTGATAAACGTGAGATACGCACGCAATTTCTTTTTAACATCGGAATAAATTAAATTTTAATTCAGTAAAACGAAATCTGACGTATTGATAAGGCTATATGAAGTAGCATGACGTGTAATAGGAAAAATATTAGCATAGAAACTACTTGCATCTTAAACGTGATAAAAAAAATATCGTTCTGGAGCTTTATGAAATTTAAAGGCACAAAGTAAAATAATAATTATAGTTGTGCATTCACGATGCTACTAACCTGCATGCATCTAGGCTCGTGAATAGGAAAACTGGCGGTACCAAATTCACGGCCACATATGTAACAAGTAATGGTCCTTGGCCCCTTCTTAATTGGCGCTGACGAAGGTCTACTCGATGCATTAGATCGTTCTTGAAGATTGCCTGATTTGAAATCCTGAACAACCATTTCCTCCACTTTATTCTTACTCTTATCGCTACGAAAATTCAAGGCAACGGGCTTCTGAACAGTTTTTGGTATCGTGGTCCTTGATTTGGAGATCGTAGAACTGTCCTTCGCCTTGGGCTGACTACCCTTCGGGTGACTGTGAAACCGCTCTGGCTGGTCTGGCTTTCCACAGCTCTTGCAAGGTTCCGGAGCGCTCTTTGTTGAAGAGGCTGTGAACACTTCCAGATCGTTCTGTATGGTGGGTCTTGAGCTCTTCTTTTTCAACGTAGACAAGGAAAGTACCTTGTGGCTGGCTGTTCCGTTTCTAATTGTAGATACATAATTCTATTTTTTATTTCCAACTTTGAATTTATTCTATTTTTTGATATTTTTCTCACAAACAATTTTTACCATTTCTACAAGCGGAATTTTCTATACATTCCTGTTTTTAAATTTTCTTAACGAATTCCTTAAATTTTCACGAACCTATTGTTGTTGTCATCCAGTTTCGTGTTATCCAAGCTCTTCTTTGTAGACGCCGCATCCTGCCCACTTATGCGCGCTTGTTTCTGCATCCTAGATGATACAACCGACACGTCGATGTGACTGAACCTCGAGTCGAGAATTTGTTCAAAGCTACGTCGTTTGTGGCGTATGGAGAAGGGTCCGCTGCACCACGACACCTCACCGTTCGATGCTGGGCTATATTGTTGTCGTTGTCGCTCGACACCGGCGACGTTTTGTCGGTACCTTGACGACGAAGGGAATGACGATGTTCTCCCACTAATTGCTTTTGAGAGACGAAACCGCATCATCGAATCAACGAGTAACTCTTTGCTGAGAAGAGACATGTCCAGCTTGTCGACCAGATCGGGGTCCAGCACAGTTGGTTTTTCGAGATTCGCGGTCTTCGGTCTTTCCGGTTCATTGTGTAAGGAAGCACCGCGTTTCATCTTCGGTGGCCAGGTGCTTGTATCCGGTATCTTTAATTTTCCTCGCTGCTTTCCTTTTTCTAAATTATTTTCGTACTCTTACATTTTTGGATAGATAAGATTCTCTAAATAGTTGCTCTAAATAATTTTGTCCATCTTAGATCTTTGGATACATAGGAGTCTCTATATAATTGATTTAAATGATCAAAGGACTCACATTAGTGGTAAAAATCAATGGATTTTGATTTCTCCTTATGTATAAAAAATAATCTCTGGCTATGGATTGGTCGAAACTATAATGTAGTATGATACGTAATATTGATATAAAATACAACATAAAAGTTCAAGGTTAATTCCGCTTAAAAAAAAATACATTTCCATAGCCAGAATTAGAACCCTCTACTTCTAATGCTAATTATTTGGAAGAAATTACCGCCTACGTTTATTCTGGGTTTTTGCAGTTTTATGGCTCAATTTGCATAAAAGAAAGTCTATCATTAAATCATTAACTACTACAGCATATGCAGTTTCTTGATATTAATTAATTGATTAATTTTCTTATTTAATTTCATTACCATTTCCTAATTCAATTTAATACGTAAGGTGCAGTATTAGAGTACAAATACAATATTGTTTATTTTGCTTCTTTTTAATAAAAATGTAATAAACTTTACTTACTATTCAGCATATCCAAGTCATCCTTAATTACTAGAAAAGTTTTTTCGGATAAGAACTCCGTCGGGCTCTTTTTCCATTTCATGATTTTTGCGGTCGACACCGTGATATTGGAGTGAATTATCACTTTGAATTTACAAACAACGTCACGATCAATTGGAAATATTTTGTACTATTTCGATAGCACTGATATAAAAAAACGTTTTTATATTTTAGAAGTAAACCGGTATTTAGAATTTCATAATAGATCTTTATATAAATTTATCGTGTTTTAAAATAAATAAAAAGTATAATCGATCATAATAAGACACACTTGAATTTTCATCATTCTTTCAATCGATTATTAGTAAGAATTTCTGACTCTCTGACGTTTATGGTTATGGAGATTGCTAACTAATTTTTCTTCAGCTACTAAGTCGACCTTTCTCACTATTAGTTCACTGAATTTAACTTCCAACAAAATATTCATGTTGTCACTTTTTAATTATTTTGTAATTCTTTTCGATCCCCATAAAGAAATTTAATTATGGTTCCAATGATATATTTATATATTTATGTATATAAATATCAACTCGATCGCGATATTTTAAATACAAACGATCTTAGTCAATGTTCTAGGTTGAATAGTCACAACGTTGATAGTTCCACGTTTTCAGAATGATCTACAAAACCAGAAGCAGTAAACATACACATGAACGTACTAATTATCATAACTGTGAGACTCTGCACAGGAGAAAATTATGAATTTCTAAAATAAACCATAAATACACATGTCTTCCTTTTCAAACATTGTACAATGAGTACAAATAAAACATAAACATTTTTTTGGACAATCGACAAAAATGTATTTCTATATTGACCGGTTCGTGAAGATCATCGAAGCGGATTTTATCTTGTTTTACTCAATCAAGAAACTTCATTGTATTGATTTGAATCGTGCGCGACTTTTAAACGCGTAGTCCTTTGTCAGCGAAACAGCCGGTGTACTGAGCTTCGGTTTACCTTGCCATTGGCTACATATAGCTTTTACCTTTCGCTTTGTGGTCGACTGTGTGAGAATACAGGTGGCTACAAAAATCGATCCAACAACTACTATTAAACAACTATGCCGTTGTTCGTTTGTGTATGTTCACGTCGTCAGATGAAAGTTTGTTACCACATTGATATTTTAAACGTGGGTGTATATAAAGAATTTTTTTAAAAATAGACGAGTACTTTTTTCTTATTAATATGTCAATCGTTTTAATGTTTTTTATAACTAGTTTTTATATTGACACATAGTTTGTATGTACTTCCAATATAATTTTAATATTTCTGGATTGATTATTAAACTTTGTTATACGATAAAGTGAAACGCTATTTAGATAATACCTTCAATTTTGTAACAACGTTTTATCTAAAAACGTGCGGGCATATTTCACATACCGAGAAAGTACATAGTCATGAGAAATATGGGTATGCAGTTGATAGAATTTTATAGAAAATAAGTATTTTCTATTTACAATAGTAGTACATAATGTATAAATACAAAATATTAATATATTATCGTCTGTATCTATATCGCTTGAAATGAAACCACAATTGAAAAATATTATTGTGGAATTGACACCTAAATCCACGTTTATATGAATATTCCCATTCTCTATTAACGATTTTAAATGCAATATCTTCGTAAGGTGGGCCTGCATGAAATCGTAAAATAGCAAAGTCCTTATTATCTGCACAGGGTGTCTGAAAATGATAACATTTTTATTAATTAAATATTCAAATCATTAGCAATAAAATCAAATTAATTTGAACGATATATCTTACCAAGAAATATTCAGGAGTCGTGTTTTTATCTATTAAATCCGGGTAAAATATATTAAATTTGTAGCCTTGAACGATTTTCGGTGGTGGATTATCCATATCATAATGGGTTTGATTATATTTATTCCATTCGAAACCAGTATGAACTCGATTAAAATATCTTGGTTTTCTGGGTCTATACTTGTCGGACCAAAGATAGATCTGTGCTTCTAAAGATGACTCAACACTAAATTGTGCTTCATCAGAACTCATGTTTTTACGTGCTTCTCTATGCATTGCTTGTTCTTCCGCAGTCATAACATTCTGGATTTTCCGACCTGTACTGAGTACTTGATTTCTTGCATATTCCAATCGCTGATTATCATCCTCTTCTAAAGTTACTAATGTCCCTGGTTCTAGTTGAGAATAAGGTATATATTTTGGAGAATAACCTCCTGATTCATATTCACAGAAAGATTCTGACAAAAGATCATCAGCTGCATTATTAGTCTCTTGATCATCACTGCAAATATATAAAAAACATTTATTTATTTGGAATTTTTCATATGAGTACATATGACAGAAAGACTACATACTCTGATTGACTTTCTTCACTTTTTTCTGTGACTGTATTAGCGACTTGTTCTTCTTGTTTCTCTGGCTGCTCATCAACTGGTTGCGAACTCTCGGTTTCATTTTCCGTTCTAGCTACACCTTGTTCGGCAATTAAAACTTCCAATTTTTTACGTAAATTTTCTTGATGCCGATCTCTTAATCGTGCTCTTGCCATATGTGCTGAGGAGTATAAATGACTGATACAATCATGCGAGTTAAATAATATGGTTCAAAGTATACATAGGTAATTTTTAATGCTTACCTTTAAGTTGAGATAAAAGACTTTCCCAATATCCTATATCAACGCCTTCAGGCTTTCCTGTAATTTTTGCTTCAATCTGTAGTTGCAAAGCTTCTAATTGTGCTGCTGTTTTTCCTTTAAAAATAGCAGTCACATCTTTAGCAACTGATTCATGTATTCCTTCTCTTCTACCCACAGCTGGAAAAATACAGTAAATTTGTAAAAACTATAAAAACAAAATTTCACTTGTGCAAGCAAAAAAAAATGTACCTACCAACTTCATACTCTGATCTCTCTAATTTTCTCAATTTATGCAGTTCATCTTCAACAATTACTGTAATGTCATTCCAATAATCTAAATTTTTTCCACGTTCTAATTCTTTATAAACTTTAATATCTTCAATAAGATCTTCTAAATCCTTCACATGTAATCCACGTAAGTAAGTGTAAGGTTCATGCATTTCTACAGCATCAACTTCTTCCTCTGCACTGATGTATTTGGCAAGAAGATCAATTGGTTTTGCACGACCATCTTGTATTCTTATACGTGATCTTAATCTTGCCTGCTCTAAATGAAACTGATCTTCCTGTCTTGCCCATTGTTCCAATTGAGCAGCTTCTTTTCCTCTTTGGAGCATTGTCATCTCTTCTTCTCTTTGTTGTCTTTCTAATTCTCTCTCCTGTCTTCTTTTCTTAACTTTTTCTAATTCTCTTTTATTTTCTTCTTGTTTATGCCTATTCCTAATTTCTAGTTCTTCCCTACTTACACCAAGTAAACCTTCTTTTTCAAGTTTTTTAGACCATACAAATGTAGAAAGTAAATTTCCATCACCAAATGGATTATCTGTATTTGTATAATGTAAATAATCATTATCCCAGCCCATTCTTTCTTTTCTTTTACGTTCTTTAGCTTCCTTCTTTTTTAAACGACGTAATCTTTTTTCCTCTGGTGTTTCTGTAGCTTTCATCAATTCTTTTTGACGTTTCTTGTCTTCGATTTGTTTTTGGCGCTGTTTCTGAAGCTTTTCTAAAAGCTTTGTAGAATCTGATGAAGAATTAGATGAGGATGAATCGCTAGAATCACTTGGACTTGATGAAGATGACGAAGATGATGATCTAAAATGAAAGAAAATTAGAAAATAATATACTTTTAATCCATAACCTCAAAAGTGATCATTTGAAAGTGTTTACTAACCTTCTTTTGCTTTTATGTTTCGAGGATTTTTTACGAGATTCGCGTGATTCTGAAGAATTTCTGCATCTACATTTTTTATATTTTTGACTATAGCTTTTAGAGTGTTTATGTCTTGACTTTGATCTTTTAGAATGGCCATCATAATCACTGTCACTGTCCTTACGAGAAATTCTATCTTTATATTTATATCGATTCGTATCGTCCTTTTTTGATCTTTCACAGCCTTTTCTATGAGAATACTTCTCCATTTTAAATAAAAATATAAATATTGTATATTTCCACAGAATGTTAATATTATTTGATATTACTAACTTGACACTTAACCTCACGAAACCTATTTTCTGAATGTACTGAGGGCATTGAACGCCATCATTGAATTTAGGACAGCTGATTCCTGTTTACTACGTGTGTAAATTTCCGTTTATATTTAATGAAACAATAATACACAATAAATATTAAATATCTTTATAATTTCATAAAAGTATAATGAGTTGATAAAAATTATTCGATTATTGTTTCTATCTTTTTCATATAACCATTTTTTAATGTACTGTCAATGACTAAGGAGTAGCTTTCTTCCACTCTTCTTGATGTTACATCCGTTAAACTTTCAAATTTGTGGGTATACGTTGTAGAAGGTAGGTTTTCGAAAACACTCGGCTGCGTTTTATGGTGTATAGTGGTGAATTGCCTCGAACATTTGTGATAATTTTGATTGGATCAAGATGTCGAACAAGATGTATTATTCGGATAAATACTACGATGATAAATACGAATATAGGTTGGTATAAATAACAGCAGCATATTATAATGTCTCATTTAGATTTCGATTTTGGCCAATTGTGCCATTTTGAATCGTTTTGCTATATGTACAAGTATACACTTTCTAATTATATATTCATGTTGATATCTTCTTGATGATATCACCCAAAAATTTTTTTGTAATGAGGAATGTATTCATTTCGTTATATTTTATATACCTAATTCCGTAACTTCTTTGTCTAATTTTTGGATGCAGAGGTAACGTATCGTTTAAATGGCCGTCTGGCACGTTCTTTTGTTTGCTTAGTAGCCTATTCACTCTTAAACGATATTGAAATTGGGATGGAGAGATGAAAAGAAAAATAGAATATTTAATGCTAATAGAGTTATGTAAATTTCATGATTTTATTTATTGAAATATGTATATTTTTACTTAAAAAAGTACTTTCTAATTATCATATTTTACAGTATGTTACAAATTTCTTTTACATTATTATTTTAATTCAAACTAGTTTATTCAATTGTTTATTAAAATTCATCATTTTAAAAACAGTGTATAAATAAAAACATAAGATTATTGGTAATACATATATGGATGGATACATATATTACTTATGGTTCTTTTATTAGGCATGTAGTACTACCAAAAGAAATGATTAAATTGGTTCCAACTACTCATCTCCTCTCGGAACAAGAGTGGAGAGCTATTGGTGTTCAACAAAGTCAAGGATGGGTTCATTATATGATTCATAAGCCAGGTATGCCAAATGGTTGAATTCTTTATATACTATTCAAATTTTATTATTATCCCCTGTTCTTTACTTTCAATTGTATTTACAAAATAAATTTTTAATAGAAGATTAGTAAAAATATTTTAATTGGTAAATACTTATGTTTCAGAACCTCATATTTTACTCTTTAAAAGGAAAATAACATCTCCACCACCAGAAAATTAATTGTACTGACAGCATTGTAACAATTTGTAAATAATACTCCAAATCATTGTTAATATTCATAAAACAACTCAATTATAGCAGCTGATCATTCTAGTGGCTTGTGAAATCAATATTAATGCGATGTTAAGTTGATAAATTTATATTTAAAATTCACTGAAACAGAGTAACAATTTTGTTCTTTCTAAATTCTTTGTGGAAATAATGTAATTCATTGTGTTATTTTTTTCTTTTAATGTGTCATTCCAAAAAATCAACAAGAGAATTGTGTATATATGTCTATAAAATCCCTTAGTTCTTAATTACAGTTTAAATAGTACTTATATTTTGGATTTACCATGACAGCTTGGTATTTCATTTAATAAGTAAAATTTGAGTATTCTGATTCTTTTCTGAAAATCATAGTTCTGTAGCAGAATTAGTTATTCTGTTAAGGATTTATTGAGTAAAGAAAATTGTCATTTTGTGATTAAAGTGCCTTATACAAATGTACTAACTATTAAGGTATATTTTAGTATTACATGTTTAGAATAATCATTCCTTATGTTTAACAAGAATGATATAATGGAAAAGTGTGCCTTTAAATGTTAAGTTTTCACCAGTTACATTGATTTTAATCTGGGATTCCAATATTAATAATTGAGTATCAAATTCTGCATTCATTACATATCTTGCCATACAATTTCTTATATCATTCAGAATTACATATTGCACTTAGTTTACATATAATGTTATCTAGAAGCTGCTCTCTAATTCTATGTATTTCTTGCAACGTTTTATCAGTATTTCCAAAAAGTAATTTTTACATCTAAGTATTAAATGATTCACTTATTTTTATTATTATCTTTGTCCATTCTTAAATAAACATTTGTAACGAATACATGTCAGTTTAATTTTATTTTCCTTAAATAATTTTATTCGCGAACATGTGATATGTATTGTAATCATATTTGTATACTGTATTTGTATCAGAATATAACTTTTAACAAAGAATTATGCAAACCAAGTTGCGTTGATACAAGATACGTGTGTTTCTTCATTTGTATTCTTGGGCGACAAAAAGTGAAACAAATTTAGCCGAATATGCGAGAAAGGAGGGGCAGAATAATTAACACAATCACGTGACTGACCTCAATCCAATTATACAAACATCGTCCCTAGCGGTCAAGTAATTCTCACACTAATTTTTGTAAATTTTACATTAATTAAATCATCGTTTATGAACTGACGTATATTGCGTGCTACAGTTCGTTTCACTTTTATTACATAATTTTGTTACCATTTCTAACAAGGAAGCAAGCGATTAGCGAAATCCGTCAAGATTAGAAAAAATTAATTTACATTTTTATAATTAAACCAAATAACTAAAAATAATATCTGCGAATCAAATAAAAAAAAGATTGCGCTATATATGTGTAATAATATATTTTTTTGAAATTCAAAATACCAGCGCTATATCATTTCTTCATTAACAGTTTCATCCAAAAATATACGATATGTATTTCGTAATAATTATGATTTGACTTGTACGTGTGCCAATTACCGAACTGTCTACTATATAAGGTATAACCATTCATTCAAGTTTCGAATGTGTGTGTCGATTGAGGCACACGCGGTTTCGCAAACCGCGTGTATGTTTGCGCGCGCGCAACATCGTAGGATCTCCGGCTACATGGTGAAGGTACGTAAGAAAAACGACGAAGAGGGAGGATAGTGTAGTCGGAGTTCGGTGAAAGGGGGCAAAAGGATGCCGAGACACAGAGAAAGAGAAAAAGATAGAGCGAGAGAGAGAGGTGGGATACCAAAAGCAAAGGGTGATGGAGAGGGAAAGAGATAGTTGATTTCTGACGCACACATGGTTGCATCCGTACTATTCCGTACGATACGAAGGGCTCTGTTCTCATGGGCCAGTCGCCGTCGCCGACAGTCCACGAGAACAGAGCGTACCGATAGTACGACGATCGCGCTCGCGGGAAGAACATTTCGCGTACTCTAAATCGAAGCGTGATCAGCATCCCGATTAAAAAATTAGCACGCGCGCAACGTGATTCGATTGCATTGCCGCGCACGCAGTTTCTTCTATCGACGACCACAATCGTGAATAGAACTAATTTATCGGGTAAGTCGATTTTTTTTTATAAATACCCAAAGCGAATATTTATAAAATATACGAGATATATCATTTTTGGGGAAATGAAAGCATTCGAGGTTGGAAGCTGTTGTAGTTCAATGACATGGTAGTTTTGTAGAAACCTGATAGCGATAATTTACTTTTACTTTTTTAACAGTGATATGAGAGGTAAACGTCTAAACAATGTGACAGGAATCAAAGGGTAAATAAAGTCGTGTCTCGTTGCGCTCATCTTTGCCCCGACTGTAATTATGATCTACATAACACTTATGACTTTTCTCATTGCGTATCGTTAGATGTATCTATTGTGCTAGTAAAAAGAGTCAAATGATTTGATACAATGCGCATCTTGTCTTCACGATAGTCAATCCACGTGCACAATAGAGAAATAGAAATTGATTGCGCAAAAATATGGCCGGAAAATGTTTGATTTCGGCATTGTTTTAAAATGTGTTGTATATCGAGAAAGATATATGTATCTTTAAACAGTCATAAATCAAGGAAAACTGAACCTTTATAAAAATCTGCAAAAAGCTAAAAAAAAATTCTTTAGTCATTACCATCTTGATATAACGAACAAACGCTTGAAATTACTATTTTCCACGCATATAATTTTTTCTTTTCTTCTAGACATGTGACATCAGTGTTATCTGTGCATTGAACATCTTTATTTAAACTTACTCATAGATACGCGCTTCGCACAGTAAATCCATAATTACCATGCTTCTTTGTTCATTTGATGAATAATATATCAAGTGTGTTTCAAATTTTTAGAACGCCGCGCGTTCTTCATCGTACGGTTACTATCGCCATGCGCGGTTCAAACAAGAATGGCACGTGTATTTGGTTCCTATCGTCTACTTTCATTTGCCCTCGCCCGGAGCGCATATAAATCGAATCTTCTATCTCACTTAATAATCATGTCAACACGAGATCAATTTCGGTTACATCTCTCTTATTTTTCTTTTTCCCTTTTTCATATTCGTGGAATCAGCGTGAAAACTTTCGCCGCGCATGGAGAAAAATAATGACAAATTTTTCTGCAGTATACAATTTTATTAGTGGATGGAACGTAAAGGCAGATTTCCAGGACAGTTTAAACCGGTTAATACCAGTTTCTGCGAGATATACATACATACATATATGTATACATAGCACGATGACGAGAAAATTTGTAGTCTTAATTTATATTTTTATTCATTAATTAATCTTATCAGTTTAGTATTAATTGATCGAAGATTCTTAATACAAACATGTATGCATCTTTTATAATAAATTTGGATAGATTTAATTACGCCATACCGTTTTTTATGATAAGAATATTTGATACCGGATGCTGCGGAATTAGGGAATAAACATGAACTTAACACCATGTACTGTAGGGTTAATTGGTGCTGTCAGATGATGGGTATGCTTGCGCGATGGGTGTCGCGGGCAATATTTAAATGAACAATTAACATTTATGAATATTTCATATCGTTTGTGTTATATAATAAGTTATATTATGCATCATCTAACATGATGATTAGAATGCAGGATCAATGAGTCTTGCAGCACGCCTTGAGGATTGTTTTTCTGTTCACTTTTGTAATTATATGGATAAGTATACGTTTTGTGTTTACATTCCATCTATAGAATATTTTGCTAGACTTACGATCAAGAACATGTTACAAATACCCTGATAATATCGATTTCAATTATTGTTTAATATATTTTATTAATAATAAAAAAGTTTAATGCAACAGAAAGTTATAAAAATATTTTAATTTACTCGAATTAAATCTGAATGTACACAGCATATAAAATTGAAAATACATAAAGATTATATGTAATTTTAAATAAGCCAAATTATGAATTAAAAAGTTCAAGAAATTGATTATTTGCAACCAATAAAATTGATGGAAAACGTAAATAAGGTAATTGCATTATGGAACAATACCTCCCGCAAGATAAAAGCGTAATTTATGATAGTAGAGTAATAGGGGCACAGACCACTACCGTGTTTAGAGACGTTTAGTAATATAAAATTAATTAGTCTATATTTACCTGCATTAATTGTTCATGAATCTCGACCAACGTTTAAATCTGGAACACTCTGTAGTATCTTATATTTATCCATTATTTCACTCACACATGTCAGTCTTATCACGATCTTCCACACATGTGCAAATATTTTAATATGTTTACGGTTATAAGAACGACGTTACATTTCGACAGGCTGACATAAAAAGATAGTAAAGTAATTAGGGTGCTATCTCTTTCATACGTATACTATATATATAATTTAATGTTTCATATATCGTGCTTGAAGCAATATCTTATTATCATATTACTAGAACGACTTGTGTAATGTATTTCTAAGAAATGTTATGTTAATTTTAGTCAAGACGTAAATTTACATCGATTTCGCGCTATATTAAGTAATACTAAATATATTGTTGCTTTTTTTAGGATAAAAAGACGACATGGCTCATCCAAAAAAATGGAGAAGTTGCATGTCAGAAAACATGCTGACAATGCTTACAGTAGCCGCGGTAGTAGCGGGTACAATTCTCGGTTTCATCTTAAGAAATGTCAGAGATGAACCATGGACAAAGCGCGAAGTTATGTATATTCAATTTCCGGGAGACATATTTCTTCGAATGCTCAAAGCGCTTATATTACCACTAATCGTTGCTAGCATCGTTAGCGCAATCGGCGGATTAGATCTTAATTTATCTGGTAATTAAAAAAACATGTGTATACTTTTTACAAAAAAAGTTTTGCAGATGATCGTTCATGACGAATGGATTGCGTGGGTGTACAAACTTGTTTACGTGAAGATGCCTGGTTTGGTAAAACACAGATTACCGGTATTTTCTGGTGTGATTTAGTTTAGTCAGAGAGAAAATAATTCAGATAACAGATGTCCTATATTTCTAAATTATTAATTTGAAAGCATTAATGACCTAAGAATTACATAAGAAAGAACAATAATAGATACTCTCTCTCTCTCTTTCGAACTAGCATTTTTCCGTTCATATTCTGTTTTTCGTTGTTTAAACGATTGAAAATGATGATTTTTTATCTCATAGTAACAATTCCAGCATCTACGTTTTGTGAAATACTATTACATGTTAATCCTAGTATATCATTAAAAGAACGAAATAAAAATTTTGAAATGTATTTAATTTATAGGAAAGATTGGTATAAGATCAATTTACTATTATGCATCAACGACGATATCTGCTGTAATTCTTGGTATAATTTTGGTCTTAATTATTAGACCTGGAGAATACAGTACACATGGTATGATCGCAAAAGATAATGTAGCGCCAACTAGAGATATTACAACTACAGACACAATATTAGATTTAATCAGGTATAGCAATAAATATTACATTTGTATTACAATAAGTTTCGATTTTTTTTACGAAATTTTATTTTTAGGAATGTGTTTCCGCCGAATCTTGTACAGGCTTGTATTGCTCAGGTATATTAATTTTCCTATAAACATTATTGATTAATATTGTATAATAAAAATTTTAATTAATTAATATTGTGCTTTAGTACCGCACAGTACTAATAGAGCCCAAAAATAAAACAGGGGGTAAATATTACATTTAAATTAAATTTGTTTATAATTGTGATTCTATTAATGTATTTTCTAAACAATTTAATATTTTTTGCAGTAAACAACATACAAGATTGGGATATAAGTCATAAATATGGAGATGGTATGAATACTTTGGGCTTGGTTATATTTGGAATTGTGTTAGGAATAGCTCTTAGTAAAATGGGTGAACAAGGAAAACCTTTATTAACTTTTTTTGACACTTTATCTGAAGCAACAATGCTTATTACTAAATGGGTCATATGGTAAGCAAATGACATAACGAATTATTTATTTAATTAATTTAAGTCATGCAAAAAGTTTTATTTTTTTATAGGACATCTCCAATTGGTGTGCTCTTTCTTGTTACTTCAAAGCTTTTAGAAATTGAGGATATTAGTGCTATTGCTGGACAATTGAGTTTATATTTCATTACAGTATTATTAGGTTTGATTATTCATGGTTGTGTAACACTTTCTGTTATATTCTTCATTTGCACAAAGCAGTTGCCATTTAAACTCATAGGCAAGATGACTCAAGTTTTAGCTACAGCATTTGGTACCTCATCAAGGTGAATTTATATGAATTCATTCATTCCAGAAAACGTGTCAGTAAAAGTTTAGCATTTATAAATAATTTATTTTTGTGAATACAGCACTGCCACATTGCCAGTAACAATACAGTGTTTGGATAATATAGGCGTAGACCAGAGAATTACAAGATTTGTTGTTCCAATCGGTGCTACCATTAATATGGATGGGACTGCATTATACGAAGCTGTTGCTGCAATTTTTATAGCTCAAGTCAGGAGAATTCCATTGACTCTCGGCAATGTTATTGGTGTTAGGTAATTGAATTAAATGAACTGAACTTTGAAACTTAAGCTTAAAATCGCAATAACTTTGATGGTTTGATATACTTTTGTAGTATAACAGCAACTGCAGCCAGCATTGGAGCTGCTGGCATTCCACAAGCTGGTCTTGTTACAATGGTTATGGTGTTAGATACTGTAGGATTGCCTGCTGAAGATGTAACACTTATCATTGCAGTAGATTGGCTCCTGTGAGTTATCCGTTTTGGCATAATTATTAATCGAATTAAAATTTTTTACATTTTAAATAATTGCTAAATTCGCCTATAGGGATCGTTTCCGAACCACGATAAACGTCATATGCGATGCACTCGGAGCTTATGTCATTGAACATTTAAGTAAAAAAGATCTTGAAGCAAGTGCAAACCTTCAGGAGGAAACAATTGAATTAGCCAGAGTGAGGAAAGCAGATGCATAATTTTTTAGTTTTCTTGTTATAAATTCGCCATGATATTATATGAACACAATTTTAGTGTGTTTATAATATTTTTATATACTTTATAGTCAATAATTTGTACTAATGTATATTCATGTTGACTCTAATTTTAATTTATATGATAATCTACACATAATTATGTAATTACTAAGTATTTTAATCACAAGAATGCTGTTAGATACTTAAAAAGATTGTTACTGTTGCATACTTAACGAAAAAAAGTGATCGAGTATTAATGTACTTTGAAAGAACAAATCTTGACTTATTTATGTTCATAAATGTATTAAAAATACATAGTTTTTTTATTTAAAAAAATATTTTATTGCAATTACTTTTCTATGTGAAATTTTAAATATTATATATTCCATTATATTAAAACATTCCACAGATTTATAGAATACAACTAATATAAAAATTATATTTAATACTGTTTCACTTCTGTACATATATAATATTTATTAATTTAGATTTTATTAATATAATCTTAGGAATAATCTCTTCTAATCATATTTGAAAATGTACATTATGAATTCTTTCTATAGTTTCATATTCTTAAATTATATGAATTCCTTTAAAATTTGTTTAATTATATCTTTAAAAATGCTTGTTTAATTATAAACATATATATACCTTGAAAATAGCGAAGATTTGTATTTACATTTACAAAGTAATTCTCTTGTACAATTATGTATCTAAAAGAACTTAACACCTTGATTATCATCAAATAAAATTAATTCTGCTTTCTTATTTGCTTCCAGTGTTTTAAGTGCTCTGATTAATACTTCTGTATCAAGTCCATAAAATTCTAAAAACAGAAAGCATTTGTTTTACATCACAATTCTTCTTATCTTCCTTAAATACATGTTTTATAAAAGTACATACCCTGATTTGTTGTATCTTCTCCTTGTGTTAACTCAAATAAAGTACATACGGAACCGACAAATCCATTCTCTTGTGCCCAGTTATAAATAATTTCACCCCATTCTTCCAAAGTATGCCAATAAATTAGCCACCTTTGTCTTGTCTTATCTAATGGGCTTGCATTCCCTGATCTTGCTAATTCTTCTAATACCAATAGGATAGCCTCTGATGGTAATTTGCCTGTTTCATGTATTAAGGAATAAATTTCTAGGCAAGTAATAAGTTTATCATTTTACTCAATCGTTGTTATTGTAAAAAGGATACGATTAATTGCAGTATTATTAAATAGTGGGCTTGAATGCACTTCTCTTATATCTATAATAGCTTGTTTTGTTATACGATAGTACTCTAGGATTAAACTTTTCCATGCTGCTAATTGTTTAGCTCTAGTATCTGAATGAGGTTGAAGTCTGAAAGTTTTCATTAAATATTTAAATATATAGAATGTCAGAAGCTATGCTTATGTATGTACATAAATCATAGTTTAAAATAGATGATCAACATAACCTATTAATACTTACGTAAAAAAGGGAGGAAAACTGTATTGCCATGGCCATTCAATTTCTGCCATTATTATTAATATATCAAAAAACTTATGTGAATCACACGATGATACAAGTAGTTATACCTTCGAAATATTCTTCATAACAGAAAAGGATACTTTTGAAAATTCTAACAATAGGAACAAATATTTCTGAATATGACGTCTACAATTACAATGTACGCGAATGCGGCTGGGTGGTTGATTGGCTATCTTATCACTCTGAAATTGTTTTCTTAGAAACAAAACTATATTGCAAGAAAAATTAATCAGTTATAAAACTAAAAAAGTAAATGTGAAGAAAACAAAAGCTAATTAATGAAGTTAACAAAATATTTTAATAACATTTCTAAAATGACATATCTTTGATAACTTTTCTTTAAAAAAATGCTCGTTTTACAAATAGTATTATACATTTATTTAACAATAAATTCATACAAACAATAATGTAAACATATCAAATTAAGTATAAAATACATCCTATAATATCAATTACAAATTTAACCTATAAATATCGATTATTGTAGTGTATTTAAATTTTCATAAATGATTATGTATTGGTTTTGGTAATATATTCCTTCATTTTCAAAATCTCTGTATGGTCTTAAACTGGAAAATGGATTCTGTTCAAAATATGTATACTTCACATGATTGTTTAAAACTTCATTGAGTCTGATTTGTTCTTTCTTTGCTTCTATTGAAGTATAAGATGTTAGAATCAATGGGCAATTTTGTTCAGCTACTATCTCTAAAGATTGTCTCCATGAATAATTTTCAGATCTAAAATCTTCACATTCATGTATTCCTGCATTATATCCAACAATAAAATCTGGTTTTACATATAAATCATTATTTGTATAGTTCTCATAAAGCATACTACATATTTGAATTGAAAGTTGTTTATTATCATATTGGCAATTCTTACACAGATTCACTGATATGAAATCTATAGATAATTCAGGTCCTATTAGAAAAATTTTTACTGTTGTAATGCATGGTAACCAGTGTAAGAGAATTTCCCAAAGTTCTATACTATCAATGTCTATCATATTGGCTGCAATAACATGAACAACGATACTATTACCATTCAAAAGATATCGCAATTTTTGTATTGCGTAAAGAAATGTTAAAGGTCGTGAAAGATATTCTGAATTAATCATTGTTTCCTCTACTATTGACATATGTGAATTCTTCCATGGTTCAATGTAAGAATCTATAAAATCTTTCATGTTTTTTGGTAAATTTACATGATTTATATGATATGGTATTCTTATTTTTGGTATCTTTTTCTCATGTGTTATTGAGATTACATCTAAATTAAAACATAACTTTATCAGATCACAATATCTTTTATGTACAATATCATCTTTGTGCTTTGTGCACAAACTAGTATTTGGACAATTAGGACAATCTTCAAGAACTCTTATATTTTGATCATGACACACAATACATGATCTAAGAAATTTAAACATTTGCTCTTCATAATGCTCTAATTTTCTACCAACCTTTATTGCTACTAATAACATGAAATTCATTTTCATTTGAGTCCAAGCTTTTATATCAACATTCTGTTGAATATTTAAAAAGGTTGATAGTTGATTGTTCTTTAAAATATTGCATATTGCGTTGCATAAATCTTTATGTTGTGGCCAATGCATTTTTTGGTGTTCCTTGGAACAATAAGAGATCATAGTGCAATTACCACATCTTTTTAAAGAAATTTCTCTCCCAAATTTTTTACAAACGTGGCATGCATTTGCATAAAAGAAATAGTTATATTTAGGTAGCATTTTATGTATAAAATTTTGTATAAAAATGTACAAATACAAAGATATGTATGTAATATAAAATCTTCAAATATTATAAAAATTGTTTTCTTTCTCCGTATTGAGTGGCGATGCATACGATTAAGTATCATTTTACATAAAATTTTTCTTGATTGTTCAATCATCGTGTACGTTTCACATTTTACATAAAATTATATAAGGTCTATAATGCTTAGGTAGATTATGAATGTTATACATTACTTTGTAAATGAATAAAAACTTCACTAATAATTTATACGTTATATGTATCTGTTTCAATAAAAGTAATATTGTCCATGAAACAACAATTAGATCTTGCTATATTATAAACAAACTTCCGACATAAAACCAAAACCAGTATTGCCATCTACAGTACAAGATTTAGACTTTGAGTGCGCTTAAATATTTACCGTTTGCTTTTAAATGTTTGATAGTGGGAGAGTTTTGAAATGAAAATTAACAAAATGCAGATTTACTGAGTTGATTATAAACATATATTACCATATTGCCATATTTATAGTCTAAGGTACAGTTTAATAAAACGAACTAAAGAACTCTATTCGATGGTTCTAACCTTGAAATCGTGTTGTTCTATAATAAATGTCATAAACGGTATTTAATAATATAACTTTTAGATCTTATATGAAAAATATTCTGGATATAATAAGTCGTAAAGTGGAAAATTAACAGCTTCTGAAACTACTAAAATATTTATTTCTCTTTGATATTTATCAAAATGGGGTTATCAAGTAAATACGAATAATGCCTCAATTGTTTGTAAATGATTAACGGAATTGTTACTGTGTTGGATTGTGTTTTTTTTAATTCTTTTTCCAATTTTTAGTACGTTTCATCGTTTGTGAAATTATTGTTCCTTTCAGAATTGTTGAAAATATGATTACCTTGAGAGGAAAATTGAAGAAGGATAGTGATATACCAAACTCAAAAAACAAAGAATATAATAAACGCGTTTCTGTCCGTGATAAGCTATTAATAAAAGAGGTATAATGAGATAAGAATGTATGAAATTGTCTTGAAATTAAGAAAAAAATTATAACTAGCTGTTTTAATTTTTTCATTCATTTAGGTTCAAGAAATGCAGCAAACATTACCTAGTACATGTCAGGTGAAATTTCAAGATCCCGATTGTCTACATGAGTTTATTCTCTTGATTGTTCCTGATGAAGGATATTGGGTTGGAGGTAGATTTCATTTCCAAGTTTATATACCTGAAGAATATAATATGGCTGTAAGTATATCATCATTAAAACTTATATATAAGAATTTGTGATCAGTTTGATATTAACAAAATTATTTTAGCCACCAAAAGTTAAATGTCTAACAAAGTTGTGGCATCCTAATATAAATGAGGATGGTAACGTATGTCTTTCAATTTTAAGGCAGAGTAGTATAGATGAAATGGGGTGGGCACCGACTCGTAAACTTAAAGATGTTGTATGGGGTTTGAATTCACTTTTCACAGTAAGTCTTTAAAAATTCTACTTAAAATGTTTCTGTGATTATATTAATTAATCATATCCTTCTGCAGGATCTTCTAAATTTTGATGATCCTTTAAACAGAGAAGCAGCTGATCTATTTGTAAAAGATAAGGAGTCCTTTCGAAGTAAGGTTAAGGATTATGTTATGCAATATGCAAAAAGATGATTCAGATCAGTGGGTAATGCTATAACAGTGACACTGTACGTTTATGGAATTAGCTTTTTATTTTGGTGGAAAGTTCGAGATTGATTAAAAAGTGTTTTTTTAATTTGATATCGATTAATTTGTATTTAATTATTATTCAGTACTAGTCTTCTTATTCTAAGAAGATTGCTTTTGTTATATTTGAATCTGTTAATTATATGCAGCTTTTGAATGTTATGATACTTCATTGCAGTTAAATTTGTGTAATTAATGATACAGAGAACGAGGACAGAGAACATGTCATGTGTACAATATACTTATCCTTTTTATAGAGCATTGTAATGATGAAAGACCATAATTTGTAAATAAAGTCAATATTTAATAATAAAGCTTTCTTTAATTATTTAGCATTTATTGGTGATTTTATTAGAATATAATCATCATTTTTGTACAATTTTAAAGGTTTGTACCTTGATTCGTTAAAACGTGATTTTATCTTACGTTATATTCAAATATCGATCGGTCGAGTCTTTCATACTCATAGATCTTAGGAGTAACGATATGAGTAGACGGTAATATTTCGTTAAAATAATTAAACGTAACAAATAAATAATAACAAAAAAGAGAACAAGGAAGGAAGATTCTTATATTGTGATACTATCCTCTTCTTTTTTTAGTTGTTCTTCCTTGTTCATTAAGAAACTGACTAGATGCGTGCATGAAATTTTACAGTCACATAAAGAAAATTGGAAAATCATTGCTTGATAATATCTTATTCGTTAGAACGTGGTGAGCAGTTCTTCTTGTATGCTAGTTGATCTAATGAGTTTTTGAGTGGAACCTAACAGGCTTTCACTTGCTAGGCTTTGGTTCTCAGATGCTATTTTCGACTTCTCTTCGTGGTACTCCTCGTTATACTCTTTCAGTCTGTTACCTAAGAACACTGCTCTCTCGCGTTTTCTAATCATAAATTCCGATAGTTGTAGCCATCTGTGTTCGTGGCATTCTTCCACCAATGGTCTTTTACTAAAATAAAAACAAAACATATAAAAACTCTGATTCATATAGTAATATTAAAATGGAGAATACAAACCTGGGTGCCCGTTTAAAAACCAACATAAGGAACCTAGTAGCCTCCTGACTTAACTCTTTATACAGATATTCGAATCTGTATCTCACAAACAGAATATTTTGTCTGGTCTCATCAGGATCCTTGCCACGGAACGGTGAAATACCAGATAGGAGTACATACATTAGTACACCGACCATCCAAACGTCTGTCTGAGGATGAGCCGGTTCTTCATTGTATACCTCGGGTGCTCTATACTCTGGATGACCAGCTTTCGGTACTGTTGTACCCAATTTACTAACGAGTCGAGCAGAACCCATATCGACAAGTTTAACTTGGACCGATCTGACATTAGACATCACTATATTGTCAGGCTGAATGTCAAGATGACAATATCCTCGCCAGTGAAGGTACTGCAAACCGTCCAGAATTTGGGTCATAGCAACTGCTACGCAATTTTCTGTATATTCATGTCTACTCGAGAAATATGTGAGAATATCAGCTCCCTGAAGCTTTTCCAAGATGAATAGTGCAATCGGAGAACCTTGTGCTTTGTACGCTGCCTCCAACGTCGCTATCCTCTCATGTCTCAACGATCGAAGAGCTTCAAACTCTCTATTCACTTGCTTTTCTGTTTCCGTATTCAGCTCCAAAATCTTGGCGACTATCACACGGTCTGTACTTTTATCAACACCTTTTACTACAACGGAGAACTGGCCTCTGGAGATCTCAGAGATGAAGCTATACTTGCTCGAGAGATTCGTGTCGGTCGACCACTCGATGGGATGGTCCTCGATGGAGTAATCCATATGTGGCTTGTCTTCATCGAGCATTATTTCTTGACCTGACTCAGTCAGTTCTTGAAGGTGCCTCATAGCTCGAGTAATTTGAACCTTTGGACATCCTGGTAATCTAGTTTTGATCAGTTTCGATGGGATACCCTTTTCGCTCCAACCGACGCGATTTCGCGCTGCTAAACGGAAGTTATAGGAAGTGTCCGGTGTCAAGTCTCTTATCATGTAAAACTCGTGATCGATGTTCGAGGCTATATCTATCCAGTCGACCGAGTCACCTAGTTTGTATTGGAGATTGTAACACAAGACTGGAGAGTTGCCATCGTATCTGGGCTGCTTCCATCGTAGAAGTATTTCTGTGTCTGACACATCGGAAAGCTCAGGAGAATCAGGACCTAAAGGAACAACAGCTTCCACTAATCTCGTTCTGACGACAGTCTGTCCGAGGGAGTTCCTGGCGACAATCTTGTAACTACCAATATCGTGTTCCTTTGTTGGATTGAAGCTAAGTATAGATCTGCCGTCTTGGTCCTCGGTGACCTTTACTCTGTTACTCTCCTGAATCATCATGTCATTTTTGTACCACTGAATCACTGGTTTGGGACTTCCAACAGCTAGACAAGCTATCTGAGCAGGCATTCCTTCTTCGATGGGTTTAATTTGCGGTTTTTCACGGAAGAATGGTAGATGTCCCTCTTTCTTCGACTCTATCATTGCCTCTGCCTCTGCGTAACTATCTAATCGAGTACCCAATTCGTGTTTCAAGCGTCTCAGAGTGAAGTTATCTGTACCGTATCTACTGATCCTTGCTCGTCTTTCGTCGTCGATTTCTTCGTCCATAATATCCGTAAAGCGACGACGTTCTCGTATAATAGGTGTCCTCCAGTCGAAGCTTTCTTCAGTGATAGTACGCGAGAATCCAGGACTACGATTGCACGCAACCTTCATGTATTCACGCAAACGCACAGGGAAGTCCGTGTCGCGTAATTGAAGAAGATAGGTGTCTGGACCATTTTGATAGTGGCTTTCGCTCTTGATGATTCCAATCTCCGTGTCAATCGGTTCCCTTGTAGCAATCTGGTTCTCCGAAGGTTTAGCCGGAGGTCTCTTTATTGGACTGTATGGTCTTTCCTCGGTGGGCTCGGGAGTGTATTTTTGGCCAGGCGGATAGACCATTCTAGACGGGTGCTCGAAGGCTGTATTCAATTTGCGTCTGCGGAACCACGTGCGGCAGGAAGCGTTGTTATACCAATCGCGATACAGCTTGTAATAGTTCTTCAAGTTCTCCGACGGGATCTTGTACAAATCAAACGGAAGTCTGTCAGCATAGTTCAACCAAGGATGAGCAAGAGCAGCTTTGACATCCATTCTTCTATCAGCGTTGTACATCAATAGAGAACGAATAAAATCTTTGGCTTCTTCTGAGATGTTCTCCCAACGATCATCGAACTCCCATTTTCCTTCTCTGATCTTCAGCATTGTCTCCCTGTCATTGTTACCTCTGAATGGCGAAATTCCAGAAAGCAAGATATACGTGATAATACCAACGGCCCACATATCCGCACTGAAGGACACTCCCTCGTTGTTGGTAACTTCCGGTGCCACGTATTCGGGCATACCATATGTCAAAGTCATTAATTTCGCGTGCGAAATTCTTCTGGCGAGCCCGAAGTCGCAGATCTTCAGGTCGTCACCGCCTGTGTGTGAGATCAACAGGTCTCCGAGCGTCAAGCCAAGATGAGCAAAATGATTCGAATGCATGTAATCCAATCCCCACAGTAACTGTCTGATATACCCAGCAATATCTGCTTCAGTGTAGTATGCCTGTTTCGTCAAAGTGTCCACTAGCTCACCACCAGCAGCTAGTTCCATGATCAGTGTGACAGATTTATCAGTCTCATAAGCGTCGTGCAGTCTCAGCAATTTCCTATGGTTCAGACTGTTCATTATTTCTATCTCGTTGTACATGTACGGCCTAAGTTCTCCCTTTCCATGCATGACTTTGGCCGCGAAATTCTTTCCGGTGCTTCTTTCAACAGCGTGGTAAGTGACACCTTGAGTACCACGGCCAAGCTCATCACCGAGGTCGTAGAACTCATCGAGAGGCTTATCGTGATGAGGTTTAATATCAGACTTCCTCCTGTACGTTCTGTATCCGTACTCGTGCTCGTTCTCCTCCACGTGCAGCATTACGGAACAGGAAATGGATCCGGCCACGTTTCTTGCGCTCACCGAGTATAAACCTTCATCCTTCACGATGGTATCGCTGATGGTTAAAATCGTAGTGTCTGGTTCGGTGAATTCGATCCGAATTCTGGAAGAGGTAGTAAGAGGTTTCCAGTCCTTGTACCACTTGATCTCCGGGTAGGGTACACCAATAACTTTAGCCATTAGTTGTCCAGTTTTTCTAACCATTACAATAGTTTCCTCCGGTCTCTGAATAAATGTTGGGTATTCGGCAATCTGTAGCCAAACTCTCTGTCTAGCTTCACCATGTTCGTTAGTCGCGACAGCTTCATACATTCCCTCGTCTCTTTCGAGCATCCTATTAATGAATAAAGTGGCTTGTCCATTTCTCGTATAGCTCTGATCATATCTTCCACCAGACTCTATCAATTGGTCGTTGAAATAATAGGTCATCTTGGGTTTTGGATAGCCATAAACGAACCAGAAGAGGTTACAATTGTGATTCTTTACACCATATTGAGTATCGTGTTCTTGACGAAGGAATCTAGGTGCTTGAGCATAATTGTCGTGAGGTGGTCTTTCGATGTCGAAGTCCTTGGGGAAGTAAGGACTGGTTTCGGGACGGAAGTCGATGCCAGGAGGCAAGTAAGGAAAGAATTTCGGTGGATCTGGCTCTAGTTTCGCGCGATACGTTTGCGCATACGGTGAAGGGTCGCTGATTCCGTATTTGTTTTCTACACGGATACGGAACTTGTAGTCTCTGAAGGGTTCAAGGTTACGGATGTCGCACACGCAGCTACGAATACCTGTGCGGACAGTGAACCAATCACCATCCGGAAGTTCGCACATTTCTATTTGATACGTCACTGGAATGCGAGGTCCGATGGGGATGGATGGCTTCCAAGAGAGTGTCAGATGACGATCCATCATTCTGCTGATAATTGGACGATCGGCCAAAGGCAATGGAACGCCAGACTTGCGGTACTTGTCGAAATCTGCATATTGATCTCCTAGAGCTTTCTTTGGTCGTGGCTCCAATGATTCGTAAATTAAGTCCGCGGTGCAAGAATCTTCGCCATGAGGGTTTGATATTTTTAACATATATTTTCCCGCGTCCAATTCGTCGGCATTGTTTATAACTAAACGCAACAGGCTGCCTTCTTGGTTCATCCTGATCCTATCGGTTTGCCACATTTTGTTACCATTGTGGAACCATTGGAATTCAGGTTCTGGGATACCTGTGACGCAGGCTGTAAATTTGGCTGCCATTCCTTTATAATATTCACAATCACCGATTTTTTTCAAGAACGATGGTGGCTCAGCCTTCTGTATCTTCTCGATTGTATCAACCACTGTCAAATTCGCTACACACTCAGCTTCACCACCCTTGTTCACTGCTTTGCACTTGTACGTACCGGCGTCATCATAGGTACAATCTTTCACGTACAAACAGCAAACATCTCCGTCACGTTTAATCTTGTATTTATCATCATCATTTAGGATCGGTCTGTCATTGAAGTACCATGTAATATCCGGCCGTGGTACGCCGGTGATGCGAGCTAGGAACTTGGCATCGAACGAAGGCAATTGTTGTAGATCCTTAAACTTCTGCAAGAAGTTTGGTGGTTGGAAGATCTTCCTGATGTTGGCTGTGGATTTCGTAGAGTCTTCACCGAGTGGATTCGATATACGACATTCGTATACACCAGCATCTCCGGACTCGCAAGGGTTCATCTCCAGTTCTGTCTTCTTTCCATCGCAAGTCACAGTTAAGCGATCGGATGGCTGCAGAGGAGCACCGTCCTTGGACCAGCTGACTTCTGGTACGGGATTGCCAGTGAAAGAAACAGATAAGTTTAATGGTTGACCTTCCTCGACGTAGACGTCTCGCATTGGATTCACAAATCCAGGTTTCTCTTCTGGTTGATCGGATTGAAGTTTTCCAAGAACGCTGATCGTTCCTTTACAAGATGAAGTGCCTTCTGTGTTGCTTGCAATCACTGTGTATTCTCCCGCGTCTTCTGGTGTCACTTTGTCTATGATTAACGCCTGAGTTCCATCTGGCAGATCGACAGCCTTTATATGCTTTCCATCAGGTATGAGCTGAAAATACAATGTTAATGACAATAAGGGAAAAGCATTCTTAAATTTTCAAGATTTGAAGAATTCATGATAATTTACGAACCTCTTCGCCGTTCTTCAGCCATTGAAGCTGTGGTGTTGGTTTGCCTAAAAGTTTGACTATCATTTTCGCCGGGAAGCCTTGCACGACATTCAATGGTTGAAGCGTAGTTATGAATTCTGGTCGTTTCTCTTTCTCTTCGATCTCTACTTTGGCGGAGCCAGTAATTTCACCCAGCGAATTGGAGACAGTCATCGAGTATACGCCAGCGTCTTCCGGACGAACATAGTCGATCCTTAAACCGATAATACCGTTTGGTTCGTTCATGAAGTATATCTCTTTCGATTGCCGCAGTGGTATGCCGTCTTTGAACCACTGAACTTGTGGATTCGGGAAAGCAACTACTTGGGCTTCCAGTTTCAGTGGTTGTCCTACGATAGCCTTGGCATCTTCTAATGGTTTCGAGAAAGATGGTTTTCTCCTTGCAGCTGAAATTATATTTATTATTATTATCTTCATTTCTAGGAATTTCCAAAAGATTTAATTATGAATTTAATTATTTAACTTTGAATTAATCCCTACTTTGATCTTTCACCTAATCGTAAAACGTCACTCACGTTTAATAGCCACGGCACACAACGAAGACTGTTCGCCAGTAGAATTGGACATCACGAGTTTATAAGCTCCACAGTCTGTCGGTTTCACGCAATCGATCGTCAATTTAGTGCTGCCATCCGGAAGTGTCTCAATCTTCATGTGTTCATCAGGAACGATCTTCTCTCCATCTTTATACCAACCTACATCAGGTACAGGGCTACCATCGATCTTCGCTTTAAGCTCCAGAGAATCACCCTCGTCCACTTCTTTTGTTTTAGGCAGAAGATGGATAAAGCTAGGAGAGATCAATTGCATCGTCAAATTACAACCAGTTTGCGCGCATCCATCAATGTTGGTAGCCCGGCATTTGATCTTTCCAACATCTTCTACAGAAAATGTCGCGATGGAATAAGTGCTGTCCACGATGCCATCCACGTGTGTAGTAATTTTGTGTCGATCATCTTCTTTGATCACTTCACCATCTTTTAACCAGGTTAGCTTTGGTTTGGGGACACCGGTTACGCGAACTTTCAGTTCTAAATCTGTGCGATCTTTGCACTCTATATTGGCCAAGTCCTTGAGGAAGGTTGGTGGCTCGGCTGAAAATTGAATTGTATAATTAAAAAATTCTTTCTCACGACACAATGGCGAAGATAATCTTTTCGAACAGTTAACATAGAACAGTAGCCAACAGTATTTACATAGATAAATTTTTATACTCACTGTGTGGAGTTAGGGTTGCTTGTCCAGTCGCTTCACCCAGATAATTCTTAGCTGTAAGATGATAAGTTCCCTTATCTTCGACTTCCACGTCTTTAATGATAAGTTTAAACTTGTTGTTTCTCCTATCCTCCTCGAAGTCGTATTTATCTCCTTTCTCCAGGACTGTACCATCCTTGGTCCACGTGATATCAGGTTTTGGATTTCCTTTAACGATGGCCTCCCATGTAAATGAGTCTCCAACAGACGCGACAACGTCTTTCAATTCTTCAATTTCAGGATGCAGAAGGAGATGTAAGAAAGCCTGATTACAGTAACAAATATTTATATATTTTCAGTTCAAACGAGTCTTCTTTACGATGTTGAATTTATACTAACACTAGCTTCAGCTTCGCCGTATTTGTTCTTCAGTTTCAGCGTGTATTCTCCAGTGTCTTCTTTCGAGCATTTTGGCACGCTCAAAGTGACTGTAGTACTGGTTAGATTGTCATTTGCTGGCTTGTTCTGCGCGGTGAACTTTAGTCGCATGTCGTCTTGTGGGATTTCTTCACCCTTGAAGTACCTTTTTAAACGAGTGACATGAATTTATAAAAAGTTATATGGCTGTTAGAGGGAATGTCGTGATAAAGTCCTAATAGTAGGACTTGCGTGCTTTTAACATTATAATATATCATTACATGTACTTATAAAGGTCTGAAAATTCGTAACAATGCTCTGTTTCCTTTGAATGAATTATTTAACATAGTATCGCTAAAGATAATTTATGACTTATAATCAATGACGTACCCAATATCCCAATTGTGAAGCAGTAGCAAAGGAAATAGGGATAAAATAAGTAGTATTACAAATAGTACTGATAAATAATGTATAAATAGTACCGTGAATAGCACTAACAAATCACGGATAATATTTAATGAACCAGTACAAAAGTCTAAAAACTGTTAAAAAATCAGTGATGAAATATACCATGTTGTATCAGGAACAGGATCAGCAGTGAACGTAGCCGTAAACTGTCCGGTCTTTCCTTTGGCCACATCCACGTCATTTAAAGGTTCAATAAACTTGGGTCTTCGAAGTTCATCCACAGTTTCAACAGTCAAATATCCTTCGACCATAACTTCGCCAAGTTTGTTCGTGAACGTGCATGTGTACACTCCTTCGTCTTCGAGAATGGCCTTTTGTAGTTCCAAAGTAAAAAGTTCTCCAGCGCTAGTGATTCTGATACGTTCTCCGCTTCGAAGAGGTTTCCCATTTTTGAACCATTTTCCATCGGCCCTTGGTAAACTCGTCGCTCTGATACTGAACACGACCGTCTGGGTTTCGTAGATCGTCTTATCGCTGAGGGTCGCTTCGATGATGTGAGGAGGCGCTAATTGGGAAATACCAAGATTAGAATGCTTTTCGTGAACGACTGAAGACTAGATTTTGGATGGTCAGATCTAAAAGTTCGTTTTCGTTTTTGCCGTGCATCTAGTGCGTCCTTGCGCTTGCGCCACGTGCTGCATTGTTATTTTATACATTTTTAAATCTAAAATACCAGACAATTTTTTGTATTAATTAAATTAATTTTAATTTATTTTTTTATTTAATTTAATTTTGTTGTATTTATAATTTGAAATTGTCTAGTACTTTTTCTAATTGCTTACCTTGATGAAAACGAAAAGTACCCAGTTCCAGCCAGGTTCGACTGATTATTCTTGCACTGTATAAGCGGTAAGCGTCTGGACTGAGTATAGAAACGCCGACAAAATTTAATGCTTCTTCTTGCATTATAATTTTAGTGCAACGAAGAATATAAACGGTAAAATGAAAAAATAAAAAATAATATTAAATGATTCTCGAGAAGGATTAAACTTTGTTACGCGCTTCTTCAGGTGTTAACATGCAAAGGCAACATACATATGATGATTTGATATGATTAACACAAAGCTTGAAGGAGATTATACAGAGACAAACAAGGGAAACACAGGAACAATACTGGAAGCGTGTAAAAAGAATGCCAGAAGAACGCTGCAAATAATCGATCTTAGACTCTGTCGACCTGCCAGAACGGATGCGTTCGAGCAGCCGATGGAGCAATCCGGTCGTACCTGAGTCTCTGGAGGATTCTTTTTCAAGGATATCGTCCAAAACACTGCGCTGCCGTTTAACGCGATCTAGAAGAGCCTCGAGCTCTTCGTCGACCTCTTCATCACCGCTTTGAGCAGCCTTCAACGCGCTCTCCCTTGATACCGATCTTTCCAATATTTTCTTCGATTCCGTTGAGTCCATTCTCTCTATTTTCGAGCTCTGTCTCGAAAGTCCATTTTGTACGGATCCTCGACGCTCTTCCACGTTCGTCTCGACAACTTTCTCCGCGGTCGAATTCACTCGTTCGATCTTTTGCTTTGTCAACTTGCTTTCCTCGATCGTAGGAGTCTGTGGTTGCTCTAGCTCCACGGAGGACATCTTCCTGAAAGAACCACCGTTCTCAAGGACAGCGGATCTGGGTAGCTTTACGCTTTCCTGTGTCAATTTCTCCGATGGCAACTCTTCCAGAGACCGTTCCTCCAAGATGGTTTCCGTGATTAACGAAGCTCTGTAAGGTTTCGCGTCGTCTAGGACCTTTTCGTCAGGCAGACAGCCGTTACCATTGAACTCTTCGTAGGATCCATTCGTCAACTTTACGTCTTCGGATAATTCAGCGCACTGCATGACGTCCTCGGTGCTGATGTCTCTTGAAATCGCCTTCAGAGTCGACTCGTCGTCCGAAACGGAAACGATCGACACACCACGGTTTACCTGAAGCCTCGACCTGTTATCCTCGCTGTTCTCCGAGAATTCCTCGATTAACACGCCGTTCTGTGGTTTCTGGACGGATTCTTCTTGCACGCTGTAGCTATAGGTGGCAATCTCTTCAACGCCAGGACCGTCCGTGTTCGTTTCCTGGCACTCGACCTTTGTCGCGGTCATCTTGCTGATCGTGTGGCTCTCATCGGGACCTGTGAACGCTTGGACTGGTCACAACAGCTCTTTTGACTACTACCTACTAGAGAGCAGAGACGATCCGTGCTACTCGGCGACTTTCGCGACGATCTGTCTCCTCTGATCTATAGAGGAGCTATAGCCACTCGAAAGCAGTTTCACTTTGATCGAGGCTCGTGAAATCTCTGGTCGGTGTGGCGTTATTTTATGCTCTCGTGCGTACGGATTTTGTGACTGACGTGGAAGATTTTATTCGAAATTGAATCGCTTATCGATTTTATAGAAATTTTTATGGTAAACGAAAATGGTAAATATTCAAGCTACGTCTTTTGTTTGGATATTCTTATAGTACATAGGAAATGAAATAGAATTTTTGCTTCTCAATATGTTTATATAAATCGTTTAGAAGTCGCAGAAGATTAAGTTTGTCAAAATAATTGTTACTTAGTATCGTAATCTTTGTTTTAATTGTTTTCTGAATTGTTTCAGTCACAAAATTCTCGTTTACGACGATGGTTACATGAATGTAAATAGCGAGTAGTTGTTCAGCGTGTGCGAAATTTACCTGTGAGTATAGCTTCGTGGGTCGTCGTGGAGGCCACGGAGATCGTGATCGTTTCACCCTGGCCCCGTATTACTTGGACGCTTTGTTTCTCCAGTTTCACTCGACCTGAATTTATCAGACATGTTTTTTGGGCTACGATTCTACGTCTACGATTAATCAGCCATCGTTTTAACATCAATTAGCATATCGGCAAGGCTATTCGTATCTTTTTATATCTTGCCTTTCGAACGTGTCAGCGATACAAAATTAAGCTCCTATCGCAAGGATTTCGATGGATTACAAAAAGGAAAAAAGTTATATACGTATATGATGTTAACAGAAAAAAGAGGATATAACGAAGCTCGCTTGCTTTGCGTCTTAAATATATACTCAAACACAAAACGCACTATTTTTATCTTTCTACTCCCTTGAATAGATTGAAAAAGGAAAAAGAACGACCAAAAAACGCGACACGTTCTCTTGGAACGTTTCAAAAGTCTTACCAAAATCTTGCGACATCGCGTCGATCGCAGAAGACAGATTTTTAGAGCTTTCAAGCGTTTCAATAGCAGACTGACTATATAAAATATTCTTTTCCTGTTACACTCGTTGTTACAGTATTATCGACGATCTTTTGTTATCGTTTCGTTTCGATTACCTTCCGATCCGGATTCCTCCGCGCGTTCCTTCTTCGTTTCAATCTCCTCCTCCTCGACTTTCTGTGCTTTCGTTTCCTCTTCCTCGACGCTGATCTTTTCGACGGTCTCCTTCTTCATTTCCGTTTTTTCCTCCACGCTTTCTTCCGTTTTTGCTATAGAATTCATACATTTTGGGATTGTTTCAGAACACAATGTGATAGGGGACATAGATGAACTCTATGAAGATTCGTTACGAACGTATGAACTAGAATAGGCAACGCATGATAGTGACAGTAGTACAGGTGTACATACAAATACGTCGTAAGAATGGTTTTTTTGGTTTTATCAGAAGAAAAAACAAGAGAAAACGGAACACGGAAAACGTGAGATACATGTATAAGGGGGCAGAAACAAGAGGATAAAGGCACGAACAAAAGGTTCATGTCAGTGTCGGATTCGTGATGCGAGATTATTCTCTCTGTGCTTTAGAGATTATACTCGTCACATCGGTATGAACAACAAACCGAACATGAAACCGTACCTTTCCTTAAGTACTTACTGAACGTGGGGAAAATCGAACGCACGACGATTCGCTGGCAAGTTTCTCAAAAATGAAAAATGTATAGGGGTATGCAAGGCGTTTGATGAGCTGCCCCATCGATTCTGTTAATTCTGGAAAATTCTAACGTCAATAAGATCGAACTTGCCGATCGTCTTTTTAAATCTTTTTCTTTAATAACGAATAAAGAACAGGAACGACGGAGCAGCGCAACAATAGAACCCTATTTTATTTATAGAATAAGAAAAGCTGTTTGGATTCTTACTCAATATCATAACTTTGCTCTTGCTAGTCACGTAGCCTAGCTCGTTTTCTGCTCGAACCTCGTAGATGCCTGCGTCTGAACCTTTCACTAAAGTCACCGTCAAATCGTAGTTTTCCTGTCGCTTGCTGTCCCTCGTAATTTTAATTCTCGCGTCCGTTGAAACTTCCTGGCCATCTTTGTACCATTTCACCTCGGGATCTGGCGTACCGGATACTTCGAAGATCAGTTTCAATGTATCGCCTTCGTTGATTCTTTGGTCGACGAGCTTCTTCAACAATTTCGGTCTGGTGTTCACGATTAACATAGAACTGCTTTTGACTTCACCAAATTCGTTCTTCAATTTGCAAGTGTATGTTCCTTTCATTTCAGCCTTAACTTCGGACATGATTAACTTGACGAAATTGCCTTCCTCCGTGCGAACATAGTCTTTTTTCTTTTCCGTGATCTCCATGTCGCCGATATACCAATGGACGCTCGGTTTTGGGCATCCACCGACTTCTACCTTGAACTCAATGTTCTTCGTGCCTTCGTTGACTGTAACATCGTACATTTTCGTTTTGAATCGTGGAAGACCATTCACCTGAAAAACGAGAAATGATCTTGATTATTCTAAGCGTCGTAAATTAAGTATGAAAAGTAGTAATCTTTTCTTATTTAAAAAATAGTTAATATCGTTTAAAAACGACCCTGTTCTATTTACCTGGATCACAGTTTCATCAGTGACAGTTCCATGATCGGAGAAGATTTCCGCCTTGTAATCTCCTGCGTCCTCGCTTACTATACCAGTGATCTTTAGAATGAATGTCTTGCCCTGCTGAATCATTTTTATGTGACTGTCTTCAACAAGCAGTTCCCCATCTCTGTACCATTTAATATTAGGTGGCATCAGTGAGTCCACGTCTATAGACAAAGTAAGAGTGTCTTTTTGATCTAAAATTTGTGGTTCGCCTAATCTCTTCGTGATCTTCGGTGGACTTAATACTTTCAACTTCCAAATTTCTGTCGTCTGATTGACTTCATTTCGTGCAACAATCGAGTAGGAACCAGCATCGTCCAAACGAGCGTTTCTTATTGTTAACTTATAAGTTTCGTTGCCTTCTTTAATGATACTTATACGACTGTCTTCCCGTAGTTCTTGGCCATCCTTGTACCATTTAACTTCTGGTGCTGGCGTGGCTTCGATTTGCACGAGCATCGTCAACGTTTCGTCGATGATCACAGACATGTCAGTTTGCTTTTTCGTGATTTTTGGCGCAGACTTCACGATCAGCTCGATCTGAGTGGTATCTTCGCCTAATTCGTTCTTTGCTCTGACGGTGTAGGTGCCTGCATCCTTGGCAGTGACGTTCTTGATCACCAAGGACATAGATTCTTCATCCTCCCAAAGGTACTTGTATCTTCCACCAGTAACGATTTCCTCTCCATTTTTGCTCCATTTGATGTCTGGTTTTGGATATCCTCTGATTTGTAGTTCTAACATGGCAGATCCGCCGGCACTTACTTCCGAATGCCTGGCTTCTGAACACAGTTTTGGCTTTTCTGGATCTTTCAACAGCTGGTTTACCGCGCCTTGCACCGTTAGTTCTGCGCTGCAGCTAATGTTACCTGGGTTTTGATTTTTTTTAATTAATACATCAGATCATCCACATATATATTATTATTATGACATTTATAGGCTTCTGAAGATATTTTTTGGAGCATAGCTGGTCACTTGAAGATCATGTCGTAGTCGTGTCATACAACAGGAACGTTTAGAGTCTAAAAAACCTATGAAATTATTAAAAAATGGACTATTACCTGTACTGGTTTGCGCGACACAAGTGTAAAGACCAGCATCCTCAGGTTTGACATGCTGGAATACTAAAGCCAAAGTGTCTTCGTTGTCCTTGAACAGCACTTTGAAGCGTTCTTCTGGGTCGAAAGGCTTTCCATCACGTAACCAGGTGAACTGGGGTTCCATGCCAGGTTCGAGGAAGTCTTCAGGAAGGTATAACATTTTTTCATCCGATACAGTTACAGTTGCCTCGCAGGAAGCTTCTCCAAATCGATTCTTCGCGGTGCATGAATATTTGCCAGCGTCTTGCTTTTGGACGTCCGCGATTACTAATTCGTAGAAACCTTTATCCGCCTGTTCGGTGACGATCTTTACACGCGGATGGTTCACATCGATTAAAACATCGTCTTTGAAGCTGTATTAAAAACAAATTAAAAGACTAAAATAAACTAAACACATTCTTCGAATATCATTCTTCGTTTACAACTGACAAAATATAGCTTACAATTTCATCTCAGGATTAGGATCTCCTTTCACTTTCACCATGAAACGCAGATAAGTATTTTCCAAGAGTTCCGTGTCCTTTAATCGCACCAAGAAGATTGGTGCATTAGCTTCTGCTCTTGCTTTTTTCTCTTCAGGGGTCACTAAAATTAATAAAAATAAAATCAATTTTTAATTTTTACATGGTACTTTATCTATCATAGCATGTAAATGTCATAAACGTACGTTTTTGTACAATAAGTTGAGCGGTGCAAGTAGCCTGGCCTTCACTGTTCATAGCTCTAGCGATGTAAATGCCAGAATCCGACTCGAGAACGTTCTGAAGTTGAAGTTTGAAGGTTTTTCCAGTCGCAGAGGCTGTTAGACGATCTGCTAATCTATCATCCAATGGTTTGTTGTCTTTTAGCCATTGCACTCTTGTTGTTGCATCGGTGTGCAATAGAGTGCACTCGAAGGATGTCGTTTCTCCAGCTATGTAAAGCAATGATTCATAAAATTCTTGAAAAGTATTGATGAATGAAATAGAAGGCAAATTGTTATCGTATATCTAGTTGAAAAATTTATATACAGTACGGTATAGTCAAAAATACTTGATCTTTATACAAAAGAAAATTATAGGGGGTTCCCATCGGATATAACAGTGTCTAGAACTGAAGTAATTCTTGTTGCGTTCATATGCAAGAACGGAGGAGGGAGACTACTATAAAATTTACAAAATGGATGTATCGAATATCTTACAAATGTTTAGTATTTCACAAATTTTTGTATTTATACTTCATTTTGTCTGGCTGATGATCGGAAGCGTGTTGCGTGTGTAATGTGCTTTTCCTATATAAAAAAATTTCTATACAAAATAAAATACGTATAAAAAAGAAGATAATACAGCAACCACAGAAAGAACAGCTATTTGAAAAATGTAGACAGTAAAGCAGATCGTGTTAAATCGTCAAGTGTGCCAGTGTTCTAAGATATAAAAAGAGGAAAATATGAAAGTGTGAAGTGTAACGTGAATCTGTGATGTATTTTCGTGAATGATAGACAACATCTAGGATTAATTTGAAGCTTGACCAACCGCCTAGTGAAATGTGTTGAAGCAATTTTACTCAGCTGACTAGAAGAAAAAATATAAGAAGAAGAACAAAGTAGAAACTATTCTTGATACAGTATGACAGAAGATTGATAGAAAAAAATGTGCAATACAGTGGATGATCAGAAAGTAGTCAAATTCTGTGTCACTTTACCTACGGCGTGTATCAATTCCACGTTATTTTCTGGTATCGCTAGAACAATAAAAATGGATCTTATGTCACCCGTTCGATCAAACTTCCTTTGCTTGTAATCACATACTTTCATTCTCCATAATATATTGACTGTATTCCAGCGAATTTTAAAATCTAGTACCGATTATACATATTCTTGAAGCCTTTGTATGTTATTTATTTTTTAGTTACGAACTATTCTACATCTCTTAACTATATCTCAACTATATCTACTTTCACATCTGATCACTTACGTTCAACGTTGGATCCCTCGAGAGTCTTGACGAACGCAGGTTTTCCTATTCCACTACCACTTTCGATCTTCTTGGTGTCCGACCTGGTTTCTACCGCATTGCCACCAGCTTGGTAAGTACTGGAGCTCGCTTCCATCCTTACTGCACTACTCATGGATGATTCCATGTATGCCGCACTCTGGCTACTGGATACTGAAGAATACTCTTCACAGGTAAATACAAACAACTATTAATAATAAATCAAAAGGAATCGCTTCAATTGTTAAGTTGCTTAGAAACTTCTGAAGTTAGATTTTCCTTGTATGCTTAAAAATGCTTAAAACCTTATATGTGAATTGATAGAAATTTTACTTAAAACAATTCATTAAAACTATTCCGTTCTTTTTAAAGAAACAAGAATTTCTCAATGAATCTAATAAAACTACTCGTTCTTTACCTTCGACAACTTTCGAAGAGCTGCTGAATCGACTGGAAGAATATCTTCGAGACATGTCTGCACCTTCTTCCTCAACTTTGGCTTTTTCCGGATTTCCTGGATTGTCTTTCTTCTTCTCGTCGGGATTTGGTCCCGGATTTGCTTTTTCTGGCCCTGGGTTTGCTTCTGCCTTCTTTGGTCCTGGATTACCCTCTGAAGGTTTTGGTCCTGGATTACCCTCTGCAGGTTTTGGTCCTGGGTTTGCTGTTGCCTTCTGAGGACTACCTGGATTTGCTTTAATTTCCTCCTTGATTTCTGGCACCTCTGTCAGTTGTAAGTCATCTGCAGCGTGTTCAGCGAGTGCCACCACGTCACTCGCGTACTGTCGAATTTCTTTCAGCCAGTAGGCCTTCACTAGATCTTTATGGGCTACTAACGTAATGGGGTAGGCTGAGCTCGCTGGATTGTGTAGTTCGAAAGTCCGTATGTCACCTGGATGGTCCTTCACCTCTACTTCCGGTAGCTGAGATTGACATTAGGTGATAAGTAGATAAATAGAATAACGGATGATTCTTTATCATAGTCAGTCTTATTGTTGATTACCCTAGCCAGGGTATAATTTCTTTATAGAGACCATATTGATTACAATAACTTCTTTACTCCAGGAATTTTACTCTTATTTTTTTTACATGTTATTTAATTTCCATTAAAAATAATTCTATTATATGTATTTATACTTACAAGTTATGATTTGCCTTTATTAACTTATAATTTCATAATCATTGAAGTTTCTGATTAAGGAAGATTACTAACGGTGAATACTCACTCGAATAATGTCTTTGAGGACAAAGACCGATCTGTCTTCCGATATTCGTCTGACTTTGCAGACGAGTATGCGAGCCTTAAAGAGGAACAGATACCTTTCCTTGCTCTTACCGTCCTTGTCAATCACCGTGTACCACTCCTGTCAATTGCACATCACATGTTATAGCAATTTATCAAAGCACATACTCTAATATGATCATGATCGATAAGAGTCCACTTGAAATATACTGACGTGTGTGAGTAATCTGCCAAGTTTGTGAATATTTCCTTTATACCCTTCGATATTGCTTATGAATTTATTATCTGTCGCCCTATGAGGGATACCTAGCATCAACTCCAAAGCCTTTTGGAGGTCGTCGCAGTTTTCGCCTAGTCGGGTCGAATACTTCACCAGCTCCTGCAAACATTTAAATCATGAAGAAATCTGTTGGAAATTTTCGAATATAAAACAGATGCTATTCATCTCCTGCAATTTTTCCAATCAAAATATTTGCAAAGTGAGTCGAAAATACATCTCAGTTTTAAACTGAAATTAAAAGTATTGAGTTCACGAGCGATGGAAGACTAATTTTCCATTTGTTCAGTTCAATAGATCTCGCGTGCGGTTTTTCTATGACAGAGAGGCGGCGGGAAAGATAACACGTCGTGAAGATGACCCGTTTTTAGCTCGCTAAATTCGTACTGCGCCCACTCGTTCCAACACCACGACGAAACGCTCTGTTGCGGCATTGCAACTACACCACGACGAACTTTGTGACTTCCCTTGATCTATATCCAAGCGTACCGTATCATGGAAGTGAAACGATGCCATTCAGGTCGATCGAATATTCGACAGATTTCGAGCGCAGACGTGATCGGATACGGTAGCTTACCAAATGTTCCAACAATCTTAAAAATCCTTTATGAATATATTATGTGCGTTAATCGAGTATGACAGTCTCGTTACAGCGCAAATCTCAAATTATTTAATATACGATATAAACATAAAAGTTTTCATGGTAACTGTCCAAGTACTTTCGTAAGCCAGTATATAACATGAAAATAGAGTCTTCTTCATACATTTTACCTTTGCAGAATAATTCTCCGATCATTTTGAATAGAATCGTTCGAATTACCTTTTCACAAATACCACGGACGAAGTCTCTAGTTGCATTGAACTATCTCGAACACGTTTGAAGATATTTGAAAAATAGTTTAACTCAGTCGCGTTACGTCCTCAGCGCCTCTCGTCGCCTTTATGTTCCGGGCAACCAGCCCAGAACAATTTGTGGTTTAAGCCAAAGGTTTAAGGTAACAAACTAAGATTATATGTACGAGCAATAACACGATCGTTATCGATCACGTGCAATCTATTCTTCCCTGCCATTTCACGCGATCCTCTCGATCAAAGTTCACCGAGTTTAATTATTTTCTTTCGTTTTCTTATTATTTTACGGAGATGGCATTCAAATTTTTGAAGAAAGAACGACTGAAATAATAATTATTCGTTTGGAATGCGTTTTCAAGGCGAATCGGGAAGTATTTTAGCGCCGGGCTAATTTTATCTGACAGATTGAAATTTCGACGCGGATGTAGGTCACGTGCGGATTCTACAGGTCGTCGTGTCTCGCGTCACCAGCAGGTCGATTTTTCCGTTTATAGATATCCACGTAATACAAATCTCTTTCTATCTCTCTCAATTTCTTATTCCAGTGAAAATAGAACCAAGAAACACTTGTATAAAAGAGAAACTAGAAACATGACGTAGGAATTCGGTGATTCACTTTCTTCTCTGCTGTTACAACAAAACGGAGAAAATAGAAAACGACACTATACGAACATATAACGCACGTTTCTCGCTATTTTTCATTGTCCCGACAGTTTATGAAAAGCGTCGAATTCATCGCCGAGCGTGTTTAAGTGTTTGAACTACGTTCGAAACGATATCATGGGAATAGGGGCATCGATATCGAGCTTACGCATCCAGTGTCCTATCGAATTTCAGCGAAAACTTTGTACGAAAATCAGCGATGCGGGTGCAAGTTCGTGCAAAACTGCTGGAATGCTTTCAAAAGATACACTAGCCATGCTGTATTTCTGTCATAACACCCTTGAAATGTATTTTCGATCTGGATCCGCGTTAACGATCTTCCGCCATTCAGCGCGAGATTTCGTAAAGAATGGATGAAAAAGCGGGTTAAAGAGCAACGTTACCTTGAGCAGGAGCTGGTAGTCGTTTATGCGTTGTATCGGAAGTTTCAAGTGTTCCGATAGACTTTTGTCGTCACGGAGAGTCTGGCTCAGCTCCTGTAAATAATTACATTTTTCCAAACTTTATTCTACGTTGTATTAAATAACATGTTACGCAAAAATATTGTCCTAGGATTTTCGTATATTTTAAACGCATTAAAAAGTTCGAAATGTTCGAAATTCTTAAACACCGGCGTGAAGGGTTGAAGATATTTTTTCCAAACTTGAAAATATTATTCTTTCAAGACTGTTCGTCGTGGAGTAGAAAGAAGATCGATCGAAAATTGGCAATTGTAGTTTCTCATCGTAGAACACCGAATTGTTCGACGCCGTAATTCGACACCAGGATGAAGAGACGCGTATTTTTGGATGCGACTGGATTTTCCACGCAACTATTATATTTCCTATCGATCAGCTTAAGCAAATCTAGCGATATAGGAGTTATATATCATCCACCAACGTGAAGAATATTTTTGATTAATAATTTATTAATGGTTATTACGCACCTTTGCTACTCTATTCGAAACTCCATAACTTACGTCTCTCCTACTATCGAAAATTCCAAGTAAATCATCTGTCACATGTATCACTGACATTGTATCGATTAAATTAAACGAATTTCATAACAAAATGTCTATATCGATCTTCACAATATCGAATCATTTACAAGAAAAGACGAAGCAATTCCAAAAATCATCTTGAAGGCACAAAATATTTCAAGGAATCGGAAAGACCTTGTTTATAAAAATGATAAAAAATCTTGTTCATCAAAGAATAAAATTCCTATAAAATCGTAAGTATTCGAACGAAAGTGGTTCACCAATCAAGAAGTTGCAAGGTCCACGTTGAAAAAAATTGTAGAGGGACGGTGGAAGGGCTGACGCACCTTAACGAAGGTCAAGGGAGGTAAACACCGTTGTTCGTGTTTCGAGTCGTTGGTTCGAAGAGGACACCGTGGCTGGTCGCAGACTGGACCAGGTCTCTGCTCTTCCACCGATCCTCTTCCTCGAGGGGGATCCACAGTCGGTGGTTACCGAAAAACATTAGTCGGGAGACCAATACAGCCACGGCTATACTTAGACGCCGTACCGGACGAACTCGTGGACTGACCACGCACAAAAACAACGTGAACGGTTCTATAGATCGTTGAGAACTTTTGCTTCACACGCACTATTCTGATCTTCTTCCAGAAACTAGGAAGAAGACAGAGAATCTTCTTTGCTTTTGACGTAATTGACTTGTGCGTGGAATTCTGAGGATTCAACTTGATTTTTTGATGCATGGAAGAGACGTTTAGTGAACGATGTTGGCATACAATAATTCTTTTTGAAAGATTAAATTGGGAAAGTGGAATGCATTTCTTTGTATGACCCTTCGTTTTTCAAGAAACAGAATTGGAAAATCTACGGTGTCCTTAGAACCTACACTTATTGCAGTATAAAAATGGTATATCTCGATTTAAATTATACGCATTGTTTTACTATTTATAAATTCTGTAAACAATCTTGCATACGTATGTTCAGTGTGTAGAAACCTCTTCTGTTTTCCTTGCCATTAAAAGAATTTGCTAATTTAAGACTATAATCTTCTACCACTGTGACGATTAGATACTACGAAGAACATATTTGTATAGTAAATTAAAAAATCAAAGGGTAAATTCAGAGAATGAAAATTAATGAACGAAATGGAAAAACTTTTGTCATCGAGTGTTTTAGTCCTAAGATGAATCAAATGAACATATAATTGCTTATTTCTCAAACATATCTTCTCTATATCAAGACCTTAGAGGATGGTAATAAGAGTAAATCAAATCAGAAAGAGAAACTTGTGAACAAGTTCAAGTGTTATAAGTACAAGTAAGCTGCGAGAAACCCTAATGCACCTAAGATGTTTCACATTGAAATCGGACACGTTCGGCAAGGTAATATCGTGCAATCTAATTTTAATTTCGGGTCATTAAATGATATTCATACGCGACAGCTATATCGTGTGAAAATCTCGCGGTGGTCTTGAGTCAAGTTCTAGAAATAACGGGTCGAATCACGAGAAAAAAGCGAGCAGCATACTTGAAATAATAAAATATTCTAATACACTATGCGTAGTGTAACACCTACGTTTGCGTGTTGGATCATCGCTCTTTTATTAATTTCAAAACGAAAACTTTCTTCTGTTGCTAATCATTAAGCTTTCGATGTTCTAAAATTCGAATCGAGAGTCAAAGTTCGCTCTCATAAACATTTTTATCTAGAATGCGGATATTTGTTTACATAATTTCATATTTCTATAGATGTAATTAAAATGAAATCCAAATAGAAAGAAACGAAGAAATGTGAAGGCATGCTAATAAATTTTGAAACAAGAATACAGTACAATTCGAAGATGCATCGGACCGACGACGTACAGCTGAGACACTCGAGGCGTGCGATTCGTTTTTTCGTCGAGCAGAGATTACGCTGGTTGCTGTCATCGCGTAATGACAGCAACGGTGACGTCGTCAGCCGATAACGTGGCCACTTTCTTCCTTTTCTTTTCGTGGCACGCGTCTCGCCGCGAGTCTATCGTGCATAAGTAAGAGGAGCGAAAGATGTTCCGTCCGTTAAGAATAAACCAAGCTATTTCGAGGGCTGGACAGACGCCCGCTTACCCCCGCTCGTTATGTAATTGCGAAATTTTCTTCGATTCATGCAAACGCGTGCTTCAGTCATGGAAAATCCTTGAACTCTGATCCTCATTCCGATTACGTTGTCCTTTATTATGTCAAAGATAGTCTACAAAAAATAATTCTTTTTCTTTAAAAAAAAAAGAGGAAAAAATAAATAAAGTATGGAAGGTGAAGTAAAGTATGGAAGTAGAGCAGCACGACGATGTTTTATAAATAGTAGATATTTACGTTCTTAGTTATGGAGAGTAATCTTAAATTATCAAAATGCGTAGAACTATCTATAGATGATGTCAGTAAAATTGTCATAACTGAATTATATTTGGAGCAAACGTTATTATCGACGTTGGCGTCGCGACGCCAAACTACGACGCCGATGAACAGAAATCTTTCTTACCATCCGGCTCTCTACCACGAGTAGGATAAGTCTATTTTACACGTCTGTTATTCGTAATTTCTGCTCTTGAGTTAACAATAATCGCGCCAGTGAATCGTCTTTAATAATCGAGTTTCTTTTATCAGCAGATTATAGAGATATTTTACTGAATCTTTAATTAAGTGACTGACCTCAAAGTAATCTCGTACCGCGTCGTTCATCTGAAGGAACTCCTGGGCCGTCGGTTCGTCTCTGCAGTAAGCCACATGTTTGTCGAAATCTCTTTCCTGAAGTCACGAATAATTTAAACATTAAATTCGATAAAAGTCTTTACAGCATATTAAGATATACTTCAGTAAGATTTTCAAACTTACCAATCGCAGAAAAGTCTTCCCCAGCATACGTGGCTGATCCGCATAATACTTAACACCCTCGATCAACACCCTGCCGAACGATCTAAGTAAGGTACCGATTAATTTTCACGCTAAAAACACACCATGCCTACGTGCTGAAGGCTGCGCCCTTCTTGGCTTCTTTTTTCAGTGCGACATATAGGGTGCAACAACATTAAGTTACGTCCATTAATCCTCCATGATTTAATTACGCCAATATAGTTTCTTCTACGCTGAGATTAATCCACGAAAAGTTACGTCCAGTGGGAAGTCGTGAAATGATGATTAATTAATATTGGGACGGGGCACGAGTGAATTAATACATATTTTATTTTCTAGTTGGGCTAGTAGGGATAAGAATCGAATTTTCTTTAACGAGAAACGCTATGATTAGAGACGGCCGTTCAGTGAAATCATTCTTCCTTATAATGTCTGACTGTGGATGAAATACTCTACTGAAACGTCGGACTCGACGCAAATATTACGCGTGAGATCACTTTCCTTATATCGTCCGACTATGAACGACGCACTCTACTGAGAAGTTGATTCAAGGAATATACCGCGTGTTTCTATGATAATACACATTCTTCTAACGAAATATACTTTTGGAAGAATGAATTGACACTGGCAGAGTCAATCGAAGCGTGCTCACAAAACGATGACAGGAGGGTGCTCAAAACTTTTGAAAAAGCAATACCTTGCTGAATTAAACATACAATAAGATTAACTGCCACGAAACACACGATCACACAAAGTATGCACATCGTTATCAGACTTACGTTGCTCACACATCGTTTCGCTAAAGAGAGAATAATGTCTTTGATGTCGATTTAATGACGAGCATGCGTGACGTGTCTTGTGTGTGCATGTGTTTCTTTTCGCTTTGATTCTAATGAAGAACATCTGTCGTGAATTGTCGTCATAGTTTGCGAGTAGACACTGGAATAACACTTGTGTCGGCTCAAATAACAACAAAGCAACGTAAAACGAGCTTGATGTATCAAGTGGAATTTGTAGAGAAAGATCGTGTCTCGTGTGGGGCCTTTGTAACGAATGTTCAATCCGATTGCGTCGCAGTGAATTTCTCCCCTTGGCCAACCTGGTTCATCGAGTATACGTACGTATTGTGGAAGTCGGCAATCTGCTTCAGATTTGTGAAGATGATATCTTTGTTGTCGCGTACGATCCGTGGAACATCCGGATTATCGAGGGGTTTCAAGTAACGTTCAACGACCTGTTGAAGATCTCTGCCAAATTCTTCCTCGGTTTCCACCAGTTCTTTCACTACAGCTCTAGAGAGAAATCGATCATTGATATACAAAGGATATTGTTAGAGAGCAAAGAATTACTTACTCTCGTCGATATTGAGAGTCTTCCGGCCGATGTCCAAGTGCTGAGTCCTCGCTGAGGGCCGTTTGCATCAAGATGGACATGGGCAGCCATCCTTCCCTTGAGTCTGCTGTACGAACATACACTCTGTAGAAACGAATTCTTTACTTAGAATATAGTCCTGTATACTTTCTTAATATACTAAAGTATAATATAAATCTTTAGATTTAGAAGTTAAGATATGTTACGGACAGCAGAATTTATTGGTGAGTTTAGAAATTAGTCGATTGCGTTCTCCAATGTAAACGACTAATTAAAGGACATCCAAATGTAGTTTGTTTTTGTATCAATTTTGGACATTCTTCATCTATTTTCTATGATGTATAATTTTGTGCCAGACACGTCAAGTTCCTGCGGTTCATATATATTTGCTTTTTGATATCGCAGTATTCTAATTACTTCTAATAAAGAATAAATTTAATGTCATATGCATTCGACTAATTCGCAAGAATTCGAGGTAAATTTAGTCCAAACATATTCTCATCGCCGGTAGTATAATCGGTTCGCTTTAAATGGTACTGATAAATTCAAGGCTTAATGGATAGAACAGTCCGCCAACAAATTTTGCGTTCTGCTGAATGAACGACGAATACGCATACAGAGAGGCCTGTCGCCTTAGTCATTAAACTTAAATTTAACTTTCCAACACCCACACATTTCTAACATCTAGCTATTCTTTATAATACATAACGAAGTATATTTTGATCTGTGCAAAGTTTCCTCTAATTAATCGCATCTTCCTCTATTTCCATCGCAGGAATAAGGAAGACTTCCAAACGTTTCTGTTTGTCGCACAAAATGTAGCTCTTAATTTATCTAGTCTTACATCTACGCGATAATTTCTGATAATGAATTTCTTCCAACAGTCAATCATTAATTTTCACGAAACTTTTACAGAAAGTAGTTTTCCAAAAAAATATTTCACCCATATCTTCTTTTAAGGAACGAAGAATGTATTTTTCTCGATATTTCGAAAACTGTTAGTCAACGTTAAGAAAATTGGTAGCTAACATTGGACAGGGAGAACTCTTTTCAGCGAGCCCTGAGTCGACTCGATCTCCTCGAAACAGACGTTTGGTTTATTATTTTCTAAAGTGTAGGAAAATACACAAAACGATACAACTGAAACGATTTACGCCGTCAGGTAGATGTAGTAGATAGTAAATAATTCGCGATCCATTGAACGATGCTGATGCCAAAGTGGCAAATCAAACTTTCCGCTTGAACCTCACCTTTACGCGAACCTATTTTCAGAACTGGCTGGTATTTCGCCTTCGTTGGAATCAAGCGTTTCTGACAGTCAAGTGGAGCCAGGCGTTATGCATTATGCAATTGGAATTTACTTTGATGCAATATTTAACGTCAAATCGATGGTGTATTTTCTTAAACCTGACAGCTATTAGTGGCACGACAAGCGAATGCTCGTGTTCTCGTTGAATAGAACATCCTTGAGATTAAGTCAACGATATAACGTTACGTATTTTTCAAACTGATCACACCCTTTTAACCAATAATTTATAAGCACGTCGCACGATTTCGAATCTATCCTGGCTGACAGCCAATCATTAGTACCTTACCGACTTATCATCGGTTTTCAAGACATTCATAAACGTTTTATCTTCGTTAACGTCGTCCTAAATCATCGCGATCCATAGATGACAGTCGAACGTACCAAAACAGAGACCATAGGTATTAATACCGATTAATATTCCTTATTTTGTTGCAAATGAAACATAGATGAAAATTTAGATCTTTAAAAATCATCGATTACTTTTGAAAGTTTCAATTTCAGACGAAGGATAGTATTCTTTCATTTTTAACTCCTTATCGTTATCGATTCTCACATATGGCTCAAAGTATTCTTGGGTTTTTAAATTTCACCTATGACATCTATTTAAATAATATTCAAAGTGCCTACGAATATTAAAAACTAGTTTCGAATCTTTTTCGAATTTCCGGAAGCTTGAAATATTAATAAAATCGAAGATAAAATGAAATCCAAAAATACTCAGGAATCTAACGAACCTAATAAGACAATCTTTGACATAAAAAGAATTTGAAGAGTTAAAAATATTTCTAACTTACTAACTTACTATTCATAACTTCGATAACTTGCATCTGAATGATAAAACGCGGAAATCAGCGATTTCTAAGTGAAAGAGCAATAAAGGTGGTCGAAGATCCGTATAATAAATGTTCGTGTAATAGAGGGTGCGTTTCCCCATGAAAAGCAAACAGTTCGTGCTTGATAATATCGTGACCACTTAAACAACCGTTTCCGTGTAATCTCAGGGGATGAAATACGATGAGTTCATTGGCTTCACCGTTAACATAATGTTTGGAGACTACTATTTGACCGGAGCACCTGTCGTTGCTATAATTTCGTGCACGGATTTAGTCGTCCACGTAAATGCTTCTTTGCTTTGGATATTTCTCGTTCGATGGAAAATTTCCGCTTTTCATGCGTTTCATTTGCCTGTCACTCGTGGTTTTGATTTGGAAATTTAGATCTTTCGTTGGTATTTAAAGGTTGGTCACGCGTAAATTCGAATTATTTCGTGCAGGTGATCAGGCGATCGTACCAATAAATGTGAAAGCAACAGCTCCATTTAGTTTCTGAGTGGCTGTTGAAGAAACGTGATTTACTGAATAGGCTGCACCTGTTTGGCGTATATTTCAGTCACTCGTACACAGCTTTGAGGAACAGCGATGACGCGTCCTTGGCTCTTCCGAGTTCAATGCAGAATTGTTTCAAGTTGACGATTTCTATAGAACATCTTCTTAGATTTATTTTTCTCATTGTTCGATGAAGATATTCAACTTCTCCTGCGCTCTGTGATTGTCGAATTCTTTTTGTAGTTAAATATGCTATTCCTCCAGATATAGCAGCGATCTGAACATACAAATTGAGAAGATTCGAACGACTTCGTGTTCGAGGGAGAGAAATGGTTTCACTTCTTCATCATTCTAGAACTCGTTTGAAACGAACTCCTTCTTTTCATACTGATCTTCTCCAGCTACAATCTCATCGTGTCCTCTTTCCTTCTCCCAGAACTCAATTTCATCGTACAACTATTAATATTTCTTTTCTATAAAAAGTTGAAAGCGTGTATTTTTTTGTACCTAACATCAGAAATCTTGAAATAAAGAGATAATTATTTTCTGAATCGTTTATTCTGAATTCTTCGTCATCTTACGACACAGTCAAAGGGCTGATACTTTACCTCTGGAAGCTGCTGTCCGAGGAGAACCTCGGGATGCTTCTAGCACGGGGATCTGCGTACTTTCGACGGGGTCGAACCGACAATTTGTGCCATGCAGCGGAATTGTCCAACATTTCGCCGATCTCGCCACCAATTTCCAGATCAGGATCCAACTTGATCTTTCTATAACACGTTCAAACGTGTACACAGTGAGATAGCCCCGTCCATCGTGCTCCCTTTCTTATTTTATTTGCAGCTTCATGCAGACTAAACATCATTTTCCATTAACCGAAGCGAATTAGCGTGTTCGTTAAATGAAAAGCAAGATCTCGTTGCAACGGACTCAACCTCGTTTAGATCGTCAGGCATTTGCGGTTTCTTTGTTACTTGGTTTGCTCAGCGTATTTATAGCGTGTACAAGCGAAGACAATTCAAGATCGTGTTTCCACCGTTGTGTTCTATTGTCAAAAACAGTTTGATTATTTTAGACTGCAGGGAGGGGAGGGGGAAGAAAAGCGATGCAACATCACTATGGGCTACATACTTTTACAGACGAAAATTTATGTTTTCTGGCGATGTGGATTTTCTGTTATTCATTTTCGCTGAATCTTTAAATACCATTATGGATCGTTATCAAAGTTCATTTTTAGATTGTCAAAATATCACACTGCGACGTATATAAAAAGTTATCGATATGGAAAATGTAAATTTGTCGAAGCGCACAATGCAAAATCGCAACGACCTGACTATATCGAGCATTATTCTCGTCGTGCGACCCATCGGGTCCGAAATTTTCCATTTGCCTCGTATCCAAGGCACTCGTCGACGTATTTTATAAACGCGAGAGAAACGCACCGACGAAAACGCGTTTCGCGTAAAAATATCGCCGCGAAAATAAGCAAAGGGGAGACGTCCACGGAGTGATCTTTCACGTTTGACACGTAAATTGAACGTGCCTTAATTTCTCCCTCGTGTCTTCAGCATTCGAATGCGTTTCTATTAATACACGCGTGCAACGTTTGATCGTGCATTGTGCAGGAAAATCTTCCATCGTGCGTTTCCAGCTTACAATCAGAACACCATGTGATTTCGCTTCATTCTTTGTCAGGGGATCTCTTTATTTTCTCAACAATTTCCGTCGGCGATATTAGTTTCTTCTTTAAGAATTATAAGCGCGGGAGAAGAATTGTAGTAGCTCTTAGTCAGTTTGGAGTCCGTTTTAACTATGTATGTTTATTTAGTTTTATGGAAACAACGGTGCACTCTTGCTCGCAAGTAACGATTAAGAATTAGTAGTTGCCAGTTATATTAAAGAAATCTGAAAGTATATTATAACTATCTTTCTAATAATATTGATTAAATGATTCATCGATACTCGATTGACGAAGAGTCTGCTGAAGTTGTGAGTTGTATTAACAGAAAAGAAGAAAGATACGTATACTATGATATACGACCACTTCTATACTTAAAATATTCTATCTATCATTCTAACAATTGAAGAAATCTAATGTTTCCTCATCTTCTTTGTATCATCTTACTTCTTCTTCAAATTTAAATTTAATCGTTATTTCATAACAACTCATACAACTTATACAACTTACGTAACTATATAACTTCAACATTAAAAATCGTTTTGGAAAATGAACAAATTTTAGATTGAACATTTGAAATAAGAAGAAGGACGGTATTCCATCCAACACATGCAGCTTGCAAGCGTAACAACGTTGCAGTTAATTGCAGCCACTTTGATTCGCAACGCGCCACTGGATCGTTCGCCATTAATTAGAACAAAGTAAACTGCGTTTGGTAAAAGTGACAGATAGCACACGGTATCGGCATCGTTTGAACGCGTTAGACTATATACGACATGCGGCGATGATTATTTTCAGCCCGGGCGCACGTTGCGTACACGGAAATAGACTTTAAACGCGAACGAACGGTCGGACTTCGCGCGAAGTCAACGTTCCGCCAGCGAAACGATCGCGCGGAAATTTGTTTGTCCGTCGATTTTATGAAGCTGGAGGTTTCGCTTACTTGGCCGGGTCGGCGTACTCGAGCGCCTCGACGATGTCGCCGACGTTCACGGAGAATCCATCGGTCTCGCTCTTGTAGTCCTTTACCACGATGTAGTTGTCCGATGATTTCTGTAACAGCGCAATTTCGAAATGAATTTACTAAATGATCGATTTACTAAATGGTCACGCGTTCTATAGTTTCCTACAGTTCGTTCGATCGTGGTTCGGGTATATGAAATGTTTGGAAGTTTCGAAGAATATCTGTTTTCAAAGAAAGTAAACTTTTGGACGATCTTGTTTGCACAGTGACTCAATTCGAAATATTAATAGGACTTGTGAATTTTGTAGGCTGAAAATAGAAATGGTGGTTTCTAAAAAACACCTGTTCTAGAAAGAAATAAGGAGTTAAAGTTTGTATATCTAATCGTGAAGTGTGCTGTTTGTCCAGTGACTTGTTTGAAAATAAATATAACATAAGTGTGGTTTAATGGGAGAAAATAGGACTAAAAATTTTCATAGTACACCTGTTTTCAAAGAACGTTAGGGGAGCAAATTTATCAAAATCTTGTCTTATCGTCCTCTGTTTAATGTAAAATTCTATTTCTCATTACGTTACCCGCTCAAAGCAATTGTCCTGAAAGTTGCTTAATCTCCTCAGACTCGGCGTATTTTCTCTGCTCCCAGAATATCCAAACGACTTATCAGACCTCGACAGTACAACGCCATTACACTCCTGTCTCTGATAAGTCCCAGTACCGGATCCATCGAGGCTACTAGCCATCGAGATGGTCCCGTACGTGGACAACATTTCAACATCCATATCCTCTTCCTTCGCAACGGGACAACAGTACATGGAAAATCGATGCGCGGTTGGACGAGTGAGTTGGAGCGCGGAAAAAACGTGGAGTGGTTCAAAATAATGAATTCCATCCTCGTCGAGAACCGTGTAAGCCACTTCTCCAGTTAAAACAGATCTAGAAGCTTCTCTGGGTACCACAGCTTGTATACCTTGTTTTAGAATCATAAAAATCGACGATGGCTTATGGTTTCTTCTTAAAAGGAATTCTTCCATGGCTAAACTATTGTCAGATTGAAGTAGAACCGAAGGTACGTCGGCTGATGACTGCAGAGGACCTTCTTCGGGTACGATCATCAAAGCTGCGCTCTCTCTGACGAGAGTTCTCAATCGTGGGTCAGTTCTGGCCAATTCTGGATCGCTACACAACTGTGTTAAAGCGTTCATAAACGGTGGCCTCTCTTCAGCTAATTTCCTCATCACTGTCAGTCGTTTTAAAACATCCAGCGTCACTCTGTCACTGGCTAGGGCTCGCGTTGATTTTTCGTCGCTGATCACTGCCAATAAGCTACTGGCGATATTAGACATACCTAGAGCTCTGGCCAATCCTACAGCCTGTAGAAGCATCTCTCGAACGTTTTCTCCCTCGTCGTTTAATAATTCTTGAACGTGAATTTCACTAGATTCTCTGACTGCTTGAACGATGGCCTTGTGAACAGTTTCAGCCGCTTCTTTCTCCGTGACGATTGTGGAAACTTCTTCAGATACTTTTCGGAGTACCCGAGAGACCAATTCCGGGTCGTTTTTAGAAACTGTTCTGAACGCTGGGCCGACTAGATCTGTACCGTGTTCTTCCTCGAGAACCATAGATAACCTGTCCAGTACCACGTCTTCTTTCAGAGACTGGCTGCCTACAGTGGATTTCAAAATGTCCACTTTATTGTTTTTATTTTCTAATAACTCTAACAGAGCAGACTGACACAAGTTACTTCGATTTTGGGGAACTAGAAGTATCTGCAGGATCTCTTCCACAGATTCCTCGATACTAATATTCCTTTGACGTAAAAGGACATTGAAAGCTTCGCTGATGGAAGAATAAACGAAATCTTGTTTAGAATCGTTACCATTTTCCATAGACTGACTGGTGATCGCCAAAACAGCGCTTGTCATTGCTACTTTCACTGCGTCTTTCAACCAGTAGCCACCTTCGTCGTTTTCTTGTCCTTCTCCGTTTCCATTATCATTCCTATTACCATTTATAACGGGAGGCTTTATACCATTCATCAACTTCGATTCGATGTGATTCTCCTCCAGTTGTTGTTCCTGTTGAATCGCAATATTTTTAGCTAGTTGAGCCACAGTGGACACTATCTGCGCCATTTTCACCGCGGTGGTACCATGCAAACCGAGCTTCTCTGCCATTACGAGAGCTTGTTCCAAAGCTACCGCCTTTGGATCTACATCAACATCCACAGCTGGCAAATCTGTGGCTACTTTCCTTCCCACGGACAAACCAGCTTCTGATAATTGTCGAAGCATCCTTGCATCTATGCTAGTTTCTGCCTGATGCTGAACATGAGCATTGTAATGCAAATTCTGAGGTCTGAGTAATTTTAGTTCTTCGGGAGTGACCTCGAATCCTTGAACAGAGAATTCTACCTCACCTTCAGGCGTGTCAGTCAAATCTGGAGCTACGAAACGAGGACCTTCTTCAGTTTGAACTATCTGACCTGGTACAAACGTCACACCCAGTTCTCCAGATTCTACTACGCGACCTGGAACGAATCTTGGTCCCTCGGGTGTATCTACCACTTGTCCAGGTACGAATCTAGAACCTTCATCGTCCGTGGAAATCACCTGACCAGGAATAAAAGTGGGGCCAGCTTTGGTTTCGACGATTTGACCTGGTACGAAACGTGGCCCATCCCCAGTCTCCACGGTCTGGCCAGGAACGAATTTTGCACCCGTTCTAGTCTCCACCATTTGACCAGGAACAAACTTAGGACCGGTACTGGTGTCGATTACTTGACCTGGAACGAATTGCTCACCTTTTTCTGTCATTACTATCTGACCGGGTAGGAAACCATCTTCCGTCATCACACCAGGCACGAACCGAGGTCCGTCTTTCCCCCCCTTCACTAACTGACCAGGAACTATTCTTTTCCCTTCGGGCAAATTTCTTTCGCTCTCTGGATAGAATTCTACTCCTCTGTCGGTTTGCACCATGTGACCAAAGATTTCGCTCTGTTGGATAGAAACGTTGGTAGTTTTCGGATCAACAGGCATGCCAACAGGCCCAGCATCATAAAACACAACCTCGTCAAACGTACTAGCTGCAGCAAACTTGATTCCGTTATCTGTTATCCTAGTTTTTCCTGGTAGAAACTTTTCACCTACTGGTGTCCTCACTACTTGACCTTCTACGAATTTCTGTCCTTTCGGAGTATCCAAAGTCATACCGGGAACGAAAGTCGAACCTACTTCAGTATCTTTGACTATACCAGGCATGAAGTAACTTTCTCCAGAATTGGAAGTCACGTATTGTCCCGGTACAAATTGTGGTCCTTGACAGGTTGAGATCGTCTGACCTGGAACGAACTTCGTTTCTCCAGTCAGAGTTTCGATAGACTGTCCAGGAATGAATTCCCAGGACTCATCGATCTGTACGCTCTGTCCTGGGACAAATATCTGTTCTCCATGATTGTCAGTGATTGTTTGACCAGGCATAAATCGAGGTCCATCAGGAGTAAGAATGGTTTGACCAGGAACGAAGGTCCCATCTTTCGACACTTGACCAGCGACGAATTTTGGACCATCGTCTGTTAGAACAGTCTGACCCTGAACGAATCTGGCTCCTTCGTTGGTGTGGAAGGTTTGACCCTGAAGGAATCGATGACCCTGTTCCGTGGCCAGTGTCTGTCCAGCTATAAATACAGGCGTTTCTTTGTTATCTTGCTCTTTCAAGTTGAGGATCTGTCCAGGGACGAGAAGAGGGCCGTCAGGAGTGTTCACGGTTAGGCCAGGAACGAACGCAGGACCCTGAGGTGTTTGCAGCGTCTGGCCAGGTACAAAAATAGGTCCGTTCGGCGTCTGCACTGTCTGTCCGGTGATAAATCTCTGCGCGGATTTGATGTCTAATTTCAGACCTTTCACGTTGTGCTGAGTCGTCTCCTTTCCTTTGCCCAGGTTTTGCACCAATTCCGGGATTTCTTCCACTCTCGGTAGCTGCTCTATCGCCTCGTCACCAGCCTGTAGAAGCTTCACGTTTACGTTAGACACCTCTTTCAAGTCACTGGCTGGAATATTCCGTATGGCCGACTGCAGAGCCGCGTCGGGTTCTATTTTCAGCGACGTCAATGGCTTCACGATTGATATCGCCTCGAATCCTCCTGTGCTTTCTGAGATAGGGCTAGTGCACGAAGACGTAGCACTTTGTTCAACGATTTGTGGCTTTACTTTGATAGGAGTGGGCAATTTGTCTACGATTGGTTGCATGGATGCTTCATTAGTATCCTGGAACGAGTTCCAATCCAAAGTTTCTGGTAGAGATTTCTCTGCACCCTTCAGAGGACTCGTTACCGAGATAAAATTACACGCTCTGCTTCTAGCCTGCTTCAAGTTCACGTTTTTCCATGTTTCTTCCTTCGTTTCCTCCTTGAAGCTACGAAGCTTCAGTTGTTTCGTCTGCCTTAGTTCTTCCTCTTCAGCGGCCCTTTCCTTCTCTTCGAAAATCTTCTTGGCATAACTTAAACCAGCTTGTCGTTTCCTTTTTCGTTTCTTAGCCTCGGCCTCCAGTTTCTCTCTTTCCTTTACCACTTCCTGGCTCGGTCCAAGCCCATCGTAAAGATTCTCAAAATCCTCTAAATTCTTGAAATCCACCGAAACATTCTTTCCTTGTTTCAGTCTGAATAAAACTGTGTCGCAGTCTCTGGATAACATCACGTCCTTTACATCTCCATCTCTGACTGCAGCCTCCAGTCTGGATGGAAACACCAGGCTGCATCTTCTTTCTCCCACCGTGTATACGAACTTTGCCTGTTCCTCTTCGACAGGAGGATGTTTCGTGTTTAACAAGTCTCTTAGAACTCTCTGTTGTTCTCCTTCTCCCTCCAAAATTGGGAACACGTAGCGATAGTCCTTGAGGATCACGTGTTTCTTCTTCTCGCCCAGGACGAAGCCAGCTGTGTAATGGTGCGGTCCTAGACCAGAAGCGTTTGTTATTTTGCATTTCGATTTGTCGTGGGCGTGGACACCCAATAAAACTGGAATGTAATGATGAGTAGGCAAACCATAGGATTTGCCGGTGATCCGACAGAAACGTTTTGCATCGGCTGGACTGATTGGTGGTAAAAGAGGGAAATAATTTGGCTTAGGGAGGCCCCTGCTTCTACCTGTTATCCTGCAAAAGGACATTGTTCGTCTCCACTCGTGGAGCTTCTTAAAGATTCATTTAATCGATTTTCTTTATTATTCTTCGTTAACTTTGATTTTGTTTACTACTTTTTCAATTGTCTTGTAACTTGTTTCCCTTTCAGATATTCGACGATATTTTCATACTTCGAGTTCAATGTTGTACAGAATTAATAGATTATATATAGAATGGTATACAAAGATGCTTGCTTATCCGAAAATGTTAGGAAGTCTTTGTTATCTACGCCAATTGCTAGAATCTTGGCATTCCATCCACGAGAACTACGGATTCTAGCGTTTGATCATTCAATCGCGACTTCCCCTTGGCGTTCTCCTTGCTCACGTCAGTTAGCGAGTCCAATGTCGACGCGTGAATCAACAGTTCACATTGTCCCCTCCTCGCCATAATTCGTTCACACGGCGACCGACGAAATCTCTCGTGACTCCGGTCGAGTACCACGCGACTGACAAACTTCATGAATACTGGCGGGTCTTCGCCGCAAATATCCTTTATCTTCCACGCACCTCGAATAACTAAATCCAAAATCCCCACTGTGTCAAGATATCTTTGAAAAGGTCGCAGTTTCTTTGCCAATGAACTGTGACGAAAATATTCTATTTTTCTCTGGTTTCAATTACAGAGATCCTCTAGGAGCTTCTTAAAATAAAGAGCCTCTGCTTACTTGCAAAGGTCGTTTATGCGAATTCTGCGTTCAATTTCCTCTCGAGGATGATTCATACCACTCATCTAGCAAACTACGTCCCGATCCAAAACGATTCATTTGATTTATCTAGCGAATACGATATCCGTTGATCGATTAGAACGAAGGTGATTCTTGGAGCTAGTAAAACAAATCTCGTAAGCTGCTTGGTTCTTAAGTCGACGCGTCAATGTGCATGGGCTTATTTTTACCGTAATTTCTTTTCTCGAGGTTTCCACGTCGTTTTCATCGTGTACTCGTTAAAAAGTATTTCGTCGAACCCGAAGCCGGTGGCTCGTGCCTCGACGACGAGGCACGGTTTATTTTTACGTACGGGATGCCTACGAGGATTCCGTGGGAGCTGTTCGTTCGTTCGTTTCGTCCCCTGGTAGCTGGCCAATTCGGTGATTTCCTCGTCGTAGAAAAGAGCCACTTTTTTTCGTGAGGTTGCTCTCCCTCGAGGCTCACCAAAGTGACCTCTTCGTGCAATAGTTCACCTTGTTTGTGCGTGAATTTTTGGCTGTCTAGTAGCTTTTAGACGCCTAGATTGTCAGTGAGGCTTCGACCACTGATAAAACGTAGCTTGACATATTTGCCTACCGGATTGTCAAACGTCGTCGTGTCTCATTCGCGTTATTTTTCTGCTGTTTTAAGATTTTATCGCGAAATTGTGTTAGTTTTAGACTTATTTCAGGATGAAATTTCTTGCATGATTCAGTTACGAGCTGTTTTGCGATTTTATCGTGGAATTGTATTATAGTTGGGCTTACTTTAAATTTCTTGTCTTGCTTTTCTTAATAAGGTTGGTTATTAGCTGTTTCACGATTTTCTCGTCAGATTATATCATATTTGGGCTTACTTTCTGTTTTGATGCGTTATTTATAAATTGCTTTATAACTTTAAATATGGAATCAAAGAATATTCATCGACTGTATTATAATTTTGAGCTTATTTTAGATTTTAACGCATGTGATTAGCAGAATTTCATTAGTGCTTCGTTGTGGTCGAGCAGATAACTTGTACCGATGTTAATGAACGCGTTAGTCGTTCCGCCACACCGTTTCCGTACGCTCAAAGGTGGTCGCTAAACGTTGAGCTGTTCTCGGTTCCTATTCATTTACGATAACTACGGGTGGCAAGTCCTATTTATCTTCCCCTGGCGCGATTCGGCGCGGCAAACTATTTCCACCTCGTCACTTTCACCAACCGATCTTCACCAACCACCAACCCATCTATTTTCACGTCGGTGCACTGCACTCGTCCTCTCGGTATCGGTTGTCAGACATTCGCGTCGACGACGATCAACTGCTGTTATCCGACGGCCGTACGCACTTTCGCTTCTCTAACAAATCAACGAGCAAAGGGCAGAAAAGCAAATGCGCGAAAAGTATTTTAAATGTACGTCAATTTCAAGTTCTTTGGATTATTACCGATTTTCTTGAGATCAACGATCCTGGATCCACAAATTTCTTCGTCGCCAACGTCCAACGACGATGATCACAGAGAAATCTTGTTGCAAACTAGCCACGAGATTCGATGAGAACGCTTCGATAGATCAATTACAATATAATTCTTCTATGGATCATTCTTTCGTCGTCAACGATAATCGTAAATAACGATGATGTCATTCGATTTTCCAGAGAATCGAAAGGTTCCGCGTTTGTCCCAAGCTCCATACACTCGTTTATTTTTCTCGTTCACTAAATAATTGTCTTCGACCCCCTGATTCCTGTCCCAACGATCACTGTCTCTCTGAATCAGACTCGCGTGTCATGTCGAGCAGAGTTCCCGTGCTGTTCCTTACGAAAAGCGTTTTGCGATACGCGGCGAACGCCAGACTAGCCGATGTACGAAGTGGCTAAGAGCCGTTTGCGCGACGAGTCTCTCGGCTCCCCACGACCAGAAATAGCTACCCTTCTTACACTTCTCCAATACATCTTTAGAACGGAGTACACGGATCCGCAGCTGTGCGTGTCTCGCGTTCGAAGGGTGTACACACGCGTGAAAAGCTGCGTGTTCCGCGGACACCACGACACCGTGTCTTTTCCCGCGTCACCGAGGGAATTCCCCGCGGAGGATCTGCGTCCTCAGAGTTCTAATTTGGCGGCATTTTCGGCTATAGATGAAGGTAGTCCTTAGGGTGAAACGCGAAGTTTTCGAGTGGAAGTTGAAAGCTTCGGGTGAGAGAAAGGCGATGAGTAATATTAGATCGTTGCATAACGTATCGATAAATATAAATCGTTCGATGTAACTTTTTAAAATTTCGTCTTAGAGTAAAAATGATCGGAATGGATGCTGTTTTCAATTGTGTTAGATTGCTGGGTAACGAATATCTTTTTGGGATAAACGGTGTATCTCTGAGCATAATTCGTTCAACGTGTATAATCTGATTACATTTTTGATCAAAGTAAGAATCATCCGTACCAACTTGTTACGTAACGAATATTTTGCTGAAATAATTGGTGCCAATAAGCACAACTTGCTTGAAGATGAAAATAAAGACTACCTATGAATATCTATTTCGTTTTATGCAATTGCATAAGTTCATTGATTTCAGTTTTATGAAAATCCAATACTCTTTACAGGTCAATTACACCAAGTTCGTATTCACGAAGGAATATAGTCTGAAAATTGCATTTAAATGGACTGAACTGTGATTTTGTGTTTTGATCGCGCTATGTGCGATTCATAGATGCAAATGGGTTGGAGCGAAAGCCTGATAGGATCGTATGAAAACACCAACGAAAATACTGTTCGATATAGGACAATGAAATCACCGATGGAACCTTCTAATCCTCGTGCGCTTTCTTATTGGAAAAATAGAAAGTTGTTGCAGTTGGTCGTCGGTAACTGTACTGGACGGCTGCAAGGTTTATTTAACAAACAAGCAGCGAAAAGGGCAATGTTGATGTCGACTATTTCAAGCGATCCGATTGTTGCCACAAACGCCTACCTCAGGCCCAATTTCTTTCTTTAGGACCGTTGCGTCATTATTTGATATAAATCGCGCCGCATTTCGAGCTGTACGCATGAGAAACTATTCTCGCGACCTACTTACGGTCACGATATGAAATATCGTTCGTCCGATTCGATCCTCTAAAATTATCGACCCACCGAATTGTTCCGCGAAAACCTTTGGATAAAAGACGAAAACGATTGTAAATGAACAATCTTTGCTATTTATAGTACATCGACATAAACCATAAATCGGCGATAATGCTTCTCGCTGCTTTTAGTTTTCATAGTTATCTTGTTTCTGTTCTTTAAAACCTGTTATTATAAATTTGTGTAACAGCGTTTCTTTTGACGTGAATTAGAGTGTACAAAATGTGCAGTCACAGTTACTACAATTGATATAATCGACAATAGTAACAATTGACAAAGGCAATGAACACACATAATATGTGCCTTTGTAGCGGCACACGAGCACAAGAACAATTTAAATCTTGTTACAGTACCTTGCAGTATCTCTAGAGTATTCTTCAGCGTTTTTAAGTATCGAGTATAGACACGCGACCTTTACGATTTTGACTTTGCGCGTACTACACAGCAAACATCGTTCGTGTATTTAATTACAACTTATTTATTCTATTTATTCGAAATACATTTGACGGTCTAAACGACGAACCATCTTGAGTAATTTACCTCAACAGATTCCTATATCCCCTACACCTTTTAAAAATGTTTTAAAAAAGGTTAAAAATGTTTAATAAAAAGGTTACCCATACTCGTATGGTCGTAATTTTTAATTTCCTTTTGTCGACTGACCATTGTAATTAATTCAACGAATGGGAATTTATTTATTCCGACGTACATTGAGCGATGCAAGTGATCTACCGCGTAATAAATCTGGCGCGCACAAGTGTCAGAAACGTAATTTACAAAAGATGGATAAGGCACCTGTTACCATTTTTCAGTGATTATCGGCCGAATTTTCGCTTTCAAAATGCCAGTAAATTTCGATACGCGCGATGTATTACGGCAGAAGGTGTCAAAGAATCTAAACATCATTTGCATCTTGCAAAGTATCGAAGTGGAATTGACACATTGCCATGCGTCTTCTACGTTTGATATTGCGCGTGCGATTTCGGTAAATTTATGATAACAGTGCGAAGAAAAAGGGAATATGCGTGGATAGAACGATACAATTGATGATATGTGCATGTTTAAAACCAAAAACTGTGGAATGTGGAACGTAAATAAAGAGCTACAATATAGTCACACCGAACAGAAATTACTCTGTTCTGGTTATTAATTTCCTGATGACTGTCTTAGCGTTGGCAACAACGACTGCATCAAGAATAATGATATTTACGTGGAAAAATGAGCATGAGATGTTTCTCTCAGGCTATAACATTGCAACGAACGAAATGTCTAAGGTCTTTGCGAAATGGCGTCTGAAGCACAGCTACGTTTAGAGGTTTGCATTTATGATGCAAAATCAAAAATTGCTCTAATCGTTTTTACTCGATAATATTATTATATTATTAGATTATATATGCTATCACGCCAAAGCCATAATTCTTTATAAAAGACGAGAGGGAGGGGGGAATATCAATTTCCCTCATTTGCCAGACGTTTCATAACTTTATAGAAACAAACAATCGCTCAGAACCATTTTGTTCGGAACGATTTACGATAAAGCTTGAACTTGCAGCCAGACAATAATTGGACGTTCCAAGGTTCGCGCTGATTTACGAGAAATCGCCCGTGCGTTGAATTTTGGCCGATTCGATGGCGATAACTTATACAGAGATGACAAGAAATTTTAACTTAAAGCACACTGTAAAAACCAAACAAATTTATTTTCTATTTCAGTGAGTCATCGGATACATTTACGTGAATAATATAAATTGCGCGTGTCATTCGTTTCATCGTTGAGAACCTCGAAAACTCGTTTCTATCGGTAATGATTTAATATGAAGATGTACGATTTTTAAGTTGCCAGACGTACGTTTGACAACCAGTTATCGTTTACTGAAAACTGTTAAACCTGCACGTGAAGCAGCAGCGTCACAATTTCTATTGGCACATTGATGTGATTTTGATCGTCTGCCAAACTCTTCACTGCATGAGACTCAACGTGTCAACGCCACCGTGCGTGATTCATTGGATCCGCATTCGATAAAGAAACTATTTATGACACGTATTACGTTCTTCTTTCATAAATTGAATTTGTATGACGATCGAGCAGGAAGAATATTTTAAGCGATCGCGTAAATCGTTTAACAACTCGTGGAAAGGTAACGACAGGATCGATTGAATCGTTTAAACATTAAACCGATTAAAGGCGCAAATTCTAGAATTATTTAACGTTAAGCGAAATTACAATTTAATTTAAATCACCTTGGAGACGATTCTATTTCGATGATCTTATCCGAGCTAGATGGTTGCATATAACTCCATCCACGTGAATTTTGCACAAAGAACCGATCTAACGGGTGATTTATGATTAAAGGAAAGCCAAATCTAAACATAACTCGGCTATGGATCATTAGGTCCTTTGGATATATGTCAATTGACTCGACTTTGTCTGTTCCAACGACTGTGATGTTCGTCCGGTGAACTTCATATTTTAGAGTTTTGAAATGAGGAATGAAGCTGACGAGCGGTGCTCCTGTATTTCCAGAATCAAGCTATTTTTGAAATTCCCTTTGGATAATTTATTTTGCAGATGACCTGAAAATATTGAATACAGCGAAATGCAATCTTCTGTAGATCACAAGACAGTTTGGGATTGCTAAATTCATAACTCCAAAATTCAAAGAATTTAGATATTAAGAAAGTTAGTGTAGAAGTATAAAATTAAATTAATACGCTTCATCCGGATAAGTGGCAACGAACGAACGAATGGATGAATGAATAACAAGAGAAATCTTTGGATTGTTTGCTTTGCACAACGTATGCAACGATCAGGTTTGCATTTCACCAGTTGCGAGAAATAGCAGAAGATATGTAAAACTCTCTCCGTCACGCTATGAACGATCACTGTTTGTTATAAAGTTTGGTATAAAAAAGCCATGCGAGTGGATCAACAAAATCAGTAACAGTATCTTTGCTGCATGTTCCAGAGAATTGACAGAGTTCCAAGAATAATAATCGAAGAGTTATTAAATTACTATGCCAGTTTCTACTTTAGAAGTTTCACTATTTGATATTTCCCTATATCTTCACATATTTTCAAGCGCAAAGTTCAGTTCATCTTAAAATACTAACATAATACAACGAGAGAGGAAGCATACATGCAAGTCTGAGAACCAAAAAGTTCAACGTACAATCATAATTGAAAACGTAAATCTACGTTTTGGGAGTAAAAACGTAGATCTACGTGATCCATCTTTCGAGCGTTAATGCTATACCCAAGTAATATTTTTTCATTATTCGTTACCACGAATCATATTTTGTCTCATTATAGTAGCAGTATCGCCTTAACTGCATCGAGCAAGCAAGTATAATATATCGCTTCCAATATGCGTACCAAAGAATGCCAGATATTTTGTAATTAATTAAGGCCTAATTAAGGATGGAAACGAGACGTTTCGGAATCGAGTGGCATGCACGCCGTTGGCCAGGACCGGCACGTTAACAGATTGGCCTTCCAGGAAGCGTGAAACACCGACAGAATGCGTTTCGTATAAATCATGTCGGGGACTCGGTAGAAAAGAAGAATCTGCTTGGCTGAATTAAGGGGTGAGACAGAAGCTGAAGAGAAAAGGAAGCGGTGCGGGGGGAGAGGGAGATGATCGCTGAGAAGAATGAGAGACGTGTTCGTGCATTGCGGGAGTAGTTGGAATGGCGGTGAGTTCTTGGTTGTCTTCAGTCTTTGGCATCGAACCAGATATTCTATCTACCTTCGTGCGGTGCGCCTTGGTTTTAGTTTAATTTAGATGGCGGTATCATGACGTAACGTATTTAGCGTGGAGGCATATACGTCTTGTTAGTTGCCATTTAGTCAATTACTCAAAAACGTTTGATGTTTCGCCCTTTATTCGCGTTGTTTCCTTCAAGAATGCGCAGTTAATGAGCACGTAAAACCGCAATACCAGTTTGCACGTTATACGTCACTTTGATAGGGGGAAGAAGCTTCCGATAATAAAGGCGAAATAGCCGTTCCCTTCGTGAGATTATTGTCATTGATATTATTCTTTAGAGGTAATGTTTTTATTACTCGTGAGAACTAAATATTTTACGAGGTAACATTTGGAAATGATGAAAGCGTAACTCACCCTGCCTGACGACTCGATCGTGATTCCCTCTCGTCTGATGACTCGAGTTATCTCCGCTGAAATTTCTGGACACAGATTTAACAACGGTGTTATTAAAACTCTACTGTTTGCCTTGCATTTAAGATTTGAATGTTTCAATTAACATGTTTGGATCTGAATCTTTTATCGTACAAATCGTTGTGTAACTTACCTTGTTTCGATTTGGACGTAATTGAAGTGTTGGAAGCCATTGCGGTGAATTCCACATTACACTATCATTCTAAAAATGAATAAGAAAAAGAACTTTAAGTTACGTTATAATATTTAATTTATGTTCTTAATTCTGAATCTCCGTTTATGATGGCAGTGCTGCCATCTCAATCTAAACGGTGATTCAAATATCGGATTTCAGTAAAGACGTAAACTCTTTCTCGACCAGTAGGTAACTTATCGACTTTGTTAAATCATTTTCCGATTACATATTTTCTCTTTCTATTAACAATGTAATCTTTAGAAAGTAATGTAGAATGATCAATTGTACAAATTCATAACCCCACATTCATCTCTTGCACTCTATTCAGTGTCATAAGAAAACGAATCCCTTTCACGAAACTCAGTCTAAATTTACCTTAATATCTTCACATTTTACTTCAAATCCATCATCAAACTCATACAAACACGTAATGACTATCACACTTTTTCTCACAATATTTTTTCAGCTCTTCTATGCAATTTAAACACGCAGGAATGTAAAGGAATTTATATCCTGCACTACGCCTGCGCATTGAGCCATGCGCAGTTCTCTTTAGCGCGCAATTTTGATTTCACCAATATATTTTTCTTTACTTTTCTGCTTTAACAAATCACATATTTAAACAGAGAACGTTGTCACCAAATCTCAAACATCTGTTTAATAAATGTAGCAAGGCATACAACTGTACAATAATGCTATAAATATTACTATACACAATACAGATGTTGTTTCCGCGTATTTGCGCGGCAAATTTAAATATTTCATGAAAAGTGTGGTGGTCACTAGGAAGTTTCGATCGATTTCATGGGGGATAAATCGAACGTTGTACGTAGATGGTTAAAGTGGCGTCGGTGGATCAACCTTTAGTTTAAGCGAAATCTATTTCCGACACGCGGCACCCGTATTCGTTCGTCTGATTGGCTGGCCACCTAGCACCGCACGATGTTGGCCGCATTTTCTTGTATTTCGCCGCTAATCGGGTCACTTCCGCCATTGATTTCGACGTCGAAATCCACGCGCCAGACACGAAGCTTTACGCTGGTTCATACAACGCGATGGAGGAAGTATTATCGGACCAGCTTGATAAACAGTCTGAATTGACTGCTTTAACGCCGTTCAGCGAGAATATACTCGTACGATACCTTTCATAAACCTAACTGAACTGAACATGTAAATTATACGCAATATTGTAACGTAAATTTAATGAAACTAAATCAAAAATAACTTTAAAAATCATATTTCTAACATATTTAAGAACGATGTTAATAAAGTTTAGTAATTTCAAAAAATAATGTTTTTACATTTTGTTAACTATTACTCCTTAATTCTTTGATGATCATTTAATCCCAATTTTGTTAAAGACAACGAGGAAGAAGTAAACATTACGCCCTCGATAAGGATTCATCTTCTTTGATGCCATCAAATGAAAATAAACTTGTTCTCCTAATACAATTCAATCACCAACAGCCGATACTACCGTGTAGACTCGATCGAATTCTTTTTTTAGACGTTGAAATGGTGCAGAAGCGGAAAAGCCACGAATACTGTACAATTTACATCCAAGTACATTCGGAATAAAGTTTCAAATATTGAGCCTTCAATTCTACGATAAAAATTTGTTGAAGAACGATAAAAGTACAGTAAAAATCAATGTTAATTAAGTACCATATCGTGAAAATGACTTGCGTTATTGAATGATTTGCATTATTGCGCACTGTAGCAACTTGTTGTGTCTCAAGAAGACATAACGCAGTTAGATATTTTGAGTAGCGCACCTTGGAAACGCGTGGGCTACCTTCATCGCGGTCATGCTCGTTTAGTCATCTTTCCGCGAACCTAAAAACTTGGCCTTCGACTGGACTGTTCGCGGTTTAATTCACTGGACGAGTCGTGTCGCGGTGGAAACTGTGCCAGCAAAATGGCACAGCTATTTTACGACGCACCTTGGGCATGTAACACAGAATTTTATTTCATCGCGAGTTTTACGGCATAGGTTGATGGATCAAAGTCGTACCAGTATCATCATCCCGTTAAGAAGACTTTGATGTTTCGACTGCCGTCATGATATAACTTTGTATTCCTCCCAATAAATCGTTTGAGTGAGAATAAAGAGAAGCTTTAAAGCGTAAGCTTAAAAAGACTGATGTTAAAAATAATCATTAAATAGATTGTATTACATGAGAAGTTAGATGTACAGTCGAAAGATGAGTCGACGTTTGTTCAGTTATTTGCTGCTTTAACTAAATATGTCGAGAAAACGAAAACGATCAGTTATTTGCACGCGAGAGAAAGCTATTAATCATAGAAGTTTTCGCAGCAGACGAGCGATAATCAGTAGAAGATTTGTTACACTCTATTCGCGTGCTTCCGCATGGCAAGTTGACAGCATTCCATATCTGTCACCGTGCCGACAGCTCGTCGAAGATAAGACAGGCTCCATATACATAAATATCGCGAATACTTTCTATCGTCTGATAAGAACCGATGAAATGAATTTCCTCGTTGAACAAACGTTGTCTTCATCCTTGAGGTAACTTAATCTTCCCTGATCTTTCTCAATTTTCTTAAATATCGACAGTCATCAAAATATCTCTGTTAATCGAAAAGATACGCTACTCTTTATCCAGAATGTAATCCAGAATGTAATGACACAATCGTACAATTTTATTCCGGTAACGTATCTAACCCTCTCCGAGCAACAAATTAATCATCCGGTGCGCAATAGAGAACTCAAGGCCGCGCACGCGTTCATTTCATAACATACCAGCCCCGATTGTAACAGCTTTTATTTTTCAATTGCACGTCACTGATATCTCGAAGACGATACTCCTGAGAAAGCAGCTCAGCCACCATGCGTCCCGAAATAATCGGTCGAAATTCACCGAGCACAGGCAGCATCGTCCAAGGCCAGTCGCGATAATAACAAAAAATCTGTCGATGACAGTGAAAGAGAGACACTAAATCCTGTCTAGCAGGGGATGATCGAACGAGGAAGTTGTAAACCTCCAAGGAACCCGGTGGAATGGGGTTCGAATGGTGGATCCGAGCGTGAAGCCAGCACGCTGCCGTTCGTGTACCGCTTGAATGCGAGATCGACACTTGCACAACACTCACGAAAATAGCACGACGACGAGCTGACACGATGGCCAGCGAAAGAGGAAAGGACGAACGTACGAAAAAGAAGCTGGTGAAAATGCTAGACGGACTCACCTCCAGCTAAACACATTCAGAGTCGGTTTATCGAGTTTCTTTGTCGTCGACGAACGAAGGTAAATCGCGACCCTCGTCAACACGCTGATCACTGGATGTACACGGTGGATCGATGGATCAGCCACTGGATATATCGTTCACCACTTTGCGTTCGGAATCCCCGAATAAATCCCCCGAGGCGGTGAGGAAGCCAGCCGGCGGCTATCTCGAGACTGCTACCAATGCCAGCCGCAAGGCGTCCCGACACCCTCCACGCTTCTCTTCTACCTCTTCTTCTTCTTCTTCTTCGTCTTCTTCATCGTGGCCCACGTCGTCTTCTTTCCTTTCTTCGTTTCTTTCACTTATAACCGTGCGTTGTGCATCGACATCGCTTTGGCATCCTTCTAGTCGTCGTCATCCTCGTTCATCTTCTCTTCTTGAGGTAGTTCATGGAACAACGCACCTGTTGTTCGATGCACCGGTTTCAACGAAATTTCGTTTGTTGGTTCATGTCGTTGTAACCATTGGCCGAAGATTTATTGAAGAGAAGGTTCGTGGAAATGGAAAAATGATGCAGTGTAAAATCGAGGATATTTCGAATTAAAGAATTAAGAAAGAAAGTATATAGGAATCTTAAAAGAGAAGGCTGACGATCTAAAGTATCATCGTTATGAATTTTCGTTACGGAGATTGGCAGATGTTTTATTGGTAGAAATGGTAAATAATGGAGAATAAAATCGAGGAAATTTGGAATTATAGAAAAATTAGAGTAGTAGCTAGTAATCTTAGAAACGTGGGTTGAAGATTTAAGATAGTATTTTACTTGATTTTAGGAGACAATTTTGCTAATGATACGATAGAAAAGTATTCGTTTGCAGAAATGGCGACCTTTGGTATTCCTCTCTAGCATCCTCTCGTCGCTGTACGCGAGCCAAGGGTTCTTCGAGTAATTAACGAGGGACCGTTACACAATTGTGAATTATCGACAATGGCCATTATGCTAAAAGCGTGCCACTTTTTGTCGTAAATATTAACTTCTTCTCCTTTGTGTAATTAATTTCTTATCGCTTCGCATTTCGAATCGTGTTCGTCGAAGCAGCTGTACGCGCGCCAAGGTTCGATTAAATAATTAGAAATACTCGATTACGCAATTGATGGGCATCGATCGATTTAAAAATACTGTCCATTTCACAAGCATAATTTGCGAGTCTAATTCGTGCGATCATCGACGTCTTACGATCTAGCCGAGATTTAACGTGATTATTTTACTATTTTACGAACTATTCCAAACTGTACGCACTGTTCGTAAACAGAATTGTTTTGATGTGACGAGTGCTTTGTCATCGTCATGATGTGCATAGAATTCAATCTATGGCATTGGCGCACCTATCTCTCAATTCGCTTTATTCCTAATCGCGTTGACAAATAAAATTTATTAATTATTTTATAATATACATATTTATAAATAGGAATCATGAAATTTTCCAATTTCGAATTCCGAGAGAAAGCAAATAGAAAGTGCGAATCAGAGAATTTTCAAATTTGCCGCATTTAAGAACCGATAAAAAGCAATAGGAAGCATAACTCATAAAATCTTCATATTTGGTGCATTCGATGAAAAACAACAGAAAGCATAACTCATAAAAATTTTCAAATTTTTGGGCACTAAACGTTCGATTAAAACTAACAGAAAGTATAGACCATACAATTTTCAAATTCTCAAATTTTTTCTTCCCACCTAATCTTTCTTCCACGACACTATACATTCTCTGTATTATAATTAAAAATTTCAGGGTGGTTCAGAGAGTGCAGTGACGCGAATTATCTGCACCATTGGATACGCTTGTAATATCGTCGACGAGGCGGACGAACGAAGATCGGTTGTGCTTTGGCTGGTTCTAATAATAATCGATGCCTAACGTGTCTCCAGGGATTTCTCTCCTGGCCCACAGCTGATATGTCCGTTGTATTTGCGATGCGTTGTACAGACCATAATTTCTACGGCAGCCAGTCTATAGCTGCAGTCAGTCGTCCTTTTTGCTATTCACAGCCGTCTTCTGTCCGGCGCCGATGGTACTTCGACGGATCGTTCGGAGTCTATTTGTGTTCTGACTTGGTTTTAATACGTGCACCACATGGTTTCGCTGTCGATGTACTTTTACGACCGGCAAGATATGTCCCGTTTTTCTTCCTGCAACTAGACACCTGTCATTTAGTCCAGACAAATCACAATTAGCCCTTTACAGCCCCGATGAAGTATTGGTATATATAAGTTCGCTTACGATGTCGCATACTTGCAGTTTCTTCATCTTATCCTGCAATAATTTGAGAAATATACAAGCGTAAGAAATTGACATAATTTATATTTATGGTATTTCATTCACATAATTAGAGTTTACACAAGTCAATTCAGACAAATAGATTCAATAGGAAGAGTTAATTTAATTTAATATTGAAATAACAAAATTTTTAAGTTATTAGGATTTCGTTGCAATGAGTGAAGTTTAGATAAATGGGATTTTAGTCTGACGCAATAATTTCCCGTAGAGACACTATAAAGTCTGCTCTTTTACTCTCTTTCACTGTCCAAGTACAACATAAAATATCACTTTGTCGCAAATAAAGCAACTACAAGTCTTACATTCTCAAGTATCACCTTAAAAAGTCGTTAATGTCATACATATTGCATCGTAGAATTATTGTGATTGCTAACGCAATTAAACTCCAAAAATGTTTCGCATGAAGCGGCGCTAACCGAGACGGAACGATAAAAAGATTGAAAGACTGCGTTGTGCTGAAACGACACACGCGCGGCTATAAGTTCATTTCCGTGTTATTAATGCAAAGATGCCGCGTGTAGGACATTCGTACATAATATCTGACTAATTGAGGCCGACGCGTGTACTTGGCGATCCTCCAAGTCGCTTTGATCGCACGTAGATCGACCCTATGCGAAAGCAACACGCACACGGCACACACGTACCCACACGTCCCTGTGGAACATGTTTCTGTAGATTTAAGTACACGCTTGTGCCATTCGAAACGAGCAAATGGATCGAACTGAAGTTTGTAGTCTTTTCACGATGCTCAAAGACCACTTTGCACTGAAACCTTGTTTAAAGAAGGAAATAGAGGAATATGAACAATCGTTTTAAACCCGAAGAAACATTTCCATGATTTCAAAGAGAATCCTACATCACAGGTAATATCGTCAGTTTGCTGGAAGTAAATATGCGAGGAAATCGATTTGAGTTAGAAACCTTGCAGTAGAAAATTATTAATTATTTCATAATCTATCGTAATAAAAAAATGTACTTCTTTAACCAATAGTCTGTAAATTTTAAGGATCTTTGATAAAATTATTCTTCGCATTTATTTCTTACTATGCAATAAAAACAATGTAAAACCAATCCTTCAAGTTGTGACGTTTTTAAACGGTAGAATTTTATTAGTAAAAATCATGAAATCGCATAAAAGAAAATAATAATTCTCGTCTTTACGATTAATTTTTGCAGATATTTGAAAAATCGCCAATTCTTGAAGTGTGTTACTCTTCCTAGTGAATCAACGGTAACGACATGACAAAAGTTGGTCGTGGAGAAACGAGCATCGAAAGTCGCGCGAGCGCTTTCTGCGAACCTTTCTCGAGGATATGTCAACGTGTCGGAAGAACTGCGTGTGAACGACCATTTTTCCTGTGATTTATTAACGATACTACCGCGAGACGTTGACACAGGAGAGGCAGAAAACGAAGGGGAATAACTGTCATGAATCGACGCCGTGAAGTACGAGTTTGAGTCCATCGTGAGTACGCCGATTCAATGGCACCAGCACCAATTTTTCGATCGATCTACCTCGCGGAGGAATGCTGCTAACTTTATTCAGGTACGGAACAAAAACAATTTCAAATAGAAATAATATATCACCGATCCTTTTTACAAAATAAAAAAATGCGGCTGAATAATTTTGCTAACCAAAAAAACAGATTGACCATGATCGTTCCGCTACTAATCAGCGCAGTTGGCGTCGAAACTAATCCCGAAAAATTATCGTTCGTACCGTCAGAAGAAAACAAAGCAGTGGCCCAATCGCATCGACAAGGTTCTACGTTTTTAAAAGAGAAATCCGTTCGCGATGAAGATTCAGGTCTCGTAGAGAAGCGACAATCGAACAAGAATAGCCGATATTCCAGCGATCAAGATTCGATAGTACGTCGTGGTAGTGTGAGTTTCATGAAGAACAGAATCCCGAGACAAGGCGGAGGAGGATTAGCGCACAAAATGGCCAAGGACGCGCTCAAATCTCCGAAGATGCAGGAGACTATAAGGAAGCTTTCGCGAGTTGCGCCCAAAGGAACTCTTCGTGGGAGTGTTAAAATGCCAACAGTATCGAAAACTGGCTCGAAGGTGGCCGAAGGTAGAAGACACCGGAAAGTGTTGAGACACAAGGGACAAAGAAAGAAGAAGAAGAGAAAAAGGTAGTGAAAGAAGTTGTTACTTTACTGACATTCAGACATACAAATATATTTGGTAATTACATAGAACAGGATACATCTCGTTGATCTCAATGATCTCGGTATACAGTAGAATTTATAGGAACGAAATTTTAGTTAGCTGTAGTTGAACGAACGAACAGAAGTTCTCTGAACGTGAACTCCCATTACACGAATAAAAGTTCACTAATAGCGGGGAGAATCAGTCTTATCCTGTCGTATGAACTGTCTAATCTCCGATAGGATTCACATAAATGGAATTTTATTGTATGTTGTCAACATATTGCAGTATATAATTGCTATATTTTCCTGTTTTTCAGACATCACCGAAAGTTCAGAAAACAGCAACCTGGTTTGTTAAAGAGAGGATCCTCTAAGGTAGGTAAGCTTCGTTCATCAATTTTCCACTAATTATCATGGTCTCCCCAAGCGGTCAATTTGACTACGCATCGGATAAACGTTCGAAAAATATTCCTTTACTCAGAGAACGTTGGACACCGAAAGGGGCATTAACGCGTTAACAAAGAAATCAAACGGAAGGGGGAATTCTATGATTAAGCATAATCCAGTTATTCTCGGCGAGAAATCACGCGACGAATTGTCCACCAAATCGGACGTCGAAGTTAGCGCTGTCAAAGTTGACGACAGCGATTACGTTGATTTTTCCTCGCCTTTGAGTACCACCCAAAAATCGCATAAGATCGAAAGCGAAAAAATGATCGATCGTTTGATGAGAACTACCACGAAGGATCCGTCGAAAAAGAATCCAGGCGACCAAGGGGTCGAGTATTCGGATTATTATAGCGACGACGAAGTTCTCCAAGACATCGCCGCGAATAAAATTCCGATACAGCTGGTCGAGTCGAAAAATCTTAACGATCGATTCGTACGACAAGCGATGAATTTTACGTTGCACCGTAGCAATCGGATCAGACACTTGAAACCTTACTATCCGGATTACAATACTCGTGGAAGAGACCTCAGGTACAGGGACGACGGTGTCAATTACCTTAATAATTTTCAGAACTATCCGACAAATGAACGTTTCTCGAGACTAAATCGGAACTCCCGATTCTTTGGAGCAGATGATCCTTTTCTCAGTTACGGGACCAATTACGGATCTTCGGAATATCAAAACGAAAATATCGACGCACCATATTCGGCCAATACGGCAGAAATTCCGGAACACTCGCGAGTAGCCGAAGGTAATAATTTCGATTCGAATGAATTAAACGACAAAGTTCAACAACCTGTTGTCGAGATGCAGAATCCAGATCAATTTAATTATTGGAATCAATACGAAACTCCTGAGGAAAACCTGCAGAACTTAAATCTGGACGAATCTCAGACTCCGAACGTAAACGAACCGGTCGAACCGCAAATTGAAAGTTTAAATAACTACCAACAGATAGAGACAAATTTGCCACAGGAAGGAAACTTCGACAAGAGTATGATGAATCCTTTAATAGATAACACGAGGATTCCAGGCGCGAAAGGAGAAAATACGGAAATTGGTACTCCATTTAATTACTCTCCTCTTCAATCGTACAGTAATCAAGAAAACCAGCAACAAGACCAACAAGTAGCTCTGCAAAATTTCCCAGTACAGTCCAGATACAATCTTTCGACAGTAAACGTTCCCAGCGCGATGGACCAGCCTCTTGGGAAGGTCCTAGAATTCCTAGGAATTAACGTCGATGGTGGTAATCGCAAACAAAATCCAAGTTTGAACGAAAATATTAATCATCAAATATTGCCTTATTCCAATACCTACGAAAATGGAATACCGGAGGAACATTTTATAAGTCCAAGTTATTTAAAGAAGAAGCCAGGCCGAGAACAAACTAGTTTTCACGAGAATGACAATACGAGAGGATTGGAACATCAAGCAATTAGATACAGAAGCAGAAGTAAGGCGGAAGAGGGAAGTTTTATGGGACAGTCGAATCGAAATGGAATATTTAACAATGATATTTTGGCACGTCTGAACGATGATAGGGACCCTGGTCATAATACGAATACTTCCACCGCGGTGCATAACACGAAAGAGGTAGCCAGTGAAATACTTAGTACCATAATGGACGAACTGGAGGAACTGAAAGAAGATCGGTCGAAGAACAACAAGAGAGAAGGTAAGATCGAGTAAACTGTGCATAATGTGTAATGTGATGTTTCGCTAAATGAAGTAGATGGCCTGAAGCTTGGCTATCCCTGATATGTGAAACGAGCGATATTTTTAGGCTTACCTTGCCGTTTGTCAGGGTCCTGGTCAACGGCTCAGGCCGGAATGAAACTGGATATGAGAGTCGTGAATCGTACTATAATCGTGAGGCTTTCCGACCTCACGTCACCGCGTTTGCACGATAGTTTGCTGAATGGAACGTGGAACGTATCTGGTCACGCCCCATTCAAACGTGGTTCGCCATTTACCCTCATCGCCACCAATAATTGTACCAATTCCATAGCCGTCTTTGTTGGTATGCAATTTTACGAATAATTGTACTTTTTGCATATCAGTGTTTTATTCGTAACTATTTATAAAAGGGATTACCCTTCCTTTATCACAAAAATATGTATTTTTTTCTAAAGACATTAACTGCTACGTGAGTGTTGTATATTTTAGCGTGATAGACTGAAATCTTCCAATAAAATGGTCTCTAATGATATCTAACATTTGTCAAATATTTCGTAATAAGAAAAATTATTAATTCAGATATATCTATCGTTGAACGAATCAAAAGTAGTTTTCTAATTTTCGAGTTTTTAGTAATTTAAATACCAAGCAGAGAAAAGTCCGAAATTGAAAAATATCATTAAAAGCCGCTGTTGCATGGTCAATGTGCTAAATAAAATAACTGAAAGTAAAATACTGACATACATCGAGATTTGTGAATACGTAAGTCGTTAATAAAACTCTGTTTAGGTGCTTGCAGGGTCTGCCAGGGTATCGATACCATAGCAGGTGTTTGGTCCGTAGCTCGACAACCAAAAGGTTGCAAAGACTTCCAGGTATCCACGAGTGTCTTCAACGATATTTTCCGCAAAACGAAATTGTCCAGTTTGAAGGAGAAAGAAGGCGCGAATTCGACGGAAAATGCGACGATGAAGCATAAAAAGAGGAAAAGCTAGGGGTAGTTGAACCTTCTGAAATCCGTATGACGCGGAAGATCAATGGAACAGGTAAGAAAAACGTTGGAATTTCGAGAGATGGAACTACGATAATGGAAATGATGATCGATCCGCGTGTAGTTAACGATTCGTACGAAAATAATGTATCGCAACACATATGTAATAACACGTATACAAGAAAAATGTAGAATATTTTGTATTATGATGTAAGTAGCCTCTAATAAATATGGCGTTTTGTACTGCGTAATTTTTTATCACGGTATTGTAGATTTACAAGTTCCCTGGTTTCTTGGTCGGACGTTTATAAATTTTTAATTTTACAATGATCATAGCTTTATACATTTTCGAAAAATGTAACAACGAATATTTTTATAATATCGAATCACGTCTTCCGAGATATTGACGTATCGTATCGAAGCCTAACACGTAGATCTACAAATATTTCAAATAAAAATTATTTATCTTCATAGCCAAATACATAGCGAAGAATCGTTACAATACCTTCAGCAGACCAATTTGTTCCGTAGTGTCTGGAGTATACACTGGGATTGACATAATCTGTTCACCACTTCCTAGCGCGTAGTCCCTTATATTAAAATTAGCGAACCTATGCATGGTGGTTTTTCTAAATTAATATTTTCTAAATTAATACCCACGGAGAATATTTTAATAAAGAACTTCTTTTTCATCTCACCCAACTTCCACACACTCTTTCGTATCAGTTTCCTCAGGAAGCGGTTCACATACGACAATAAACTTTATGTTAGAGTTAATAGACTGATCCAGCATCGCGTATAAGATTCTATTTTGCAACGGGTACTTCTCTTCATGTACTCGAAACTCTATGAACAATGCTTTCTCAGCCGCAAATTTTTACAGTAAAGAATAAAAAAAGAAAGAACGAAGAAGTCGGAGATTACTATCTTACTTCTTCTAAAATTATATATTAACTTCTGGTTTGGTGGTTGAGGTTTCTTCACTGAAACCGTTTCCATGTCAGCTCCACAATAACCCAAGAAGCAATATTCGATGTAAAGGAGCTGATACTCTGGGTTCTGCATTACGGTGCTTTTTGGGAATAAAATCAAATTCATGATTTCAATGATAATTGAGTCCTTTCCAAGCTGTAATTAGTATTTCATGAAATTCTGTTAACTTCTGTAATCTTAGTGATTGGAAAAATGAGTTGGTAAAACATTTTAATTCGTACGTCATTGTTTTTATCATCAATAATATAATCAGATGACAAGTCTTCCGTAGGCGAGTCTGAAATTCATTTTTGTAAATAATCCTAATCTATGCACATCCCATATAAATTAGGGTAATCTTGTTTCGAATTATAAATTGTTATACATGCCCTTGAAAGCGAACGAAGTGCGTTCCTTATATTGTTGCCAGCTTTTATCTGCGATCACGTTGGTCACCTCGGAGATCGAATCGACCGATTTTGCCCGATCTGGCTCATCGGTTTTACCCTGAATATATTCGCGAGATCAAAATTAAAAGCTGGAAGAACAGCAAATAAATGATCTTCTAATCTTACGTTTGAGAGGAAAGTATTAAATTCCACCACGCTTGGTCTCCCCATTTCAGGTTCTTCGTTTGACTTCTCTGTAGTTTTCACAGGCTTCGGTCTGTTCAAAATCACGTCTTCAAATCTATCTAATTTTTTATTTAAGAAATGCAATACTTCTCTACAATCTCGTTCTCTGTGATTTCTTCGACCGTGTCACCCCATTTAACCGTAAAAGTAGATTTATGTTCATTCGTATAGAGCTCCGCGCTCGAATCTAAATTGTCAGTTTCGTCTACGCTCTTTTTCACCACGGTGAAGGAAGCGTCGTCATGCTCAAACTGCGTTGTTGACAAAGGGACATCAATAGAATTTTCACCTAAATAAAACACGTGATCGATTGAGTCTATCCTATGTAGGAAACGTTCTATTACCAATTATTTCCTCGCTCTGTACTTGATTCGTCAATATAAGTAGGCTCGATTATGCTCGTCGTTGTTACATCTGGCAGTTTTCCCGGATCTCTATCCTCTATTTTGGAATGTTCATCCTTCAACACCAACGGATCGTCTTTTGGTGGAACAACTTCCTTCGATTTCGGCGGTTTCTCTAGAATCAGCGTTTCCGGCAGTTTCTCTGGAATCGGCGTTTCCGGCGGTTTCTCTGGAATCAGCGTTTTCAACGGTGGTTCTGATATTATACTGTATTTTCTTTTGAACGCTTCTACTTGCTCGATGTCACAGCTTAGTCTGACCCATAGAGACAATTGACCAAAATTCATTCCAATCGAGCAAGGGAGTACACTGTTCACTGGTGTGATATAGTGAAGTTTGTTTTGTGGATAGTCCAATATATCCTTGATGCAAAGCTTCCCTTTGGCTACCATGTAGTTGTCGTTGTCGTGAAACACGTTCACTTGGAAGGTCACGAGTTCTAGAAGAATGTAGCTGAAGAAGGAGAATAGGTCTGATATTCGATAGACGAACGACGAATTGAAGTTCAGCTTGGGACACTTGAGCGTGGGCGTGTAGGTTGTATCTTGATTCCAAATGTTCCAACTCACGAACAACAACACGTTGCTAATGTCCTTCTCTCGAAAAAGGATCTGCTTAGCCTGACATACAATAAAATTTTTCATAAAATTACTTCTGGATTATTTTATTTCATATTAACAAGTTTATTTAGTACTAACGGACGTGGAAAGCTGTAAGGATACGATGTGAAGCTCCACGAGACCCTGACCATCCGCGATTACTAACGGAAACGAATCAGAAAAGGCATTCGTAGTATCAACACACTCGTTTGGACAATCGGCACTACAGGAAGAGTCTACTTTCTGGACCTCAGATTTAGGTCTTCTATGTATAGGATGGTATCGTATCGAGTCAATATTTTGCACGTGCTTCACGATTTCATTCACCTAAATGTTCGTGGTACGAGTTTTATCTTCTATCGACATCCTATCGGTTTCAGTCGAGTTTTAATTAAATTGTAATCCTTACTGGTATCCCACTCACGGTTTTTTTGCATCTATCTAGGTATTTGATGTATTCCTGTAACGATTTATTGCTGGCGGAAGAGTTATTTCTGTTCTGCACGGTCTCATGCATTTCCGAGGATTTGTACTGACCAGATTTGTCGTCCTGCAACTGACTTCAAAAGGTGACTTCATGAGTTTCGCGAAACGATCGAAGTTGTTGAAGTTCGTTACCGAGAAATGTTCAATGCGCCTAAAGTTCTTGGTATATACTCGTTTCTTGTAGGTGCGAGAGAACCGTTATGAAAAGATGTCTTCGAGTCGATCAAGTCGTTCTTGCTCTTTATTGCCTGTCCTTTGCATTGCATTTTCGTATTGCTGTAGTAACACGTAAGCGGTTTAGTGGAATTACAGCAACATCGGTTACATTGCGTATCTAGATTGCATCTCAGTAAGTTGTTACAAGTACAATCATTGTCATCAGAGACTTTAACCGGTCGACTATGACTCTGCACATTGGGCAATAATTTTCTCTTCGGCTTTCCTTGTTTACTGTAAGGATTCGAGCAATATTTTCTCGTGCTACAACCAGATCGAATCGAACTCTTTGCAACACTGCTTAATATCGTATCATTGTTGTTGATGTCTTTCACAAATTGATACTTAATCGGTGGAAAAGCACGATACAAAGTGTTGGCTTCATGGGGTATCATGTATGTATACTCTTGAAGAATATTAAACAATACGGATAATACTGTATTAGGATCCGTTGACTGAGAAGAATTGTCTTTTTTCTGCTGCTGGAGACCGACTTGAAAAGCTGCGGCTTCTTGAATTCCTTGTACAAGTGTCTCTATGCCACTGTAACACAGTGTCTAACGATAATTACTGAAGATAGAATATTAGTAATAGAAAATGTTCGATTACAAAAGGGAAATAAAGTATAAAAAGGTACTATAATACGAAGGTATCATTTTATTACGTGTTTTATTTACCATAAACCTTATCTATATTTTATTGGAATATAATCAAATACCATTATTTAAACGAACACATGGAATTCTGCCTAAAACATCTGGAAGCTCCAGAATTTTACTGCGTCACAATTATTAATATTGACTATGTGCGTTATTCGGAAGAACGATATTAAAATTCGTCAAATCTTCCAATTCTAACGAACAGGACATTGAAATATTTTGAATTCTCTGAACTCTGTCTATCCTATCTTAACTAAACTAGGTTCATATGAATGGTTCATATATATATACAGCGCGAAAATATAGCGCGAAAAATAATCAAACAATTTTTGTCAGCAATTAGAGTCACCGAAGAGCAGTTTCTCAAGGGAGACAACTTGCCTGTGTCTCTGATTCTGATCCATCACGTCACTGTAGTCGGCATCAGTAGCCATGTGTTTTTGATTAAATTTCGCTGCATCCGTAGGTGTACTTATCTGTGCTTGTTCCAGAAGCTTCAGCATTTTATCTGGAGTCAAATAATTCTCTGTAACTATTGCAGGATCTGTACTTTGCGTCGCAATTTGTGGTTCTTCCATTTTCGATGTTTCTTTTATAGGTGTCATAATTTCCAGATCTTTCGTGTCTACGGTGGATACGCCGGATCCATGTTCTGTCTGCACCGATCTATCCATCAATTTAATAGATTTTTGAATTGCATTCGTAGGGTCCACAAGTGATGATAGTTCGCAACATCCTTTGCATTTCTGCTCTTTCCTAGCGATATCCAGCTCAAAAATCTTTCCGAGCGCTTCGCAATATTCCACTTGAATATTGCGAAGAATATTGCATTTTTCCACTTGAATGCTGGCATCTTTGTGCGATTCGCATCTGTCGATTATCGTTGGTATCTTCGTCTCGGGTTGTTTTGTCGATATTGGCGTAGTCTTTGTCGTTTCCTCTTTTTCCGTCTGTGTCTGGAAACACTAGAATAACGTGTTCGTTACTTTCATTGATGCTTCGCAAATGTACCTTCATTATATTTAAAATATTAGAATATTAATATTAGAATATCAAAATTTATTTATTCGAGTACCGAGAAAAGACACTTACTTAGTTAAAGAAGCAAACATCTGAATTGTCAGGCAGAAGACCAGCATTATTGATTCAGAAAAAAAAATTACACACTGACCGTTAACTGTACCGTTAAACTGTCTATATTCTTCTGTAGTTCTTCGAGTTTCCCGAGTAACTGTTCGTTCGATGTTTTCAGCGCCACGATATTAGCCTGTTCGGTGTTAAAAGCGGTTTTCAAAGTTTCTTGATCATGAAGCTGCTCCGTGACTTTTTTCTTTAACTCCTTGTTCTCTAGCTCGACTTCGCCATATTTAGAGCTGAGGTCGATGAGCTCGCTGTTGTGCTGCTGCAATATCTTCATCTCGTTTACCAGGTCCTTTATATGCTCATCCTTCTCTCGCAGCGAGAGTTGAGAATCCTTCGCCTTTAACATCTGTTCGTCGATCTCCGCCACTCGTTTCTTCTCTGTCAGGAGCTCCGTCGTGATCGTTTCGTTGTTCCTAATTACATATTTGTAACATTCTTTATTATAGCTACTCGACTTCCTATTTTATGAATAAAGACAGTGCATTTACATTTGATATTTAACATTTATGCTAGGATCCAGGAGACAGATACTTATAAGATAAAATTTATTTATAAAATAACAAAGGTTGAGGAGAGAAAGTTTAATTACGCGTGAAACTTGTGTTGGGGAATTTATAAGTTGTTTCATGCATAAAAAATAATGCATAAGAAAAAAAAAAAGAGAAAAGTAAAGGATGATAATGCGATAGGTGGAACGTGACTTATACAGTTGGCCAAGCATTGTTTAGAAATATCGCTGTTGTGCATGAGAAAAGAGACGTTAAGCGTACTTCGTCTTCTCGCAAAGCTCCCTCTTCAAATCGTTGATTTGCGCATTCAACGACTCGTTCTCGTTCTCAGTAGCTATTAGCTTATCATTCAGTTGCTTCATTTGTCGCCAGACTCTTATGTACTCAACGTTCTCTGCTACTTTCTCCCTTTGGTTCATGGTTGTATAAGTAGACAATTCTTCCTCTAGTTCAGTTATCCGATTAGACATTTCTTTCTTCTGCGCTTCCAATTCCTGCTCACCAAATACAATTTTCATTACGTTTTATATCATCTCCATCCCTAATTCTAAATTTAATAAATGGCAAGGTGTTTGTTCTTCGTTCAATCATTTATTAGATATTATAAATAAAAATAACGAATAAAACAGAAGGAACTCATCGATTGCTATTACCTCGATTTTATTGAGATTACATCGCGCATTGTCGTCAATACAGTGACAAGATGATATCTTAGCGCGGTGGATGCTTTCACTTCGGCATGTTCTAAAACGAGGATCTCAACTCAGTGATCTATCAGGATATGCCGTGGTATGAATCATAGATTGCTTGTAATATGACGCTATGGACTTACGTGCGTCCAGACGAAGGCCTCGCTTGGAGATTACGACTTCTTGATGACGATCTACCTGTTATTGTATGACTCAGCAGTTGATTTCTTAGCACCGAGACTTTATCTTTCAGCTGGAAAATCGATTGCAACATTATCGTATTAGTCGCAACAGTTGTCGACTTCAAATCTTATTCACTCTATTTTCAATCTACTTAGCTTCAAACAGATCAATGATTTAGAAATGTCTTCCTTAAGGATTAGAAAATAGAGTTGTTCTTTTCACTTCTCATTTTTCAATTCTTTTTTATTGACTTTGAACATTTTTAATTAAAATTGGAGTAGGAAAATTCAACTTTTACCTTGGAATTCTCAAGTTCAAGAGCGATTATTTTATTCTTATCCTCATAAACGTCTAAGGCAATTGTGCATGATCTTGAATTGCCAGTTACTCTCATCAGCTTTGTTGTCAATCGTTTGATCTTATCTTCCTGACAGTTTGTTAATTTTTTTAAGTTATTTGCTTCATCGAGCAGTCGTAAATATCTGTCTTCCAGTTGGTAACGATCGAGTTTAAATACAGTGTGTCGCTCCCTGGGATCTTTAATTTGTTTCAAGTAAAAGTCATAAATTAAAGAAAGCCAAGTGTAATATTATTTTAATATTCCTGTCAGATACGAACCTATACTACTGCGACAAGAATCCACACAAGAACCCTCTCTCACAGGCAAAATGTCTCGATTTGGATCGTCAGCCATAATTTCAAAATTCCACTATATTACCTAAAAGAAAAACTACGACAAAATAAATTATTAATAATAATTATTAATAATAACATTCGTTTTTGATCAAAATATTCAAATATTTGTGCAAAAGTGCAAAAATTAACAAATTTGAAAATTCCAACATTTCGGAATTTTTTAATACAAAAGTTTCAATGTTAAAGATTACATGAACTTCCAAATTTAAAAATTGAAACAGGCATATTGTCATATTTTATATAGCAGTTCGTGTAATTTGAACGCGAATGCGCGTTATGTTGTACTTTAAATATGAAGCCCCTTTTTTTCTTGTTTCGAGGTTCGTTCAAATTTTGGCGGGCAAACAGACATATCCGGCGGCGATCTTTCAATAAGGAATGATTTCTCGATAAGAGATTTTACATGTGTAGACAGAAATATCTTGATAAAATGCTCTATCAGCTTTTACCGAAACCACACTTATCTAGAATCGTGTATAAGAGAACACAAACGCTATTCGAGGGTTATGCTCGGCAAGGTTCGTTGAACACAGTGGTTGTCTCTGAACCAAATGACTGAAATTCTGCCTTGAATTATATCCTCATTTCTCCTCTATTACAAATTTTATTCTTTATAGAAAAAAGAATGTTAAATAAATTATTAAATATATTTTAACCACAAAAACAATCTATATTTCTTCCTTGTATAGCAATAATAATATAAATATACATAGGTATACAATTTCATAATATTACTGCATAAGAAAATATTTAAAATCGATTTATGCAATTTATGAAATTTCAATAAGAAAAATCAAAAGCATTTCGTATATATATATAGCACTTATAAAAGCAGATACAATAATTTAATTATTTAGCTGGTATATGCATCACACATATGCGTATTTAAAATACGTGTTTCGTCGGAATATGTGGAAATGTAGGAAAATATGTATGTCATAGAGTTGATTAAGAGGAAAGAGATACGTATCCCCTTTGTGATGCGTCACCGGGTATATGGGGCAGTGCTTCGATACGCCGGTACAACCTGCACTGCACTAACCTTGGTTTGACATCGTGGAGTGTGCGTGCGAGAGAAAAGTTAAGATGGCGGCGGATGGAGATGTGATCCCTGATCAAGAAAAAGTACGAATAGTTTCGGACTTTATACTGCATTCACCGCCGGGCGAATTCAACGAGGTTTTTAATGATGTGAGAGTCTTGTTGAACAACGACAACCTGTTGAAGGAGGGTGCGTCCGGAGCATTTGCTCAGTACAACAAGGATCAGCTCACGCCTGTTAAGGTACATCATCGACCTCTCTGTGATGAACTTTTACAATTTTTTATGATAGTATCCGGGGTATCGTTTAGTATATGTGGTAATCGAAGATCACGCTATCTCAGGAAAGTGTCGGATCGAATTTCAATGGCTAGTAACGGTCCTAATCGTGCAACACGCGTTTGGAATTTCGACAGGTGACGTTGACTTTACAGTGAAATTGGAGCGCGATAATATTCACCTGGCTAATGTGATTGTTTACCTAATGTATCCTTAAATCGCTGTACAGCAGTTGCTATGTGCAAATCTTAGTGGAGTTTCGATCGAAATCGTACGCTGCAGTAGGGTTAATTATAGTTACATTTTGTGCTCATTTTAATAGGAAATATTTGAGATTGATCTATAATAATTTCTATTTCTGGTTCAAGCTTCGTTCATTTCGTAATTTGGAAGTAATATTTATTTTGTAATTCTATAAAATAGATTTGGTTAAATTAAGGTTAGATACTAATTTATTTATAAGTGTATTTATATGATAAAATTTTTGACATTTGTGAATCTTGTGTTACATTGTTCAATTTGTTCCTGTTTTTGACTTCAGATTGATGGAAGCGAATATCCTGCTCTTATAACAGAACACAATGATTTAGGTGGACAAAGGTTTTATGATGCTCGCAGTAAGCAAAGTTTTAAATATGACCATCTTAGAAAGGAAGCACAGGATTATGAACCGTATGAACCAGATCCTGTAGCTGAACCATGGAGATCAGCTCTACAAGATGAAATAACAACTTACACTCAAAGTCATTACAGACACGGTGCATGTTCAGTTTTTGGAAAGAGTCAAGGAGGTATTGTTGTTTTTTTTAATTTCAGAAAATTTTAATTGTTTGAAAATCGAAATTGTAAACAAAATGTGGTTTATTCACTTACATAGGTAACATTACCCTAACGGCTTGCATAGAAGATCATCAGTTCCAACCTAAAAATTTTTGGAATGGCCGTTGGCGTTCTGTATGGACTGTTAGTTTTAGTCCAAGTTCTGGAAATGCAGAATTAAGAGGTAGCCTTAAAGTACAAGTTCATTACTATGAAGATGGAAATGTACAGCTTGTCAGTAGCAAAGAAGTAAAAGAAAGCTTACCGATCTCAAATGAGAAACAAACAGCAAAGGAATTAATACGGCTTGTTGAGGAATCAGAAAATGACTATCAAACTGCTATATCGGAAAATTATCAAACAATGTCTGATACAACCTTTAAGGCCCTACGAAGGCAATTACCTGTTATGCGAACGAAAATTGACTGGAACAAAATTGTATCGTACAGTATTGGCAAAGAGCTTAAAAGTCAATAGAAATAGATTTTTTATATAATATTAAGAGAAATAATTAAAAAGCGCATTTTGCTGCATGGGTGAAGTCTGGAGGTGTGATGTGCATGGGAGCAAATGTAACAATGCTATAAGTTGGTTAAACATGTTTTGACTGAAACTCATGCATGCCACTCAAGGTTCCTCTGGACCCCTAAATGTATCTTGTTAATAACAAAAGTAATAAAAAGAAACATCACTGTAGCTATCGATTTTTTAAGAGCAAAAGAGAACATATTTTAACTACAATATCTTTTTTTACCGAGCTTTTTAAATTCTGTATTAACAATTTCTAATTGCATAAAAAATATTTTTGCAATTATATTTTATTTCTAATGAATTTTATTATCAAATGCTTTGATATAATATTGGGTTTAAATGTAACAACATATATATTGTTTATAAACATTCATCTTTACGATTAAAACATCCATTATTTTACAGTATTTAAGAGATTGATTTATATATTAATCTATATATTATATGGATTGGTGTCTGTTTATAAATTTACTAGTATTTAATAATTTACAATCGGGGTAACGGGGATCCTTGGTCTTACTTTTTGTAAGCACTTTAATTGGAATTATATTTGGTAAACCAAGTCATGTAAAATTTGTAACTGATAGCTAAAATCAAACAAACGTGAAACTTGGGGTGAAATATCGAAATCCGTTAATACATTTATTAGATACATTCAAATTGCATCAATCAGATAGTAATCTTGTACAATAATTATATTTCAGTGCGAACATTTCTAATGAACTGCATTTACTGACTTTATTATATATGTTGTAATTAATTACATGGATTATTGTCTTGTTGATAATTTGAATGAATAGATAATTCTACTTCATCAATTTTGTAAAATTTATAGTTTATAATCTGGAGTTGAAGTTTAATATTAAAAGATTAAATGCATCCATTTTAACTTATATTGATATCATAATGTTAATAGTCAACATTACAAAGTATAAGTACGTGAAGTATTGCACAGTGGGAAAGAAATTGCTGTCTAACATGTGCATGTTCGGTCAGCCTAATGAAACCATCGAGTTAAAATACTTGAATCAATGGTGATTAAAATTTTAATTCATTAGTTGCACAACAATATAATTTTTTTTAAACACTTAAGCCTTGTAACACCTAAAAAGCACAATAACATGTTTAATATATCTTTAAATGAATATTGTCATGGTTTCATGCTATGTACAAATATAATAGCATGCTGGGGCCACAGGTGATATCAAAATATACAATATCAAATTAAATAGATATGTCTATCATCGATTCACAATCTGGTACAGAATGCCATTAAAGTGTTCATAGCATTCGATACACAAAGCAAAACTTCATTCATTACAAATATTGGTGGGCAAGGCCTACTATTTTTGTCCAATTTTATATTTCATAAAATATAAATTTATACATTTTTGTTAAGATGTATTGTTTTATGATAAGTATGTCTATTATGGCAAATATGTTGCAAAGTTTAATAGTACGGTATGAAATAAATGTTAATCATTGCAACTTGATTTCTGTGTTAATCATATTATAGTTGTATGAGTCATTTGTATCAAATAATGATGTTGAAAAATCTTTTGGTGCTATCGCTTACCACACATTACACAACCAGACATGTATGCGAAAACGAAAACTAACAAAGTACATAATGCATTGTACATTGTAGAATGTAGCCTATAGCCTGCTGGAGCCTTAATCTGTTCACTTTATGTTGAGGGGGTATTATGTACATATGTTATTTGAATGAATGAATGCGATGAAGCACACTACCATTTGACTTTTCAGACCTTAGGATTCGAAACATGTTTGTAATATTATTCATATTTTGTAAGTTACATCGTAATTCAAAATATTTTATTTAATCATGCTATTCGATAATTTTTAGAAAAAAAACTTTGAACAAAATACATACATAACTTAAATATAAGATCATAAAATCATTTGATCAGTTGTGAAGAAGAAGTTAAAAGAAATGTGCAGAGATATAATACAAAAAACTTAGTATACTAAATATTGCAATAATAAAATTTTATATGTAAATATGATGATACACATTATTTAAACATTGTAATTTGTGTTACGTATGTAAATTACAAATGAAGTGTTGAAGTTTCGAATCTTATCAAACTTTACAGAAAATAGTTGCCTATGATAATAAAATTAGGTATTACCTACAATCGAATGTACCGTAAAATAAGAAACGCATGTCCTTATGTAAAAACTTAAACACAGAATACATTTATCAGTTAAATTATGTATTATTAAATGTTATGATTGATTAAATAAAGTGATATAACACTTTATACTTTGACTATCAACTTAAACATCATGTTTAATTAAGAAAAAAATAAATTTTATTTTTTTCTATATGTACTTTACTTTAGATAACAGTTAATATCAACAAAATTCAAATATCAATTATTGTTGATGTTAACAAATGTAGGTAATACAACTGTGGAATTATTGAAGGTAGAAAAAAAACACGTAAAAAATGTGTTATATAAACTTTATTTTCAAATTTTATATAACATAAACAACTAATTATGATAAATAAATGCATTTAGAAATTTACACTATACTGTCATAAAAAATAACCTTAAGATTTCTCGATTAAAAAGATAAGATAGGACAAAATATATAATATAAAATACTGTATTTGAACTAATTACTTTTTAATATTATTTGATTGTAATTTGTGCTTTTATTACTCAATGTAAACAATCATAGTGCACATGTGCTGCTGTGCATTGTTTTGAAAAAGTACTTTTAATCTCAACTATGCAATTTCAATGATTAAAGTGCTTACCTTGACTTCATCTACAACAAAGTTTTGGAACACTAATACGAACATTTCAGGATGATTATCTGTTCACATAATTAATAGACAATCTAAAAGACAATTTCACGAATTTTAACATTCACAGCCATGTTTGTTTACAAGCCAGTCGTTGCTAACGTGCTAAGAATCATTGGTCACAAGGTACTGTCACGTGACTATTGACTTGATCGTAGAGTAAGTTGTGTGTCAGGAGTTTGTACGCAGGTTGTGGGTAAATTTTGTGCTTAAATAAATTATTTTCAATTCACTATTAACTACGCTGTGATACTTCCTCAACAATGATTTTAATGCCAAAGGAATCCGCAAAATTAATAGATTTTTGTTCTAAAGATGTTTCCGTTGAAGAAGAAGGAATCAAAAATCTTGCCTATGCGGTAAATAACTTTTCACTATCGTTCAAATCTTTCTCATAAATTTGTTGTAATATATTTAAAAAATTAATTGTGAAATTATATCATAAATAGTGCTTGAACTTTTTTGCTGCACAGTTTTAACTGACTAAAAAATGAGATAAAGAATTTAAGGATATGATTGATCAGGTATAAACTAATCAATATTCTTTTTTTACAGGTTTTTGAAGCCCTTAACGATCGCAAAATAAGCGTGAACAATTTTTCACAATGTCAGTTTCATCCTTCTCCCGATGATCCAAAGGCAGTCGATTGGATATTTGTCTTGGACACATTAAACTATTCCTTTTGGAGTAAAACAAATTGTCCAAAGTGGACTGTTAATGGCCAGACTGGGTATTTTGCCTTGTGTGCTGCTATTAAAAGAGCTGTAGATGTGAGTTAAAAAGTATATAAAATTATAAATAAATGACGTTACTTTTAGAAGGAAAGTTAAACTGTAAAAAATTTAGTTTTGAGAAGATTATCTGTCTTTTATCATATAATATGTTTTTCACGATCTTTAATTGCTTGGCATCTGCACTTTTCTTTTGGTTCAGAAATTATTGATTCTTCTATAGTTTCTGTTTTTGATGAAGGTATAGATTCAGTCAATGGGTCCAATTCAGATTTTGTATCCGATTGAGTATCTTTCTTCTTTTTTACTTTTCTTTTTTTCTTTTGTTTTTTTCTTCTTTTTCCAACATTTTCAATTTTACGTGCTTCCTTTTTCTCCATCTTTGCTGAGATCTTCCTCTTTTTCTGTTTCAGTTTCTGCTTTAATCTATCTTTGCTTAAAGCCTTTTCTTCACTTCTTTTTTTTTCTTTCTGATGTGTTCTCTTTATCTGAAAAGACACTATATTTTATACCAGACAAACCTTGATATACCAGATAATCAATATTATTTTCTATTGATTATATAGTTTGCAGTCTTAATAACAGATAATAGAAATTTTCTTACTTTATCTTGTTTTATTAGCTTAGCTGCATCCTTTTTATCACTTTCAACAAACAATGTTTCATCCTAAAATTGAAATTAAAACTATAATGTCACATCCATGTTTGAGATGATTTTATGATTAAATTCATATAAAATACTTCATCATCATAGAAATATTTTTCACAGCAAATGCGTTCTCTACTTCCAGGCAAGTGCCTAGCCAAATAACATCTTATATACATTTTTACATCTTCAAAAAGTCCTATAAATAAAACATTAAATTTTATCAATTTGTGAGCATAAATTTTTATGAGATTCAGTAACACATACTTTTCATTCTTTCTGTTTCTCTGTCTACTTTTTCTTGATATGCATCTATAAATTCATTCCTTTGATCTTCTATGCATTGCAACAGAAACTGTTCCTTTTCAATTTGTTTCTTTTGAAATTCCAATCTTTCTTTCCATCTATATAGCATAAAGAACAAATTTTTATTTTTCTAACACAAAGTATGTTATGAATTTCATATGTACTTCAGTTCCACGATCTTGCGTTTTTCTTCTTGTTCGTGCGCTAATCGCGTTTCTCTCATTTTCTTTCGTATACGTTCCTTTCTGTTCCATTCCAAAAGAGTTTGAATTATCTTTTGCCTTCGAATATCTGTTGCTGCTATTTGTTTCTGCTGAATTATTTCTGCATGAGCTTTGCTTTTAATATACCGCATTTGTTGAGTTTCTTTCTTTTTCTGAGCCAATGCTTGTAACCTTTCATCAATTTTCCTTTGTTTCTCTTTCTGCTTTTGCAGCTTCATTTTCTCAGCCATTTTGCTTTGCGTGATCGCGGACTTTCGTAACTCCATTAATCTTTCCCTTTCTCTCAATCTAACAGAACGTTGTTTTTATGCGATACCATTCTCAGACAATAGATTCTTATATATAATTCAACACGTATCTGGTCTGAAAGAACAATGGCGCACAGTGATGAAAGAAAGTAATTTTTCAGGAGACGAAGAAGATCAATTTCATTTAATTATATTTATAATTAAGTATCGTGGATTCTTACTATAATATGACTAAAATATTATTAACGTATATAGCTGAAACTTTTCAATTTTGCAGTTATGTCATTGTTCTTCAGGATTAGCGATATATACTCGATGGTTACCTCTTCACTTCTTTCTCAGCCTGTTCTTGAGCATACAAGATCGCTCTCTCCTCGATGGATTGTTTCGTTCTTCTATTTAATTCCTTCTTTATGCTATCACAGTGCAGTCTTCTTAGATACCTTCTGTACATATTGTAATCTTTCAGAGAACATTTTGCGTCTAAATTTTTAGTAACGAAGCCAGATTTGATCAAATGCCGAATGATATTCGGTTTGGAGAAGTGAGGAAGCAAATGTTTATCGTGGAGGGAGTCGTAAGTCCATTGTATCTCGTAGCCGTATGGATCGCTTAAATTAAACTCCGCATCCGGTGTGGAGATCCATAGTTCCTCACCAAGCTTACGACGCGTGAAATTGTAAACACCCTCCGGTCCGGGAACCATTGGGATTTTCGACTCTAACGGCATTACTTTCCATTTTGGTAGTCCAAATTCTGGTACCGCGCCTTTGGGCTTAGGAATCGAATCGAACAGCTTGTCCAGAGCCCTAATTTATACGCAAACAATTCAATATGAATAAAAATTAAGGGAGATCGAGCTGCAATAAGAAGAAAGTTCCACTTTTAAGTAATTTGAGTGAATCAACAAAAAGTAACTAAAGATCAATTACTCCTACGAAATTCATGGTCAATTAATACTCGTATTAATAAATATTTGCATCTTTGAATATGAAAACCACAGGAGAAGGACACCACAAGCCATATCTTTTGTTTTTTATATGATAATTTTAGTAATTTTAACCTTTAAATAAGATCAACATCAGAAAATCAACAAAATTGTACTTATCATATTTTTCTCCTATAATATTCATATGAAATTTATATTTTTCTTTTTCTTTTAATCCAAAAAATTTAAATACTTGGACTCTCTCTTTATTGCTGCAAATCCTGCAATTGATATTATATTCAAGAGTCACGTGTACTCACGTGGGTCTTTTGAGACCGATTATGTCGGTCGAATATTGCTTACACGCTGGGTTCATCTTATTAGCCTTAAGAAGCAACGTTTCTGACTTGATGTGTCCTTAGAAATTTGACCATCAATAACATTTTGTGATTACATGGGAATTTTGCGTGTAATATAGGTAAAATGTCATGTTTCGACGTTCTCCACGTCTACACGTCTAGCTTCTTTTGTTCGCAAACCGTTTGTCCTGGTCGTTTCAAAAATACTTCAACACATTGGTGTCTGTGTCGTTTTCAAAGTTACACGATTGTTGAAATTCTCAATAGCTATGCTATACTTTTTTTTTCTTTTTTTTCAAACAATTTACTTCGAACAGGAGGGGAAACCTATAGTCGACCCCAAGTATTATTCTCAAATAACGAGATCCGAAGCTGAGCATATTTTTCGTGGCGATACTGAAACTAGTATCCCGCTGTTAGACGAAAGAGTTAAATCCTTGAGAGATGCCGGAAAGGTTTTGTTAGAAAAGTATCAAGGTACATGATTGAAATCCCTTTCTTTTCTTCAGATCATAGTTTTGCTTATTAAGTTTATATATAGTAAAGGAATCTGGTGCAAAACTTTACCGATCTTTGTTGAAGCAGAAATTAGATTTTCGTAATTAGACGAGCTTATTTCTTTTATAAATTCCTAATAAATCTCGAAAGAGACTCGAGCAGACTGTAAAGTTATACACTAGACTACCAAACTATTTTACACACATGTGATAAATCACTTTTTGGAATTGAATTTTAACATTCAATTTTTAAACATTGTATCACCCGTTATATTGGGCTAGCAATTTCTTTCTCTTTCTAGGTACTTTTACCAACTGTGTGAAATCGTGTTCGCGCTCAGCCGAAAAATTGCTGAAATGTATCGTGGAAGAATTTGAGTCTTATCGAGATGAGGCAGACTACAGAATTCACAGAGGTAACGATATTATTGTTAATCTTATGAAAGAGAATTATTTCCAAAAGCAAATGTAATAACAGAGTGTTTGTCTTCCAGTTAGTTTCTACAAGCGGGCTCAAATACTGATAGGCGACATTTGGGCCTGTTTCAAGGGGCAAGGAATTGGTGAATTTGAAGACATAGACTGCATCACAATGTTCGCTGATTATCGTATTCCACAAGTTCTACTACACTTTGGTGCTATTCGTTATAGTAATACTCTTCTGAGCAGACTGCAGTCTGGTGAGTCCACTGCGCAGTTTCTAAATCAAATTCTACGTCATTATATTTTAGAACGGTTTATAGATAATTTTTTTCTAAACGATTTGATTATAAATGGCTTGTCTTTTTTATATTTTTTGTATACATAATGTCGCTTTGATATCAGTGTTCAGCGAATCACGGTATAAATAGAGTCATTAGAGTTAAGTGGTAGCGTGTTCCTATTAGATAGATATTTAATATTGCAGATATAGAATTAGAAAACGGTAGCGAAGACGAGATCGGAATTCGAGGTTGCTCTATAGAGGTTATCGAACGGGTCAAGGATGAAGTGAGAACTCTAATTGGGCGCTACCCTAATTTAGCGTTAAAAAAATCAGACATTAACGCAATATTGATCGATCATTTTCTATGGGATTATCGGCGAGAACATGCCGCTGAGTTAGAAAGTATACCGTTCCATAAAACTAGATGCATATATTACTGAGCATATCACGTGTCTCGTAATTAGTATTTAAGGAAAAAACTTTGAAAATTGCCTATCACGCGTATAATAATTTTACAAGTTACGTATCTAAATATACGATGTGTATAGCTATCTCATTTTATAGCTCTCCAAAAAAGGTAGTATTTTTACAATTATGAAAGATGCTGATAGAATACATATACTGATTTTATAGTTATACAGACACTTATGTACGTGTACGTATTCAAATAAAATACTCATCATATTTTAGGAGGTTTTTAAATAATTTCTTCTAAATGATTTCCGTGGTTCTTCCTGATCCATCGTCTCGATGATCCCTAGTCCGTTCCTTTTAAAAATGAAAGGTAAAAAACTTTGGTAATCTTTTTTTAGATAATAAACAGTATATTTATGTAATATCGATATAGCACAGTTTCTAGCGTACAGATAACGTAAAGTTAAATCCATACAAATTTTGATATTTTTATTGAAGTACTTTCGTTGCCCACCGATTTTCATAACTCGTATATACACAGATACATATTTAGACGTTAATAAATAATAAATAGTAATGTCGTATATGGGAACACTATATGGTAGATTTATATATAAAACTTTGTGACTATGATTAAGAGTTTCTTCTTATATACAGAAAACAATTTCGACAGTTCGACTATGTTCCGGCGACGTGTATTTACAAATTGATTGTAGAATATTGCGAACGCGTAAAATTTAGCTGGTCGTTTCGTAGTCTCCAAAATGTTTGCTATTTAGAAAGTTACGTTCAAATTGCTCGCATGTTTCGAAAGGACCACGCAGAAAATATTTTCTTTGGCTAATCACGGGTTGATATCATTTGGCACACACAATCACATCGACATTTCCTGTCGCGAATGCAATTGCTCTTGTAAATCGATCGATCGTTGAGCCTGTATTGTTTCTTACAATTAATCGACTCTTTCGTTGAACGGCGTTGAAACATTCTTACGTTGAGCAAGGATGTTAACTTGTTCTACTTCTTCTAGCTTTTCGATAAAATTCTGTTTCTCGGAAATAATTTCTATCGCACTCTATAAAAAAGAAGACCAAGTTATCTGGATTTTTACATCCTTTATCTAGACGCTTTGCATTTAATATGTTAATTTAATTTGATCCCTAAGCGAACATTCAACTTTTCTTTCTCTTTCGGATTCCTTTTTAAGACTTTGGGCTCGATTTTACATAAACGTGCTTTAACTCTTTCTCTGCATCTGTTCCCAAAATATTATATTCGATTTTAATTTTCCAGGTAGAATTACGTTCGTGTCGTTGGACACGTCGCTCTTCCCTTGCACTACTTCCGTTTGGTTTTCCGCTATATTAGGTTGCTCCATAACGACGTGACTAGCCGGAGGTGAAGTCACTTTGTTCGGAATTTGCCTCAGGCCTTCTCGAAATTGTTTCGAAAGCGATCTGGCAGTCAGACTGTGCATCTGTCTTGGCGTTTCAACTATTTGGATCTCTGGTGTTGAAGATCTCTCCTTATTCGCGTTGCTCGATTTGGTTATCTAAATAGAATAGATAAGAAACAGTCAAAATCATTTCTGATTACTTCATTGACTTCTATACGACCTCGTGTGACTGGTTATGAAAAGTATTTGCAATAATTTGTGATCATATATCGTAACTAAAGTCTCCTTTAGATATATTTGTATAACTAGACCGAGGATGCACCGCAAATTTATATTTTTGTGAACATAATTAAAGAAATGGAACCTTGAAAAATTTGTCCCTCTATATATCATGACCTACTATTATACTCTGTACACTTTATATATTTTTGAGTATTCTCGTCTCCTAATTTTGTATAAATTCATAACAAGTCTACATATATCACAAACAATGCATCGCTGAAAATGAACCGCCCTATACTAAAATTAGATAATTAGAATACTATAAAAGGAAAGATCTGAAGCTTCATATCTTTAAAGCTATTCAATGTATACAATGTCTTATTTATATCAGAAACCTACATGCTACCAGCATCTTGCAAAATTACAGTTAAGGACGACCAATTGGTATCTTTCTTTTATTAGACTTCTTTTTGCAACACCCTAGATATCGATCATTCAAAAATCCATTCTTACCTTCGAGATAGGTCCAGGAACGGGTTCGGTCTGTTTGCTAAACGCTTCAGCGAGCCTCCTGACCGATGGCATCGGCAGCACCTTATTATCAAATTCCTCTTCGCTCAAACTTTTCTTCTTGACGTCACTCATCGATTGGTGACTCTGTTCCCTCTCAAAGGAATTGTCCGTTTCATTTTCCGAATCGTCGACCGAAGAATCGTTACTCTTAATGTTACACTTCTCCAAACTATAATTATTCGCGATGTTTCTCACCGATCCTTTTTTAACCATTCCAAATTCGTTGTACGAGTTCTGATTATAGCTCTCTACCTCCTCATCTTCTTGGCTATTCGGATTCGAATAGAATTTGGCGATGTTCGGCACCGATTTCGCCGACTTCAATCCAAAATCGTTGTAACTCTCGTTCTCATACTTGTTCAAAGTTTCCGTGCTCTGTGTCAAGTTGTTATCGCCAGAGGCACGGTTGCTTTCGATCACATCGCCACGGTCGTTCTCATAATCGTTTCTCCGTGTTAAGTTCGATTTGTTCGACGTTCTGGTTAACCTTGGCTTGAATTCGTCATTACTTATGCTGTTCAATTGGATCGTCGATTGTGTTCGTCGAATCCCATTATCGTAACCAAAAGACTTAAGGTCCAATTTATTGACCACTCTAGGCGTGGAAGTTTTAGCCGTTTTATTAGAGAATTCATTTTCGAACCCATAAGCCTTCAAGTCGATCCTCTTGATCTTGCGTGGATTTTCATCGGAATTGGACTTTTTCGTTTCTATAACGGCGTTCTCGTAATTTTCCTGATTATTCAGTTTCGCGTTGATTTCATTCTTGCTATTTTTCCTCTCGTTTTCCAGAATTTCTTCCATTCGTTGGTCGTCCCACGACATCTGCGACTCGATTTTCGAGAACCTGTCTTTGTCTCTCTCCGCCTCGTCTGAAGAGTCATTTTGCCGAACAGGTTGTTGATATTTGTTCTCCACGTTGTTATTCTGCCATTTCGCCACCTTTGATTTCACGTCGTTGCTTCGATTCAGGATCGTCTCTGTTTCTCTGTATTGTGTTTCCTCCTGAAACAGAAAATGGTTCAGTTGAATTAAGCCATCCAATATCGGGCGCGCGTTTTAGTTCACAAAATGTTTCGATGGGCTTTTGCAGCTGTTAGTAACGTTTTTACATCTAAAATTAGTTTAAAATAAGCTTCGCGTATGTACGTATATAGCCATGCATATTACACTCAATAAATTTTATCGAGAAAATTAGAAGTTGTTAGTTGAGATCAAACACCTTATAACGAAGAATGGCACCAAAGATTTGTACGTAGCATTCATTTTTCTTTTTTTTTTCAGTTCGATGATTTCTGATAAAAGCTTCTGTCGATCACAGAGCATGCAGACCTTTATCGTTTGTTAGTCGACATGCATTGAATTGGAAATGCATGTAAACGGTACTTACCGATCGGAAAAGGCATTTTTCGCAGCGATCATGCATGTGCAATGTGCATAGAACGACTTCGTATTAACAGAATGTTCTCGATCACAAGTTTTATTATTTTTATTATTTTTAAGCCGCCTCTTTTACGATCTACGTGTACTATATACAAGAAAGAACGATCGTTTTGTATTATACAAGGCTGATATATTACTGCGTGCGATCTACAAGAAAGAGTCAGGAAAGTTTTATTTACAGTTTGCTTACAGAGCGTACTAAGTTCTCTGTTATACCACAATTGAAACTAATAAAGATGGTATTTAAATAGTCATAGAATCTTCGAATTTGCTACGCGAGGATTAATCGTAGGGACAAACACCTACACCGTTATAGTGTCATGCACACTTCAAGTAAAGTCACATGTCTCATTATTCGTTACGTTCATTAGAAACAATATATTTATAACAGTTACAATATACACTCCTTTGTACAATAAACTTCTTCTCTATAATCTATCGTGGAAAAATAGAATTCGCATCCTTGATACGTTTTGGACACCTTTCGAGGAACTTCTAGTTGACAATATGGCACTAAATACGATAAAATAAAAAAAGACATTTCTGTAAAAAAAAGTACTAACTTCTATACGCGTGGAACAGTGTAGATTCCCCAAAGGGAACCAATTTAAATAATATCACCATATCGTCAAGTCGGTCAAACATCTCACACCAGTTTTTTTTTGTTTCTTCGATTCGGAACTTTTGCTCTTCTTTTCCTTCCTTTTGTTTCGAAGATCTTGCAAAGTTTCGAAAGTTTTTTCGACCATCTCCGGCACGATAGGTGGCTCCAGTTTCAAACTTTCGTTATCGTCCGGCGATCGTTTCCGCGATCGAACTCTTCTCAAACTATCGTTGAACACCTTTCTTCTGGACGTATTGAAAAAATAATTAGAATCGTTATCCGAATTCGGTCGTAACTTGATTTTCTTGGACGAGTCTCTTAGACATTTTCGCATTATCAGTTTGTCAGATGATTGAACATCTTCGTCTTGCCAGGATTCGTCCGAGGACGATCTATATGACGAAAACACCGTCTTAACTCGTCTCTTGTAGAACTTGTTATTGCGCTTTCTCTTCGTATTTATGTTAAGGTACTTTATCGTATCTCTCTCCTCGGAACTGTCACTTTCGTAATCGCTTTGTCTATCAAACTCCTGATCGATTTTTTCGTTCGACGCATTATTTATTCCGATTATGCGCTGTAAGGCAGAATCGCTTTGAGACGACTTCATTCCTTTGGTATTTTTACAATTCCTTATACACGATCTTAATATCATCTTTCTATACATGGGAATTCCTTTCCCGTCGATCTTCTTGCCCTTCTTTATTCCCCCAAACGTCTGAAACTTGAATTTACTGAAATCCGTGATATCGAAGGACTCGTCGTCACGTGTCTCCATTTTCAAGTTATCCTCCGCGTCAGAATCTTCCACCCTTTCATCAAGAGAGTTCTTTATTCCTCCGAATGTGTGATACTTGTAGCTATTAAGGTTCCAGTATCTCCTTCCATTGAACGACAGGATTTGATCGTTTTTCGTGTGATCCTGATTGTCATTGATCCATAGTCTCCAAAACTCCTCACTTTGCTTCTTATTATCCTCCATGGGGTTCATATCGACCGAGAACATTCCTGAGTCATCTGACTTGAGGATACTTTTCTCGGGTTCGTAGAGCGGATTATAAGCGACTTTTTGCGAAAATTTACTCGACATAAGTTTTGAAATATCATTGTCAGTGCCAAGAGGTTTGGCATCGTGTCCACCGATATCAAAATATTTAATTTTCTTGTCTATGACCGCTTCGTACTTGTCAATGTGTTCTTTATTCTCTGTCATATTTTTCGAATATTCTATACCGTTTGGAACATCGTTTTCCGTAGATTTTTCGTTAGAGTCGTTGCTTTTTTCGTGATCACGATCAGTTGGTTCTGTTGATACATCGAGTTCCAAACGTAGAAGAGGGTTGATGGCAAATTGCGGACTGCAGTACGGATCGCGATAGGCCCATCTAGAAAGGCTGCCACGCAGGGAAGCCTCCTCGAACTTTTCGAGCTGGAAACTCACCTGTTGATCCTGGTCCGCCATTCCGTTGGAACTTGATCGTTGAGACAACGAGCTGCTCGGTCTGCTCGAGGTCGACGCCGTCGATCTTCTCCCTTTCTCGTTACCTGACGCTCTTGAATCGTTGATGTAATAGTCCCTGCCGAACCTACGCATTTCAGGCATTTATATAATTAACTAGTTCATTACCCATTTCCCGATAGGTTAAAAATTGTTAAATCCCGATAATTCTGCCAAGATTATTGATTTCATACAGGAAGATTCCTCCTAGAGGATTTTGTTTTTTTCTTTGAAATACGAGTATATATTTGCGTGTTTTAAAAATTTTGTATATCGGATAAAGCTTCTTTGTGCGATGGATTGTCCGATATATGATCTCTATTTATCATAGATTTCTTTATTCGTATTTTATTTGCCAAACAAAACATTTGTGGTTTCTGGAAATTTCACGTACAGAACAAAGCTTTGAATTCCTATTGCATTCATATGTTATGGTATTATATACTGTGCCTATCTATTACAGACAGTTATTATTGAAAGATTAAGTTAGTTTGTAATTTTGGATGAAAGATGAAAATTTAGATATTTGTAGATCTTTTTCACATAATTTCGAATATCACCTTTTGATATCCGGTTCATGGGGCGCCAGCACGACATCCATATCCGCACCGTTGCTCTTTGGCAATTCGGTGTGAATTCTGAAGGAAAATATTACCCGTAGAAAATTAGTCTTATCAAATTCGCATATGAATAAAGATTATAATAAATCTTACCCAGGAATGTCTGACGATCTTCTAGAGTACTGCCTCTCCAAAAGCCTCTTTTGAATGTTTTCCTGGCTATAGGGATTGTTCTCGATAGGTGGTGCATTTTCCCACTTTTTGTGCTCGCGTTCAGCAATTGTACCTATTTTTTTTTTTTTTTTTATTGGAAATAAGTAACATTTAAAACAAAGTCTTTAATTATATCGACAGATACATTGACTCTGAATTTCTAAAAAATTACGACGACGATTGAGATTTTAAAAGAAATAAAACTGTTAAATTGATCACCTGGTCTCGGAGGAGTACCTAGCCGACCCTCTTCCTCCGGATCCTTGTTCTGCAGGGACAGATGCGAAGCCGATTCAGCTTTGGCAAACGCCACAGCCTGTCGGCACTTACTGCACAGTGGAATATTGAAAGATTGTTATAGTATCATCGGTAAGAAGAAAGTTCTTTACGGCGTTTCGCAGACCGTTGAACGGTGACGTTACGAAACGAACCTAGTTTCGATACTTTCGACGCTAGACAATCGAGAAATCTCGAAGTTTACTCTTTTATATTCCGTTAAAAATTTCTTTTACGTCAGCTTTGATCGAGAATTTTCATTTACAAGAAAAGATAACTTTGTCAAAAGTTATAAGGTTCATTTTAAACTCGACGAATATATTTTAAAGCCTCTCGAAGGCTATCATAAGTGAAAGTTCATCGTGGCACGTCCTTTTTAAGTTAAAAAATTAATAAAGACAAACAAGCGGAGTTAAATGTTTTATCGTCATTCAATACTAGATGAAGAATCGTAGTGGTTACAAATAATAATACTGGTGTTGATATTACCTTTCGTTATCCTCTATCGAGGAATTCGTTAATGGCGAAGACTCGAATGATTCGGACTTCGTCAAACTATCCAAGTGTCTCTGAGTCGCGATATCGTAATGTTCGGTGTATTCGCTTTCCTGTTGAATATCTTCGGCTAATGTTCACGAACAAAAGTGAAATGAGTGGCAATCATAAGCTCATAAACTCTTACAACAGGTGACTACGTTGCTAAAATATTTACCATGAAAGTCGACTTTTTGCTGAGCAAACATCGTTTCCTCGTCTTTGAATGCTTCCACACTGTCGTCATTGACGGCCATCAGTTTTTTCTTCGCGCATTCCAAGGAATTCAGAACGATCTTCTCCTGCGAGATGTACGTTTTCTCGCTGTGAGGATTTCCCAGATTAATTTCCATGGAAATTCTCGTCGGCGTGGGTGTCGGTGTCTTTGGCTCGTTTAGCTCACTTTCATCGGGCAGAATAACCGTCAAAGGCTTCGAATTAAGAGAATTCGATAGATTATCCGATTCACTTTTCTTCGCCGATCGATCTACTTTAATGAAATCGTCCCTGTTGATTAAATTTCTCGTTTTATTCTCTTCGGATACATCGTTCGTTTTCTGTCGCTCCATTGCTACCTTCTTCAAACCGTTACTAATTACATTTATTGATTGTGAAACAGGTTTCTCATCCTCAGTTTCGACTCTCTCCAATTTTCTTTTCACTTCCTTCTCCTTAATCTCTTTGGCTTTCACTTCTTCGTTTCCCTTTACACTTTGTTTATAATCTTCTTCTTTTTCCCACTGTTTCTCTGCTTTCCTTTGGTCTTTCACGCGTCTACAGTCAGTCTTTCCCTCATCAGATACGTATACGTATCCGCCATTGGAAAATGAATTCGCATCATCCTCCTTCAACGAAAAGTCGTCTGACGAATTTAAGTAGCCCAGACCATTCTCGAACTCCTTTTTCTTCGGAGATCGTGGCACGACGCTGCTTATGGCTTCCATTAATTCTTTTTCTATCTCTTCGTCTGACTGTGCCGATGAACACTCGGACAAATCGGATGTGTCTTCCGCGTCTTTGTCACCGATTAAAGCCTTGAAACCGGCGCTAGGATTAGGCACCAACATGGCCACAGGATCAGCCTGGCTTTGAATTCTCTTCTTTTGGAACAGCCAATTCTCTTCCCACGATTCGATCGGAGAAACTAAACCTATGTGCGTGGTTGTCGTGTCTGGATCGTCTTGACTGTCCTCCGATTCTTGACAAGCTATGGTAATAAAAATTAAGTAATTAGAAAATAATGACAATGGGACTAATGTTGGATTTCAGGTTTCATCAAGCGTAGAATAAAATAATATAAAGAATAATTCTAGATATTGCTCGCTACAACATTTCTTCTCGCACAAGATTCTCTCGTCTTCTATTTGTTACCACGTTTTTTTTAACGATTGTTGTCTTCTTACGTTGCACCACACATTCTAGTGCCCTCGTGCTTTCTCCGAATTGCTGCTCACTCGCTATCGGTCTAACACAAACAATTCGCTTGTTCCTCAGTTACTCGTCATTCACACGTATTTTCACTGCCGCCACAAATTTGAAATTACAATAAATTACAATAAATTGTAATTCGATTTTAACATATAACACGATTTGAGTAACCATTGGCAACGTTATAATACAAGTGATCGGAATATCCAACGACAAACTCAATTGCGTTATACCGCTTCTACACCATCAGCAAAAATATTACACACGTAAATGTCATTGTTATCTTTATGTATCAAGTTCCTAAAGGTGGAGGACCATGAGAATAAAAATTTCAATAAAGCATAAGCAATGGAATTAGATGGACGACACGTGGATAAGCAGCACTTACGATCGATGATGTCCATTCCAAGTTCAGGAAACGGAACTCGATGGGCGTTCTTAATGGACAAGACGTCGTGTTCCCTATGATCCTCGTCGGACGCATAAGTTGTCGTCACTTCCTCAATTCTTTCCTCTATCTGAAACGATCAAACACACGTGTCATTAATAAATCGTAGGAAACGACCTCGATAAAGTCTGTTTATAGCTTTTCGTGTTTTTTTTATTTCATTTTTTTTTTCTCTTATTGGTTGGGACCGGCGTGCGTATTTTAAAGTGGGACAACGGTTCCACTTCCGTTGCTTATCATTCGCGAGTAACACGCTTATCGACCGAGAATCACCCAAGAACCTACAAACCTAGTCGCGAAATTACACGAAACGGTTCATTTTTCCAATCGTAATTTTTCATATCATGTGCTAGATCTCAAATTCAGCCATATCCTCGTTACTTGGCTCTCATGGTTATTTATGTTGCTGTGATTGTTTTCAAATCGAGTTCGTTAATCTGTGGTTCAAAGTTTCAATATTTAAATTATCTATTTATTTATTTAAGCTACGTTCGTTGGACAAGAGAAGTAGGTATACGTTTCGCATTAAACAATGCAGAAGTTACTACAAATATCAGTCGACTATGAATTTATAGCATTTGGCTTGTTTAAAAAGGTGATTTAAAAAGTTTCATTTTGCTGGATTTGGAGTTGGGCTATGTTGGCTTACTCAAATTACTGGAAATGTTACTCCAGTAAGCTTTTCCAATTGTTTCGAAATCAAGATACTCAATACGAGTCGAAAGACTCAGTAGAGGTCGTATCTACATATTTCCTCGGAAGAGTTCTCGTTTCTTTCGCAAATTCTTCGACGTTCCGCCAAGGTCATAAGCGACGTTCGCCATAAAAGGATCGCTTACCGTGAGAGATAATGGCTCCGGTTGGTTTCTAACGCGTCTCGAGCAAGACGCACTGCAGTCACTGCTACAATCATCCTGAGACAGTGGTTCCAGGCTGCTGCAGCCTTCTTCCACACCTTCGTCGAGACCTGCCTCATTTTCGCCTGAAATACGAACAAGAATTCTCTTTTGAATTGCTTCCGTCCTCTTTCCTACATTTTCTTTGCTTAATCATTTAACGTTAGAACTGCCGACTCGTGTTGTACATCTAATATACCATATACATTGATGGTTATAATTAATCACGCCACATCTCAATCTCAATAGTGACATACTCCATTATTATGTTTCTCTATCATTAAATGTTACCATTAAGTTCATGAAAACCATGTGCATCTATATATTAATTGCACAAAAAACAACCCGAAATCCATCATTTGTGTTTAATTATTTCTTCTGTTCTTATTTATTCTTTTCATACAAGATCAAAGGAACGTACTTAACGCACACTTAGCGGACACTGGTTTTCCTGGGAGAACGTTGCTATTGCCGTCCACCTGTTCCTTTTGGAATTTCTCGATGACCTAGAAAATCCAACGTTCGCTCATCGATTTATCCTCTCTCGCTCGATCCACGAGCGAATACCAGGAATTCCATGAGCGGAGCCCAAACACCTCGAGGGAATGCCCCCGAGAGAGATCAGACTCCGAGAAATGAATATTTGTAACCTTGTTGAGTATCGCGGTGGCGAGTATATCCTCGTAACTGTCCTCCGCGACGTTCCGTGCCTCTGGAGCATTTCCGGACACACCGGAACCACCGAGGCCCGGCAACTTCCTCGCTTCCTCCACGGCACGTTCCACGATCTCGCGCAGCGCAGTGTGCGCCATCGCTGGCGAATCCGTGCTTGGTTTGTCTGCGAATTTTTGTAATATCGATTTTTGCGCTCTACATTACAGTAGGGTTTATCTGTTAGCTGTTAAGTTTGTTGCATGTGAATACGTTTCATGCGAAAGTGTTTGGGAATGTTTAAAGGGTTTTATGGCACACTTTCCATAGATTTTCTTTCGGATATTTAATTTTTTTTGGGTCTTGATAGGTTTTTTGCGAAAGTTTTGGGCACATTTGGAAAGTCTTATGGTAGATGTTGTATAGAGTTTCAATGTGAGTTTGTAAGATTACGATAAGTTTATTTATGAAATATATGTATGCGTAATGTATTTATGACGTTTTTGGGGACATTTTGTGGTAGATGACTTTGTTTCAGTGTAAAATCGTAAGATCCTGATGGGTGTTTCGATAGATGCGAAAGATTTTTCCGAATATTTGAAGAAATTTGTGATGGGTGTAGCACTGTGTTTATTCTAGTTCAAGTAAAGGTATTTGTCTCTGTGTGAGATTTTGCTTCTCGCTAGCTTCTCATTTTTTCAAACGCGTGAAGATTGCTATGGTAAAGGCGTCCTACTTTAAATTGAAATATTCCCGTTCGTGAAATTTCCGAATCTTCCCATGTTTACTTACGGCGTGACAAAGTGTTGGACGATAAAAATACTCGCGTCAATATGAACACTTCGAAACTATTGAAGAAGTCATTCAATTGAAAATTACCATTTCAATATCTGTCATCGCCAAAAGAATTTCTGACAGAAACAAATTCTAGAAAATCGCCTGTTCATCCCTCCATACTCATCAATCCATTCTTCTAATAAACATCAATATCCACTACGTCCATACGCGAATGTGGAAAAATGTAGCAAGACGTACGAATATTAGAGAAAACTCTGATTATAAATTATCATAATTTATGAACATTAGAAATCTCTGAAAATCGATTTGAGGAGAAACCTTATCGAAAAGGAAATAGATGACGCGAAAGGGTTAACGAGTAAGGCAGAGCAAGAAAAGCGGTACGATGGCGTACTTTCATCGACGCGGTAGCTACGGTATTGGTAATGGATCGAGCGATGAACGTCTCGTTTGGCCGCGTACGAACGACAAGCCAAGGTAATTTCACCGGTTCCCGGCCTTGTCAGCTATTCCTCATTCTTCTTTTGCCTGTCCGCGTGCGCACGACCGAGAGAAATTCGACGGGGACGACCTGCTGAACTCTTTTCGCGGGAAACTTCGAGCTATGACAGCAGAGACGCGTTCACTCAGAGGCTCAGAGGATCCATACTGCATCTGTTCAACCGGTTAGATAGTTGCAATTGGTGGAGTTAATGTCTTGTTCGCTCTATTAACAGATACACGAAAGTATTTCAACACTCAGCACAGAAAACTTTTACGCACATAATTGCGTGTGTTCTATGAAACGCGCAGTTTAAAATCTCATTAGCACTGTGATCTATGATCATTATATTGGTAATAAATGTGGATCCATGATTTGAAGACGTATATAGAAATTGGAAGATACTTATTGCAAACATACATTTGGTAAAGAATTAATACAATAAATAGCCATTTCTTTGAAACATACTTGTACCAAATATCGTGTAATTTTTAATACATCTTCAGATTTGCTTCAAACTTGATCAATATCAGCATGATAGTCGAGTCTCATAAAACTGCTAACGAAATTTCAAAATGTTTCACATGACACCTTTAATGCATTTATAAAAGGTTCTTACAGGTATTCGAATACCTTCGTGAACCTCTGTACAAACTGAAGATAGAAGTTCGATCGAAATTCTTCGAAACTATGACGATTATGCGCGTTGAACAATCTTCCTTTAACCATTCACCTCTTTATACTTCGTTTAGCTTTATTTTACGTCTTCACACTTTCTAATTGTTTGGAGGACTGCTTCAAGTTCGTTTCAGTGATTCATCCACGCGATAATCTTGAAAGAATCGTTTAATGGAGGATTAGTAATACGACAGGTTGTTCGTTGTTTCATGATTAATGCACGATTCTACTTGAGCTCCATTCGCGGTTTATTAACGGCGATTGAAGTCTAAATTTAGCGCTCAGGCTGATTTGCATCGGCCTGCACGAGCAGAAAGACTTTCCGCCAACTGTGTTTCCGTGTATCAAACGTACAGATTCCAACGGTCGATGGGCTTTCTAACCCTGGTCTCTCGCTACAAGGTGAAGGTCGCCTACATTTATTTTCTGCCTACTTAACTATCACCGGTTCGTTCAACAATTTCCGCGGCTATTCATTAGCTTCACCATAGCGCATGATCGTTTCTTAATTAACCGAATGCTACATTCTTCCCATTACTCGAGAATCATCCTGCAATGAAATTCCATCGATAAATACACGTTCTTTCTCTTCTTTTCCTTCTTCCTCTCTTTATTTTATTTTTCTTGTTTCGAAAGCCATGCTGGATCAATTTTACAAATTAAATGTAGAAAGAAAAAACGATGTTGCAACTACTACAATTATACAGTTAACGTGACATCTTGCTGTAACGAAGAAGCGTATGGATGTGAGTGTTGTGTTTCTTCACGTACTGAGTATTAGCCGTGCGTTTACGTAACGCAATTAAGAAATTAATAAAAAGCGGAGTTGATCGGTTTGGCTTCCGAGAGGTCAAAGTGCAAACGTCATCGATGATGAAGACCGTGAAAAGACCCGTCCCCCTGTCTATTACATCTCCATCGATGATTTTTTCCTCCACGACCTTCGTTGCGTTTTTTCTTCACACTTTCAATCAATCCACTCGGTAATATTCATAAATTGACGCAAACGTAGTCCAGCCAGCGATAGAACTGCATATAAAAGAGCGCTGCCTTCGAAGGATGATCGTATCGATGATCGATTACGACCGTTCGCGTTTTTGCGAAACGCGCTGCCCATTATTCGTGGCGGTTCGCTTTGTTTTTCCGAACTTTCTAATGGGCGAGTCAGCGGGAGGGAATTTCGAAAGGGAACGAAATCGTTTCCACCCAGCTCGTAACGCTTCATTTCTGATTTGTGAAACGTCGAGCAAACGAAATCGCGCGACAATCGGCGAAATCGAGTCGCGATTCGAAAATGTGTACACCGCGAAACGCGTCTGACGCAACGAAATTATAGCGATTATCGACCTGGACGGGCGTAATCGCGGCGCAGAAAGGTTTCTCCCTGTGTCAAATTAACGTGCAACGCGATCGATCCAGGGAAATCGTGTCTTCTCCATGGTTGTTAATTTAATATTTCCCGAAACGACAGCATTCGTGCTTTGAGCTTCTTGACTTTGTCTTTGGACTTTGCTATCGACGGATCTAGATTATGAATTTAATATCATAAGCATGGTTTAAGAATTGTTCACGAAAATAGAACAAATTTTGATTATTTCGTTTAAGAGAGATTATCAAGTTTTCCACTTTAAGCTTAGTTGATAAGATTACGCTACAATAGGGTTGTATATGTTGCCTATTGGTTGCACGAGAATAGCAATCGAGAGGTTTCTAGCAATCTAATATTTAAATTGTACTTGTTGGAAGAAAAATTGAGATTTCATAATCAATAGCGAAAGAAAATACAGGTTTCATATTCAAAAGTACGGGAGTTACTACGAATATTAATTAATCATGGATTTATAGCACGTCTAAAAAAATAATTTGACTTGATTAATCTCGTATTGGTTTCTTTAAATTACTGAAAAGTTGAGCTATCTACTTGTTGCAGCAATCTTTCCAATTTTGATATTCGGGTTTCATCAGTAAATTACGGATATTCTTGCAAGTTCACGATTTTATGTGAATAACAAAAGCAATGAGTACGTCGAAAAGCTTTGAATATCTTCTTGAATATTGAATATTATATACCTACTCTTGAATATTATAATATATGCATAAAAAATGTTTATATCTCTATGATTTACGTCAATGCATAAACACGCACACCTTTTTAATAACAGCGAGCAAACGGTCTTCGGGATTTGCAAGACTGGCTTCTTCGTTATTTTTCTATAATTACGTTCGAATTTTATCTCGAAGGTGGGAGAAAAATATTCTTTACTATTTTATCAGGAAATATTTTCCGACAGGCGCGAACCAAGCAAGTTGCGAAGGAGTTTTTAAATCTAAATCACGTTCGACCTCGTGATCTGTACGTCGTTGAGTAAACCTGAATCGTTGGAGATAAAAATATCGAAAGGGAGGGTAAAGAGATTCGATGAGCAAGAGAAAATTATTCGAAATGGAAGAATCATACGATTCCTCTGGTGATGCGATTCGTGATAATCTTGCGACCTTATTGAAGGCGAAAGACGTGTTATCGTGGCGGCAGCTGTGTCAGTTGTTCCTTTGAATCGATTACAATCGAATAATCGAATCGGTGACAATAACGCACCGATTGTCATCAACGAGAAATTGTATGGAACTTTTTTTCGTAAACTATATTATCTACGTGACAATTACGTGAGTACGTAGAATGCAGGTAGAACATTTACTTAAAGAGAAGATATTTATCTCGAAAGAATTTACGAAGAAAGAATTACGACAATGAGAGTAGAACGAGAAATCAGGAATGTTAAATAAATTCTTTCTATAAATTTTCTACAAGCTCTATTATTAACATATACGAACACGAAAGTGTGAATACACGTAATATAAATATAGAATTTCTGTAACGAGGCGTGTATTTATTTAAAAGAAAGAATTACGACACTGAATGGAGAACGAATCATCAAGAAGGACACTAAATAAATTCTTTTATGTTATTTACGCTTACCAAGATGACAATACGGGCACACGCAACATAGATATAAAATCTATTTAAAAAGAGAAATTACAACAATGGGCTACGCCGAGCCATCAAGAAGAACGTCTGTTTCGAAATGTGTCGGAGGATGATTTTTCTCGGCTTCTCTTCATGTTTCTTTTACGAAACATCGTAAAATATTATTACAGAATGTCCTGCGAAATTGTCAAAGAGTAGAGGAGGCAGATCCTCTTCGTGACAGATTATTACGTGCAATCGAGGAACCGTGCCAGGGACACGCGAATAGTTGGTCGGTGACAATTTGCAATAACCGCGGCGAATCTGTGCCGATGATGCTGCTTTCACGAATGCAATCTGGATCGAAATTTTATAACCGCTCTACTTTGCATATCCTACGTTCTACAGATTGGAAAAGATTATATCAGTTGCATTCTATCGAAAGTTTCTCGACTTGTCCGTAACTCGATTCGTAATTACCGACAAATAGACTGTGAATGTATATGGGTTTATGGGAAATTGAAAAGCGATAAAATCCGTAGAATACATAACATGAAAAAGTATATGAAACATCCATCCACATGATACTCAATAGGCGAAACAAATGTTTCTTCAAGTTCCATCTTTTTAGTGACCATAAAGATGGGAATTTGCATAAATATAAATTCAGGAACGTGATTGGTGACTTTTTATGTTACTCAATAACTATTATTTCGAGACTATTATATATGTATAGAAAGTGAAGTTACACGTCTCACGCAAGTTCAACTTGTTATCGATAAATATTATTGGTATATTATTGGTAAGTAAATGCTTGGTTCGAGAAAACTTAAGAATGAAGCGAAAAAAATCTCAAGGCATTTAATAACACTTTTCTATCGGTTAGAGAGTAGCGTATTGAAAGTGAAGAAGTAGATTTCACGTGAATTGAATCGCAACCTATTAACATACTCCCACTGCTTTCTTCTACTAATACCATCCTTTTACTAACTAATTCAATTTCAAGTTAAGACAAAATTGGTAATATTTACCATTTCTTACGGTGAACAGCACGTAGATGAAATAGGCGACGATCAGGCCGCCGATCAGTGTCAGCATCTCCGCGGTGAGTTCCAGCAACATTTATCACGCGTTTCACATCGTATCTCTGACTGATAAGCTAGCAAACGGTTTCCTCGCACTTTCGACGTAACGCTGTTTTATCATTACAGGTAGTATTCCGGTAACACTCGATATTCTGATTTCCACGTTTCATTCAATCTCTCTGACGTCCGATTTAAACGATCAATTTGTCCACTTGACAAATCACGATCTAGAAAAAAATTCCAAAATTCAACGAACTCTTGCAAACTTCTACTTATTTCACGCACTGTAAGTACCGACGTATTCGTCGTTCTTTCGGCGTTGCCTTCTTTCTTTAGCACGCAATTTCTACGTAATTATGCGAGATACCCAGGTACACAGAAGACAAGATCTCGACGATCATCCGAGGAAGAACGTTTCCGTCGCGTTAGTCGAATATATTTCCTGGCAGCTATAACTTTCTCGTTTTCTCATGATCGACTAATACCGGAAGCCCACACGAGCTCCGTGCATCGCTGTTTACAACCGTTGGTGATTTCTCATTATTGAGGAAAAAATTACGCGCTGAATTCGGCTCACGAAGAACTCTCCATAATTCCACTACGATACGCTTTATTTTACTCTTTCCTCGTGATAATCGCACTTTCGATCCGTCGAATCGATTACACGCTGCTTAAGTCGTTAAAAATAACAGGTCGTTTCCTTCTTTCTCTTCGATGACGATAAATAAATTCTTCTCTCGCAACAAGTAAAGGAGAGCGTCTTGGAGAATGATTTGATACCATCGACAATTCGTGATTACAAACAACCGTGCACCTGTATATACATTTTATACGCGAATTGAGACGACGTTGCACGCGTGCGTCTGAACACGTGCACGGCGTGAATATGATCGAACGACAGACGCAACAAGAACCTTTAAACCCTCATTTGAATAGTTGTCCGACGACGATCGCCTGAACTTTGAAATTTCGCGCTGGAGATGGTAATCTGTTTACGTGTCTATCGTCAGCAGTTTATCGTTGCTATCGCTACAATTGTCGTCATCGATAATTACACCGACTCTTGTTTTCATTACACTACAACGTCTTTGTCGAAAATAAAGCAAAAGACAGATCAACGTACGTAAGACAGGAAACTAGCGATTCCACGTACGCACGTGGCTTTGCGAAGATATTCCAACGCATGTAAATACTCTTTATCAATTTATTATCTGTATTATGAGGAACGTTTTGGAATTTTATTAGCCTTGTTACGAGATACGATTGTTCTGATTATACTGGTCAAGATCATATATGTTCACGATTCACAGTATACGATGCTGTATATTGATCTTTTAATATATTAAGTAAATTTATATTAAAAATATTTTTATGAAAACATATGTTAATATATTATATCTGCAATAAATACCTTGTAATTTCGATATACATTATCAAATTCGTTTGAAGTTACATCAATTTGATGAAATTTCAAAATGTTTTATATAATACATAGAATATATGCGTAACAGTTTTCTAAGATAAAGTGTTTAAGCTGCAGTATATTCATTGGGAAAACATTTATTCACCTGTTTTATCAAGAAAAGAGAAAAAGAGGCGAAATTTATGTGCGTGTCGTGTTACGGTTAGTCGAATCGCACTAATCGCTGTTACCTTTTTGTAGCTGGTCGCGTGAAATACTGTCAGGGAGCATTTAATACTCGCAATCATCGTAATTACCATGGTAGTGATTGCGTGATCGTCGTTTAGATATTTCCTTCTATTACTTTAATTTAGTTGCAACTCCATGTGTTTCTTAATTTTAAGCGGATAAACTGGCAAAGACACAAGAAAGTATGGTAAGTTTTTTGAAAAATGAGAAGAAGAAGGTTATCGAAATCAAATATCCAGGATGCAAGCTGTACAAAACTGTTCGTAATATTGTCTGGAAAATACTTCGAAAGCATTGCGGAGTGAGGATCGAACAGTTGACGCATGGCTTCGTTGTGTGTCTTATCGAAGCCAATTATCGTTTTTCCAACGCGTAGCGAACGTCGTCTATAGCAGGTAAAGATATTATTGCGAAGCAGTTAGTAGTCCAGCGCTCGATTCGAAACTCGTACAATTTCTAAGGATTCTTCAGGATCCTCGAAAACCTTAAAAATCTATGTTTTCCCACTCAAATGCCAACTACCAAAGTGTGACGAACCGAGTAAATTGCATTATCGGCTATTAATCGATTCATTGAATTTCAAATACCTTAAAATACCATGGAGACGGTGTTAGCTTATCGGAAGTAGATCAAATTAAAAGGAAATGAGATAAGAGACCAGGAAGTTTATTCCTAAATCTTGTTACTCCGACATGGACTACTGCGTCCATCGAGACACATCCAAATCCTGGTTGAACAGAGATAAAAAGCCTGGTGTTTACATCACGAAGGAGGCTCCATTCACTCGCGAATGAGGTAATTAAAGGCCACCTGGAGAACGCGGCGAGATTAGCGGAATTGATTCGTCGAATCGTGAGTCGCTTTTTCCCTCTTTGCATCTTCCGTCTTGCTATCTTATCTCTCAAGGGCGCAATTAACGAGCAGCTAGTTGGCCCAGGTAATTGCAATTATATACGCATCGTAATTAGAACAAACACTTCTTTACGCTCATATTAACTGTCCTTCGCACTCGAAAATAATTTCCATAACACCTTGACGATCGTCGACTTATCTTCTGTATACCTTTCGTTGTATCTACTATCTCTAATAATAGTAATCTAAAATTCAGAAATATTCATATGCTTACGAGTATGTTATATTAAATGCAAAGATCACACGTCGATGTTCGAAATTCACTTGGATCTCACTTTCACTTGCTGGCCGTTAGTGGCGGAATTTTCAAAGGGGTACGTTTACTTGCTCGCTCGGTTGCCACGCGTTCATATCGTTTACGTGATATCGTGTTTACGTGTTTAACATGTTTTCAATTGAAACGGGTGTTGCTTGATTAGAATACGACGCGGAAACACGAATCGGCCGATCGTCGAACCGGCGAATCGCGAGTCGCCGCTCTGTGTGTGTGTAATCGCAGGCCTGCGCTGCTCGCGACTGAGCCTTTGCCAAAGCTGCTTGATACGCGACCGACGTACCCCACATACGCCGCTCTGTACGGCTTCCATTTAGTGGGGATACTTTTGCGAGGGAACCTACATTTTCTAAAATCGACAGACGCCTTCTGAACGGTCGTGAGACAACCAGCCAAGACGCATCGTCGCGTACAGAGATTTTTCATTTATTATTATTACTATTCATGCTCGTTTTTTTTGAGATATTCAAGTATTTAATCTACGTATGCACTTCGACGTAAAGCTAAATAGCGGCTGCATAGATAGACTTTACATTATCGATGTTTGTTTTTAAAGCAAGTAGAGATCCATTTATGAGCATTCCCATTTGTTGAAACGCAATTTCCGGTGATGCCTGATTATCCGAGGTTCTACCGATTCAGTCTGCATATCTGAACCTGAGTTCTTATCGCATAAAGGAAAAATCATAGGTAGTGGAGAAATTTGTCGAACTTCTATCGCATGAACTCCAACTGTATAAATTGTTTATCTCTAGATAAGTGCACATACAGTAATAAGTAAAACTGAATACACACACTTTAAAACTCTTGCGATAACTATTTTAAAATTCGACCAAACGACTTGATTTTTTCTTCTTTGAAAAGTTAGATGGATTAGTCGATGCGTAAAATTGTTGTTGTTATTTTTAAAAAATTGTTCTATTTCAACGGCTGTGTGTTCAGTTTTGCGTATTATTGTAAATAGAGTTCTATCGTATTGAAGTATTTAATACATGTGTATGAGCTTTTCAGAAACTTTTATCCCTTGTGGACAGATTTTGTATTATAGATGTTTTTGTCATACAGTAGGTAATTATGTCTTTTTTCTACAGTTGTATCGGTACAATGACTCTCGACGGTATCGAGCATTAATCATTAATGATTCGCAGACGTGTCTTGGGCCAGTATCGATCAGTGGTAATCTAAATTCTATTTGTAAACGATAATAGAATTAAATCTCGCTATTAGAGGCGCAAAATTCTCAGCTACACGCGAAGAGACTGATCTGTATCTGCGAAACTGACAAAACTCCTCTTGTCGAATTTATTGCATGTAAGAATGGCGAATAAAGATTCGAGAGAAACTTATGGAACAATGCGATCTGTGCTTTATTCAGTCGTGTAAACTGTGATAAATACATGTAGAAATAAACCGCATCATTGTATGTAAACGTCGACGAAATGGCGCGTAATAAATATTGATGGCTGAGATTTACAGTTGCATTTATCTGCATACATATAAGTTAGAAACGGTAATATTTGCCGCGTGAAAGTTTACAGTTTAATATTGCAGTAGAAAATTTTATTTATGAACTTGTAAACATTAGTTTTAGATTTACTAATGCTTTATCGTGTCACTTTTAATTTAGAAGCTTTCAAATTTTATTGTATCAAAGATTGTACGAATTGCACGACAATGTCGACGAAAATCGATTCTTTTGGGACATTTCATTCGAGTAAATCGATATTCGATAGAATTTAAAACAATCGCGCGCTGATTTCGTCGGAAAACCAATGGACTCGAACGAAGTTTCCTTGAAAATAAATTATAAGTAAAGCGAATGTGATTACACTTGATGACGTTCAACTTGTGTTTAATCATCGACTCTTCCAAGCAGGGGAATAAAAAGAGTGATTTTTTCCGGAATAACGATAAGGCAAACTTTTCTTTCGGATACTGACTCATTTTTCTTACGCAATCGGTAAACGAGCTACGTCGTTTAAGATTATTGTCCTGAAATCATTATATTCACCATTGTTCCGTACTTCACATCGTCCTTCGATCAAAGAACCGCGAAAGATTCATTCGTCAGAAAATAACTTGCACAAAAGTCAAGAAGATGCAGTAATTATCGTCAAATATATAACAATTGATAAAAGATAAGAAATTTCTAAAATGGGAATTCACAACCAACGAAGAACTAATTACATATATTTTAAATTTATAATTTTTGTTGATAAATTGTTATCACCAAAGTGCTTAAAGGAACGGTGATCTTAAATCACCACGTAAGTAGACTTTGAAATATAGTGTGAGACACACTGACGAATTATAGTTGAAGAAATAAAGTGGTGGAGGGAAAATATCAGCTAAACGTCTTTATAACCCATGAAAAAAGCCAATATTGTCACTGACGTTAACAAATATTTCTACCTCAAACGTTCAATATGTATTATGTAAATCTAAGTTGGTTTTTGTCTATCTTTTATTCATCTAGTTTTAATTTAAGAAACCTACGAATACATTTAAATAAATAACAAATATTATCATTTGAGAGACATGCTCTCCCAGTTAAAAAACGTTTTTCCTGAATTATTCGGTAGCTTGTCATCGAATGTCGATGTAAAGCTTATGCAAACGAGTACAAATGTCGCCTATATGACTTTTACATGCGGTTGCCGCGACGATCGCTTTTCCATGCAAATTATCTATCCTCCATACGCGCTCTTTTGTTGCTTTTGTACATCTGACAATGTATTCAAGCGGTTTCTTTCTTATACACGTTACACTTGGATCATTGTGAATGCGAGTGAAGAAACACAAAATTTCGTCGTAGAATACGCGTCCTTATTTTTTGAACGTCAAGCCATCCTAATATGGTACCAATTTACAGTAAAGTTTAAAGATCATGAATTTTTAACCATGTCTTTTTTCTTACAAGCGAGTCGCGCCTTTTCTTAGGATCTTTATTCTTCTCGCCTGATTTCTCGAGTTACAAGTCATCCCACTCGACCAGAACCTTTCTGGCAGACGATCAGGTTCGAATTTATCCCGATGAAACTGCGATTTTGACGTTACGAAAATCGATAGACAGTGTGGGAACACGTCGTCCTCGTTTCTCGCTTTTATCTTTTTGCTCTCCTTTCAGTTTCAATTAAAAGAGCTCGGCGCATTTTTCCCAACAGCAAGATAAATACAGAAAACGATAAGATTTGTATTTACCTAGAAAATCTTTTTATGTGTTTCCAAGCTTCTAAAATTTGAAATTATATTCCCAGTTTCGTCTATACTGGATTTCCTGTCAATATTTTCATTAATTTTGGAGCAGTTAGTTTCTCAATGTAAAAAGTATAAAAAAGTGTTGGGCTAACTTTTTTTTCTTTAAATTCGTCGTTTCTACGGATCGTTCACGACAATGAATCCAAGCTGTTGATCTATAGTGGACATATAGGAGTGAAAAATCGTGTCGATCTATTGATTACGGAAAGTTCTCAATGACAATCGAACGTTCATACTAGAGTACATATCGATAACGAGTGACTCAGGGAATACACGCAAAGACTTGACGTACAGGAATGCGTATTGTGTATTTGAGATCTATAGGAGCGTGATACGATTGGGAAATGGCAGAGTTTTGTGTGAATAGTTCGTGTAAATTCAGAATGGATTGTTAAAAGTCAGACATCTAAATATCTGACGGAAAATTAATTTAAATGCTTCAAACTTCCCAATAAAAATATAGACTCGCAATAAAGACACCTAAGAATAAAATTTCATTCGAATCGTCAGATAGTTCAATTTACGCACAGAAGATTAATATCCACGAGCAAACCGATTTCCGTACGAAAAAGTTTGATTTCACAGTTTCCCCAAGATAGAGATTGTGTCCACATTTCCTTCGAGCTGCTCGAATGCTACATTTTCTACTCTCAAATTCCAGCCTATGACAATTGTCAGTCTTGTACGATTCTACCACAACCATGCCGTAATTAACGTAATTCCACCCAGAATAATTAGAAAAATTCTTCCACAAGAACTGCAAAATCGTGAGCACCGAACGAGTCGTCTCCGTTTTACGGTTGCATCGACTTCTTTCTAAGGATACCTCCGGCTCGTGGGAAGGTAAAAAACGCGCACTGAATCGTCGAACAGAGACCGGCAGCGACAATGATGATTTCTACGCTGCTTATGTAACTCTCTAAAGCTAGGTCGTTCGACGTCATCCCGATTGAAACAAGAAGAAAGAACTACATACATTATAAAATTTCCTTACTAGAACAGTCATTAGTATTCTAATCGAATATTAATTGGCACGGTGTTCTAACATCGCTCGACTGGAGAACGGATTTTATTGAGTAAGATAAAATGTTGGGTCATCGAGATTACGCGGTGAAATAATAGTTATAGGACACGAGACTTTAGAACGGATCGCGGCAGATATGATCGTAAAAAGTCACGCGAAACGTGTATTTTAGGATACAGTCGGGGATAAAGACAAGAACGTAGGTAAGTGTCAATGAAGCTTAATCGAACTAGTGCATAACGTTATACATCTAACTTTTATCTATTAAGACTATTTAATGAATCGTTGAAATTAACGTTTACATTTCTGTGTAAACAAACCATATTTAACGAAACATCATTGATATCTATTTCTGCTAGTTGTCCACTTACTTTTGTCCCAGACTGTACATTGTGTGTATTATGTTTTGAGTGGTTTGTAAGAAACGAGCCTGTATGTGTGTTATTTGAGCGAAAACGCTCGAGGCGCCTGGGGCCAGGCAACCCGTTCCACATCGCTGCATTGCGGTGCGATCATCCTAAATCATAACGCCTGTGCCTATACTTTGAAGCGCGTATACGTGGATTTTAAGGGTCGTTTGATATCTTTAAACGATGTCCAGGCATCGAAGATTATAGCCTGATAAAATATAGCTTGATAAGGGATATATATTGGTTGTGAGATCAAAACAGTGTGTGCTGTCTCGTTTGAAGAATACGAACGACATGAAGGGCTACTTACTTTCTAAGGACAATCGCAGGGCCATGGCCAAACGTGAGAGCGCGTCTACCAAGGGTGTTATATGTCTTTCCATAAGCTTGTCATCTAGCAACCAGCGTTAGTCGAGTTATTAGCTCGAGCGAGGAAACGTGCAATTAGAAATTGATGTCATGTTTGCTTCTTTCATCCTTTTCATTAACAACTGCTATATTTTCTTAATTGCGACTGTTAAATGTGCATTCTGTACAGGGTGTTTTAAACCACATTTCCGTTTTAAAACATGTTACATTAAATCGAATAAGATACGGTGCAAGTATTAGAACTTTACAATGGAAAGTCAATCGCGGAGGAATATTTTTGTCTCAAATATTACTCTTTACTTGTATTTCTGATTTTCAGTGTTTTGTATTTGTAAATGGATATGAAACAGCCTGTACAGGTGCGGACGTTTTCTTGTAACTTTTGTTTCGCAAAGGAAACGTTTGGTTGCAGAGTCGCGGCGCAACCAAGCGTCAAAGAAGCAATCGAGATACCCGAGAGTTAATTGCCAACCGGGCAGTGCCGCGTTTTAGAGATGTATCAGGGGTAAAAAAAGCGATCAAGATGGTTGGTAGTTAATTGTTAAGTAGGTAACAAATACGCAGCGGGTAGAAATATAGCCGTAGCGATTAAGAAAGGAATTCGAGGCTCTCCAGATACGTCTCCTTTCTTATTTCAATGCATTCGAGCGTTTTCTGCAGATGGCAGCATAGCTTGGTTACACATCGGATACACTTGCGATCATCTAAACTTACATTTGTTAAAAAAATAAAAAAGTAAACATACGGACAAATATTAATTTATAATTTTCCCGTTACTTTTCTCAATCTGTTTCAATTTACAAAAATTAATTGTTACGTGTATTATAGTTCATTTTTCAACGTAAAGCAAAGCAAAAGGCGCAAGAGAGAGAAAGAGAGAGCAATTACTTGCGTATTTGTGTATTTAGACTTACATGCCGGATGATCGTATAATCGATGGATCGGGGTGTCGTTCAAGTTACCCATCAATCTCACCACTATCTTTTCAACGAAATCTCGAACAGTTTCCATCGTGTTCGCCTCTTCTTCCTTCGTGGCCAAACCCTGTCCCGAACTGGTAGCTGCATTTTCCACTCCTAAAAAAGATTCAAACATTTCTTTAATTTATTTGAAAAACATCGTACAGTGCTTTATACTTCATAGTCAGCTTTAATTTAATTAAACGATCGACGAAACGACCGATGAGTTTATAACTCCTTTGAGAATTAAAATCAAGGACGTCGTTTAGCCTCGTAATTAATTTCTTCGTTTCTCATCGTTTACGGTACTTGCACTATCTTTCAATTGAATTGTTCGACTGGAAACGGAAGCGAGATTCATCAAACCGACGTTATTGTGTTCAATTAAGCACACTATATTTAAATTCGTCTGAATCTTCGTAAGGTTCGAAAGGAAAAAATTCCATGTCAACGACGAGCAGCTGTCCCTGCGATATCATTTTAAACTGGGTCAACGAGCATAAGTCCGGCATCGTTAACATTACTTTTACCTTATCAGCTTGATATATGAACATTTTATAGCACACATCTCATATGTTTCAATTTTTTGTTCATAAACTACGAACGATTCCTGACAAATAAAATAATTCAATTAACAATCTAACGCAATATCTTCAAAAATGTTAACCTTTTATCGTACGAGATTAACAGACAAGTGGCCGTTATTTAACACGCGACTCTTTAACTTGTTCGTCTCAAAGCTGCAAATAATCTCCGCCAAACAAATTACTCGCCTAATTATTCTCCTATATTATTATCTATATTATCGTCCAATTATTATCTTCAATTTAACAAGAGTAACGAAAATATCTGCTAAAGTGACTACGATATTAAAATCAAGTCATCATTCGCCTACTTCACCAGGTTCCCTAATTTTTCCATCCAATTTAATTCCATCCATCTAAGATACAAAATAAGAAGCGAGAAAAAGGCAAAATGGAAACAACTTACTCATTCACGCGGCTGTAACTTTCTCCCCCTTTCGTCAGAACGAACGATTGTCCCAGCATGAGCACGAATCGCGCGTTGCCACGAACATTTTCAAAAACTGTCGATTTGTTTACAATAGGCGCCGGTCGAAATGACGTATCAAGTATCGGTTCAAGGGAACGACGCGGCGCGATCGCGAATCTTTGTGCAACTGACGCGGCGCTTTCTAAACGAAAGTATCGACGACCATTAAAGATCTACCACTGTAGTCTTTTTTTCCCCTTGTGTTTGTAACCGCATTCTCTTAGGCGAGTACCGCAAGACCGGTATATTTATCAGTTATCACACGGCTTCGAGGCCGCTCGAGCGCGAACAGACATCGATCTTCGCTCGAGGATATTTCGTTCGACGTTCGTCCCACGGCGTCGATCCTTTGCCCTTCAGTTGAATCAAAATACAATCTCTTTAGTCTTCCGAATACACCATCCTTCGTTTCCTATCATCGACCATTTTGTGTTTTATTTATCTTTTACTACAAACTCTACATCCTTTTCTAAAGATGGATATTTAAAGATCGTTACGGATCTTGAGACGATTCTGATGAAACTTGATTCTGATGATCGTTTTGATTGCGTTTTGATGTTGGATGTTGCGAAAGGATCTATGGAATCTTTTCTAAATTCTTCTTCTATAATTTTTCTTCGAAGATGGATCTGTAGCGTAGATTAGAAACTGTTACCGATCTTGAGATCAGTTTGATCGTTTAATTTGCTTTTTAATCTAGGACAAGAGTACACTCATGAAACTTAATATCACTTGTCTCTGACAAGCATTAATTTCGTGCTTGAAAACGAGGCTTCGTTTATTACACATTTCTTATCACTCACTTTTGTCGAGTTTCAATTTGTCCGTTCTAGTTGCACTCTATTCTCGAAAGTTCGAAATAAACGAGACTCTATTCGTTGAATATCCTTTCTGAATTTTCCATCGATCTCTTCTTTTCATACTACATCTTCAACAAGCCTGCAGTGAACAAACGAGGAAGAATCTCCGGAGGACGTTTCTTCGAAATTTTTACAATGCCTGCAGAATCATCAACCGACTAACCCGTTCCACTCGTCGAGCCTTTCGAAACGTCTCATCCACTTTTTCATCTCCAATCATCCTGTTCGAAGCCAGACTAATCCTTCAGCCTTGATTAGGTATCGCGACTTTCGCGCGCTTCTGCCGTCCTTGTCTGCTATTTTCCATTTCTAAACGTATAGAACCGGTTACTGGAAGCCTTCCTCACCATCGACCAGATCTCGAACAACCTCTCTGAAAGTCTTCGACGACGTTCACTGAAAAATGGCAAGAAAACGCCAGGTTCCACGATATTTTCACCAACGGGACCTGCTTTCACGTTGCCGGCTCGTTCGACTTCTGTCCTTCGCGACTGCAGCTTGTTCGCGTGCACGTTGCAATTATTATCGAAACACGATTATTCCCCACGCGTGGACCCTGGCAGTCACCTTGCGGTTGCACAACACGCGCGTGCACGAAGTAAACGACGTATCGTTGCGAGCCGAGCCGAGAGGAATCCTCCTTCGTGGAATAAACGACACGAAAGAAAATTCACGCAGGAGGAGAGGGGAAAAAATGTTGCTCGATCGCTCCGAGTGGCGATCGACATTGACCGCTCGGTGACTCGTTTTGCGCGAGCGGATTCTTTCCAGGGATGCGAGTAACGGAGCAGACGAGACAGCGAAAGAAACAGGCAGAAAGGATTACAGGAGTGCGCGATGTTACTCCCAAGAGTACTGGAGCAGAACTGAGGTTCGCTACGGAGGGCCCGGAGACAATAAGACCGATGAGCGCGCGGGAGTTCCGCTTACAACCGGCCCGAAAACCGATCGGAATTCGGCCCCGCGGCTCCTAATCGACCCTGCCACCGTGTCTTAACAACCTGCTTGCTTTAAGCTTTTTCCGCGCCCCTTGCATGATGTCTTGCCCCTTGCAGTAAAGTGGTTTCCTTGGAAATACTTCTCTAAAGCTCGTATTTCTTTTCTTCATGACGAAGAAAATGGTTTGTAGTCTCTTAACGAAGGATTCGGTCAAAAGACGCATCGTAGTGGGAATTTTTTTTTCCGGAATTAGGCATTTGATATTTGGTTCTTTTTTGGTTCTTTTAAATTTTGAGAAATATGCGTGCAAGTTTCTTCTTCTTTTATATGACCAAGAATATGGATTATGGTCTTGTGCGGAGGAACCTGTTTAAAAGACGCGTTGTTAGAAGCTTACCAGTGCAAAACGAGTTGAAAGTATTTCTTGAGGAAGAAAGATATTAAAACACGTTTCGTTAGAAGCTTTTCTCTGCGATTGTAAGCCGAGATTATCGTGAATATAGGTTGATCATGTGCTTTAGATTCTTATAAACTCATGGACGTATTTCCCTAAAGGTTTTCTTCCTTTTATGCAACGCAGGAGATGAATCGTGATCTCCCGCGGTAGAACAGTATTAAATGATCTTAAAAGATTAAGATGCTTTAGATTCTTACAAATTCTTGGAGATATATCTCTAAAGTTTTCTTTCATTCTATGCAACGGAGAAAATGATTTATGGTCTCTGGAGAAGAACGATACCGAAAGATTTTCATTCTTAAGATATTTATAAATTAAAACTGTGATGAATAAAAGTAACGCGATGTGATCTAGATTCTCGTAAATCTTATCTCACATTCACCGATCTCAGGAGAATGCAAAATCTTCATATTTGCAATTTTTTTAATTTCAAAGATCTCCAGGATTTTCAAATTGCAACCTTCTCGTCATTCTGTTAACATCGTTTCATCGTTCTAAAGGCCATAAGCTGTTAAAAAGCTTCCCCTAAATTTTCATTTACAATTCCCAGTGTAAAACTTTTATAAAGATGTTCTAACTGCGTTCTGTCATTATCGTCAACGTTTCGTCCTATATTTTATATAAAAATTCAATTTCGACTAGCTTATTGCTATTCACGAATTTAACACGAACGGTAATCAAACGAAGAGATCGCGAGTTCTAACCAGCTGGAGGATCTGCTTTTCTGAAATTTCGCGCGCCGGTATGCGACGCGATCCATGCCGGTTTCCTAGAAGAAATAACGAGCGTGGATCTTTCGGCTCGCGAAAAACGACGAACAGGGACAAAACTGTTGGGCACGACCGTGCTCTGACCATGTTTGGCGAAAGAACAGATCCTTGGAATAGGCTGTGTAAGTTGGTAGAAATCAAGAAACCTGATGCGTGTATCCATGTACAAAGAACGCATCTCCATTTGGACAAACCTCCTGCGATCTTGCCTCCTTCAGGAATTCATAATTCCTGTAACTCTGAAACTGCATCCTTCGAGCTGGTTTTTCAAACGACTATTCAATTAACGTTGTGTAATTTTTTCTCTAACGTGGAAAAGTTTTCTCGATTTTCTCGGCTTCTTACGTCCCAGACTCATTTTTGTTTCAAAACGGAAACAAGAAATCAAATGTCGTAGATTCTTTTACATCTGTCTCAAAGTTAAGAATGTTTCTTTCTAAAATGTTGGATCGAAAAGCAAAGAGCTACGATCGATTATAATTCCTTTCACAAATAAACAAAACTTTTCTTATAAAGAGTAAAATTTAGAAATTGTGACTTTAGTTAAACACAGCATATACACGTAATATCAGGTTAATAAAACGAAACCACGGATCTTGTTAAAAGTTTCTTGTTCTTCAAAACTTCCTTGAGAAACTTTCCCAACGTTACTCAACTCTCTGTACGTACATATGCAGCCTCGTCGATACAAATAAAATACAAAGTATAAAATTCTGGGTGGAGGGGCAAATCCATAGCATAGCATAATTCGATGACAATCTACTTTCGTGCTTGCCTAACGTTATGATCGAATAAGATAAGATCATTTGGGTTAGAAGTATATTGTGTCAAGCTAAATAATTTGATAATCTCAAATTTTTAAATTATCTTCTAATAATAGACTATTTAACTAATTATTAGTGGCCTCATAAACCTTGAAATATGTCGCGTATGCATTATATTTCGAATAGTATATCGTCGACAATTTGATGACTATAGTTTTTTCATAACGACAACTGACCTTAATATTTTCTGTTGCAATTATCCCATGTAATTTAGTGCCGTGTGAATATTATTTATTTCCCCAGGTTATTTTATCGTTTAGTTTATTAGCTCTCATGACATAACACCTCCTCACCGATCCCAATGATTCTACCATACTGTGATTCGAATCATTTTCTCGTTTCTGGTATTTTTTTCTTACTACACCTAAAATATACGAATTTTTCCTATTCATTCATTATTATGTTCGACTAATAGTGTCTTACAACATACAGCGTACAAGTTTGATTATTCTGTGTAAAATTGAAAATCGAAATTCGAGATATCGGAGCTTAGTTAACTCAAAAAACCTCGTCTCACTACACAAGTGACCCGCATCGTAACTTGCACTGTCAAGTTATTCATAACGGGCCGAGGAATCATGAATCGCGTACATTCCACGCGACGTGAGACACGAGCATTTTTTTCCATCGAAGAAAAGCTACAGTTTCCACGGGGCCACTATTTTATCCGCCCGCTATCTGGTAGATAGAAGTTCTCGTTCCTGATCAAACGGTCCGATACGATTCACGCGGAAAAGATCGTAGGCCGTGTGCAACGAACAATGAGCATCGCGGGGAATCCAGCGTGAGATCATTTTTGCGACCCGTTCTTATTGTTGCCTCTTCCGTTACACGACTTTTCTGACTTGGAACAAGGACGCCCGTTTCAAGATGGCACAATGGTGTCTCGGCTCGCGATTCAACGCTGAATCCAACGTCAATTAACATGTTCGCTCCAAGATTTTCTCAGATAGTTATTTCGGGTTAATTTCGTTTTTCTTTATTTTCCTTCCGACTGTTTTTCCCATTCTTTCACTGGATCGCTCGTGTCGTGAATCTCTTCCAATTAGCTAAAGATCTAAGATCCTCTCACAGATGTTTCCGTATAAAAGCCTGGACAAATTGCAACGTTCATTACGTCGATTGGCGTTGATCTTTCGTGTTGACAGGTTAGATAATCTTCTTCGATTAATAATAACGTCTCACGAATTTCTGTTCTTGCGGCAATCTATTGGCGTGACATGACGTTTTGTTGACTAAGACGGAAATTGATGGATGATTTCGTATATGTTATTTTGTATTTGTGACGTCGTATGCTTGCAAACGTGTACCTACTTGTTTCGTCGTTACGCTGCGCGATATGACATCAACGTGTAATTTTCACTAATCTTGCGTTATCATATAAAATATATAAACGATAAAAATATATATAAGAAAATAGAAAACAGAGAGAAAATTCGAGATAGATGATCGACCGAGTGATAATTATAGCGGGAGAAAATGAAAGTAGTCGGTAGAATTGGAAACATCTGAGTTTGTAAAATTCAAGTTCCAATTGACTTATCGTTAAGCTCAGCTATATAACCGGACAGTTTAAGAGACGAGAGGATCGCAAGAGAGACGACGTCAAAGCGAGGGAAACGAATGCCACGTGGAGCAAGAGCAACGCGAATAAAATTTACACGAGGTCGTTTCGACGTTTAATTAAGCTTTACATCGTCGTTTAGAACAGATGGTTCGAGATTATCGTCGAGTCGTGGAAATTCGCTCGAATTTCACGCCGCTCGCTGCCTCCACGACAAACTCGCAATTAATTCCTTCTCTAGCATCGTATGCACAACGCGTATCGATTCGTCGATCGTTCACCGCGCCCACGGCTTCCACCCTGCAAATCAATTTTCCTCGAAGGACTTGCAATTGTCCGCGATTCTCCTTCGAGCACGACCTCTTCGCGATTCCTCCGTGGACAATCGTTTCTCCGTTGCTTCTTTTCAAGGCACTGCATTAGCGAGGAACATGTAGGAATGCTCCACCTTGTGTCGCCTTGGAAGCTGCATTATTTATAAGGGGTCCGTCGGATCGATTTTCTTGGGAACTCGAGGGACGCGTCGATTTTCTTGCATTAGCAAGTTTTACTAGCTGCACTCGCCGTGTCTATTCACTCGGTACTTTTATTAAAACTTTCCACGATATGTTTGGTGAGTAATTTTGGGTGCAGTTTGGAGCAGAGGGTGGCGCAACAGGTAGATATTGTCGTTTGCAGAACTCGCGAATACTTTTGAAAGTCACAAATACGAGACAGAGATGGAACATTTTGCAGTGGCTACAAGGAGTATGGGGATTTTCTCTATGCTGTGTACTTTTCCTTTTGATTTATATGTTATACTGAATATAGAATATTCGTATGACTTCCCTCGAGGATGTCGTCAGTACTGGAATTATAAAACTTATCAAAGTAACGGTTCTTTGATATCTTGTTATTCCAATTATAATGCTAGTACTGTATGTAATTATTATACTATGTAATTGCTTTCAAATGTTTATGACAAAATTAATGATAATATTGAAATAAAATCATGATTATATTTTCATCATAATACTTTAATTATATGCACTCGTGCATAGTATTATAAGTCTGTAATATTAACAAGGAGCTTTGAATGAAATTGTATGCTTATAGAGTAGAAACCAGGAAATTATGAATAAAATTATAAATAAAGTAGTAAAAATATTTCCACATAACTGGATAGTCTTCCTAAGGATAACGAGTAAAATGCTTTTTCAAATGACAACTCCCAGTAGATCATTTTATAGCAACTACACGCTGAAAAGATGATATCGCTAGGAACTAGTTTGTTTTCCTGCTTTTTCCTCGGACACGTATTAATTGAAATAGTTTCGTCGCTGTTTCTAAAGAAACCGGTTATTGAGTCGATAAAAGTCTTCTTGTCTTCGGTTCGTTTACGCCCTTATATAATTGGTATCAGACCCGTTTCCGGCGATAATCATAACGATTGCAACACGGTTTTATCGATGGGGAAAGTGACAGTGTCGATAATCCATGTAATCCATATCGAAAGATCGATCATTTATCACCTGTTCGCATTTATATTATCATCCAAGAATTAAATTTACGGTTTCAAATAAGAAAAGTTACTGTTTCATTTTTTCATATCGACTTATCACAATTAATCAAAACGTTGAATTAAAAAACAAGTGATTTACTCATAAGTTTGTTTATCGCAAGGAGGATAAATAATTCCAAGGTAAATTTTAGAAAATAATTTTTGTATCGTTATTAATATTCTCCGTTTTCCAAGTTACGTTGATTGATCGATATACTTCCGAAGCGGCTTATATGCAAATTAAAGATTCGTCCAAATCATAGAATAAACATTAATGAACAAACCTGCCACGTAAACTTGTGATTTTGCCGTATTGAAGTATCGATGTAAATCTTTCTCGTCGATCGGCCCACCGAATGCCTCGACTCCGTTTTTCTTCAACCAGTACCTAATAATAAATTCGAATTTCATTAAAAACTTTTCGAAAGTCGAATGATAACGATCGCATAAATGTTATTTTACAAAATTATGCAAGGTAAGAGTTAAATTGAAAGGAGAAATTATGCAATGGTTTAATGAAGTTACTAGACGTTTCGTAAAATTAAATAGAGTTTCGTGTAGAATTGTGTAACGAATTAGTATATCGCCATGGGAACCTTTGTTGACGGCAAAAGAGACAATGCCAAGCTTTATCTGACGGGTCCCAACGGGAGCAGCCTTTCCTGCAGGATTTTCCACCGCAATCCTCGCAGCGGACTCCACGTCCCAAGAAAAATGGCTTTAGACAGCAGGAGCAGCGATTCTCGCTCGCGGGAGTTTGTTTTTCGTCCTCCTTCGAGTCTCCAGACTTCCTGCAACATCGTGTGTAATTTAGAAAAAATTCTGCCCCTCAATAAAAATTGATAAATTATCTGACAAATTAAAAATTTCTATACTAATATACTAAATTAAATATTACTGATATTTGCTATTGGAATTTCCCTGCTACTAACGCAGGTGATTAAGGATCAATTTTATTGCGAACTTACGTTCAGAAATTTATCTACGATGAATATTCCAAATGCTTTCGTTCAAGGGAAACAATACTTCGTCGTGCATCATTTATAATGCACAATTATAATCAAACAATGGTACGAAACGACATTAAAGATACAGTGGTGGACGAAAGAAAGTTTAAAATTGCTACTTGTGTATATGTAATAAATTAGTAACTTTCAACTTTATGTCCATTCGTTTCTCTGTTCAAATGCATTTCCAGTCTCTAAAGTTATGGTGTTTGATGGTGGTACCCTCTCACTTTCAAACTTTCTTTCATCCTCCACTATACATCTCAATAATATAGTTTATAAGAATTTGCTTTTATTAGAGAACCATTATCAAATGATCGATATCCAATATTTCCACCGATGGTTACTTACAATTGTTAATTAAAGTGTCACGAACAGATAGATAAATAATTCGTAGAGCGTTTATATGCACGAAACGAACTATCGGTTATCGACTATAACGGCGCGGTTCCGCGATTGCGATTACTCGACGTAGAGGCGCTCTAGGAGGTGCTGCACGCTTTGCAACTTAAGCACGTAACCGGTCGAGTGCAGTGTACGCGTCGTTATGTAACCACTTTTAAATAAATATACTTTCGAAATGCTTTCTTGGCTATATCAAATCCAGTTAACTTTCCACGACGATCTGGCGGTAACTCGATTACACAACGCTATCCATTACAAAACGTTTTTACGCCTAGTAAACGATATATATACATTGGTTCACGAAAATAAATCGATACTTGCTATAGTATGGCTATTACGGTTCACGTTGTACATGCTGTCTGAAAAATTTTGAGATTTTATTAACACCACAATGAGACACGACTGTCATGATTATATTGATAAGATTTGAATCCAATTTGAAAATGTATATAGAAACTGCAAGATATTCACTGCAAACTCACGTACACAGTAAAAAATTACCTGTACAGTATGAACAGCTATCTCGAGAATGTAATAAATGTGAAATATGGCCTCACTGCGTGTTGAGATTTATTAGTGTAATGGATAATTGACTGTTTAAATATTTCTGTAATTCCTGCGATATATATATATGCTTGTATTAAATCTTGTAGTTTCTATATATATTTTCAAATTTATTTTAAACTCGACCAATGCAATCGTCAGCGCCCATAATAGCGCTAGTGAAGATTTCAAAATATTTCGTATAATACGAATAACATATTCGTAAGAGGTGTCTACCAATCGATCTTTTTTCTGTCTTTTCTAAAAGAATCCTTGTTCCATTTTCGCCAATATAATTACAGTTGCTCTATCTTGATTCTCCTTTACGAAAAACGGAAGCCAGAAATTACCAAGGGACTAATTTCCATAAGCATCGATTATTTCCTCCGCTTTTGTGCCACGAAACAACGCATCCATCATTGTCGACGCGGTTCTACCGCGCGTCAATTATTCATGCACGTAGGTATTACGCCGATGTCCAATGATAGGTCACTGCGTTTAATGAAATTTTCGCCAGTTTGCATTTGGGTACGAAGCATTAGCATATGCATCGTTACAGCGTACAACGGTTTGCTAATTTCGTTTTTGTTCCACAAAGATGAACGACTACTTTGATGGTACTTTTATTAATATTAAATGTTCATTTTCTTTTAATTCGTATTCTATTTGTGAAAATATGGCTGGTTGATTATACGTATTATGTACTTTATTCGATGCTTCGAATAGATTAGGAATGAAATATCGATTTGAATAGAATCTCGTGTTCTTACCGAAGGATTAATACATATTTTATCGCTTACTCAGATCGTTTCGATTTCCTATAATCAATTAATTATTTCGAACAATGCATCACTCCATATGACCACGCTCTCCATTTTCTCATTTTTCAACATTAAATTACGCCGTACAAGAGATCGCATTCAAGAGAACCAATATTTAAACAACGCTCAATCGCAATTGGAATATACGTGGAGTGACAAACGAGAAAAAGCTTGAAGAAAAAGCTCTAAATTACACAAAGAACGGTGATATATAACCTAATAACACAGAAAACACGCTAGGATCACTAATGAATTCGACCAAAGCACTGAATAAATTTGATCGAAGAACCTCATGACTCACAAATCACGCTGTACCGCGAGATTCTTATCTCACGATATAATTTTCATCTCTTCCACTTGCTGCACGTTATTACGACACAGAAGCGTGACAAGATGATCCACGATGATGGAGGATCAATCCTCGCGATCGAAGAAAGTGGCAGCAGCTCTCAAACCGGCGTGGCTTTCTTCGTCTCTTTCCATGTCGGAGGTGACAACCTTCACCACGACCACTTCGATGGTTATCAACAGAAAAAGCACCATGAACGTCGCCATATTGTACTTCTCCTGTCCAGGGGTCACTCTTTCTGCCTCCAACAGCAACGTGGTGATGATACTCGAGACGTAGCCCAACATCGTGCTTCTCTTTTCACTTTCAATTCGACAGCAAGCCGTACTTCCGCCTCGTTCACCTCGACTTTGCGTTGGTAAGCTCCCGGCAATGAGTGAAGGGTGCACCTAGATCTTGCCACTTCTCGTCACGAATGTATAATATAAACGAGAATTTACTGGTAATGTGCAGTCCATCACACGGATTAACCAACTGGAAAACGAGCACCAGTTTTCCTTGCATATGATGTGCGTCAATCGTTTTTGTCGTTTCCTATATCGTTTCTGTCAGACTACTAGCTCTTTGTATTACACTTTTTCGATTTATTAGATATACGTATGCAAGTTATAGACTAATAATATATTTCCTTTTTTTCTAGATTTTTTGTTCGATTCTTCGATAATATATTCACATTATTATCTGAAAAATGAATTTTTCATTTGTTTAAAATTAGTTTCGCGTTTATATAATTTATATTCGAAATTGGTATAATTGATATCTTGATAATTGGAATTAAGTTTCTTCGTTAAAAGATATTGAATTTTAATTGATGATCCTTGTCTGATCTATTTTAAATCTTTTAATTTAATTTGGATCGCTGATGAAGTTCTTTTAATGTTCGTATTGGCTCGGCGGATAATATTATTTCTTCCACTTTTATCACAAATTTCTTTTTCCTCTGCGACGATCTATTTCGAGGTTCGCTGATTTATTCCCTTTCTCTTCGCGATGAATACAACTTAATACCTCGTACATCGGCTGTTTTTCAACGATCTTTTTGCCAGACGCTCTCAAAAGCCGTGTGCTTTTTCTCTTTCCGTCGACGCTTGTCGGTGCCGCTCTTTCCCTCGCCGATAATTAAACTCAATCACGCTGATTCTGCGGCTCCCAGCGCAGCAAAAAACTGGCTTCCAATGCAGATATTCGATTGCCTGTCGCGCGGCCGATAGATTGATGCGCTTTCCATGCAAATGTGAAAATTCAGCGACCTATTCGACAGAGATTCTTCGAGCCGACTTGAAGGATAATTGCTGTAGATGATCCTCGCAACTTTGACGATACTATCCAAAGCAATCGAGAACCGAAGATAATCAAATCGAGTCAGATCTTTCCTCTTCGATTACAAATATCAATCTATGCAAAGCGGATCCCCTTCGAATGATGTTTCTCACAAATCTGTGATGTAACTGGCAGAAGGTCACATTAAACCTCTCGAACAATTCATCATTTGTAGGATAATCGACTCGACTTTCTTCCTTATTATAGCCTAAGTAATAAGTACTCAAATTAGGGTTGATTCTTCCTCTTCAATTATGTGTGCCAATTTCTGCAGAATGGAATCTTGCAACAATATTCATCACAAATGTGTGTAAATCACATTAAGTCTTCGGAATATTTCACCACTGACGAGCAATCGATTCAACTTCTAACGTGATCGAGTCGAATCTTTCTCTTCTCCTCCGATGTAGATACAAATAAAACTTTTGTAGATCAGAATAGAATCCGAAGAAGAAAATCACACTGAATTTCTCGAACAAATCACCAACGCCAAAGCAATCAAACTTCCGATATAATCGAACGATCTTCCTCTTCGATGGTTATTCATATAACAACGTTCGTAGACCGTACGTAGAATCCTCTTGAAGCAACGTTCTTCGCAAGTCAGTGATCTAGGTAAAAGATCACACTGAGTCTTCCAAACAATTCACCAGCCGGAAAACAATCGGCTCAGCTTCCCTCCTCGCCACCAGTCAAAGGAATCAACCGAAAGCGATCTCTCTTGCAGCTGGATCTTCCATTCAACTGAGTTCACGGACCATTTTCGTGGACACCGTTGGCGAACGGTGCCGATCAGCTCGTTCCTTTGTGCCGGAGTGCCGGTTTGAAAGTGACAGTAGCTTGGCCGGTCGGGGAAACTCGGTGTTATGCACACGAGCTACACGGTATGGTAGGAGATCTGCCTAGTTCAAAATCTTTCCCTTTGGCTTGAGAAGAGGTTGAGCACCCCTATCCATCAATTAACCTGAACTTTCACTGGATTTCCACTCTGTGTTTGGAGAAGTAGCGGCGGCAAAAAGGGACAAGAGAAAAAAAAAGAGAAGCAGCCGACTCGGCCGAATCTTCCACGTCAATTGACGAAATCGTCCCTGGTTCGAACGCTGTTATAGGTCGAAATCGAGAATCCCCCTGTGGCGAAAGTGCCACACAGCGATTGTTACGTGGTACATACAACCTTTCACGGGTGTGCCAGATAGCTCTAGATCGTGATATTTCGTAACGATATACTTACATTATGTAAATCATCGATTCGATTGGTTCGTTCGAATAAAGACGAGCTCTTTCTACAGATGATCGGTTTGAAAGTTGACAAGGTGTTTGTTAATAGAAAAAAGAATTTTTCTCGTTATATGTACAATGCTTGGTACGAGGCGAGACTTCACGCTTGGTAATCTAGGACACGGTTTTACGATTATAAAAAAAAACGGTGTTTTATGTAGGCCGTGGATCGAAAGAGAGAGTAGCTGGTTTAATGAATCCTTTTGATCCAAGGATTATTCCGACGTCCTGTGGGCGTTATTAAAATTTTACTCCTTCAAGTAGTATAATACGGTAAGACTTGCTACAAAAAGCAAATCCTATAACGAGGAATTTTTATGACGAAATATCGGCCACTTCGCCTTCGTTATCGTGGTAAAAAGCAAACACTTTCGAATTATGCAAATGGATGGAACAAGTACCAGATGTCACAGTTAAGGAAAACACGTTGCCAAACATGATTGTCTCATCATTTTATAATTTCCACTAAATAATAAATTTCATACAATTTTTACCACTTGTCTTTTAGTTTATATTACATTTTGCTGTTGTTTAAATCCTTACACTGGCGATAACCTTGCTTTTCAGTGTGGGCCTGGCACGAATTACTCCCAAATACGTATGTTTCAATATTGAATAGATGCTACAACGTACGTGGTTTGAAAATCAATTTCGTTTGTTCTAGCATATCTTACGTATATTCTTCCTATGTTCTCTCGTCTTGTGCACTTAATGTTCACGTTTCAATAATACTATATATAAATCAGTATTACACCTGACTACGACGAGGAAAAGATAGTACAAGCAAGACTCGATGCATTCGAACTGGTTGAAGGAGAAATAGTTCATATATTACTCACTATCTGCAATTTTTTATTTACTTAAGTGGATTACATTGATAGGAGTTCAGCTAATATAACACTTTGACGACAGCACACGCCAATCTGCATTCTGTGTGCAATTAAATATATCAAATAACATTTTTAAATTGATAGATAGATAACATTTTTAAATAGCTTAGATTGATAATAATTGAGAATAATTAAGATTGTTAAATAATATTTAACAATCCAAACATTTTTGACGCATCATTAAATTTTCATATCAATGTCTTAATTATTTTAAGAAATAGAATTTCGATAGAGTTGTTGTTCAATAGAAATACTTGTAAAAATGAATGAGTATATTTGAAGGTATATTTCGTTGTAATAAATAAAGTTTGGTAAATAAAATTCTACCGTATTCCACATATTAATGTTATTATTGGATTCACAGTATTTCGTTCTACTGATGTCTGACGCTACGCACTCAAACGTATCCAAATCATGAATGACTCAATGCAGCATAATCAAACCACAATCTTCTTCAGTGAAAAACAGACTCGTTACAAAGCTCGTACTTTCTATGTCTTCCGGAATTTACGGAGAAATTGTTGTTTTTTAAATTACAAGAGATTTCCAAGATACCAAATAGCATCGGTTATATTAAATCGCGTAGGATTTTGGTAAGATTATAAATTACTATACTATGTAGGTTTCGCCGAAGGCCTCCACGTGTGATTAGTATTTTTCGTGCCCACGTGTCGTTAATAGCTGTAGGATTACGTTATGAAATTGCGTGAAAGGTATGTCTATTGCCAGTTATTGCGAAGCGATGTTTACAATCGAGGAGAATATCTTACAACACGTGCTACTCGCTAACATACCGAATTAAAATTATAAGCTAGCAAGTAACATTGTCTTCTCAATCATTTACTATAATAGTGAAATTTATGTTTGTTTTTTAAACAATTTCGTTACGTTTGCCACGTAACCACACTTTGTTATTTCGTAATAAATCTGCTTGATAAGATCGCTCGAATACTTTCAATTGCACCTCGAAGTAAAATACAGAAATTTAATGAAAATTACAGGAACGATATGAAATTAAAATTGTACACTGGAAAACGACATTCTTCTTTTATTTGCGTAAGAGCGAGATTTATATTTGTTTGTCAAACAATTTCGTTGTTTTTCGCACACTTCGTTATTTTGCGATAAATCTATTTAATAAAATGGCACGAATATTTTCAATCTCGTCTCGAGGTAAAATACAGGAACTGTTAAAATTGTTTTGAAAATAACTCGACGATGGCGTGATTTATCTTCGCCAGAACGATCCAATTAAACCTTGAACCTCGGTAATAAATAATAGTTCGCGTAGTTGGTTTCTGTCTTCCATTTTTGCGGAAATCGATCTGTTTCGCTTCTCGTTTCCACTCGGATTCCTCGCGATTCCGTGTTAACATTCGCATCGTATATTCTAGTAGACTGAAAAGCTTAGCCATTAATCGATATCCGAACTATTATACTTTAACTTCATTTCCATCTATTTGGTATTTAACTTTATCGGACTATGTAATTTTTTGAAATAAACATTGTAACAAAGACTGATTGCGTTTGTAATTTTTGTTCGTTCCGCGTGAGGTGCAAAAAATCACAGCACGTCATGTTCCATCTGTTAAGAATTTTAAATTACAAATTTTTCACTTCTAAATTTTTCTGCAACGTGTCAGCGTCGTGAATATCTTTGCTTTTGCCTCAGGATTCTTTCTTTATTCGCCGCGTATGATATTGAAAGCCAGAAGTAACATTCAAAGAACTTTATACTCGACAACATCTTCTCTTAAGAATTTTTTTTCGATACGACACGTTTCCCAACCTCCGCCATGAATCACACGACGAAGCTTCGTCTTATACCCGCTGTTCTCGTCGAACAAAGAAAATGTCCGCTCAAAGGGATCGGCTGGGTGATAAATCCATGGGAAGTTGATGGAAGTGTCTCGCGCGAGTTTCATGGAATCGGCGTCGTGCAGTAAGTGGGCCAATAAATCGCCGATGAACGGTTCGATCGTTAGCATCTTAATTGCACGAACGAAACGCCCACGTGAAAAATCCAATGATTTACGGCTGCGTAATTTGAACTTTTACGTGCGATGTTTTCCTTGCTAATGGATTTTCAAACAGTATCAAAGGTTATCGCGGATCGATATTTGTCCATTTTAAAGGGAACGCCACGGCAAAGGCGGTGTACACTCTCGTTTCAGATATCGAGGCACGGAAACTTAAGCAAAGCAGAGGAACCATTATGAAATTATCAAAACTTTTAAAAACTATTATTTCATTTGATACTCGTTAACCTACAAAGCGATCAAACTCTTGTGTAAATAGTATTTGAACATGTTTAATCAAGAATTCGCCTGATACACGTGTACTTGACAAATTTTCAAAACCGATTTTCTTAAAGACGAAGCTTAAAAACAAAGAAATTATTCTTTGACAGGGTTTGAGTTAAAAAACTGTGAGCATGAAATTATTGTATAAATTACGGTAATTTTCTACATTGCTATAACTCCTTCAAGTTGATTTTAACCAATTTCCACCTTACATCGTAATTTTGTGTCTAAAATATAAAATTCTGATTGATTAATTTTTCTTTTCTCTGCTGCTTTTGATGCTAACATTTGATGGATTTTAAGGACGGAAGTGTACATTACGCAATGGTAAGAGTGTAAGACAGAAGAAATTACATGGCCGTTATGTAACTGAGTTACAGCAGCACGTGGGCTTATGAAACGTTGACAGCATACGGGGAAGTGTTCGATAATGCAACTGGACTTGTATCTTTAATTTCACTTTGAAGCCTCTCCGCACTAGTTAATTCGTTTAAGATCGTTTGAATTCGCCGCTGCTTTTACCTACAGACGCTAATGGACGATCAGAGGGAATTACGTTGGTAATTGAAGAGTTCGGACAAAATTTGGGACGAGTAGTAAAGTCTTTAATTTTAGAAAACTGAAAGCTTGGTGTAATTAATGAAAAATCGTGGCACTTGAGGAAGCTCTATATAAAACTCTGAGAATGATAGCCTGATGATCTTGTGGTTGCTATTTAATTTCCTCTCTTATCATTTATTTTGTTAGTATTTAAATTAGTTTACCTGTTTACTGTAATATTATGTTGCATAACAGAATACACAAGTAGCCCGTGTAATTTTTACTTGGCAATTTTCAGTCTAAAGATTTGAGACTAAAGCTAGAGTACAAACTAAACTTTCTTATAAATACGATACATCGTTATTAATTACGATATTCTATATCTATTCACTTAGAAATTGAAGGAAAGCGAAGTTTTATCGTACATTTTGTGGCATCTTTGTTTTTCTTTATCCAAAGAAAAATATCTAGTCGTTACAATTGTAACAGCCTATGTAATATGACTCATTCAATACCTCGAGTTTCGAATCATTCCAAGAAAAAATACAAGCTGAGGTCTCGATCTTGATAATTATATGATACCAGATCACGAAAATCTCAAATTAAGTTAAGTACGAATTTCCCGCTCTAGACATAATTAATGAATCGAACGACTCATACCAATAAGCTGCGTGTCTCACTTATATCCAGTAGAGTGGTCCGTTTCCTCCTTTAATCACCATTAATCGGAACAAACGAACGATATATACATTTCCAATCTCCTAGGAAGCAAATAAACACCGCAGACAAGCACATACAATCTATCTCAAGCTGCGATCGACAGCGACTCGATGAACCGATGAAATTACGAATCCTGGTAAACGCGAAGCTCAGCGTGAGATGCCTATTCGTTCAGAAGTTCTCCGTGGTATCGTACAAAACCGTTAACCTCGATCTTCTTGCGATCGATAGAAAGTACGTCCATACAGAGAGCGCGCGATTAAAAACGCCGCTCGTCGTCCACGCTTCTGTCGAGCGGACACAAGTTCGTCCTTACCGTTTCTCCCGCTTTCTCCGGCAAAGGATCGTCCGTAGCAGGAAAATTTTGATCAACCTCTTCGCCTCGCTCGGTTTCATCAAGCACTTCGAGTATTCTTTCTCTCTTTAGCGTCGCACGTTCATTCGAAACACACGAACCGAATCACGGATAAGAGTTACTGTTACTCAATTTGCCGTAGAAATTGCTGAAAGTTTCTTTCAGTGAATCACAAGTAAAATAAAAGCGACAAAGGATCCTTTGCAAGGAACACCGTTCGCGTCCAAATTCGGACAGCTTCCAAAGAATGAACGTGTTTCACAAAGACTTTTTATAAATGAAGATCGTCAACGTTATACAACAAGGTCGGATTATTAAAACTGTCCAATGTTCTTGTTTAATTAATCGCGCCTGTTTTCTACTCTACGAACACTGTAACCAACAGAACCAAAAAAAACGCGCGCGATGCTTTAACAAATCTTCATCGAATGATCTTCGGATTAGGACACGTCCCTCTTCTTTTTCGTTTATTCAGAAAATGAATTTGAAGAAAAGCGTTCTAACACCGGTAAAAGAAGCAAAATACACCGGCTGACTGACTATCCGCGACACGAAGCATCTCAACAATGAGGGAGCCGTTGTTCGAGGCTCCCCCGGTCTACGGTTCCTCCTCTGCTTCCGGTCCCCCTACACGCTGACCGAAGCTATTGTTTAATATGGTTTGATACGTCGGCCATTGTGTAACGACGTTTTGCCATTAAGGACGCCCGTGTCATGGCCCGGACTGTGCATCCCAATGTCCAGTTTATTCTTCGTTCTGTTCTTCCCGACGCGCCACGTCTTTCCTTCCTCCTTGTTCAACTCTCGAGGTCGCGATGTCGCTTCTGTTGGCCGACGTTGGTCGATGCTGTTGAACCGTACACCGAGCCACGCATCACTAATCGGTAACCGTGCGCGTACATCCGGTCCTGCCATGAATTCACGAACCGCTGCTGACCTCACGTGCCTGCACAGCCAACACGTGGACACACCTGTCTCACAATTCTAGATCGTTTCATACCTTTCGATTTTTTCACGTTTCCTCCGTCTTGGTATTTTCGAGGATTGAACTTCTTGGATCGGATAACATGAAGATTACGCGAAGTTTGGTTAGGTAATCAGATGTTGGAGATGTTACAAGGGTAGGTTGCTTCCAAGGTCGGGTAATTTACAGATTAGGAACGCTTGAATCTTGTGATTTATGGATTGGATAATTTGGCGTCGTGAATTGGGCGTGGCAAAGGTTTTGCGAAGATTGAGCGCTTCCAGGATTGCGTGATTTAAGGATTGCTTGATTTTGTACTTGGGATTGAACAATTATGCAGTGTCTGGTTTAAGTAACTTAAGGACTGGATGATTTAAGAATTGGGCGATGCTTGACTTAGATAATTTAAGGACTGGGTGATTTAAAAGTTGATTTAAGGACTGGGAGATGCTTGGTTCGGGTGTTGCAAAGATTGAATGAATGATGACGAATTGGCTGACGAATGTGCTTCGATTGCTAATTGCTGTACAGCGATTGAGTGAGTGTTGTGTGTAGGCTTGATATATTCAAATTTTCTTCTTTTTCTGATAGAAAATTGCTTGCAATTGGAAATCGTAGGCAGTGACATTTTACAGATAATTACGATAGATCCATGCTTGTCCTCCACCTCCTCCATCCTTCAATTACCTCCTTTCATGACTAATTCCTCTTCCATGATTTATCAGAAAGACAGTTCCACCCGTTACTCATATCTCAAAACCCACGATTGTAATTTACCTTTTCATAGGAAAAATATACTATACAGTGGCTAAAAAAAGCGCATACTCTTATTTTCTAATAAATCATTTTTCTATCAAATTCTATATTTCATTCACATAGCGTCAAACTTTTCTATTCGCATGAAACTACTACTAAGTGAAAAAACTTAGTTTAATATATCTATGCTTAATTTATTAATGCATATGTATATAAATGCTTTGATAAATGCAATGACGTGCAAATACTTCTTACGTTCATTGTATCTCAGAATATCAGAAGATCTTGCATCAAACCATGCAAAATCAGTTTCCTCCGGAGCCGGCTTAGATTCGTTGGAATTCACGTGACCGACTGCTTCGTCATTCTTCTAAGCGTTTCCTATATTACGTCGAGGAAGTGGAGAAGTTGTATAACTGTTTTCTTAACGCTCGACAAAATTTCAACGAACTCGTGCAAATACATTACGATTCGTGGCAGGTGTCCGGTCACATCAAGCGCATTCGTAAACGCCAGTCTGTGTTTCGTGCTGTCTAATCGGACGTTCGATCTCGTCCATGAGCCCGTACGTTCGTTTTCAGGCAAAATGGAGCGTATACGATACGCGGTCAGGGAAATGGATCCGAGTAATGGCCCGTGAGCGGTTCACGTTTGATCTATCGAAGAAAATTCCTTTTTTCTATATGTTCTATTTTTAATAGCAATCAAAATGTAACGTATTCCATAGGGTAAAGTGGTGTCTCAAAAAGTTGCTACTCTTAATTCTCGTGACGAGGACTCCTCAAATGGCAAGATCCTTGTAGCCTTCCTTCGCGTCTGTTGGGAAAATTTTATAAAATAAAGAAAAATACGCTCGAAAGTATCCACGAGATTCGTGTCGGTGCATTCCTCGCGTTAATTGCCAGATTCCACGTTCCTGATTACCAGTTAGCGCATCGTAATATTCATTTACGATACCCACACCGGCGTTACATAATGCGAATGAAATCGTGGCCGCTTGTTGTGGGTGGAAAAATGTAATACATCTGATTGACACATTCACACAGTTATCTGATCGAAAACGAGCAAACTGGAGACTAGTTTGCTATTTATTTTATGCCATTAAACTCACGGTTTCGTGAAACCGTGAAGTAACGTTTGGATAAACAAGCTTTTCGATTCAATGATTATTTTTAGATTGAGGCAGATTGCGGAAGGGAAAGTTTGTAAGAGACCTGCGTGGGAAATATCTGATCGGTGCACGTGAAATGTCGTTTTTTAAATAAGATGTTAACCACGTAGTCTCTTACGAGAAACCGTATTTATTCATGAGAAGTAAAATTCTTCGAGTCGTCGCGGTTTCTTTTTTAAATAATTTACGCATTACAAAATTATGTAACTGCGACAGACCTTTTTAATATCGTCTTTAATGTGTTTTCAAAAACCAGTAAGGCACAAGTTACTAAATTTCATCTCGTTTCATGACGAAAGCGATGATTTTTATTAGAAATCCTCTTCCTTAATCTGATTTAATTTGATCGACGATAGGGCCAGATTTAATGTATTGATCAGCTAAATTCAAATTTACGTGCTACATCTATCACTGAGAGAATTCGTGTATCATTTTCCTGTAGTGTATCATCTCATACGGGATTTCAGATATACCGAACGCAGATCGGTTTTCAGCTTCGATCGTCCGCATATTATCGTGGTTATTAACGGTACCAGAGGTTGCTCTTCCGTTTTATGATATAACATACTCCCACATATATTCCGCGTTCGAATCTGTGAATTTGCACTGCATTAAATTTCCAGCAACGAGATTTTCAGTTTTGTAATACTACTTTCCTCTTTTACCTTGCAAATTTTATACCATCGTTGAACCGTCCTCGTGTATCTTTTATCTCCATGTACATGTTCATAGAGAAATCTTCATCCAAATTTCTAAAATGATTTGATTCGTGAAACGAATTTTAATGCTGTTAATAAACATTTACTGAAGATTGCGTTTGATTTATTTCGCTGCCTAAACGAGTCGTTTACATAACCTTCCCGCTTATTTGATATCACTGTGCCTAATTTACGAAGAATACAAATAGCTTTTGTCTCGCATACGAGGACTTTGAATCATTTAAAGCCCGGTCGAAGTCAATTGGCTAGTCAAGGTCGCTTTCTCCACTATATACATTTTACTTGACCATTTTCTGAACATAAATCAAACGTTTAACTCTTTCACAATATAAATGCCAGATAAAACGATTATATTACAACAACATCAGTATTTTTGCAGTTATTTACTCATAAAATTATAAGGTCAGTCTAACATCATTATTTTTCTAAGCTTTTTAAAGCTTTTTAGTAGATTTCTCCGAGAGACGAGTTTGTAGTTAATGGCTATGAATTAAATGTAAACTACTAAAATTTATTGCTCATGAAAATTCGAAACTACCTACATCTTGCATCAAGCCATTAGAGAAATGCCAAGACAAAGAAACAACTCTCTTCTACTGTCTATCTTCTTCGTAGTTATATTATACTCTCAGAAAGTGACACGAACACATCATAATAGCAATAAAACAAGAACCGAAGCGACAGAATAATAATTACTTATGAGCAGATAATAATTACTCGTATAAAATAATAATCAAATAATTACTCATCTGGAAGAGGCGTGCAACTTTTATCAACGGAAAGAAAGATTTCCCCTTTCAAGCTATTCCATTCGAATAATTAATCGCGTACCACTGAGAAAAACTCGCTCCACGGTTCGGTTTGAATAATTGAAAAATGTCGAGGTTCGCGGCCCGATACACGTATAATATTTTCGCATCGTTTATTCGCGGTATCGGGTCGGAATCGAGCGCCTCCGTGTCGGCCCGGTCTCCTCCTGGAGTCGTTCTTCTCACGCGGTATCGCGGGACTATTGTCGCGGCCGCTCGTGCACGCCAACGGTTCACATTCGTTAAGAAATTACTTCTTCATCTAGGTCACACTTACACGTTGTGGAACAATGAACGCTCATTAAGGCGGGCACATGGCATATACACGTTGACGTGCGATATCGATCTGCTCCGAATTATTAAAGACAGAAAACGCGTCTGAAACGCGTCTGGATACGTCGCAACCGCGAACCACGCGCCGTGGCAGACGCGAGAGTTCCCCACGTTGAATTAATGGCACGTAACATTGTTACGAAAACGAACGTAATGGAGGAATGTCGCTATTGCGAGAAACTATATAGCTATAATGGAGTTTCGATTTAGCTTCTTGTCTTGTGTTTCTGTGTCTTTGTGCCTCTTTATTATTTCTCGAGAAATTAAAATGTCCGTGTCTCTCTTGTTGCTCTAGATCGTGTTATCTCGTCTATCGTCGTTGCAAAAGATTCTTAGCAAGGAGGAATCTGGTAAATTAAAATGGTACTTTCTACGATCTGTAATTACACAGTTGGTTAGTTTTAATGGCTTGATTGATCGATAGCTCGCTTTAGGCGTGGCTTTTATGCGAGTTAATGATTATATTAAGAATGGTAGGGTCTTGCGAATGTTTTAATATTGTGCAGTCCATTGATGCCGCTGTATCGGCATTATCGTATTTATAGTCTTTCGCATTTTGAAACTCTGTTTTCTTCTAATTCTTTTTTTTTCTTTCTAATATTTCACTATAGAAAATTCGCTGTTTGGTTTACTAATAATCGTAAAAACTATCGTGAAACTTTCGGTTTATTTAACGATATATACGCGAGATTAAGTAACAGTTAGTCCAATTAGTTGTGCAATAATACGACACGATAGAACTATTTAAGTCTGAAAAAAGCGAGTATCGTAAGTACTGCGTAAAACAAAACGTTCGACGAAGCTTATCTTGGATTATTCATGCCACAAATGCGCAATTAGCCAGCGATTAACTGATTACGTAGGTTTTCACGTTGTAGACTAAGTATTCGGAGATGAATTATACTTGTTCCATAGACTGTACCGTTTCAAACACCGTGTACATTTTAACGAGTGAATACCACTATTTATGGACATTAAGACTACGATAATATGCAGAAAATGACACCTCGCAGCAAGTACCTACAGTACACGTGTACTGGCCATAAATTCATCAGGAATTAAGAAACCGACGAGTACCATCTTTATGAACCGTTCGAAATACTTAAAATTTCAAAATTATTCATAACTATTATTAGATTTGGAGTTTCATGAAAATTTTGTGCTGACGATATTTTTCTATTCAGAATATCAAAGCAAATTATCGTGAAACTAGAATTTTATTTTGTAAAACGATCGTTAGGTTTTAATTTTCACAAAAATCGAAATTTCAGCGAAGATAAGAGTAAAGAGTAAGGTGAGGCGTAACTTTGGCCACAATATTCTTTCATTCGGAATATCCTTTCCGATATTCTGAATGGAAATATCGCGAACACGAGTTTTCGTGTGCTCTTCGCTCTTCGCAATGGAGCCTCGATTTTTGTCATCTCCCGTATCTTGAGAAATCACCGAAATATAATTTACCGTGTGCCCGAGGGGAAAAAGGAGAATGTGAACGACACTCGTCAGACTGGTCAGAACAAGAGAGAGTAAATAAAAGCAAGCCCTGCATACCGAAGTTCGTGGTACGCATACGCATATATACGAACATCTTCGTTTATAAACACGGCCACGCGCGTGTCTACAGGGTATTAAAAAAGTTGAGGGTCGATTTTGCGTATAGAGATAATTAATGTCTAAAAAACAGCCGCTGATAATCTTTCCAACGATTCTTTTCCACTCGTTATTCGCAGCTTTGAAAATCAATAAAAAATATATCTTTATTCCCATATTTAGTATAATGCGTATAAAGTTCGCGTTCTTTTTTTATTTCTTGTTTTCTGTACAACAATGATAATCTCGTGAACTTTCAGAATGACGTCGCGATCTTAACAAAATGGATAGTGTAACATTTTCCTGTTGAAATATTTGACCTACTTTTTATTCAATCTTTTCATTCAAGTTTTGCCGATTCTTTTGGAATTATCTTACCACGTTATTGATACGCGTATCAATTTAAGAAATTATCGAAGCATAAAATTATACGCACACGTTTGTATTTTTACTGCGTTAGATAATGTTCGTTGAACTATTCGATCAGTTGCGAAATTTTTAAGGGGTCGTCGTTTATTTATTGTATTAGATGGTATCACTTATCGTTTCATAAATCATGTGCGAATACGATTATTAAAACTTATGTAACAGTTCGAATCTCTTTATTTAGCTACGAAAATAGCCAGTGACAAATGCGTTAAACTACCCTCGAACCAAATTTTTCTCGATTCCAAAGAGATATACAATCTTTCGCACACACACATACGTACAGTGCATTAATAAGTATAGGTATAATACACGTATCTCGAGAATCATAATAACTTGGACCAATTATGGAAATAACCAATCTACGTGTCGAGTTATCTCCGAATCAAATTTACCAAAATTCCAAAGGAATGTTCAACGATTTTTAGACGTAATAAAGCAAAAAATATCGGTGCATACGCGAGTCATAACGGCCAGAGATTCTTCTCGAAGGCCTTTGGCCGGACTACTTTGGCCAGGAACTCGAAACGTCGAGCGCGAGCCTCGTTTTATATCGGCTCGGAACGAAGAAATTCCAACTGGATCGTTAAGAAACCAGCTTCCCAACTCCGCTCCTCGCCACATCCACGATCTTTCCCTGCAAAAGTGTCAAGAGAGATCTAAAATAACGATTCCTCGGCGATGATCGCGGGTCCGCGACTCTCGAAAGTCGTTCACCTAATCGGTTCTTGCTTCGAGAACCATTCGAAAAAAGCTTGAAACACCGATTGCCATGTAGTTATTACACGCCTCTGTGCAGGTGGATCCGTGTGTCGTGAACACAGGTAGACAGCTTTATGGCCGAGCAAATGTGTGACGCGTGTACAGGCTGACACAGAAAAAAGGGAACGCCCCGATACTCGTATGATATCTATTCGAATCATTTGCATAAAATGCTGCTTGAATAGGAGGTAACGAATTGTATTTTTCGTTGATTTTTTTTATTCTAATGTCATTTTATGATTGAAAGTGCCTTTTCTCTTTCTAATCGAATTATTTTCAAGGTTATTAACATTTTTACCTAGTGTTCCTTTCCTTCTGTTTATTTCTCCAGGACAATATTCGCTGAATTATATGATCTCTGTTTTCCTTTCTGATTAGGAGATTTTTTTATTTTCAATGTTATCGATATTTCCCCCTAAAGACGTTTTTTATTCTGTTCATTCATTGGAGATGACTCAAAAATTTCATTTGTTCTGTCTGATCAGGTCATATCTTTATCTTCAAGGTCGTCGATATTCTTTTCCTAAAGACCTTGTTATTATATTTGTGCATTAACGACAATTTTGCAGTTCTTCTAATTAAGTATTTTTTTTTACTTTCAAGGTCATCCATATTCTTTAAAGAAATTGTTGTAATATTTCTATATCGTTCAGATTCTTGTAGCTGTGGCATTTATTTAATTATCCGAAGCGTCCTACTCGATTACATTATTTTTTATCCTCAACGTCGTTATTATCTTGTTCCTAGAAACGTTTCTACGTTGTATTTATTTTTCGCAAACAAAATTTCTCTAATTGCTTGAAGCGTCCAGCTTTTTCCCCCCTTTCCGACCAGCTACAAATCTCTTGACGTTGGTAGGTTATCGGTGTCTTTTCACGCGTGAAAATTATAATTAGTTCCGCGTGCAATAGGCAAACAATTGCCGAAAGACAATAGGCAATCTAATCTTCGTAAATATCTTATAATCCAAGAGATAGTCCTCGCTATCTCGGTTTTGAGATTGGTGTATCAGGTGATGTCGAGTTTCGTGGCTTTCCAATTAAATACATCTTCGAAACTGTGTTGAATCGAAGGAAGCCGGCGAAGAGCGTTGTTACAGCTATGGGAACAGAGAAAACCGAGATACCAAGATATGAAATTATCTTCTTCTCTTTTCCTATTAGATTCTAGGCGGTTTGTCAATAAAAATGAAACGCAACGCAAGAAACAGCCTAATGAATATTTAAGTCACGCGTAGCGTGATGTTTCTCGTAACTCTTCAAGATGCATTAACGAAATCATCGTGGCAAGTTTCATAATAGATATAATCTATGGAAGACGGGGAACGCCAAGAAATACGAAAAGAAATATTCGACAAATACTTGAAAATACACTAACCTCGATTAGAATCTTTTTTTCAAGCTTTCTAATGACACAAGCTTTTTTCTTATCGAACTCGCTATGTATGAAACTAATTGAGGTAGTATTAATACATGTATGGGTGAACTTCTGATTGTAGCCACCCATTCTATCTTGAGATAATTCTCAATTATTTAAAATTCAAGTCGAGTAGTCTAAATTTAGGAATTGTTTACTCGCGAAAGAATTTTATCTCAGTGTTTATAACATAGCAGATTGGTATCTTGTTTTTTTTTTCTCTTGAATCGCGTAATAATCGATGTACTCATGGATTACGTATCGATGTCTCTATGTGAATACACGAATAATATTTTTGATTCTTGTCAAACTCGACGACCATTGAACATTGATCCTCGTTGTCGTCACGAGGATCAGATACGCTTTATGATCGATGAGTTCGTTTCGATAGAAACTTATCGCTTTTGGTATACGTTTCACGATGAAAATGTTTCATACAGTGCTAGTAAAACGAAAAAAATGTAAAAGGTGGCCGAACGAAGCGCCGTTAAATCGAAAGGAGACAAATCGATTGGAATTCGGTATCCAAACGCGATTTCTAAATTTCTTGAGTAATCGATATTATTATCTATTTAAAATCTGAAATAAAATGAAACGAAAATTCAAGAAAATCGTTCGTGTGTGAAGAACGAGGAGAAGACGAAGAAGAAAAAATACTTCAAAGTGCATCACAAACAGACGAAACATGTGCAGAATGTGCACTCTACGTCACGCGCCATTAACGCCTATCTGCGATATCTTCAAGGCTCGAAAGCGTATTTTTTCGCCGTCGTGACCAGAAGAAGCTAAAGCAGGTTGTAAGAAAATATAATCACCGCACGAACCGTATATTTATGAAATTGAATAATATATCAATGGAGATTAACAATCGGAATCGAGGTGCTCGGCCTACTTTTACCGCGTTGCGTTCTCCATTTTGGTCCATCGGTCAGGAGATCTCTTTTTCGAACGATTGAAGTATTTATTAATATCAAAGAAGGCTAACCGATTACTTACTAAATAATAACATTAACTAAGACGACTGTATCAAAATAATCGTGTAAACATTATTTAACATTTATATATTTATAGAATACACGTAACTGTGATCACCAAGACCTTATCAGCGAATCTGACGATAAATAAAGAATAATAATATTTAAAAATTGAAAAGATACCGCATTTAGTGATCTTTACTTCACGCTCACTCGCCGAAAATTGGAAAATCTTTCTTTTGGAGGAATCAAATGAAAAATTGAAAGAAACGATCGAAACAATTACTCAGACTTGTATTGTCGAAGATAAACGGAAAATGAAACAAGAGATCAAATGAAAACTGTACTTACCCCCTAAGGACACCACTGTAGATCAGAAAACAAATACCAGAAGCAACACCAGCCACCACTAAACCCATACCAGGCGACATCAACATTTTTCCATTCATTGAACAAGCCTCTCGAATCGAATATCAATCGATCGGGCGGTGTCTCTGTCCAACGACGATAGGATTGACGTTTAATTATAGCTGATGGATCCACTTGACTGTTCCTTGCACGCTGATCACTATCGAGTCCATTTTTCTTCCCTTTACCGAAGGTTGACGAGATAAAAAAGAAAAAAGTCTTCGAAACTCCAGCTACTCGAATCTGTTAGTACGAGTCTGTTAGTCAAAGATGCTCCGAGAAATTCGATTTTGCCTTCGTCTCTCTTCTAATATTTGGAAATATCCCCGAGAAACTTGGAACAACTTCTATACAGACACTGCTGACTCTGATGACTGATTCTGGTTATTTGATCGAGTTTCACGATACGCTGCAACGTTCTGGTTATCTGATACAGTCGATAAATACTTCTCGATCGAATTCTAACGATATCGAGCCGAACTGATTGAGGAAATGCATCGACTTGTTGTTGTTGGTTGATCTTTAAAAGGAGATCCTCAGGCTGTTTGAATCTTTTCAGAACTTAATGATACGGATCCGGATTATTGCAGTTTCTTTCCTCCTGCCTGATGCCTATTCAGTTCCTCAAATAAATTTCTGCCTCATCTACTGCCTCTCCCCCTTTTTTTTTTTTTTAATTAGATTATATAAATTTCTTTTTAAATCTCTTCAAACGAGCAGTTCGATTATTCTTGTAAATATTTCTGAAGTAAACATCCGTCTCATCGCTGTTTTCAGAAATCAATAGGCAACGTGTCGCGTTTGAAGATTCTTTTCAAACCATGTTCGATTATCGCAATTTATATTTTTCTTCATATTTGTCAAAATATTTAACTCGGTTCCTTAAATTAGCCTCTGTTACGTTACCGCTGCTAGAGATTAATAAACAGCGTGTCACGTTTGAAGATTCTTTTCAAACGAACAAAGACGTTCAAAGATCGTTCGGAACGATCGAGTTTCTCGAACTAAGGGGAATTTTGAATATCCGCCGTGGGATGTCGGCACTTTCACGCACTTTTCACGCTGCAAATTTGAACAGCGGGCCGATGATACCGTTATTAGATCGGTAACTGGTATGCATCCAGGAGATGTGAGCGGACCGCACGATAAGATTGAACTGAAGCAGAGCTAAAGTCCCCGCGTGTAGACACACGTGCACCTTCTCAGCATCGTTGCGTACCACGCTAACGCGTTATTCCATGTCGACACTTTGCTTCCTCTAGGATGCAGCTGTCCAATGGAATAGCTGCATTTTCTGTGTAAACGTTGATATTTGCAATTCGTTCCAGTTTTAACCTTGCACTCCTAGTCGAACTTTGGAATTGCCTCTTCTAGATTTCTTTTTCAACGAAAAAAATGAATCTATATTTATTACCTGGAACAAGTTATTCCATCATTCATGCGATAGATAATATGATTAAAGACGAAGAAAAATAACGAAGATTATGACAATACACCTTTTTCCTAAATCATATTCTTATGTAAACTCTTTTATGGCTTCTATCTTTTGAAATATTTGAGTTGCGTCTATAGAAGATTAATTTTTCAAGATCTTTTAATAGAAACGAATGGAAGATTGATTTAATAATCGTCATAAATTAGTTGGTAGTTGGTCGTTTTCTCTTTCACAGATTCGAGGCGAATCAATTAACGTAAGAATCATAACGGCGCTTGAAGTAGCGGGAAATATTTCCTGAGAAAACGACCGAAGAAAAAGCTACGCGGTTATTATGTAACTTTTATCTAAGTCGTTAAGTCGGTATTGTCTCGGTCCATGTCGCCTGCAAACAAAGTGAAAATCATTCGCCTAACAAAGTACACTGCATTGAGAGTGAAATATGATCGAACTCGCTCCTAATTTTTCATTTCACTTTTCTATCGAGACTTCGTGTTTGATTCGATTATCTTCCTGTGATGTCATGCGGCTTGCAAGTTACATAATATCTGGAAGATCTTTTCAAGTATTATTTTAATACGTTTATTACTTTGTTATATTTTACTCTTTTACGATATTATTTTATTTATGCACTATTACTAAAAAAAACGTCCTTATAACAGTTATTAGTTCTATTTCTTTCTTTTAAAAATAGACGTATAGTGCTTATATTAGTATTGTAAATATAATTGGATACGTATAATTTTCATCGCGATAATTTTCATTGTTGGATAAAGATATGTTAGTAATTTCGATTAGTGGCGTAGAAATTTCGAAAATCTGGAGATCTCTGTAGGAGAAATTCGGAATTGCAGAATTTTTTTATCGTTTCTAGTGATAAAACAGACGTTCTGTTTAGTGACGTTTCGTGCACCTACCATTGGGCTATTAGAATTCGTACCTCGTGTATGTGGTTGCCTATAACTTAGGCGCGTCTGACTAACGCCGTCGGTAACCATTAACCAAACTGTGTCGAATAGGACTTTTCTACTTCAACCAGGAAACTAAAACCAATAGAACTCTACTATTCTTCCAACTCCATTTTCACAATTCTTCCAATCGTATCCTTTACTATTCATCCAATTTATCCTCAATTTATTCCTACGTACACATAAGACAACTTAGGCACAAGTGACATTTCACTTTTCTATAGTTTCCACAAGTTTCAATTGAAAATTGTTAGCAATTAACACAAGAACCTATTGGATAATAAAAAAGATATGTTAATAAGTAACCTGGAATTTTTTTATAGTTTTGGAAATTTTTAGAATTCCTTAAAAATTAAAAAAAAGGGGTTAAGATGGATAAAATAGATGAATAGGTATTATCTTTGTAAAGAGAATTGACTTACCAAATTTAATCATTACCAAACTGTCAGCGTCTTAAATATTCTCATTTGATTGAAACATTTATTACTAGTGTGGAGATTTTTATTATCAAGAAAGAATTCTTTGACATTTTTAAAGTCAAGAGTTGACTAACAACAAGAGCATTCTACTATGACGCAACTCGATTATTTTTCTTCTACTGCAAACTTGTTCTGCGGTAAAATGATTTGTTCCTTGTGATAGTTTACTCTGCCTACGTGGGAGATCTAAAGTGCAGAAATCACTAAAATACAAAGACAAATATTATCATGCCCAATACAACGAAAGCTCTGGTGGCAACTTCAGGCAAAGGTTAAGAGATTTAGAGACAATCAATAGGAAGGATGAACCTCTGTATGCGATCTTATTATCATATTAAGCACGTTCGAATTCAATCGTCGGCTCGATAAACATTCGTGTTTTAACAGCTTATTCAATCCCTTGAATCGAAAGCGTCGATTTCAATATAAAATCTTCCGTTTCTTAGTAGAAAATACGAGTCATTGATATGAAAAAAGTACCTTTCTATTCTATCTATGCAACAGATAATCTTATCGATTCTTAAGTACAAGTTACAACCTTTTGATAAATCAAAATATTGTTTAACTCGTGAAAAATAAAGAAAGTAACTTGCTACAACTCTTTTACTTTTCATTGATTTAAGAATTATTATTTAATAATTGTTACGAGCAAGCCACTTCGTAGCGATATAATTTCTACAATTCCTATAATAATATTGCAAACAAGATAATTCAGTAGAAATAATAAATACGTAAAGAAATATTTACCAAGCCATTCGTAATCAAAGTACTAAAAGAGAAAAGAGAGGAATAAGAAGGAAATATTACGTTGAATATTACGGTTAAATATTTGAAGACAAAATGGAAAAAGGAAAGAGCGAAAATGGAAAATGGAAAAGGAAAATAAAAGATTAAGGTTGATGGAAGTTAAGGTCTAAGAAGAAGTTGAAGTAGAAAATAAATGGAAAACAGAAGCGAAAACGAGGTTGGAATCGGTGAAAAGGAGGAAAAATGAAATGAAATGCGAAAGGAACGAATCGAACGAAATGGCAATAAATAAAATAAAATAGAAAAAGTATAAGCATATACTATATAATACTATGTAATATATAAGATTTAACAGCAAGTTATATGGTGTTTTAACAATGAATGAATTATTACATGAATTCAAATGGTATTTTAATAGCAAGTTGCAAAGGGTTAAGCAACGATTTCAATTTCCTATTAGAAACTTTTAACTATTCTCAAGAATTAACGTTTTAATTAACGTTTGTTAAACGTTTCTTCTCTTCGTCGAGGCAATACAGCTTGACTTAATGGCAGCTGCGTTAATTAACAGTGAAATCATAGTTCGATAAAAATGTTGTCAATACAAGAGAATTCGCCAACGCCCCGATTCAACGTCACAGTTCACGACACTAATCAAATAATGTGAAACTCGTATCAGTCGACAAGTCTGCGCTCGTTTCAGACATTGTAAACACGTTTCTGCTAGGAAAATTAATATTCCAGTTCGGCTCTGCTTTGCCAACAGGCGCGGCTTCGCACAATCGTCATGGATCTTCGCTTATAATCAATCGCCGCCTGTCGAACGACGAGACCGCACGTTTCGACGACTAAAGCTCGCGAACTTTCGTGATCCTGCTTCGTTATAGTATCCACGGTGTCAGAAACTTTTCTTAAAATTTATTAAAACGCACGCTTCAAGCTTTTCTATTAACTCCAGTTCTATTAACCTTATCTTTACTCGAATCTTTAGTAGTTTCACGTTTAAAAAATTACCAAATTGTAAGAAAACGTGGAGATTCCTACGCTCGGAACGATCGTCTGGCCTTGGTCGATCTCGGTTCGAAGAAACGGAAACGAAGACGCTCGAGGGTGCCATAAATTAGGTCCCTTCCCTTGCTACATTTCGTTATTTTGCCTACGAAAGTTTGAAGCTTTTTAGTGAAAAAAATTCGACAGTTGCAAGAAAGTATAAAATAGGAGTTTGTCGATCAAAATCGAGCGTGTGCATTCGATGACGAAGAAATGAACGAAATTCAGAAAGATGTTCCAGAAGAATCGACCGGTCTTCTGCACCCTAATCAGCATTCTCATCGAACGCTATCTCCCCAGGTATGAATTCTTTTTATTTTCATTACTTCTTTGTTCGATTAGATAAGCGCCTCATTGAGATAGTCTCGCTCGCGCAACTTTCCTACTGTTCGTAACTTTTATCAGCAACGACGTGGACATAGACTATGTACTGTACATACATTGTATACCATGCACTTCGTGGAATCCTTGGAAAGAAACTTTTCTATTACTGCGATGTGCCAGTATTACTTCAGACATTATGAATGTTGTCCCAATTCCTTGATAATCTTCAATTAAATCGGATCATACAATTAATGTATGTCCAGATTTTAATCTTTTGCTTCTCTTAGTTGCGCCTACCAGAGAATCAGAGCATTTTTATTTCATCGTAGTAATTAATTATATTTTTTTCTATTTCTTCACTTTTCTTCATTCTTCTGCTACGAAGAATCGAATACCAATGAAGAACAAGGAAAATACTCTTAAAATATAATTATTGCAAAAATTTGTCATACCACGCAAATAAGAAATCTATCTTAACTATTTCTATTAACATTTCCTTTAATCGATCTACAATTCGATAACATTCGAAAGCGAAGAATAATCTTCCGTGGAAGAAAGTATCTCCAAAATATAAGAACCGTAACAAAACTATCATGAAACATCGTGGTGGACACTGCACAGATGAATGTTTGTCTTATTATTCTATAAACTGAACTATTATTTCATCGACTTCGTATTTAAAAAAAGGAAAATCTTCCGTTCACGAGTAGTGAAGAAAAACATTTCTAAAATACAACCACAACAAAAACATCATAAAACATCGTGATACTCGAAACATTACATAGATAACATTGCCTATCCTAATTCTCCAATTACTTGGCTAAAGCAAAACACAAAGAACCGCAGATAGTTAAGAAGCACCGATATCGAAGTTTCCTTTAACAATATCAAACATCGATGGATCAAACGATTTTTTCCTTGTTCATCTTTTGCATACATGCACATACATCCTATACATACATAATTCTTAGGTGCAGAAAAAGAAACATTGCATAACCGGAGAAGAACAGCTGAACGTCAGGCAACATAATAATTTATGTCTTGTAATACGGCGCGCGCGCGAGATAATGAAGATAAAAGTTTTGATCGTCACTAAAATGTTTTATCAATGACGCTGCTTATCACGTAGCCGCTCTGGTCGTCTGGATTCGAGTTTAGCAAGGCCGAGTAGAATCCAGTAACGGTGGCACAATAATAATTGTTTAAACATATTGCGTCAATTGCGAGCGACAAGTCGAGCCGAACGTGTTTCGACAACGTGACTCTCGTTCGAAAGAGAAGAAAGTATTTTCAAAATAATTTGAACACCAAACGATCGACGTAATGATGGAAAAATTGGTTTATTTTAAAATATTGGTCTCGTTGTGTATTGTCTCGGTTTATCTTAACTGAAGATCGAATCTCTTGTTTACCATGAAGATGGTTTTTGTGTCGAGGCGAATTTATCCAGGTTTCTAGCACGTACTCGACTATTTTTCGTCTCCTTCTTTTTTGGGCTTGTTATCTCATCGATGATATAATTTTTTATCTGCGATACAAAAAAACAAGCAACAATGAAACATTCGTCACTGGCGAGTGGTCGAGGATACTGATAAGTGAAGAGGGTCGTTTCATGGAAAATTCTTACAGGATCGAGTTAAGATCATCTGATCGGCTGTGACTCTTGAAACAATACGATTACTCAGAAATAACTTTCGAAAATAATTAAAAGAGATCTTATCAGATCGATTCTTCTAACAGATATTTTGCTTACAAATAATTAGCAACGATAAATACAGGAAACATATTTCCTTTTTGGAGATTAGGTTAAATAAGTTAGAACAGGTAATTATGTTAACCCAAACGCGTCTAGTATACTTACAATCAGATGATTAGCCATCTATTTTATTGTGTAATTTCTTCGCTTCAAATTGTTAATTTCAATAAATAAAGGAAAAGTGACATTATTTTTAAGAATATCATTAAAAAAATTCTATATGTCTAACATCCTTTCCAAGATTGCATTTTTTGTTATACTCTGAGAGAAATGCATTTTATCAATAATTATATTTAGTATTTATGTTTAGTATGTATTTTATTAATAATTATCAATAAAACGTAAACATATTTCTTCTGATATTTTTAGGAAGTGAACATACGGCAATAAAACTTCAAGCTAATTTTGTTAAAACCGGATACGTTTATCGCTTCATTAATAATCTATAGAGTATAGTATTTTGTATACGTAAATCGAGCGTAGAAGGTACATATTATATTACATTTTCCTGGAAGTTTGATTAAAAGTCTAAGAATTTTCACGGTTTACTTTCGGTTAGGCGCGATTGCTACATATCCGCTCGTTGATACGTGATCGACTGTATTCACTGACAGTAAAATCGGATTTGCGGGGCTTAGGCAGCGGTATTCTTGGAAGATCCTGTTTACTCGGTTTACTATCACGCTGCGAGCACGAACCGGGCAATTAGTGACTCCATGTTGCATTGCATACTGCCACTGTTGCTCGTTGTTTTTTGTTAACAAAGTCTTACACCGATAAAGATCACGATAAACAGCGATGCCCTCCATATCATCCAATGGTTTAACCAACCGATTCTATGATTTATACTTTCTTTGATCGAACGAGTTTTCGCGCAAAGAAACCGTATTAAACAAACATTTGCATTGTTTATAGTATCCGCTATATTTGTATCATATTGACATCGATATGATTATTCTACATTTCTCGTCTATTTCTCTGTTCTATTGTCACAAAGTAGAACGATTATGTGTTTGGTCAGACAAGCGTAGTTAGAACGTTTCTCTGTATATTCTCGATGTTTATATATTGTCCGTTATTTAAAGTATTCATATTTTTAGCGGCAACGTATTTTCACACCTGATGGCTCCTTAATTAGAGTCGTTTTCATGAAGTAAAACGATTATGTGTTTGATCAGACAGACGAGATTGGAACGTTTTGATACGTGCTCTGGATATTTATAAAATAATTTTTCATTCGAAGCGTTCATTTTTTTGATGACAATGTATTTTTACAGCTGACAAGTGTCAATCAGAATCGTTTTCGCGAAGTAGAACGATCACGTGCTTGATCAGACAGACTAGATCGGAAGGTTTCGAAACATTGTTCTCGATATTTATGTAACAATGTATCATTTGCAGCGTTAATTTTTATAAAGTTATTTTGCAAAATAAGTAATTTCTGTCTGTTGATTAAACCGAATAGAAACCGAAGCTCGAACGTGTTTTGAATTAACATTAGCAAGATAGAGATATTTCTATTTTTGCATGACATTTCACGAAGAGTTGCGGCAAAATTCAAGTGCAGATATTTGGTTGTGGTATTCCAGATGATTTGTCCATTGAGTTCCATTGTTAAAAGTTTCATTAAATCTACGATAATTCGCTGTTCGTATGCTTCACGTTGTTATCGTTCGGTAGCATTATCTTCACAAATGAATTGTTTCTTACTAACGGTAATGTTATTGTTAATGTATAACGTGGTTCAATGTCGAAGCTATCGCGAAGCTTTAAAAAAATGTATCGGCATTAGAGATTATTAGGCTACTCTAATTCGAAGGTAATCGTTTCAAAGAATCAGCTTTTTTATTACTGAATTGATTTAACGTCATTGATGTGACAACATTGATTTTTCCAAAAACATCGATTTAATTATTTAATTATTTGTGTTAATTAACTGATTAAGAAAAGATTCGTAGATTATCTAAACCAGAAAGCAATTAAAGACATCGATTATCATCACGATCGAAAAGTATCACGATTTTAAATTAGATTAAAATTCTATATGTACGGACTAATTTTTTTTCTTATCATTTGATAGATTAAAAGTTGGAAACGAGAAATTTCAAATCTCGACACAACCTATCATGATTTGTTTCAGAAAACTGCCAAAACAAAATTTGTACTTTCTTTCTATGCTTCTACCTAAACCCATTATATTCGATCTAATACCGACCATTCGGAGACATTCAAAACTTTGCAATATTCTCCTGAGAGCTAAAAAGAGGAAAAGAAGCTGATCCTGGTATAACACGCTAATCAAATAATACGTTCACGTGTCAAGCCATAAAATTGCAATGTTTGTGAAACATTGTACAATATTTCTGTTCTGAAATATTCTTCTGAATCTCCTCAAATATCTGCCAAAGAAAAACAGAAAACAGGACTTCTATTGTACATCTTCAGCGTATCCTATGACCCTTATCCTCGTCCATATCAAAATTGCTCTTCTGTCTTGAAACTAGAAACGAAATGGAAAGAGAAAACTTACATAAATCTTCAATTTTCAATTTCCATCAAAATGTAGAGGATATAAAGAGAATTCTACAAAGTACCACTAAGACTAAAAGCAAAAGGAAAAAAGGAATCTCCTATGAATCTCTAATTTTCCTTCAATCCAAACAGCCTAATACGACATACATCAAAGTTAACTCCAGCTGATCGACTCGTCAAATCTTTTACATCTCCGAAATCGCGCAAGGCGCCGTACAACTAACGAAAAAATTACAAAGATGACACGTCCCTTATCGCGGCACGGGTGATCGCGGGCTCGAAAATCTCGCGCAGAAGCAATGGATCGAGCCGTGTTCCGTCGATGCGCGCGAGGCCGCTATCAAACGAAGGACGTGTAGGTGGTGCGAGCCGCGGCGAATCTATCGGATTTAGTTAATGTCCAGCGCTCCGTGGACTCGGATGTTGCATCGGCTACGACTAGCCATGACAGACGAGCTCGCCTGACTGCACAAAACAGCGCAAACGCTTCTATTCCTTTCTGCGACGTTTTCTTTTTTTTATAAACCGCACGAAAAGAAACCAACGAACCTGTTAACGTACATCGAGTAACCTGTAGCCCAACGACTGGTCGATAATACACAACAGAGAGAAAGCGAGAGAGAAAGAGAAAGAGAGAGAGAGGAAGAGGGTAAATTTCGTAGCTGCATACACGCTCGCTTCTCCATACGGAAAATTGTGCGGAGAAGCGTAATTTAATCGAAATAAATAATTGCCAAAATATATTTTATTTGACTTGATTTTACGAGCAAAATCAATTCCGCGGGAAATTGGTTACGTTAATTGGGTAAAAAGTAATTCGAAAGGGAAGTGACTCTGAAAGATATTAATCAGGAAGAAATAGATTCGGAAAAATCATTCCTACGATCCATTACATCGAGCAATCCTCTTTCTCCCTCTCTCCCTCTTCGCTAACAGAAAATTAATTTCTGTAATCTTTTTTATTAGCTCTTCGATGATTTTTTTAATGAATTCTTTTGCTCGAGATTCGATTGTCCTTTGATATATGCCGGTGATTAATCGCGAAAAAGCTACGTACGCGCGTCGCTCAACGAGACATTGACGTAGTTCTGTGACCGGCATAGAACAGTCGCGGGATCCACGTGGACTCGACCGTACGTTTTTGCGTCTCGTATTCGCGAATTGAAACTAGTCGCGGATTCTCGATCGTGACTGAAATTCAGTGAAAATTGGTGAAAATACGTTTACGTAACTTTATGTGACACGCTGAAGACCTAATCTCGAGAGACAGGTGTTTCTCTTCTTCATCGATCGGCGGATCCACGAGGTCATCGCGTTTCATCGTTCAGGTAAGTTCAATTTTGTATGATATTTTTCTTCCCGACAGTTGAAACTCTTTGTTTCGGCGGAGGGAAAATGCTTCGAAGCAAATGAAGGATATCGTAAATAAATTATTGTAATTGACGTTAAAGTCGCAGTTTAATGGTACGTTCTGTAAGGTAACGTGCATCGATTGTGACTAAAGGTGCGCCAACCGAGACTGTTGAACGTAATTACGTTTCAGTCTGATTATAAGCAAAGGTTAAATAAGGATAGTAGAATTTTTAATTCGCGATAGTTACGCGACATGAAGAGAAAATTTAGTCTCCGATATAAATAATATGGTTACAAAAAAAGTATTTGCACGTCGTTGTACTTTTCGTAAGATTTACACAGATCTGTGTATGTATATGTATATTATTGTGTTGAAATGTGAAATCAAATGCTTTTTGTAACTACCGTGTAGTAAATGTCAATTGTAAATTGAATAAAATAGTGCGTAGAAATTCGACGAATAAAAAATGAATTTAATAGAAAATTATGGAGGGTTCCATTTATGACCAATTATTGCAATCTCAAAAAACAAATATCAAACTTTCTCCGGCCGTTTATCTTGCGTATCGCGACAAGCTTTCAGACCACAGTCCTTCAATTGTTTCAAGTGACACAAAGAGATCGCGATAAAAGATGGAAAAGTCTACGACACAATGCTACTTTCTCTGTTCTTTGTCAAATTCTCTAATGAAAAAAATAAATAAAACGTCCTTCGTAAAATTTTCAAACGAAGAAAGAAAGTAAATTAAATATTAAAAGATAAATTCGCTCGGCGACCAATTAGTGGCACCCGCGGCATAATTAAAAAAAAAAAAAAAAATGCACAATCTAAATTACTCGAGTCCCGATAAATATTCCACGATATCTACTTTAAAGCTTCGATACCTCATTTAAAAGGAGGTTGTTTAATTTTTCTATATCTTTGCCGCAACCATTTCGTGATTCGTTCATTGATCATTCGAACACGATTCGTCGCACGATCGTTTCATTTCGCATGCAACGCTGTTAAATTCCTCTGTAAATTAATGATTCATCAAGCCATTATCTCAACGTGAAAATTGATACGGTTTGGAACTTGTTCGAATAATCGTATTTGTCGAAGTGTTGATGGGGTTTCATCGTAAATTCAAATTGAAATTTGCAATTCGGCTAGCGATGTCACTATGGTAGAGGCAGGCACGTTAGATGGTTCCTCTAGTTCCTGTGATCCTTGACCTTAAAACCTAGAATTCCGGATGAAACTCGCGTTGAGTCCTCGGACGACCTTCGATCGACTTCCTATGAAACGGCCGTCGAGTTACTCGTTGCATTAAAAGCATCGTGCGTTTATTGGCTTTCTTTAAACGTCAATACATTTGTCGTCTTTTACTAATTAAATTATTAGAGTTTGAAGGACGTGAAAGAAAAAAAAGTATATCGAGCTTTTAATATTACGATTTATATTCCGCGGACAGTCGTCTGAGCATTGGATATATCGGTCCAATCCGTGATTTTTCATTTATTTTGGGAAACATATCCCTCAAAAGCGAAGATTCTTTTCGCGATATATTTTTTTTTCGTTTCATACATATTCAAGATGATAATTATGTTGATTCACATTGTTTGTTTGTTCTCTGATTAACACTTGTGTCATACGTAACAATGTTCGTTCGTCCTCGTCGATGTTCTATTTTTATCAATTATCAGCCAGATGATAGTCTTTTTTTCTATCTTTCAACCGGAAATACTGCGTTCATAATTTAAAACAGACTCGTGCTCGATGGAACGATTCCACGTGAGAATTTATTCACAAATTTTTCCGTACACCGAGCCTTGTGAATTTTCAACTGGTTTTACAAACCAAAGACTCATCTTAGAAACAGATATTCTAAGGAGCAATAATTACGACAATTATAGTTAATTTCGCGGAATTTTCGTAAGTTAAATTTTATATCGGAATAATCTCCGATCTGAAATACCTACTGGGTAGCTTACAGCATACTTTATCGATCGATAGATGCCGATAAATCTCTACTTTCAAAATTATTCCTATCTGAATCTTTTCCGACCAAATTTCTTAAACAGCTTTTATAAGAATCAGCAAACGGGATTATCCTTATCTACTTCGCAAGGAGACCTTGTGAAACCTTATACTTTACCAACACGAAAAAAAAAAAAAAAAAATAATGATATAGGCAGATTGATATAATTCTATAAAGTTGAACATTGTTTGAATATATTACGTTGCTTACACGAAACATTTTGAAGTTTCATTAGCGCTATTATCAAACTCAACTACGACGATTATATCGATAAACTTTGAAGCAAATGTGAAAATACACATATGATCTAAAAGATATTTATTGCAAAGTATATATTTCCCAGAGATGATAAAAATATTTAAATACTCAATTATCTATTCTATTAATAAGTCTGAATATTTCGACTAATACTAATATAATCTTTTTATTAAACATCTGTTTGCTGTAAGTATCTTCTGTATAGTAAGTAATAACTTCTGTAAACATGTTTCGATTAATTTCAAAATTAATATAATCATAGCAGCCCTGTCTCATCGCAATGCTAATGAAATTCCAAAATGTTTTACTTAAGGGGGTATCCTGAATTAGAATGTTCTAAAACAGCGTCCTTTTGTGATTTTTTTTTAGAAGGGAAAGAAAGAAATGAAGTTATTGAATTTTGAGGTATGGTTTTATATATATTTAACGAATACAAAAGAATTTTTTTAAAGTAAAAAAGAAATTATAACAGATTTCTAAGCCTATTTCATGGGCTGCAGTTTCCAATCGGTGTGCAAGATTCACCTCGTAATTCTGGACTGAAACAACAAACCAAAGAAGGATTAAATTATTATATATTTTTCTTGTCGATGAACTAAACAATTTCGTCAAAAAGTTTATTTAAGTAATTGTTATAGCACCTTAAAGTTTATTTTTTGTATTTGTAAAACACATTTTTTCTCTAAACCCGCCACAATTCTTAATTTCTCACTATTTTCTGCCTTTTTTTCTAATGCATCGAGAAGAAAAATATATAATAATTTAATTCTTTTTTAGTTTTTTGCTTCAGTCAAGAATTGCGAGTTGCATCTTGCACGCCGATTGAAAACTGCAGCCCATGAAATGGGCTCAGAAATCTGCTATAATTATTTTTTTACTTTAAAAAAAATTTTTTTATATTCGTTAAATATATATAAAACCATACCTCAAAATTCAATAACTTCATTTCTTTCTTTCCCTCCCAAAAAAAAATCACAAAAAGACGCTGTTTTAGAACATTCTAATTCAGGACACCCCCTTAACCCGTACAATATGGATACGAAAGTTTGTTGTTGTATTGTTGATACAATATCGATACGAAATAAGCGTTCAAATACTTTTGTGTATTCACATTGCATACTAATTTCCTATAATGCACATTGACAGTTGGTAAATATCAGGTATGGTTTTCAAATCAGTTTCAAATTCCATCAACACAATCACGACAATCGTGTTCCATTACAGTACATCAATGAAATTTCACAAACTCTCGTATAACACCTATAATGTATTCATATTTCCATGTAATAAATAATATTCAAATATTTTCTTGAACCAGTGTAATACCGACGAACGCTTACGTACGTTGTGTGTCGGATTTCCCGCTGGCTTAATTACAATAAATGGGACGAGAACGATCTTTTGCACGATAATGAGCGCAAGGTCGAGCCACCAAGTTATGCGTTCCGTGTTTGAGGGCCATTTGACCCGATCCTCCTTGGCTAAATCAGGGTTTTCTTCGTAGAAATATTGCTCCATCGTCGTTGACCCCGTGAAACCGCCACCCTCTTTTACAGACAAGATGAATTTCTATATCCCTTTGTGTCGAATTCTATGGAAATTCCAGCGTCGTCGTAGCTGAGATTATTGTATCGCAATCTGCAGAAACTTAAACGCAAGAGAAATCGGAATAGAGGAAATCCGACGAGAGAGCCAAGGTTGCAGGAAGTTTGCAAATCAATTCAGGTTCTATAGTTGTCAGATGCATAAGTTAGATTAGAAATATTTTTGGATACTGGTGAACTGAGACTCGAGAGGAGCTCGGTACGCGCGAACTCAGACACGAGGAGCAAGCGAAAAGTCGAAGACTTGTTAGTCTTATTGCGACGATGTTAACAATTTACCGACCGATAGCCGATTAATCGGTTTTTTGTTACCGACTCTTACCGACTGACAGCCTATTAATCGGCTTTTTGTCGCCGACAATCTTTTTCATTATTTGAGCAGAAATTTGTTGTTTAGTACTAAGATACTTTGCTCAGTTGCGTCAGTCGCGTTGCTTTGTAAGCTGCCACAGTTTTATACCAATTTGAAAAACGTATCGTTCGCGATGAACAAAAAGAATGGTATTGGAGAGTCTAAACCGAAACAGAGCCGGCGCCAGGGAGAATCTGCGCCTGAGTTGCCGGTAGACGTGCGTAGGCTGTCGAATCTCTAGCGGTCGGTAAAGTGTTAAGTATATGGAAGATTAGAATTCCAAATTTTTAAAAATTCCAGAATTTAGATTTTTAGAGACTTAGTATGTGTTTGAGAATTTGTAGGCGTTTATTTCGAAAATTTAGATTCTGCAGCATTTGTTTTTAGAATTCTCGAGTATCCGAGAATTTAGGCTTCTGGGAACTCAGATGCGAGAACAAATTCGAAAGATTTTAAATATTGGAAAACTTTAGCTCTTCGAGCTCTTGAAATATTCGTAAGTTTAGGTTTCAGAATTTTTTACATGCTCGAAAACTTGGGATTCAGAGTATTTTTAAATAATAGTAAACTTAGAAATCTCAGCAGAGATTCTTCTGAGAGAAGCTAAATTCAGGGACATTTCGATACGGAAAAGTTTACCAACGGTTTATCGATAAAAGATATATCACGAACGAGTCGCGAATGACCCAGAATTTCACTAGCAATCGTTGAATACACAATTCCTACAACTCGGAAGACTTAAATGCGGAGTAATATGACTGATAATTTTATTCACCTTGTTAATTACTCATCAGAAGACGAACCCACATTGGAAATTGAAGGACGATACTTATAAATAATTCAGTGTTTGTTCATGGAACGTACGTCTTGTTTGCCATTGTTATTATAAGAACCGGTTCATATCACTCGCTATAAATTACAGATGCTTTAAAAATCCTTCAATCATCGTCCACGACTACATTTTTCAAATTCACGCACTTTTTTTCCAAAACAGTCGTGCGATTCTATCGTATCTATCATATCGTCTATCTATCTATTCGTATCATAATTTTCAAGTTAAGATACGTAACAGAAAAATCTTGTTATTAGAAAGGAGAAGACAAGGACTCTGCAAGAGATCTTCATACATATTTTTCCAACATCTACCGTCGAATTCATTGTTCGAGTTTCCTGTTAAATCCCGAAGAGTGTGTTAGCCACTAATTGTTACTTTAAACCGCGCGGAATTATTAAATTTTCCGTAATTAGACTTACGATGGATTATGGTTATCCTGGATGAAGAATCATCCGTAGGAATTTTTCACCATAATTCGTCGGAATGTGTTTCTTGATTCGTTGTAATCGTAGTTTTTAACGAGATCATGAAACTCGTGAATTTTTTACCCGTTTTACGAAAATAGAATTATCTTAGAAATTTTAACGAACCATAATCGCACTTAATTCTCTTGCAATTTTTACAATTTTTCTCTTTCTCGACGATTTTCTTGTTGCGTTTCGAATAAAAGTTTCAATGCCTGTTTGTCGATCTTTTTCAGGAGCAAACTCCATGAAAGACAGAAGGGCACTTGAGAAAATAGCTGCGAAGTAAATACAGGAAGATCGAGGAAGTGAATCGAGGAAGTTAAAGGATAGTAACTCGAAGAAGTGAAGTAAAGTCGATTCGGAAAAATTGGTTGAGTTCGCTGGATTATGGAACAAGAACAGGATACAAAAATGAAAAGCTCGGCGGACTATGTAAAGGCCATTGAGAGCGGCGTTCAACCGTCTCAGGTGACTACGTTCTCTGTGAAACGAGAGCTGCTTCTAAAGTTTGGCTGATCTACGCGGAAACTTGTATTTGGTATCTTGTACAGTGTGTTAATAAATTTTGTTACAAGCAACGAACCTCCGCTATTCTATTTTTAAATTATTTTTCTTTCTCTTTATGAGAATCGAATGTTTCTTTGACGAAGATACTTAAAAAATACTAGGAAAGATAAGCAAGGGATTATGTTCAGAGAAAGGGATTTGTTTCAAAAGATTATGTTTGAAGACACTTCAATTTGGGAAACTTCAATGGAGGAAATTTAAATTTGAGAAAAGTTAGATGTAAGAATTCTAGGTGCAAAGAAACACGATGAAGGTAACGTAAGTATTGGAGAACCTAATTCCAATAGATGCTAATCACAAGTGCAAAGAAACTTGGATCATACTATGTATTTTATTCAGGTACTTGAGAACAACTTAAGTTTAATAAATTCCAGGAAGAAAATTGGACCAAGATACTCTAGGCATTTGACAGTTCAAAGGATTCTAGGTGTAAAGAAATTTATATTATTGTACAATTAAACAATTAAATTATAGTATACTGAAAATGTAGATTTAAACGATTTTACCTATAGAAGAGTTTAGATTATAGTATTTTATTTAGATACTTGAGAACAACTTAAGTTTAATAAATTCCAGGAAGAAAATTGGACCAAGATACTCTAGGCATTTGACAGTTCAAAGGATTCTAGGTGTAAAGAAATTTAGATTATAGTGCAATTAAACAATTAAATTATAGTATACTGAAAATGCAGATTTAAACGATTTTACCTATAGAAGACTTTAGATTATAGTATTTTATTTAAATACTTGAGAACAACTTAAGTTTAATAAATTCCAGGAAGAAAATTGGACCAAGATACTCTAGGCATTTGACAGTTCAAAGGATTCTAGGTGTAAAGAAATTTAGATTATAGTGCAATTAAACAATTAAATTATAGTATACTGAAAATGTAGATTTAAACGATTTTACCTATAGAAGACTTTAGATTATAGTATTTTATTTAGATACTTGAGAACAACTAAAGTTTAATAAATTCCAGGAAGAAAATTGGACCAAGATACTCTAGGCATTTGACAGTTCAAAGGATTCTAGGTGTAAAGAAATTTAGATTATAGTGCAATTAAACAATTAAATTATAGTATACTGAAAATGTAAATTTAAACGATTTTACCTATAGAAGAGTTTAGATTATAGTATTTTATTTAGATACTTGAGAACAACTTAAGTTTAATAAATTCCAGGAAGAAAATTGGACCAACATACTCTAGGTATTTGACAGTTCAAAGGATTCTAGGTGTAAAGAAATTTAGATTATTGTACAATTAAACAATTAAATTTTAGTATAATGAAAATGTGGATCTAAACGACTTCGACTATAAAAGAATTTAAATTGCAGTATTGTAAATATTTGAAAACTAAAGTTCTAGAAATTCCAGGCACAAGATAATTAGCATTAATATGATCCAAGAATTTACACAAGAGTGTAAATTTGACAATGTTAGCATCAGAAATGATTTCTAATTTAAAAAACAATCTTTTCGCAGGTTATTGAAACGACGGTGTACAAACGACGATGGGCGATTCTAATGATCTTTGTGCTGTACAGCGCCAGCAACGCGATGCAGTGGATCCAATACAGCATCATCGCGAACATCATAATGGTCTATTACGACGTGTCCAGCTTTTCAGTTGACATGACTAGCATGATCTACATGATAACTTATATTCCTTTCATCTTTCCAGCGAGCTATCTGCTCGACAGATTCGTAAGTGCGATCACCAAAGTTGTATTTGATCAACTTCGCCCGTTTTATTTAAAGAATCGTCTGGAAAAATTGATATCCTTAAATCATGTTTATCTATGCGTGAACCAAGTTTATCGTAACATAAATATTTCAAATCAGTTAATATAACTCGATCGGAAGTTTAATCTAATCTGCTTCGTTATCGAGAGTGATATCGCGGAGAATATCTTGATATATATATAAAAATTAGGATTTTTCATTCTCGTTGCATTTCGAAAGTTGTTTATAAAGATGTGAAAGAAAAAATTATCGAAGAACGTACAACAGTACAAAAAGGTTGCATTCGATTTTTTTTTCTTAATGCTTCTTTCAATTATTATCTATTTAATGTGCATATTATACTTTAATTAGACTGTAATCTGATTCTGAAAATAATTATCTGCCTTTCTGGTTTTTTTTTCTTTTTTTAAGTCTTTGGGAATGTTAATTCTTTCGAAACGTAAAGCATTGACATCATTTATAAGGAAATTTGATTATATGCTTTGAGGATTAGTGGATCAGGAGTAGGCTGTAAATTTATGTGCGGAGGAAGATAATTCGATTAAACACGTTGAGTTTGTTAAGTCCAAAGATTTCGAAATACAAGGAAAATATCGTATTTACAATTTCGATAAACAAACGTAGTAATTTGAATTAATAATTGTTCTCGTCTCGCTTTATGATCTTTGATGATCATAATGTCGATGATATCTCCGTACGAAACAGACACGACAGGTTTGATTATTTATCTACAGATGTCTGAAATTAAAAATTATTTACAGTAACAAAATAACCCTCTATCAAAAATATGAACATCGAAGTATATTAAAATTCTCGTACGAACATGCTGTACTTTAAATACGCAACAAATTAAATCTACACAATTTTTCCATTCGAAGATCAATAATCTTACATCAATTTTCTCCAAACCAGATAAATTTATTTCACAAAATTCCTCTGTTTGAATAATATTTCGAAAAATATAAGTTTCTTTAAAAAATATATTTTCTTCTCTAGATTTTACTAATATCTCTCTTCCTAGCGTTAATTTTCCTCGTGTTAAATCACTTCATAAAAAGAATTCTTCCACGTCTATTCGAATAAAATTCTGGAAAAAGTCTTACGTCCAATTATTCACTTTATAATATTTTCCTTTTTTCTTTTTTACAGAAAATAAATAAAATGAATCGTTGATTTCAGGGACTCAGGTTCGCAGCCTTGGCAGGAGCGATCGGAACCACGCTCGGTTCCTGGATAAAAGTGTTCAGCGTGAGTCCAGATCGGTTCTGGATTACTTTCGTCGGTCAAACATTCGTCGCTGTGAGTCAAGCGTTCGTGCTGTCGGTGCCAGCACGTTTAGCGGCTGTTTGGTTCGGTCCGGACCAGGTCAGCAGCGCGTGCAGCATCGGCGTTTTCGGAAATCAGGTCAGTCACTGTCGGATGGAAAAATTTCCAACCAGCTTTGTATCGGCTGCATACTTCGCAAAATTAAAATCGAATGGATACGATGGATATTGATAGTAGCAGATCGAAGAATCACCTTTTACAGAGAAGATAAATGTTTCTACATGTTCCTTTTGGAGGATGTTTCAAAATTATTCCGAGTCAACCTTCTACGGTCTTTCAATATTTCTGGCCTAATTTTGCTGCCATTTCGATAGATGAAAAAATTTCAATCTTTCAAGAAAAGCTCTAGGAACATCGAAACAAGAATTTATACGTATTAAAAGCGATCCTTTCGCATCTTTTCTCGAATTTAAGAAATTCTCTAAGAAGAAAAAGTACGTCCGGATTAATTTATTAATAATTTAATAAAGTTGAATAATTTACTAAAGTCTGTAACACGAAACATTCCAACTTGTTAAAGTGTTTAATTCCACAATCTTTCATCTTGCACATCCTTTTCAAGGTAGCTCAAACGTGATACCTCTTACGAAACAAGTTCCCTTTCATCATGTCTATTCCCCATAACTCAATTCTGGAATACGTAAAGCAATTAGAATTACTCGCTGGAAAATTAACAGCCAATTATATGAACAGGCGAGCGAACTATCCTTCACCAATTAATTAGTGCACTCTTTTGAACATGGTCCTTCCGAACGTCGTTTTACATTCTACTTCGTCTATGTACTGTTTCAAAGCGCTATGCTGAGAAAGGCATTGCACGTTATCATATCAGACTATTGTCTCAATTACCGTCTCAAAAGTCAGCGTCCATCAATTTACGACGATGATTCCTCCACTTTAATCGATTGACCGCGCTAACAGAAATGCGCATCAAATGTACACGATTTCCATAAATGGAGTCATCAGTAAGTGGATCTGTACGACTCTGTGATAGTTGTTAAATAATAGCGACGATAAATGGAGCTCGAGTGCACAATACCTGTGTGGTAGAACTCTATTTGGAGGGACAGACTCGTTGAAGAGTTAAGCAGTGATTAGATGGGAAACAGAGTCGAACCGTGCACCCACGTTTCATTTCGCGACGGCATAAGGGGATCCTGGACCCCATCCAGCGAATTAAACAACGACCACATTTCAACAAGCTACACACCCCTTTCCCGGGGAGATAATCTGTTCAAGGTGCATTGTCGACGAGATTACTTTGTTACGAGCTGCGTGCCTTCGTATGGACGAAGATTATTTAAATTTCTTTCTGCTCGAAAGGTTCATATTTTACTTTCGATATTTTTCCGAATTTCTGTTTTCTATTTGAATTATTGGAGGTGTTGAGTTAGTTGGAAAATTGATGGCGACATAGGATAAATTGAAGAGTAATACAGGTCGTGAATGTTGATGCATAGGTGAAAAAGAGATTTACATGCAAAACACTATGCGAAATATCGAAAATAGAGTACTCATGGTTATGGTATTCAGAATCGAATTTCCATTCAGATTTCACTCCTTCGCTTAACGACGCAAAAGTAAAAAGCGTACATCGCTTAAAAATATAAATTGCATATTTGTACTTTGTGCCAAATGATTCTCTTTCGTCTTATCAAGTGTTAAATATATAGAATACGATAGAATATATCGACAATTAAAAATTAATCTATCTTGCAATTAAAAAATCGAACATTCCGCTTGTCCTCTACGAAATGGAGCACGCGATAAAAGTTTTATTAGAAATTCCTATTTGCCGTATGGTATTAACGAAGAAATAGCTATCGTAAAATTGATATAAATGATCGTTGACCTTGCTATTTATGACGTATCACCACCCGTACAAGTTCGCCACGGTCCTCGCAAGCTTTCGAGAGCGGAACTCTCGTCGGAATCGCTCGTGATGAGCTGAAAAGAATAATGATCTGTCACTTCCTTGGAATAAAAACAATGGGCGTCGAGCATCTCTCCACGCGTCAGCAATTTCATTACAAAACTTCCCTACCAAACATATGCGACTATAAATAACATTCTCCCTTTTCATTTGAAAAAATTCCATCATTTTCCATGTTTGATACTTCCGATTCTTATTTTTAAAAGGAAGCTGACTTTTACATATATTTTTATTATTTATAGGAAGTTAGAATAATCGTTCCGTTATTTTCAGTTGGGTATAGCAATCGGTTTTCTCTTTCCACCGATGCTGGTGCAAAACAGCGAAGATCCCAACGTAATTGGCCGAGGACTGCACGTGATGTTTTATATCGTCGCAGCTTTTACCACTACCATTCTGGTTCTTATACTTCTATGTGCGTATAATAACCATAAACTTTAGATTGAAAATTTCTCGAAACGATATTTCACAGCTAAACGAGATTGCTCATCGTGTGGATAAAAATAACGATAAAATGGTATACATTTCTCTTTCAGTTTTCAAGTCTGAACCACCGATTCCTCCGAGTCCAGCGCAAGCTGTACAAAGAGAAGCTGAATCCACGGGAAGCTTCTTCGTCTCTGTGAAGAAACTAGTCACAAACACGGGTTACTTGTTATTGTTGCTCAGCTACGGTATCAACGTGGGCGTGTTTTACGCTATCAGCACACTCCTCAATCACATAGTTCTTCAATATTTCCCCGTGAGTCTTTCGGCTTCTTTCCTTTATTTATTACTTCCTTCGATTCTCATATTTTGTTTAATTAAAAGGCAAATTTTACGATTAATATTATCGTTGTATTTTTATTTATTCTCCGCTCTAATTTTTCATATCTTTTAATTACATCGAAAAGGTTCTTCATTTTTATGGAATTTCAAAGTTATTTAGTACATCGGTATTGTCTATCCGCAAATATTTAGAATCACGAACAAGACGCTGGAAGAATCGGCTTGACCATCGTGTGCGCCGGAATGTTGGGCTCTGTGGTGTGTGGCATTGTACTCGATAAAACGCACAAATTTAAGTAAGCAAATCTGACAAATACATGGAACGAAAGAGCGTGCTTAACAGGTGGCCTGAATTTTAATTTGAAATCTATTTGCAGAGAGACAACATTGGGTGTGTATCTTCTCTCATTCTTTGGCATGATTATATTCACGTTCACGTTGGACACCAGTGAAATATATGTTATTTACATAACAGCTGGCATGTTAGGGTAAGTGCAAAGCTACTACCCCTCTGATATTTTGAAATATTATTTAATTTTAGCAATCACTTCAATGAATTTTAACACAGCAGTCTCATGCGACTCTAGCTGAGGTATTTTTATTTTTACTTCTTCTAAAGCATTCTGATATATGCATTTATTTAATCTAACGTACGATATTACAGGTAAGTCGTTTTATTCCCATTGAAATTCCCCTATCCAAATGAACAATTTCCAATAACCTCCAACCATTGAACAGAATTCTTTAAAAATGTTTCTAAATAAGAATTTTATTAACAAAAAAAAAAAAGAGAAAAAATTCTTTCTTCCATATAATATCAAATTCCATTTAAAATTCAACGTTTATTTTCCAAATTTTCTAGATTCTTCATGACCGGTTACCTTCCCGTGGGATTTGAGTTCGCTGCAGAGTTAACATACCCGGAACCAGAGGGAACCTCCACTGGTTTATTAAACGCAGTGTGTCAAGTGTTCGGTATTGTCTTCACGATACTCTACGGTTATTCCTTGAACGAGTGGGGCGACTTCTGGGCGAACATCTTTCTTTGTGGCACGTTGGCCCTCGGCACGTTCCTCACCATCATCATTCCCAACGATCTTCGAAGGCAGAAGGCCAAGTTTTAAGCGTTGATCTTTCGTGGTCGAAGGTTAATTGACAGAAAGCCGGAGGAACGATCGACTAGTCTTCTTTGTGATCGATGATATTGCGAAAGTAGAGCTTCCGCGTCAAAGGATGATTATTTTTAAAGCGGATGAGACAGATGAATTATCAAAGGCTGATCAGAAATGGTTGATTTTGTTAAAATATTAGATAAGATAGGTCCTCACAGCTCGCGTTTCTTGTTGTTGTTGTTATTATTATTTCTTTCTTCTACATGCACGGTATTTCTTTAATTCACAAGTTGCAAGTAACTCCACCAAAATGTTTAAAAAGACTACAGACATACAAGATGAGAGGATACTGATGTATCTTCAAATCTTGATGATATAGATCGCCATTAAGAAGAAATACATATGTCCAAATATCATTTTAAGCGAACAAACGAGGTAGAAGAGAATTAAAGTAATAACAACGGTAGTCTTCATAAGTAAACGAAAACGTTGGGCATGGTTCATGATCTGAAATCGTACTGGAATATTTTACGTAGCCTGGTAGCTGAAGAGATCAGAAAAGATTTACGAATGAGATTAATCGTGATATCGTTGACTATTCGAGCTTAGAGAATCAATGGCCTATGCTCAAACATAGTTTCTTTCCTAATGTTTCTTCTTCTTTGTACTGTGGCGACTCTTCAGTATCGTGGGGTGAGCCTATTGTGTGTAGGTAACGTGTGGAATTCCTCTGTTGCGTTTTAAGCGAAGGAAAATCGAACGTAGAGCAAGCTACAGAGCCAGTTTTCACGTAGTTTTAAGGGTCAGACACTCTCATCTCGTTATTCGTGTTGTTTGATGATTCCAAAAACGAGCTTCGCCGAAGATCCTTTCTTTTTTTTTCTTTTCTTTTTTTACTTGTAGCGCCATCAGTATTAATGCCATTCAGTGTTTTCTATGGCTCTGATGAATGTATACTGTTGGCCATAAGTATTATTATTGTAAAAGTCTAACAAATTTTATTTTATTTAGTACTGTACATTGTGTGATGTGAACAAAAAAGCAGACTTATAAGGGAGTAACAAGAAACTAGAAGCAACGAATTTGCACTAAATAGTAGAACGTATCATAATACTTATGGCAGACAATGTATAACTTGAGTTAACCTTCGCGCTCTGAAACCTCAAACGATGCGAATTACGAGAGAATTTAGCGTTATTGCGATTGTCGTTCCGAATGAAAGCTAGTACTCGCTGAAACAGCGATAAGTCGTTGAAGATAGTATTTTCGTGGAAGTCGAGGAGGAACGGAAGAAGTAGTATCGATAATAATGATACTTGTAGCGAATAGATCATTCCAGAAATATTATCGAGATGCTGTGCATCCGAGCGATGAGTAAAATCTACTTATTCTTGTTACTCGTGTAAATGTTTTAATCGAATATGTAGAGTAGATCTCTAAATATTGATCTTTGTGGCGTACAAATCTACCAAATTATATTTCCTCGATCGACGTAACTTGCGTAGAGTGTATCGTACAGGATCTTAATAAGCGTTCGCGGAGTTGTTTGATCTTCATTAATCATACTTAGGGTGCTCATTCGCGATAAAACCGAAGCAACGCGAAAGATATCAATGGAAGGAGTATTTTTGAAACGCAAATGAGATAACGAATGCTACATATTTGTGAAAAAAGTCTTTCAAAATTCGTAAATTTGCCTTTTAAAACTTACTGTACTCATACTTAGAAATTTAATGTAAATGATTCTATCAATTTAGTTCTATAGTTGAATCGAGTGGAAGACAAAATGACATGAAAGATGATTATAGTAGGATCGAGTGGTTTTTACGGTCTATTCGGTTTAATAAGAATTTTCGATAATTCAATGACCCAGAAACGGCGCGAAATATGCGACCCATCGAAGGAGCAGATCGCTCCACTAGCACAGAAACTCGATTTACGAGGTGGTCGCCTCAAGCCCCGATTAAGCTTGCCCGAAATTATCGAGGAAAAATTAATTATCGCGCGAAGGTCGATTCGGACAGCTAACAGATACCTGAAAATCAATTTTTCTCCTAGTTGAAAGTGGTTTAGAGAGCGTTGAAACGTCGTTAGACTTCGGATTCTATTTTAGATTACAGAGAATCGATGTTATCGTTATTATATAGAGCTAGATCTAGAATAAAGCATTTCGCCAGTTTCGAATATTTCCTCTAACAAAACAAACGACAATAATCGTAGCTACGCGTACAAAACGAGTATTAAGAGAAACATTGTGAAACACTGTAGTGGTAATTGTCGTAGATCACCGATATGTGTACTACTTGTGTACTATTTTTTATAGGATATTATCGTGTGTCCTAAAGTCGTGGGGCCAGTCGCGTAGAAACGAAGAAGATCGACAATAAATCTATGAATAAGAGAAACAAGGATTTGAGATCGATAGAGATATAGCTTTCTTCTATTTTTATAACATTCCGACCGCAAAGAAATATTCAAAGTAAAGTTGCACACCGTTTACTTTCACTTGCGTTCTTAGATTTTTTACATTAAAAAAAAAAAAAAGAAAAACAGGAAGAACGACTTGTTCTACTTTCTTCACTTGCAAAGATGCATTAACCGCGATGAAAAATCTCCTAGGAACAAAAGTTTCCGGAGCTGTTTGTCAATTAATTGTCACGAATTCTTCAAAGAATCGAAATCACAAAACGAATGAACAATTCGAAGATTTACAGATATAGAGGCACACGTGTAAGGATATATGTATATATTTTGTCAAATCGATGTGTGTATTTCACGTGTGTATTTTATTGGAAGTCGTGTACGTCTCTGTGCAAAGCTGTTTCAAACATATCTTTCATAGAACGATATTATTGAACAATATTAACGCGTTGACTGCCACGTGTTTTTGTACAAACGAACTTTGTACACCGGAAGCCGCAACAGATCAAAAAATACTGCACAGCAACATTTAATTCTTATAAACTATTATATTGTATTTGCGCATTTTTTCTCTGACAATATTACATAAGTCACTCGCATTGAAAATTTCTTAGTCATAATCTATTTATTTGAAGCATTTTAAAAAATTTGGTAACGTGGATCACCGATGATCATCGTAGCAGTTAACGTGTTTAAGATTGTTACGATAGTTACCATATCTCGATGTAATTTAAAGACAATATTAAATGTTAACACGTGTCGAGTTTGTATTGTTAAATAGTCTGCTAAACAGGTGTACCGATAATCGATAATGAGGAGTTTCGAATGGTTTTTAGTAGAGCGAGCTTTTTTTAATTAAGATAGTTCATTCGTGAATACGCGCTTTTATTTGTATAGAGAAATAGGAATGTAGAAATCGGAAGCTTGCTGCCGAAGAAATATGTAAGATGCGTGGAAGGTTTTATTACGATCTCGTTTAACTAATTTTGCTGCATCAGCAACGACTAACTTTTTTATTGAAACGAAAACTATACAACGTACGTACTTTCGTATATCCGAGTGGATATTTTATTAACTCATTAACGTCGAAACGGTAAAATAACGCATAAAGGTTACGTAAATGCAACATCACTGAAAAATGTGTATTATTTACGCGTTGCTTTGCCAAGGTAGAAAAAACTGTTAAAATAACAGACACTTTACAAAGTCACTATTCGAGTTAGAGACATGGACAAAATTTCCATGATTAAAGAAAAATGTGAAGCTATCGAAAAGCTACCATCTCACTAATTTAGGCGAGCTTGAAATATGTTATCAAGGTGATCGTTCTGAACAACGTTTCCCTGTACATATAACAAGTGTTCTATTCCAGTTTTCGAGTTATACACAAAAGCTCATTTGGTATCATATAATATACTTTATTTCTATATTTTATACAAAATTGTACATTAACATTACAAAGTACATTAAGATTGTACATTAGACATTGTAATTGAAGAGTGCTTGTTAAAACAGTGAAAGTGAACTTACGCACAAATGTAGTCCAAATTCATGAAACAGAACAAGTGTGTCTGTAGAAAAGCACGTACGTGCCACCTCTTAGTTGTAGATAAAACTCAATGTTCCGTTCGTTTAAGTAGATGGCATAGACAAAAGCTATAAATCACTTAACTAACATCTATTGGCGCTTTTTTTTCTATAGAGGCAACGTTGTAACACCATTCTCTAGCGTTATTGTTAACTACTTAGAAAGGATAATTGCACTTAGCTACTATACTATAGTACTCTCAGTTGGTACATTTTGATTGGAACATTTTCCAATAAAAATCGAAATTTTCTTTTGCCATTCAATTTTATCACTTATAATGTGTACAAGCACTCTTCGATTATTGCGTGCATATGCGTGTGCGTGACCAAATTAAAGTGTCAATGTAGTTGCATCGTTATCGGTAAGTGCCTCTCATGGTAACCGAGAGCACGTTTGTAACAAATAGAATTTGACAAAATTTCTAATGGAATGCACATCGTACTTTTTCGAGAGTAATTTGGAATTTTCTCTTCTTTCTAATGTCACTGAATTTTAATCGCTCATTTATATCACCGCCGTCACTTAAATAACCTAACGCTACTTATTTGGAATTCAGTGACTGCAGCTTTTGCTATTTTTCCCCATTGTTTATACGTTACTATGGAGATAAAAAATGCGGCGTTAAAATTCACGAGGAGATAACAGATTCGACAGCTTCGCAAGATATATATGGTACCAAATATATCTCTGTGTATAACTTGAAAATTAGAATAAAGTACCCATTATATGTACAGGCAAAAATTGTTTAGAACGTACCATTTCGATAGGTTAACCAACACAAAATAGTTTATCATTAATCAATTTCTTCAATCTTTATAAAATCATAGACTCTAAATGCGAAAAGAAAAAATGAATCAAACCTTTAGATTTTCTTTTCATAGTTGCAATGTTAAAAGAATTCGATAATATAAATTAACCAAGAGAGTCTAAGAGTTGTGTTGCGTTAACGTAACATTAGTCGATAATGAGTTAAGCAAGTTAACAGTTACTGAATGACTGACTGGTTCGTTTTATTCTTTTCTTGCTCTCTTTTTCTTGGAATATACTTCTATTTACCTCCTAAGAATCGATTGATGAATTTTTGTCGTATTAATTCTTTAGACGAGAAAAAGAGAATAAAATAAAAATAAATCGAGTTTGGAATATGATTCGTCCTTGATCGATCGACCAACGATATTATAGTCTTCCGTTCTTTTTTTAATTTTGCATCTTCGAACGTCGTATTTATTATTCGTTGGCCGCCCATTTTGTAATTAAATTTTAAGCTCGCAACGCGTTTCCATTTGTTTCCTCCTCCCACAAGCGTATTAATTTTTATGCGAAATCGTCTTGCGCGTTCTCCTTAAATAGCAGGAAACGCGCACGACAAAAGTCAAATAAAAGTCTCTGTGATTGTTGACAATATCCGTTATTTGATTATCGTCTGAATATGTAGAGCGATAAGATGCTTCGAAGATTTAAAGCTTTAAGATTAATCTGTATGTTATTGTTACCGTGTAGTCCCGTTACAAACAAATCGAGAAATAAATATATTGAGAAATATTTACGATACAATTGCGTCACTTTTATCATAACTCGATTTTCATTACAGATACCAGAAAAAATTAATTGAAGCCATATTAACTCTTTGCACTCTGAGAATTATTTAATTCGATCGAATTCAGCACATCTTTACTTTCGAAAACGACATCTTTTTCATAAAGAATGGAATTATAATCGTTCACAAATTTATTTATACAATAATCTTCTCCACTTTTCTATTTCTTCATCATTGAAAAAGATCAGATAAAAAGCTTTCCCATTATCAATTATCAAAAAGATAAACGTGCAAGTTTTATTAGAATAAGAATTACAAACATCTGTAAATTTAATTATACAGCAGTTCTCTTTTTTATCCTTTTACTACTGGAATTAAACTTTACCGAATAAAAATATCCACATAATCAATATTAAGAAGCTGTGCGATTAAATATATTTTTACAAAACATTTTTTTAATTAATTTCTTATCTTATATTCGTATCTTATATTCTTATATTTTCCTAATACGAAACTTTATTTTCGAGAGTGTTGAGCGCCTTTGAAGACTCTCTTCTAACAAGCATAACAGGAGAATATGAAACGCAGACAACTTCATGGCAACTTCTTTATTCAATTGTTCCCCTAGTAAGAAAATCGCAAGAGGAGGATAATAGGAGAACACGAAAAGCAAGAAGTTGTAGTTTAATTTCTCTGAACGATTATGTTTTCCTGGTGAGTAAGATAGACGCGCAGTACTAGGAAAGTAGAAATAAAAAGACGGTATTCGACGACCTCTTGTATCATCCTATTCTCCTAGTAAGAGAATTCATTTTTCGACGCTTGAAGAACGTCGATGGGAAGCTTCTTCGTTGACAGAAGGGAATACAACAATCGACTAAAATCATATGCAAAGTTATTAAAGATGTGTAAATATAAATGATCTGTTACATATGACACATATGTGTTAATATGTGTTTAGTAGAATTAAAGAAGACACAAGTTTCTAAGTTTCAGTTCGACATCAACATTTTGGTTAACTCTCTCTCGAATGATAAAAACGTGTCGAAAATTGATGATTCAGAATTATATAATAATTTAAGGCAATGATTCCAAATCTGCGAACGTTTCATTTTATATTAAAAACCAAGTGTGTTTAGAAAATATTTGTTAATAAAGATTAACAAGTATGGCGATAATTTACGATAATTTATAAATTAACAAATCTATAAACTATATTATAGGAATAATATAATATATACATGAATTCTAGTCCTTCTTCAACTGTATGTGTATACAACCTTAAGAAAACTGTCTATGGTCTCATTTAACGTCATGTTTATTCTGTTCTAAGCCAATATTTTCAGCTGTCACTGCTCCGATGATAGAAAAATGGTATTATCGATTATCGATAATGTACCGATGATGGATATAGATGTTTTTGTTTTATGCTTAGATGATGAATTATGACCATCGTATGATGTGTCAAAATTATTATTAATAGCATTGATATTGACCAATAATAAGATACACCTTGCATAAATAACAAAAAAAATGTTCCACGACACGAGAACTACATAGTCCCTCCTACCATTTTAGTGTCACATGCGACATTATCGGTTCAGTATAGGATAAAATAGAGATCGATCTACATGTAAAATAATGTAAATAAATCTACAAATAAAATCTACAAATAAATTTACAAATAATAAATAAATCTACAAATAATGCCATCTATTGTTTCTTTCTCTCATTCATTCAGCCATTGAAGAATTTCTACCAAAACCTGACAACAGTAAAAATAACAAAATATTTTAGAATTCTTAAATAAATACTACTTATAAATACATATATTTGCATTATTGAAAGTATGTAAAAATAATACATTACCAATGTTATAATCCTCTGATTCTGGATTCTCTCATTCAGTCACATCCGATTTAATATATCGGACAAATTGTTTATCTTTAAACAAAAATTAATTATTTCTCCGCAACCTCCAAATTCCGTCATGTGTTGTGCAAAATAAAACTAGAAACTACTGAAAATCTAATAATACAAATAGATGTTAATGTAACAATCATTAAAATACAAAGTGGATTTTAAGATTTCACATAATACATTTTACTTGCGTTGCAAATCTAACGCATTTTCCCCGCGTTGCCTAATTCAACATGTCTTTGAGATATCTTTGCACATATTCTGACATTATCTACCCGATAAGCATCCGCATTGTATCAGTAAATGAAATCCTATTGTGTACAATCATTATTCCAATTGATCACAACAAATAACAAAGAAATTTGGTACACTAGCAAAGATTACAGTAAGCAATTACAGTATTTTCTCTATAATTATCCGCTAATACGTTCCTGATAATTAATCAACTATCATTTCCATTACTGGGTGCAGCCAAAGGAACAAGGAATTGATGGTGCCCTTTGAAGCTGGTATTTTTGCGCTAGAAAGGGATCTGGGGAACGAACTGGTTGTTCGTATCCCGATCACGCGACTACGGTAGAGGTTATCCGCTCTGTTGTAGAATGTTAGAATAAATTGGTGGATGTGGTGATTTGATCCCAAAATCGCAGGGTAGAAGAGCAACAGGCTTCAAAAATAAAAAGCATCACGTCCCGGGTACCGGTCTAATGAACTGGTAGAGATGTTACAAAGAATGGGCTGAAGAATCGATGGTAGTCCCTTTGGAACTTGTACTCCTGTGCTGTTATGGGAAAATGAACCGATCGTGGGTGTTTAGATCACGCCTCCACGAGGTGGTTGTTCCCTTCGTCGCAGATAGATTGGACTGAAGAGGCATTTCGAATGTTGGGAACCAAATGAGATCTGTCCACTGCAAAATTATATGTATTTATTGCACTCCTGTGTGTATGAGGCGCATAGGAGACTAAAAATGTAGATATGTCACTTCTATGGAACAAAAAATGGGGTCCGGAATTTTTCTCAAACGCTATGAACTATAAGAAATAACTTTACGAAAATTATGATTGTGTCTTTTGTTAAACCACAGAGGAAAGCACACCATGCTTTATTGTTAGACAAATTCAAGGTTATGTATATGTATTTGGAACTGTAGCAGCGAACATTCAATTTGCTCGGCAATTTTTCTAAACCAATCAAATTATGAAACATTTATAGGTATAATAATAATATTTTAAATATATTAACTACATATTTTTTGTTATATTCCCGTGATATAGTATGCTAACGACTATACATGAAGTATTAATTCATTCCTGAGGCATCATAAAACACGTAATACTTCCGATGGGACAACTGGGAAAGCCGCAAGAAAATCGCACTCCACGCCGTTCCACGTGTCCGACCTTTTTCACTCAATTTCATTTGACAATCAACAATGAAGTTAGCAGGTCGAATGAAGTCTGCTACCAGTCCATGATTTTGCCCACCATTTTCTCTGACTTGCGATCGATGTTCCAAATGTGTCGGGAAACGAACGTTCATATGTTGTTCGAACATATATGCTGTTGATCAGTAAGATCGCCCACGTGCACTTGAACTGGCTTTCGCGATTTGCATTTTCATTTCACTTTTATAAAATATTTTTTGTTTTGTGATTAGAAGGGTCCAAGCTAGATTTAAGATTCAGCGAGCATTGCGAACATGAATAGAATAATTATCAATATCAGATTATTTGTATCAACTCTTTATATTAAAATGCAGAACGCGATGTGCAAAGAAACCTATTCCGAACTAATGAATAAAGTACAGATAAAAAATTTTACTCACAGAGATAATAAATACCTGCATCCGATATGTTTGTCAAAAGTTCTACGTAATACAACCGTCGCCTGTGTTGATTAGGATTTTTTCCCCGCGGCATGATTGAGCGACCAGACGAACAAAAATGTTTACGATTCACGATTAGATGCGACCAACGTTGTCATTGATATCGTTGTGGTTCGAAGAAAGTTATTATGAAGCCGCCATCGTCAAATAAATATCGTCGAATCCCGTGAAAGTGAAAATTGGAAGCAATCTGTAACAAAGCAAAGAATGTTATAATTTGTTCTTTATGACAGAAAAAGAAGTAAACTACTCTTTTGTATCTTTCTTTTTTGTATCGAGTAATTGTTCATGAAAATATTCCTTTATCAAAACCACGAACTAATTATTATTCATTTACCATAGGATAAAGAAATATCATATTCAGAATAAAAAAAATATATAGCTAATATATCTCAAATATTATGATTATATGAATATTTATAAAATATAAAACATAATGTACCTTTTTGTCTGTTAAACAGAACTGGGCAATAAAAGAAATAGTGATTTGAAATTGATGACATCCTTCCACATCTTGAAATTTTCTCTGTGATCGAGCAATAATCTGCACAAAAGAATTACACAAAATGTTAAAGTAATGTACAAAGTAATAAATTATATAAAAATAAAACAACAATGTACGTCAAATACACACAAACTACGAAACGTCGTATCACGACATCTAACCACTTCAGTCTCCGACATTAAACTGACACCTCACTCCACGGTTTGTCTAGCGAATAATGATGACGAGGAATGAAAATAGCAGGGGCTGCTCGTCGGTAAGTCGAGCGGTACGAATACAAGTCGTCAGATTCCTGAAAAAAATATGTTTTTCTTAGCGACCTTATTATGTTTCAAACAAAGAAACATTACGATAGGCTGAACAGTGAGATACGCGTAAAAAGTAAACATGCGTAAGTTAATATTTAGATTACTTTCGAAATATATGAATTTAAGACATAGATACCTGCGCTTGCATGTCATAATTTCATTTGATTAAATAAAATTGATTGCTTTATATATATAAATCTTAAAGCTGACATGTATTTTAGATCGAAATAAAATGATGCTACTGGTCAGAAAATTTAATGGAGACAGAGAGAGAGGAAAGAAAGAGATTATGAAAAGAACAAAAAAACTAAATGAAGTGATTTTCAGAATCAATCAATGATCTGTATAAAAGAACCACCAAGTATATTAATATAAAGCAACATCTAAACTCAAATTCTGTTAAACTTTATAATGCAAATCATTTAATCGCATGCGGAATAACTATCAAATTTTAGATGTAAGAGGTCGAATTTGTTACTTTAAATGCCTAAAGTAAATTAATATACATTATAAAAATATATTTTTGAATAATAACTAACTAATAAACCAAATCATTATAACCAGTTACATTTATGAATAATGTATAAATTAAATATCACAAAAATAATTATGAAAAAATAATTTGTTCTTTTAAAAATATTTTTTGGAATTTTTAGAATATTTTATTTGAGATATACTAATATATTATATGTTGTATATATATATATAACATAATACATTATAATATACATGGTGTACTATGTATATAACATAGTAGTACGATTATTAATTATTATTATTATTACGTATATAATAAACATTTGTAACTTTTAACATGTAAAATGTATTTTTATTTTAAACAGAAATGTTTAGAACTATAGTATAAAAAAAATTCAATAGTTGCTGTAATTACATGGTTCAAGGTCTTAACGTAATAAAAAATATCTAAATAGCAAGAGGTGAGTGATATTTATACTGAATGTACGAAACGAAAGTTATATTCGACAAATTTAGTTAATATTTAAAAATCTGTGATACACGATGACTCACTCTGTAATTCTTACCGTAAGAGCTAAAGAAATTTTATAATCTCGGAGGAAGAACAGTACCCTCTCTTTCTGTCTCTTTTAAACATTCCGTTATCTAACTCTCGCTTTATCTTTTCTTCAAATGCTGCGTTCCTTATACCTGCTTCTACTCTAATTTTGTTTCTATTTGTTTCAGCCTTTAGAATGTATCTTGAGTTGTTCCACTTGAGCCTTAATATTCATCTGCGATACTTATTCTGTATCACCTCCAGCCTGCATTGCTCTTACCGATCCCATATCTCTGCTTCATACAGTATGATGCTTTTAATTAGAGATCAAATAACTTAATCCTTCTGTTGAAGTCGCCTCTGAATTTTCTTTGTTCAATTCCCAGACCTGTTCCATTGAGTGCGACGAAGACAGACTGTACGTGCGTTAATCAAAAGAGGCGATAGTGTCTGACAAGGATGAGCTGCACTGGTGGTGATAAAAATGGAAGGCGACAATGTGCAACAAGGATGTATAAGGGCATAGGCGTATTGAAATGCTCCTAGACGTATTGAGACACACGTAGATACGTGGTGACGCGTAGAAACGCGCGCAACAGCTGAAGATGCGTGGAAACGCGCCTGTACGTCGTCTGTGCCACTAGTATACTGAATCGATTGCGATGTATACGATACGAGAATGATGTACTTAAATTGTGTGGCACAAAAAATCATTGCGTGTTATTCTGTACCTCGTCTGTGATTCTGTATGAAGATATGTCTATTATCATTGGCCACGGTCATATATGATTTATATGACCATGATTATTAACCAAGGACAGAACGTGGTGAATGGGTCCATCCTATACCTAGTTTTTGACATTATAATATAATCACGAATCCCAGGATCGAACATTGAAACCGGTTTTCAGGTGGACGCTTACCCCACTGAATTAACGGTAGTAAGTCGTTGTTGCATCTTGTTTCTTTTATTCTTCGTTACAGGAAATACCTTCTGCCAACTTACCATAACTTTTATGTTCTAATCTTTTGTAACGATGAAATATGACAAGTTATTTCTTTGAATATTATTCGTAAGGGTAATTGACCATAAAAGTAAAAATAAATAAGTATTATTAGTAGTAGTAGTAGTTTGCAGATATTTACGTAAATTCATATTTTTATGAATACAATTAAAAAATGGTTATTTAGATAAAAGATTTCATCAACTAAATATGTATTGCAAAGAGTTCTTATCTTTGGCTATTTTATATATTTTTGCATGTTCAAATTTCCCAGAAATGCATAAAATTACGCAGTTCAATTATTGAGTACACAAAAGTAAATAAATGAAATAAATTATTTGCAATTCATTGTAGATTCGTGTACTGGACGTATACAAATGGTTATATAAGGAATACATTAGGTTTCAAACAAATATTTAAACATATTATCGCTGCGAGATCTCTCGCGACCCTTTATTACCTTTTTTCTTACTTTTTCTTTTATCACAGTCGATGCTACGAAATACATATACAGATTGCTTCTCACGTGTTCAACAATAAATATAGGAAGGAGAGGAAAAAGAAAACTTAGATACAATCATCGTTACCAGAGAACGAACAACACGACGTTTTTCATTATCACGTTCGAAGTAAAATGTCCATTAACGTAAAATACACGTTTCAAGAGATAACCAACAGTAAGGGGAGGAGTAAAACTTTCAGCGTTTCAACTAGCATATTGAAAGCTGACACTCGCTACTCCGGTACGAAGAAAGCTCTTTACGATCTCTGATTGACGGTCACGCAAATATATTACAATAATCAAAACCGGGTTGAATAATATGTGAATCGGTAGCTGGTGTAAACTTCTTTTACACCTCCATGCAAATGTTGCACCCATTATTTCCAGTATGATTGCAGTCATTTACAATGGCTACGAAAAGTATTGCCACACCATTGTATTTATTAGAGTATTTATATATGAATTAATTAAATTCAAGTATATCAACATCTTTGAATCAATTTACATTATCAAATTCTACTTCTTTAACATTGTGACTATGGAAAAGAATTCCTAAGAATTCGTATAATATTTTTTTCGTCACTGTTTCTTCTACCTAGATTTACAATTTTACCAAATTTAAAGAAACTGACATATTTATAATATAATATATTGCTATAATATATTGCATGATCCCATAGGTTAAGTTTCATATCTTCATATGATTACGAAAATTTGATATTATGAAACTGAAATGTAGAATCTGATAACAAAAGAGCTTCATTGAAAAATAAAGATATGTGCAAATATTTGTTGTAACCACTGCACTTCCTTTATGTGTGGTTACCCGATTTTGATTAGATAAAATGAAAGAAAGAAGTATGTATGTATATGAACGAGGCGTTGTCGTCACGACAAAAGCATCTGTTACAAAATAAAATTGCAATATGCAAAAATGATAATTCCATTGTTCTTCGCGCCTGTAATAATTGAGTGAAAAATACTCAATGATCTCAGACACGAAAGTTAATATGTATTAACAACATTATACAATTGTGTTACTTCACGTAGGTGATTAAAAAGGCACATAGGCGTGCATAGTCCGAGGCGTATCGAGCGGTTTCCTTTCTGTGCTTTGAAAAATGACTTAGAAGGAAGATTACTATTATCGTGTGGGTAATGTAAAATGGCACCTCTGCTCACGCTCATCTCTTCGTGTTTGAGAACGTCTCGAAAATACTCTGTTTAAATTAAATTATTTTGTTTAATTTTATAGAAGAATAATTCCACGTTTTTCCAATCCACGAGCTAATTTCGAGAAGAGATTGATACGCGTAATCAAACATTAGGGTAACGTTGGCTGCATTTTCACATTGATGACCGGTAACACTCGACAGCCTTGGACATTTTAACAAACTATACAAACCGCAAACATCTATATTGAACGTCACACCCGTACATACGTGTAAAGATATACGTATATAGTGTATATAGTTATTTATACGCGAAACATAATCATCATACAGCATTCCATAAACAATGGTATCTGTCCGATTTACTATCAGATCCTTGGTGGATCGATCAATAGTGGACGGGCCTGTTCTAAAATCTTCGTAAAACGTCTTAAAAATTACGATTTAAAAAATTTTTTATAAACCGCTGAAATTTGGGTGAATCTTCCGTGTTAGTGTGAATATATGTACGTATAGGCACGTTTCTTGTTTCTGAATCCGTTAAAACAAGCAGTCGCAAAAATTTTCAACTAAATATCTATAGTCTCTACTCTATGATACGGTTCAAGCGAAATCCTCCCGTTTCAACTACGGTTTTTTAATTGCACTTGGAATCGAAGTGAAATGCTCACGCATTGCTTTGTCCTTTCGCGATTATCGTCGAGATCATGAACAAGCGTTAACACGTCTATCGTTCTATTGTACCCGATCATTCAAACAAGACACGCATGTATACCACTATTACACGTTCATCGAACGTTCTGTGTCATGGCGCCTTTGAAATTCCAAATTTCACTCTTTATACGATTCTTTGTACATTCCTTTCTTACAACTCTAATGCTGTCCAGCAGTTTCTCTTTTCTCACCATAGATCATCGCTATGGTTCGTACAAAGTTAATTAAACTAATTAAAACCCTGTTGCTTAATACAATACTTTATCTTCTTCTCCTTTTAATACCATAAGTAATATTTAACGATCAATTAGAAAAAATCTCATTTATCATTAACGGTGGACAGCATCTTATTCAATCACTCGTCAATCATTCCGTTTATCCTACTTAATTCAACCTTATATACTAAAACTCCTCGAAGGACGTATCCAGAATATACAGGGTGTTAAAAAAAGTAGCAGATGTTTAGAAACTGTAGACATTAAAACACGAAGGAAGTTCGTGTACAAAAATGTAGTTTGTGACTTATTTTTCTAGTTATACGCCATTTGATTTTACATTAGAAATACGCTAGTACATATAATAATTGTTGTAGACCAACAAATCAGCCGATGTATTTTTCTTCCTTTTCTCATCGACACTCCGTGTTTTCCAGACAAATGAAGGAAATCAAATATCACGGCAGAAATTCTATTATCATTCGTTTTCTTATAACAAACACAAAGTATCAGAGAGATATATACAGAAAGAAATATAGCCTATTTCTAGCGTAAAATTGAATTGTTTATACCTAGAAGAATAAACCTCAAGCAACAACAATTTACAAATGAACCTTCTTCATTGCCTTGATGCCTACAATTTCACCGTACAAATATGTTTTCTTTAGCAGCTTGTATCTTTTAGTCTTCATCTACCAGTTTGTCCATAAAAAATCTTCTCTTGTCCTTCGTCCTCTCTTCTTCCGACCACCATCCCGGAAATTCTCGACAGACAAAGAAGGCACTTCGTTCTCCCAGCGAGAAAGGTCCACGATACAGAATGAAGGTTGAACGGCGATGCAAGTTTGGCGACCATAGCGCGTCGAGTGGTCGCGGTCGCTCCATGGTCCACCATAATGGTGGATAACCCGGCTGGGTCGCTTCTTTCCCGTCGTTTTTCACCCGACACCGGGTGATCTCGATGCGGCATCGCCGGTGAACCGGCTCAGAAGCTGCCACACTCGCGCAGCACGCGATTTCCGAGCGGCATCGGCGGACGGAAGTTGTTGATTACCTGAAACAAGCGGCATACAGGCGCCGGAATTAGGAAAACTGGGCCGTGATTCCGCCGATTTGGAATTCTTTCGCGGTCGGACGTTGACGCGGCGCCATGGCTAAAAATAAAACGAGAGAAAAAAATGGAAGGAAAGGGTGTGCGATGTGTCGCCAAGACGATGAATTTGTGGGGCGAGAGAAAGATTAATCGAACCGATGGAGAAGGTGTCCAGTGGGCGTTTTGTTCCGCCTTGGTTGACGTCGACGGGAGTTTGTGATCAATTTTTAGAAATATTCTTTGTTCGTTTATCGGGAGTCAGATTTAGTAAGTTTTGTTTTTTACACTGTGTAAAATCTCATTGACTATGAGACATTCGATAGAGTTCAATGTCGATGCAAGATTTTGATGTATTAAATGTAGGTTTTATGAAAAATTGTAATATTCGATTAAAATTCAACATCTATGCAAAATTCAAACATAGTAAATATTTATGGTGATTGTAGGACTCCTCCAATTTTGGTGTTAGGAAGCTCTGAAATGTTCCTACGAGTGATATTCCATGTTCTCGTCAATTTATCTGGCGTTGCTTATTTCACAATGTGCTTCGTAATGAATTAACAGTATAAAAAATGCAAACGTGAAACTGAATACACTTACCGCTCCATGGTTCTCATGGCACGGGCACTCCTCCCCACGGGAAAATTTACGTAAGTTGCGGAAGATGTTTAACTGATGATGAGACACCTCGATGCACTTCTTGAAAAGAATCCAAGTGACGCTCTCGTTGCAGGGTGGCGTCGTCAACGAGCCCAGATACGTCCAGTAGCCATTGTCATCTGGATCAGGAAACGGGAAACAAAATAAAATACGACTTTAGTTACAAAAATGAACGACTTATAAAATAAAAAACGTCGTAAAGTATTTCCAACGATAAGATCTGCCACCGCGATAAATGATGGACGCAGACGATAGAAAGCGCGGTCGTATGATGGATTGGTTGGCGTTTTTTGCGTTTGATATTTTAAACTGAATACTAATTTATTAATATGCAGAGTGTCGAGCGCGAGAAAAATTACGTAACTTCATTAACGTAATGCTTTTTTTAAAAAATTACGCGATTCATTATTGATACGATAATCTAAATAATGGTCATGACGATCGATCAAGATCGTCATTTAAAATATTCGAGACGTTGTTCATCATGTTTTCTCTTACGGAAGACAATAAATGAATTTTTAAAGGCGCCGTGGAAAGCTTGGTAAGCAAATTTCTATCGATTTGGAAAGGATCTGTCATGCGAAAGCTTCGTGTCTCGTTTATAATTTCCAATTCCCTTTGTGTAACCAGGTTCGCGTGGCATAAATGATAGCATAAACGATAGCACTGCTTTAAAGAGTTAAGCGATCGTGATTGGAAAGTAGGATGAAAATTTTAAGAGTCCTTTGCAACTAACTGGCGAGAGAAAAATAAGTTCTTGGACGATTTTTGTTTGACATTGGTTAACGGTGAATAATGGAGTTATGGTTGGTGAGTAATGGAGTGAATATAAAATTGACGATATTTTGATAGAATACTGACCAGGAAGTAGCTTGCTGGGATCAATTGGATCTGCGATTTCTACGACTTCGTTCTTGTGCGAGACATATGGCAACAAACGAGCGATCTTCTCCATTTCCTCGTGTGTCTTTCCCACCTGCAATTATAACGTTGCACAACACACTCCGTCAGTACGATCATCAACCTTTAATCTCTATTGTATACATAAATATTCATATTCTTAACCGAGTCGTATGATGTATATTTTCAAAAACCGACAGAAGAGAAACCTACATGTATCACTCTTTAATCAATTAAAAAACGAAATATTTTAATGTACGGTTCTGGAAATTGTAAGGAACTGATTCGGAATCTGATTAATATTATTTCACTCTCACACGGAATTTCCATTATGCTAACATTCTCGAACAATTTCAAAAACGAAAAATCTATGTAATTTCTACTAAAAAAAAAAAAAGCAACGAACGGGTGAAAACTTTTTTGGTTGAGAAGTTCAACATTTTTTAAAACGATATTTTGCATTATGATCCATTCTTATTTCGAGTTAAATTATCAATCATCTTACACGAGTGCATCTTCATCCTAATTCGTACACTGTTCTTTCAATGAAGTCAAAAGACGCCTAAATATTCATAGTGACGCAACGAGGAAAACTTCAGACGTTATATGAAACACAGTTAACAGCTATTAGAATAGCCGACTGGTTTTATCAAGAACAAGTTGGACGATCGTCGCCTTCCTGTCTCTCGAATTTAATTAAAGGCAAAATGCCTTTGGAAGATGATGTCGTTGGAAAAATGGCTGAACGAGGAAATAGAATTTCTATAGAGAAAATGTAGACAAGAATATACATTCAGCCGAGCGCAGCCGGTATTAATGGCCGTGCATTATCTAATGATCGTCGAATGTTTATCGCTTAGCAATAATATATACGAAAATTATGGCCTGTCAAAGTCTGTTAATATAGACCTAGCAAGCTTAAAGATTTTTTTCGAGCGTAATATGCACTCTGATCGCGATGAAACGTATTACTACGTACGTATCTATCCTCGATTGCTCTAGAACGATTCACGCTGTGCTCGATGCGCGAATGAAGGAACGTTCTTGTACTTGTAGAGCAATATATTAGGAAAGTTTCTACTGTGAACCTTTTTTAATTCATAGAACAATTTAATGAAACATTATCTGAGAATTATAGTAAAAGATAATATTAAACTTTCAAGGCCTTGGGGAAATGTTTTCAATTTATAGATAAATTTAATGGAATATTTTCTTAAGATTACGATAGAAAGATTTTAAATTTTTGATATGATATTTTCTTGGAAATTGATACGAATGAAGCTAGATTTAGCCAAGAAAATGTTCTATTCTAAATTTATAAAATGTTACACAGGAAGTTAGTTGCATAGGACTACCGGCACGTAATCAGCTGTAATAAATTTGAACAACTTCCGTGCAATATTGGCGGCCGTAAATAATCTGTTTGATTAAAATTCGATGAAAATTTCCAGCAAACAACGACTACTGTAAGCAATCGGTTGCACAATGTTACTTTTCGAATTGCCTCGCGTTATAACGTTCCGCAAATATTCTAACAACGATTGCGCAATCGCTGTGCGTAGTTTTTATGTGAAAATAATTCCGATTGAATATCCAAATCTATTTGTACACTTCTCGCACGACAAAATCTATCTCCATTCGCGGATCGTGCAAAGCGGAAGTCGCTAATTTAAAATCATTCGCTGCAATTCCTTTCAATGCTCCTTACCCATCTCGTCTCTCATTTATTTCATTTTAATTTTTATCTAAAATTGTCTAACGTTATTAATCCAAACGTGTTATATAAAAAAAAAAGAGTCGAACAATAAAGTGCAAAATTTTAATTGCAAGCGGAAAATATTATAATAAAATTAGCGGATACCGGTAATTGAAAATCGCGTGCATGATTTCCATTCGTCCTTGGTGGCGAGATACCGTACTGATAAAAAGAGAATTTCACTTCGTCTTTGAAATAACGGATGATTCGCTCTCGAAAGATTACGTAACGTGTCATCAAACAGTTGATGAAGCAGACCGCATCATTGTTACGGATTCTGCTTATGAGAGCTTACGAGCTTATTTAGAAGCCCAGACGACTATAAATATGGATACGTTTCTATGAATACGGTTCTATGCACCCGTAGAAAAAAACAGCACATAAACGGATTACGATCTTAAGAATCTGCCGTCGTGGCTTTGAAATATCGCTGACTTTGAAACAGGTATCACGCTATATTCTGACTCTGTTTTGTTTGATAACCGCAACTCTAATAATAGATTTTAATTGCTCAAATTCTGCCTTTGATAGGGAAATTTGTATATCTCGTTACCATTTGTTTTACTCGCTTATCGTATTTTTATTTTCTATGCAAGCCTCAATAGAAAATTAAATGTAGGAAAATGATAAAAATCGCGTTAAGAAAGATCCCCGCTCTTATAATTATTCTATCGTGTAAGCTAATATAATGAGGAAATTGACTTTGAATAGGCAAAATTTATAATCTCCCCTACACTTGTAACCATTAATAATCAACTTACGTTACATTAAAAAAATCACTGTTAACTCGTAAATAACGAGAAATTCGTAATTTCATAATTATCTTCATTTTTCCAAGAACTTCGTTAACTAATTATAGTTGTAGATACTCGAATCTAGTGTTACTTGTTTATCATCTTGTCATTTTCCTGATCTCAATTTTCATCCACTTGGCTATCGATAACAATTAAATTGGTAACTTGGCTTTTAAATTTGCATCTTATTCGTGGCGGGGAATAACCGAATTTAACAGCTTAACGTAGGTGTAGATATAAATTAAATAGATCAACGTAGCAAAGATACTTAGAGATCTAGAAAATAGTATCTAAGAAAATAGAGTATCTAGAAAATAGTGAAGAATGATTACTGACTTTGAGGAACACACCGAGGACCGCGAGGCCATCGGACGCTTTTGCAGCTTCCGCGAAGGTGTTGTATTTACTCGTGTTCCAATGCACCAGGTGCAACTGTAACATGAAAATAGTAAATAGAATACATCTGACAAAATAAATGATACTAATAAAATCTAATAAAATAAATGAAATGTATTTGTAATAATTTTTAGACAATGATATTTCTGCAGCAAAATTTCCTGTCGTTGTTGTACATTTATTTCTTCTTTTTCTTTTTTTACTTAAATTAGAAATTTAATCGATATCCTGTATTTTATATTTTATTCCAAACATTTTCCAGGAATCTTCGTCAACATCAACTGTAATCAAATGAAAATCAATCGTTTTCAAATATGTAATACAACGACAAAAATCACACGTCAGAGATTATTATGCAAATTTATTAAGCGTTGTGAATAAATTCGATATTGCAAAATCAACAAATGATCGATCTCCTGGAAGATTCGCATGCATCGTGTTCTAAGAAAAAACCAGTCTTCCGATATATTAACAATTTGCCTCGTGATGTTTGCATCACAATCTTAGTAGACCACGCTGGTCTTAGTTAGTCTCGCTGAATATTTATGACTTGAAATCACTACGAAAGAAAGATCACTAATGGAGTCATGCGATCGAGAAGAAAGCTACAAAGATAATGCTTTATGAATCATGGAATTCCGGCTGATTGTGGCAACAAATTTCTCAAATAATTCACAGATCATCATGTGGTTCTTGACGAAATAAGCTAACAGATAATTCATGACGAAACTAACTATTTTGTGATCAAACATTACAAAATACGTTTCTGGAAAATTGAACTATCTATTTATGATATCTTAGTTGACCAATATTAATTTTGAATTTTTGATCTTTTCACTTTGGTTTCTTTTGCTATCCTTAATATTGCTAACAAATTTAGTAACATTTAAAAAACCAAAAAGAAATTAAAATACAAGATTACAAATAAAAATGAAAGAATACAAATTTCGATCTTCTTTCTCTTCAATTTTTCTGTTTAATAAATTAATCGGTATTCTGTATACTCAAAAGGAAGTACATTGTCATCGATGCGCTCGAACCGCATCGAACATCGAAGTGAAGACGTGCACGGCAAACAAACGCGAGTCCCAAGCAAACATATTTCACACTACCGTTCGAGAATGCAATTGCAACCTCTTAACGTCGAAGCGACCGCCGCGTGTTTTTCTCTAACAATTAATCAAGAAAGAACTTCTCTGTTGCGCAATCGATGCCTAGTTCCTTGCTCCGTAACAACCGAAGGCATTTCTCATAAAGTTTAGGCTGACGAAGTTTGAACACATTTTCTTACGTAATTCTGTTCGTCATTTCCATACAAATGGCACGGACAATTATCTTAATTCTTCGGTTCCTTTGAAACAGAATACAAATGTAAACAATGACATGGTACGTAACGTTCTAATAAAAATTTACTTTAAAAGAAAGAAAGGAAAAACTTAATTAATCCTTTGTAAGAAAAATTTCATAGTTAACTGGTTCCTTTGAATTCCTAACGTCGTTATTGAAATAATCCTGAAGCTGTTGACATAACAAACGATTGTCTGACGCAGATAATATACACAAATATTCATAGATGATAGTTTAACATAATAAACGAATACTACAGAGAAGCGCTATGTTACATCTTTTATTTTTTATTACGTAAGAAAATAATTTTAAAATCCAGTACACTGTCGACTATTTCTATAACATCCAACCTATTATTTTCAACTTGATTAAATATTGCAATCTATCTATTCATGAATTTCTAAAATATATCACTTGTCATCACCGTTGCTTTTATTTATTTTTTATTAAAACTTCGTGGTATCTATTTTTAGAAGCTAGTCGTACATCATTGGACGCGTATTATCTTCGTCATCAAAATGTCATCTTTAAGTCATCAACTGATATAAAAATCAAGGAATTAATAAACATGAACTTATCGCGTTTCTACCATGGTAGCCTTCGTACGTTTCAGAACATTTCCAGAATTTCTAAAAGTGTAGGACACGAAAGAAAAAGAGAAAGGAAATTGGTCTGGAAAATAAATGATTCGGCTTAGGTAAAGAACACACGCAGCACGCATTGTGCTTTTAACGATCATATTAATTAGAAAACTGGTTATTGCTGGAATCTTTCTTCGACTCACGGACGACGAAGTGCACGCGTTCGAACAAGGTCGAATCGTAACCGTAAGAAGTTCGTACGAATCATTGTGACACGAATCATGCTCCTCGACAGTGAATTATTAACGATTCGCTTCGAAGCCAGACGCGCTGGTTGTTGAGAATGTTTAGAGAGCACGGTTAATCACCAATCCCACGTGCGTCCTTTTAAATTCGTTTGCAGGCGGCCTCTTCGTCTTTTGTCCGTGCACGGAATCGCAAATTACGCCGAACGATCTCGCGTTAAATCCCGTTGAAACGTATTTATTCCTCTCTCTCTCTATTTATATCATACATCGTGGGCCTGAATTCTAGAGGAAACAAAAGTTGTGGCAAGTGGAATATGTAAATAAATTTATCACAGTCGCATTTGTTGATAAAAATGTGGAAACTTGACCGTGGATATTGCACAGAGTCCAGGTATATGTAGTTTGTTATTCCTCTAAAATATCATTTTCGTCATAGATGAAACTATAAGAGACTTCTCTTGTTTCTTTAAAATTCATAAGTAAGATTTTAATTTCTCTCTTGTTTAGTAAATTCAGCATTGAGTCGATTTCCATTATCTGCGTGCGAACAAATAATACAGGATCTATTTGTATATTTGTATATTTAAAAACTTTATGAACTTTATAAAACGTGAGCTGTGGATGAATTACTGCGAAACTGCTTTGAAAATTTTGTGATTCTTATCCCGTTAACTAAATAAAACGAGTTGACCTGTCGTTCCAACTCAACAGTTACAATGAATATGTATATGAAACGTATAATTTATGTACCGTATCTGGTTGGAGTCGCTGTTATGGACAATTTTTCTACAAAAGTGAAGTAATCGTTTTTGAAATGAACTAACCTCTCCGGCGAAGGCCTGTCCATTCACAGTGTGTTCGGATCCTCTGGAGTCGCTACATCCCCAATGGCAGTGGTACTGTTCCAATTTGTAGACGTCGTCCATCAAAGGTCCGCCGCTCAAAACTGTAGAAGCATCGTCGTAATTTCATTTAAAAAAACGTAACCATGCTTGGTCATTTAAAAATCGAATCGTCATTGAACGACAGTGTAATCTTATCAGTAGAAAATTGCAGGAAGAAAAAGATACGTGAACCGATGCTAAGAAAAAAGAAATAAAAAACAAAGATAGCGAACCAAAGATGTAAATCATTCTCCTCTATTCTTTTGATCTCAAGTTTTCTCTTTCAAACGAACGTTGCATATTCTCTGAATTTATCTTTATCGTAAATTTATTACTCGATCCTTCGCCTCCTCCGAGAATATGTGGTAGAATTTTTCGACGAAACCATCGTGAACACGCGAAAGAATTCTAATATTAGTCCGTATTATGGTTTCGCGGTTGTGTAACGCGAAAACAGACGGCAGAAAAGTTTCCATCGTTTCCACGATGGCACTTGGAACGAACGCGGATCGTTTCAGCGCGTTGAATTACAGGATACGCTTGATTAGCCGAATTACAAGAACGATACTGGGGTCGTAAGGGGATAGAAACGAACAGAGAAACCCCACACGCGTCATAACCGCAAAGGTTAAAGAAGATTTATGGCGAGCGGGTCAGAGTCGACGAACTCTCGAATCGAATAGCGTAGCTTCAAACTGAATAAACGATCACCTGCTTCGATCCTACAGCGAGAGTCAAAAGTGAGTATACGTGTTGGAGTACAATATTGATTTTCCTAAACACTTATTTACGTTTCTCTTTTATTATTAATTTGTATTTCTAGGTATTTTGTGTCTAGACTGTGGACTTTTATGCATTTACTGGGACATTTGAAAACGCAAAGTTGAACAGAACGCGTATAATACGAAAAGTATTACAATGCTTTCTACGATATTAGCTACCTTTTTAGTTACATTCTTAAAAATATGAATTTCCATAAAAATCCGTAGTCTACGTCTTTAGAATCAATTTTCAATTTGCGTAACACACGCGTAAGAATATTTGAGTAAATGCCGTGCCTCCCGGATGTATACTCGCTTTTGATTCTCACTCTATACCTGTCTGAGATATTTCAATGTTCATTGCCGTGTTCCCTTAGCTTCTATGAAACACCGTATAGAGATTCTATCTTCCTATTTGTTCGAGTATAGAAATCCTATGGTAGTAACCAGTGTTGTGTAGTAAAAATGTAATTGCGAAAGTTGCTTGAATGGGAATGTCACAGAAGAGGTATCGCGATGAAGTCATTAGTGGCACAAAGCTGGTGGGTTCGACAAAGTTTGCAACAAGATAATGAATAGCCATGGTGAACAACAACGAAATAACAATGGTCGATTTACATTCGAACAAAAGATAAACGGATTCTTGTATACAAATGTATATCATTCTTAACGCATTCGAGACTGATAATTTTTAAGTACAAAACAATCTAATTAAGATAACGATAAATATCGCATATTATGTCACGTATTATTAATTCAAATATATACAAGATATTTAATATCTTCTTTCTTCGCTGATATAATTCACTTGTATGCACTCGTTTTATCCACAAAAAAGCATAGAAATTTTGTTAATTATTATTAATATTAACACATTAATGCTATTGCCTTGTTACGACCCTAATCTTGTCAAAGTACGATCAAAAAGCGTATCGAGGAACGATCAGTCCATTAAATTTTGAAATCCTTAATGTGATGTTAAACTTTCGTACTATTCCCAAATTATTGTACCTTCAAACGAGATTCACATCTTTATTGCTCCTAAATGACAACGAAACGATTACGCAGGACCTAATAGTTCGTCGAATAAAGGGACACGGTTATTTCCAAAAGACAGACACGTGTGTGTTTGCCAGATTGTTTAAGACGATTTGTCGTCGTTAATAAAAATGGGCCACGGTGTATCGATGGTATCGGGTCATCGATTCCCTGGAACTTTGCTCTATTTTCATCGTGTGGACGTTTCGTTCCTGCCACGTATGAGCACGCATAATGCGTCACGGCACGACCGTCCTCGTTTCGAACATACCTCGCAAAGGTAAAAGCCTGCTCGACTGGCACGAAACTGCTGTCGAAGCGTTCGAGGAAAACGCCAATGACCACGATTCACTCTACGCTCGTTCCACGACTCTTCTCTTCAATTATAATTAATAAAACCCAAGTATAATTTGTCTTTCTTTGTTATCTTGCGTTTCGTGGCGAGCAACTCGTTCGAATACCAGCGTCGATTGACAATCTTTGATTCGATCGCTTTAAATTGCTTTGATTATTTCCGAATTACTCAAGCAGGGAATAATCATCAATTTTTTGTAAAATAATGGATAACAAGTTGATAAAAGTAAGTAAAATATGGTCACTGATACATCATCCTGATATTATTATTATATTATAACCCTGTTGTTTTATGTCAATGCATATTAGAGCAAATAGAAATTAATTGAAATTATTTGCTTCTAAAACGCTGACACATAGGAAAGTGAAAATTACCGAGGCCATTGGAGACGAAGATTTATCTCGAATACAGTTTTTATCGTTTCAAATGTCAAACTTCCCTATATCTTGGTCTGCACTTTTACTTCTTCGATTAACTTAACTCAGCTCTATCCTTACGTGATCGAATGTTTTTATACAGAGAACAATTACATGTTAAACGATTATCCGAGCACACATGTAGTGGCACAGGAAAATATTCGAACGCTCTCGGATTACTTTCAAATTTGACCAACACGATCATGACACTCGTGTCTCGTTATACAGTTAATGCACTTTCGAAGAATTTATGCATACGATACACGCAATACGTGCATAAAATATTTCGATAATAAATGTCGAAATACTTTCGTGAGCCAGTGCATAGAACGTCAACCTGTATACCAGCTACTTATCGAATTAATAACAAGTATATAAATTGCAATCTATTCGATCCTGTACTTAAGGTGTAATATAAGTTTCAACTGGTGATTTCTTTCGCAAAAATTGTTTTTTTCCTTCTTTATTTTTTCTCTTCGCTCGTGATAATCTCACCAGGTTTTCAATACCATAGATAAGAGGGTTAATCGTGGTAAAGCATAGAATAAAGTTTTACGACCGCGGGATTTACGATGTTGATGACGAAATGCAAACGTAAGCTTTTCCTCTGACGGGTTCCTGTTAGGCGAACCGGCTCTCACAGTGTCGGAAATGGACGATTAGAGCCACGTTTCGTGGCCCTTGCATGCAACCAATTAGCTTCTAGCCGCGGTTAACGCTGAAATCTACTTCGAACTGCTTCAGATTAAGTCCGTCGCTCTTCATGGACTAATATTTGGGTCATCGTGATGAAAACAGCATCGTATACTTGCTTTGTCAACAGCTGGATCGATTCCAGATTCGAATTAATATCAGCCAAATGGAGGAAATTGTCGTCCACTGGATTCTGTGATATTTCTATTTATTGTCTGATAAAACGGATCTTTTTAATGGAATTCGAATCGAAGGCTAAGCCTGCAAGAATTTTAATCGAGATAACAATGTTTGGATATTTCCTGGAATTTTAAAATCTTGTTGCTAAGACATCAACGACCATTCTTTAAAATCTAACGCTTTCTCAATTGTTTGTTTTAACCGAGCGAAAATTACAAAGAAGTCAAACTAACGATTACAAATGATAATTAACGTGATAATTCTACTTTTCAGAATTTTCGGAATTTTTTCTCTTGAAGAAGAAGCTCTGAAGGGGAAGTGTTAAAGGTTTCGATGGATTTCACGATCCAACTATCGAGAAAAGGTTTCTTCTTACTGAATCTTTGGGAAGGGGAGATATTTGCATTCGTGGTCGATCTGCAATTCAATGCTGCGGATCGAAATCGTTCTCACGGCGTGTCCCAGGCTTTTCAACTAACGAACGACTTCTTAGTTTCGCATTTAAATGCACGAACGAACGACACGGCACGGCACGCCGCGTTTCTTAACCCCGAAACCACTCTTTTTCCATCCGCAATGATAAATAATATTGGAGTCAAGTAGCGATACCGCGAGCCAAGTCCGTTCAACTACTTTACAATCATTCGTATGTTATCTACATGATTAATACGAAATGACGAACGAATTGACATTTTTTATCCTATCTTCTCAATGGACGTTCGTCTATCTTATTTTATAACCCGTTTGAAAGGTCTCATAATCGAATTTTATCCTTATACGAAAGTTCTAGCACACTTTCAATCGCCGACGCAGATTTAGTCAAATCTTGACCGACTTCTCTGCTAATAATGCTAAATGTATTAAATACAATTATATATATAATTATATATATATTTTGAATTATATTGAATATTCAATTAGGTATGATCCATTTCGTTATATTTCTCTTATTATATTCGTGCACAATTCAATAAACTAATATAAAACAAAAAGCATTGTGTGTCTATTATTTCCTTATAAAATGAAAGAAACTTTTCGGACAACCTAATATATATATATAAACGAAATTTACGAAAATTGTGTTACGATGATTAAAAAGTGACGAACGACAATGCGCGTATTCTTCTAAATTTCTACGCTGAGGAGAAAAGGGTGGATGAATTTATTAATAACCGAGGAGTATTTATACAATGAAATTGAACTCTGAAAATAATGAAAAATTCAGAAGAACGTGATCTAAAATATTACTCGGATAAAATTACATTTTCTGAGTGCTGTTTAATCATTCTAAAGAGACTCATTGACCCATTTTAATTCTTCTTAATTATGAATTATCCTAAGTTTATAACCACTTAATGTTCCTATTCCGTATTAGTATCTACTATTATGTTCCAATCTTGACACTTAAACGTACTCTATTTCGTTGTTAGTTTCAATTTCACTCCAATCACAAGCTAAGAATAAACGTAGTTTTGGTCACGCACGGTACCTATCTGTATCTACATATACAAGTTCTGAAAGGCAATGGCCAATTGCTCGATGCGATAAGTAGCTTTCTCGGATCGTTTCGTGGAAAATGAATATAAACTTACACGTGCCCTCGCCGTCGGTGTCCATCCGCCAGCAATAACCCGGATTAACAAGTTTCCGGGAAGCGGTTGCCGGATACTTCCATCGCAGGGGTTTGCTACTCAAAGCCTCGTGATCCGATTCAACTCGATCGGTTTCGATATTCACGGGGCTCTGCCTCGATCCTGCCGCCATTGGGAATTTCGATACCCATGTGCTTGGTCCTGTAATCAAAAAGTAAATTATATTTGCTTTAGTTGAACAACGTGCTTTGGGTGGAAAATGCAGCAAAGGCCGGACTCGAGAGATTCTTACCAACAGATCTCCTTTGCGTTTTACGATTGAGCGTTGTGCATAAGCGATTTAAACTAGAACTCAGTCGTAGTAAATGTAAATAGCTAAGGATAATTAGCTGCTAGATACAGGCACGTGCCACTGGTCAACGTACTATACAAGATTTACTTATTTTCTTAGTACACAGAATGTAAATAACCCGGGAATTAAGAGAAAATCCAGATTGATAATAAATTAGCATTTACTTTCATTTGAAGAAGACGTGAAAAGAAGAAAAGAATGATATTTTGTCCGATCATGTTATTAATTGTTTATCTTTAAAAGTCGCGTGCTTGGTCTTATAAGAAGACTATGAATTAGTATTTTATCTCGTTCAATCGTATTATGTCAGTATTTCAGATAAAAAGACAAAGCGATCTACGTTGGTACTTCAAAGTGCTTGATTAATTGAATATTTTAATATTATCATAACATAAGATATAAGATATATAACATAAAAATAAAATATCTGAAAAAAACTGAATCATTTGTATCGTTGTGTATTTAATACACAATTGGATTTTTATTAGTCATTTACAGTGTGTACAAGATGATTGTACAGTTTGTATTTTTATGACATAGTAGACTAGACTTTATGTGCATACATAATTCTGATTAGATAAAATATTAAACGAATATCAATCGTGTGATCTCGTTAATGTTTGCCAATCTCGAGGCGTCATTTCTTAAATATCCTGTACAATCTTCATTCGTAGCATCGTAATTCTCTTTTTAATTGGAGATTAATTCTATGCGAGCTTATCTTCCCTCGTGAAATGCAATGTTTTCCTTTTTCTTCGAATAAACGCTTTCATTATCTCGCATGAAAAGCGGTAAAACAAGTGTTTCCGGAAAAAATGTTTAATTTTTTTCGTGTTCTCTTCTTTTTGAATGAATATTTTTCTCTCATTTCACGCAAGAAAGTGTCAGAATAACATTTGTCAAGCAAATATGCGAGACAGACTTAACATCTCCACAGCCCTCCAAGATCCAAAATCGACAAAAACTTAGAGAACGTAAGAAAAAGCTCGTGACATGGGAAGTCATCCGTCATATCTGTAATCCCCATGAGTTTTATACCCTTCCTTAATCATTTTCACATAGATAATAGGTTTTAGCGTGCTGACTCTATAAATAATCCAGTCGACGTGGTGTGCGTTGCGAGCAGCGTTTTAATGATATTGAAACTAACCGAAACGCAACCAGACGAGATATTAGAATTATCAAACGTTATGAATATTTAAGGTTACAGTGTGCCACAAAGTTTTGCGTTACGCTCAACGTAATGCATTGAATACACCGGCTCGTGAAGAAGCTGAATCGATGCTAACGACGTTGAAATTGGTTACGCTTACGGGATCGTAAATAATTAAAATAATTTATCGATTTACACGAACGATCCAAGAGAAATGTTCCTATTAGTCGTAATAGAAATTTGACGACTCGCGGATAAAAGGATATCGATCGGAATGAAACATATAGTGGCTGATAAAATTATTCAAACATTTATGGATACCCATTCTGAAATTTGACTAGCTAACGTGCACGACACGACTATCATTATATTGGCAAAGATTGGTAAATTTTGAAACAAAATTGAGAATACATAATAAGCTTCGATATTCAATGGGACAATCTATAACACTAATCGTAAGTTTCGGACCATTATTCGTGCTGTATATTAACTTTTTACTAAATACGTGTTTACAATAAAATAACAATCGTATGCCATTAATGGCATAAAGTTTCGTGCAACAGGTATAATATATTCGTAAAAGTTTTCCACAATAAATGGACGAACACTTTCCTTTCTATATCTACTAAAAATTACTCCTTGGTGGTTGGCGCAATAACAGAAGTGCAATTAACACCTCCGATATTATCCTATGTGATAGTATAGATCGATAACATGAGTTTAATCGTACTTGTGCAGAAGCTTTTCTAGTTACTAGTTCGAGATAACGTTCCAGCCACCAACAATCTTTCAAGAGTAGCACATGGAAGTTTTCACTTTTTTTTTCTATGTTTTTTCAATCAATGCGATGTTCAATTGCTTACGTTTATCGTTGAATAAATACCGACGCTATGGGACGACGATATATTTTTTAAGCGTAATTATCATATAACGTCGGTTAAAAATAAGTGTAATCAATGTTTCTAGTATTTTCGAAGCTGTTCTTTCTTTCTTTTTTGTGGGATATCGCTTATCGGTAAAATAAATGGTCTTTTTAAAGCAATAAACAGTCTTGTTTCGATAGGTCGATCGACAACAACAACGAATTAATGATAATGGCACGCGAATAACAGCGCTCGATTGTGTAATAGCGAGCGCATCAAAACAGCCTGTGTTGGTCCAGATAATCGAGGTAAATTATCGGTTGATTTAAGACACCCGTTATCACGGACGCATGGGTCACGTGCCATTGCATAAATCTCGTTCAAACGTTGACACGCGATTCCGATATTGCTCGTGATAAGGTTGCATTCTTAAGCATTTCCCGTCCTTCGATTACACATACTTAGAATACCGATGTAATACCATGAATTATACATGGAATTTGCAAATAATTATTATTTTTTCCACCCCTTTTTACAGATTGCCTCTCAGCTGACAGGTCTGTATCAAATATAGAACGATTCTGTTATTGATACACAGGCAACTATAGTTATATTTAGAGTTGTCGATACTTTCGAGATATAAATAATGAGAAAAACAACGATAGATAACAAAAGATAGAAAAAGATAGAAAGATAGAATCGACTGTCGATAAGCATAGAGAAAGAAATTTCGTTTAAGTGTTTGCCGAAGCACGACATATCATTATCAATGCTAGCGACTAGCAGATCGTCGACATTTGGTTACAATTAGCACGCAGTCGAGCGACACGTACGAACCAATGATTGAACGAAGATGATGTTCGGTGATGGATAGGTCAAGGAGGCTCGTTTCGTGTCAAGATCGTGTAATATTACACCACGATACTTTTATCGGCAGATTTTGTAACAAACATGATTTAAAAAGAAATTCAGTGCGGCGCAAGTGAACAGAGCACCCAAACTATGGAGTTTTCGTTCGAAAGAAAGTAACATCATCATTGGATATTAATATATCGATGTTGGATTGTTATAATCGAACGTGACGCATTTTTCTTCCTACTTATAGGATTTTATGAACACGGCTCCAACCACAGTTTCAATATTGAAACGATCTTAGTGACGTGCCGCATCCAAAATGCGTTTCGCGTGACTCTTACGCTAGCGAGTCGCACTTGGCGAAACTGTATAAACATCACATATTATAATCAGATCAGAATATTACGGAATCAGTTGAACTGATCATGTATTTCCATCTATTTGTCTATTTTTCATTAAATAGTCATGGACACTACTAATTAAGGAATTAACGTCATCGAACAAAGTTCACGATATCAAGCCACGAGTTCTTTATTTCTCGTTGCAATATAACGTTAAGTACGCGAGCAGTTAATTATTCTCGAAAAGTGTGAGCATGATCGTGTGTTCGTTTGCTCTGCAGCGAGAAAAAACACAGCTGTTCCGTGCACACATTCCTCTATCGCACGTTAGATTTCAGCGTGGTTCACAGCTGCGGAGCAGCACGTGATGATGACATAATGGGCGCGCGACGTAACCGCGATTATGCTCGGAACGCGCGATATTGTCGCGCGCCATTAATTTGCAAAGTGGCCCTTATAACCCCATAGACCGTGACCGCCGGTTTCTTCCAATTTCCCGTGCATTTGCACAGCGTATTCTCTGAAAAATGTTTTCTCTGAAAACTGTTGACACATATCCTTATTCTCCATCAAAGTCTCCTCTTATTTTCTGTCTTTTACGTTTTCTATTTTATTTCTGTAATATCGAATTTTTAATATTCCTACCTTCCACCAGATTAATATACCTTCGATCTAATTAATCGATACATAAGCAGCATTGTGCATTATACGAAAGAAGAAACTGAAAGGAACGTTCGGTACGTAAAAATTGGACAAGCGAATCGAGTCGTTCGGTGTGGAAAAATCTTGAAGAAACTTTATTGCGTGTACGTGATCGATGTTAAATCGTAGCGTGAACTTGTGAGAACGGCGCGATGGAAAACTGTTCGATGACAGTTGTAAAAGAGATACTGATACACGTGAACCAGTTTACGTGGGTGGAAAGTGATATAACCGGTTACGAATTCTGGTTTAATAACTCCGTCCACTTGCTACGTTACCGTATAAACATGCTGTAAACTGTCTTCAATAGTCGAACAATTCTCAAGATACCAACTTTCCAACGATACTATAATTTTACTAAAACGATATTAAAATGGCAAGAAAATGAAACCCCTGATAAAAATAACCACTTCAATTTGAAAAAAAAAATTCATTATGCAGTTTCAAGTTTCCAAAATAATAATTCATCATGGTGTGAGCGTTCGTCGCGTCTTCCAGCCATCTGAATGCACAATTCGACTCACAGTCTCTTCCAAGCTCGTTGAGAATCTCATTGATCGCGATCACAAAGGCCGCCGCGCTTCAAGCAGAAAAACATCTCCTCGAGGTCGTCGAGATCTGCTCGAAGGTTCGTTCAACCTTGTCGAAGACACAAGGCGAGCGTAAACGCCGCATCCCGATCACTGACTACGGTTTCTCGGCGAATTTCACCACGGACCTTGCACTCTGACCTTCTTTATTTTTAGTCCCTTTTCACCGAGACCATCTCGTAAATCGCGACACGAAACAGCAACATCGTCGTGCAAAGAATCAAAGAAGTCGAAGAACGTTGCAGGAGGGTCGAAGAAATCTCTGCGGTGGAAATTGAGTCAGATATCGAGTTGAATTAAGATCTGTGACGCTTAAACTACTCAGAATTAGTAAATAATACAGCGTGCTTTTCTTTATATAGGGAAAATGCTTCTAACATTCATTCCATTGCTTTTTATTAACTGATATTGACACTTTTAGAGTTTAGCCTTGTTCTTGCCGTAGTTTAGCGTACACAGCGGAAACTAGAAAGTTGAAAGTCGGTGAACGTTGCCATTGAAATTATTCTTGCAGCCGCGAGGATTAACCTTCCTTTGATTACGTGTTAAACTATGCGTGTAACTTCTTAACGAATACGCGTGCACAACAATGCCACGCCTTCTACGTAAACCGGATGAGAAAAATGACGCATCGCATCTTCCTGCTTGCTCCATTGTGTGCCATATTTAACGGCGCGTCGACTTCGTGCGACGACTCTAAACAGACCTCAACTAATCAAGCAGCCGTTTTAAACGCGTAATTCTCATTCCTCCATCGTGTTAATTACCATGTCGTTGATCATATTTAGAAGATTTAAGAACTATTTAAAACCAAGGCTCGCTTACTTCTCTGTGTATAATCATGATTCATGGTTGAATATAGTTGCTCGATGACATCATAGATACATACATATTATTCTGTAAAAATTTATTTTATAAAATTATATATCTTATCTGAACGAAACCTGTTACGTATCGATGAGCACAGAAGGGAAACTGAAAAATCGATATACGACACGCGGTGTCTATAACGCGATCATCGATCTTTCAACGATTCGTTTCGTTCGATCTCTTTTCATCTTCCTATTTAATTTGGGTTAAACTTATCGAAAGGAGTCGCAGGTGATAGAAAAAAAATTCCTCGTCGTTAAAGCTCCATTTTATCGAGACTCTTTGAAAATTACACGATAATCTTGTCGCGTGATTTGCGTCGGTTCACGGTAATTACTTACATTGTTCATACTATTTTCCCGAAACGATCGGTTTGGAATGTGCAGGTTGCGGAACGAGGCAATAAATTGCGAAAAGCTGGCGGTACTGCAAGGTAGTTTCTCATAAGTGTGTTTCTGAAGTTTGCAAGCGCCGATCGCGCCGGGTTAACGAGAATCATTAATGGCTGCCCTGCAGCGGACTATGACACGGTGTAAATGAAAAAGGGGCAAGCAGTTGCGTCGACGCGGGAACGCCGACCTCGATCCTTCTGTGTCGAACGAAATTCCTGTTTGACCCGAATTTCACGCTAACTATGACGAGGAACGAGGGAAGAAGAGAAAGAAGAATAAAGAAATAAGAAAAAAAAAACAGTACTCGTACGGATTTCAACGAAGGCTTCAGGCTCGTCACGATAAAAAATGATCGTGTCGAAAATTTCTTTCTCACCTGGCGTACAACGCAACACGTGTCCGCTATTAAAAGCGCGCGGTAGAAAACTTTTCCTTGCTTTCCGCGAGCTGCACCGTTTCCAACACCTATCTTTGATCTCGCTTCTTAACTTAAACGCGATACTCGAACGTATTACGTACTTAAGTCTAGTCTAGTACCTGATTACGTATACGTACCGACGATCCTTCTTTTCTTCATCCTCTAGTTGTACGTATAATACTTATCGCGATAGAACTCCGTTTGTATAATCTTGGTAGCAGACAAATGAATCGGTGAATTGCGAAACGATACACGTTGAATGCGGTGTTATTTTATACATTTGAAACGTAGAAAAAAGATTATTCGTATAATTACATATAAATGAACGTTTATCTGAATCAACGTGAACGCGTTTAAATTGAAACAGTATTATAAAAACAATGGCAATAATCGATATTTATTATCTATTTTGCAAAATATGTGTAAATGTGGTTGTTGGACTTTTAAAGTCCTTCAACTGATCGATTTAAGTAGTTGTATCATAAAACAGGACTCCGCTTGATCCTTCCAACTTCCTATGATTTTTTATTCGCACAAGTAATAGGAGTCGACATGTAGGTAAGCGAGTTGAACAATAGCAAGACTTCGTTTGACAAGACATTGCCTAAAATTCCATCCACTAAATTCTACCGTGCTTCGAAACGGACCCAAGCGAGATATTCGAATCCTTCGCGAACACAACTCTATCAAGCCGCTATTTCTTAATTTCCTCTATTTCGTTCAAAGTAAACGGGATCCGTGTACTTACGTAACTACGGCGTATCAAGAAGTTGATAAAAAGTGGAAACTATAAGACGAAAGAATACTAATTACATCGACACCGGTAATAAATCATGAGATCGATATAATCGCGCAAGATAATCGGCATCGTTCATTAATTGCTTCGAAGGACAATAACGCCGCGGTCTTAGACAATGGTCTCGATAGTGTAACTTCCGGCCGTGATCGAATATCCCGCTACAGGGTAGTAAATATTCGAACCGATTGCCATTTCTTGGGCGAATCGCCGGTACACGGTCGGAAAGCCAAACGACTTAATCGGCGATCTGCACGCCGGCCAGGAATTTATGCAAATCACGGTATCCGCCAGACTTTGCGATTGCACTCGCGCCGGTTCAAAGATAGCGCTGACAAATTGGCCCCAGATTAAGGGCATTTCGGAGAGGCATGCACGGTAACCGGGTAAGGCGAAACGAAACTGGGTCTGCGACCCCCAACACGCGCTTTCGTCTAACTATACATTTCGCTTCTCGTCCTCTCTCGACTGTACTTCCATCCATTCCAGGTATGCAAACACGTCGATATCGTTCCGATTCATTCGATATTGATATTTAAACACGCGTTAAGTGGCCAAACAGTTTCCACTTCCAGTTTATTCCGCATCGATCGTTATAACTCTTGCTCAATGAAAAACCATTAGGACGAAGCGACTGGAAGCGAAGGATTATGGTTTTACAGTGGCTTACGAACGTGTTTAAATACCATTTTCAATTTGTGATATATATCAATCGAGTCGTTATTGTATATTGTGATTTGAAACGTTAATGGTCTTTTTGTTTGTTAGAACGAAAGGAAAATAATTATTAAAATATATCGAAGTTCATCAATATAATGGATAATTGTTTAAATACTCGTGTGATCTCTGCGAATAATATCGTACATATTATATGAATTCTTGATTTGTTCCAAGCTCTATCGGTACAATAATGTAGTAATTGAGTCTCATTACAGCTAATGACAAAATTAAAAAATGTTTTCTTCCATACACGTGATATATCCATAGAAGATCTGTATATATATTCGAATATATTTACGAGCCACGGTATGCAATTATGGAAAAAGGGATTCTTCCAGAAAATAAAGTTTGTTTTCTTTGATTATGTTCCTTGGCAAATGTTTCCAAGTGAAACGTGTTAATGGACGTTAACGTATCGCGACTCGCGCGAAATACAAAATTAGAACGTAAATCTCGCCAGTGGCTTCACCGTGGCGGGAAATTTTTCACGGTAAATATTTGTCAGCTCAGGCATGTTTTTTCGACGATCTATTTACGATGTTTATTTACCCAATTTAGATCACGTCGCGCTGTGTTACACCACTTCCGCGCCTCGTTGCGCCCGACATTCATATTTAATTATTCATTGCACATAACACAGCGATATACGTACTCGATCGTGTATATGTTTCATATTCTGGCGTACGATCGGCTCGATAAAGGTTGACGCGTGCCATGCGATCTTTCACGATACAATTACATCGGTAATAACAATGGTCTTCGAGTGCTTCGTGCTCATGACCCTCTCAAATTAAATATGGTACAATAGTGCCACGTTAAGTGGCCGAGAGTTTGCTTCGTTAACTAGCCATCGCTATCCCTACCAATTCTTAGAATTGAACGGAGACTCTAAACCCTCTATCAACTAATTTATCAACTAATGATATTAATGAAATGATCACGTCGAATTCGAACCCATCAAGCACCATCGTTGCCTTAATGCAACGTTTCATTCGTAACATTCTTTGATCAAATGCGAAAAGGAATCGCAAAAATTTGCTCCAGTTTTTTCGTCCCTACTTTCGTCAACTATTAAGTTCGATTAATTTCCTCGCTACTTCTCCTTCTATGTACATCCACAATTTTATGAAGTTTGGCGAAATTGAAGTATTGCGTGATACCGTGACGAGATCTATTTTTTTTTCAGATTATAAAACTTTTTTAGCACCTGCAATTTGTATAGCGGATTTAACGTATCTGTTATTCTAATACATTTCGTATCGTACATCTTGATAGAGCAACTCAAATAACTTACTTTACTTACGTTCTTTAGCAATGTTGCAATGTTTATGCAATTTTGTCCTCAATAAAAACCCGATTTCCTTCAATTCTGTCTCTTTCATCCTTCATCCTACGATATCTCGCATTCAACGAAGCAGAGAGTACGTACGCCAGAACCATTCGTACGAACTCCATTTATACTCAATTTTAGTTAACGTCTGATTAATCTGAATCTACTTATCTAAACGTGAACACGTATTACTAGAACTGAGAGTGACGGAATTACCGTCCTCCTATTACATCGACCCCAATTATACGAACTATTTATCCTCTGAGAAGTTCATATAAACGTAGATCAATTCAAAATCTCCTACGTTCGTATCTCCCTCGATAACTGACCGGATAAAATCCCGACCCGTGGCCAAGTATGCACATACCGCTGTATTTGACTACACAAATACAAGAACCTCGCGTACAAGTTGTGCGTGTTCGTGCCTCGTTACCAGCGAACAACGTGCTCTCTATTCTCGCATTATGTTTACGTGTCTACGACTAGCATACTATACGACACGTTTTAACACGGTTTATGGTTATATCTGTGGCCGGTAGCGAAGTATTGGTGTGCACGATGCTTTCGAGTACACTCTAGGCTGGTCAGAACGATACAGAAAGTTGCCTACGCCCGCCGACGGAGAACAGGTGCATCGGCCTGAAGCACAACGAGGAAAATTATTGATTTTCGTTTACCTACTGAGCCGGTTGGTGTCCCGTGCTAGCATGGCGAATGCAACGCCGTCCCTTGGCACGACTGGGACGCCCTGCATTCGAAGACAATGGCCTTAGGTCAGTGAGCCTGGTGCCATCGTGACACCGTGAAAATCGAACGTGCCCCAAAATGGGAGCTGACTTGTTATCACCGACCGAACAGTAACTTTCTCCTCACTTATTTCAACTTTCTGTTAGCATTCCGCGTAAACGGCATCATCGACGATGTTAAAAAAACGATCGTTGAACTAATCGATTCTTTTTTAAGGCGAAGAAGATATCAGCTACATCGATGTAGCATATATTTACAATGCAAAATTGCTAACCTGTTTGCCTTGTAGTTGTAACCGGAGGCAGTATTATGTAGATTATAAATTAAGAAGAAAGCCACGATATAAGACAAATTGATTAAAAAATTAGTCAAAATCGAAACCATGGTAATTCGTTGTTATGCGAATCTTTGCGCGCTACGATGTGTTTTTGCTGGGATCTTTGAAAAACATAAAATTGCGTTCATCGTACGTGTTACGAAAGATACAATCGATCTATATAGTATCAGATAGATCAAATACACTTTGAACGAAATCACAGTCGAAAATGAATAGCGTTTGACGATATCTGTGTACTAATTTTTATTTATTACTTTTAATGTTGTCTATGGCATTAAAACACTGATATGATTCTATCTAATCGCTGTGATTCACGAATATGCACAGTTTTTCGTAGACGCGTGTAATATTTTTAATTAGCGTGATTGATACAGGTAGTATTTATATTAGATTGCAATCTTTTTTTTTATTAGATAAGCAACAAAGGGAAAAAAGATTAATTAGCGAGGTAATTTAACAAAATGACAAAATCACCACAATGGAATAATACTGTGTTGTGAAATACTGCGGAGATCGTAGTTCTTAGCAATAATAGAACAATCGCGAGATTAAACAAGAAAAACGATAAAATTATTCATCGTTCTTCGTAGAAACACAAGCGTGACTGATTTTTGTAATAGTTCAAGAAACGTTAAAAATATTACAATATAACACAAAGAGAAACATTCTTGTAAAACATTTATGACGGTGTCTCCTCTATGTGCGTTTTTCTTCCCTCCAAGTCTTTAAGAAACTATTTTTACCAAAGTAACAGGCGCGTTTTTCTTCTTCGAACATAAAAAAGTCAGAGATTATGTTACACCGTTCCTTCGCGAGGAATGCAAGGTTGATACAGAAAACAAAATATTTTTAGTCATCAGTCAGAAAAGCGATTATAGATTATAGAATAATAATAGTTAACGATACGTAGCAATTGTAATCAATAAAAGCGTTTAATTTTTAATACGCTACGTTTATTGGAAAAGTATAAAATATAAAAGAATGCCGGGTAGATCTCGAGAATTGAATCGATCAAGCGAATCGATAACCACGCGTCAACTCTCACTCTCCGTTGCAAGATTTATGGAATTCCTAACGGATGTTACAAACCATAGAAAAAGAAAGGAACGCCGTAAACGAGCTTTCAACTAAACAGATTAAAGTACATGAGATAAATGAAATATAATTGAATAAATGAAACATAATTTTTAAGGTTAATGAGGATTTTATTTATTACTCGATTACAGCTATTCATATTCTTACGGCCAAACCTAAATAAAGATTTTTATTTCGCCCTAAATATTTTAACGAGTAATTTGTATACTCGATGCATTTTCATCAATTATGTATATTTCTTTTACAGCTTTCGATCTCCCATAAATGCATTAATATCGTTAGCCCACTCATTATTTTCCTTATTTTGACACTGTACCGAGGAAATAAGCTAAAAGCTGAATATTTTACCGGTCGATGTGAATAATGCACGAGCATTCTAATGTAAATTTAAACGTGGAAAGCAATGTACTGTCACAACAGCTTATTCCTGCCCTGGTTGCTGCAACGTTCATAGATAACCAAGAAAAAAACTCACCATTTTGAACAGAGTAGTCCCATTCGCTTTTGTCGGCCATCTCGCTGACGATCGTGTTATCGAAAATTCAGGTCCGCGAAATTAAGATCCGAGTAGAGTTTGTTGCCGGTCGTCTTGCCTGCTTGTGATTCTTGATAGATCGAAACACGTCACTATATCGCGTTTTTATTTCGATTTACCGTATCCACGAATCGTACAATCCGGCGAGTTGCTGATCAGAATCACTACCGATCGATTTGAACTCGGAACGAAAATCGAGAAACGATTGTCAAATCCACCGATCGTCGACTAACTTCAAATTTCTTCCCGACTTTCGTTCTGCATATATTTCTTATACGTGCACGTACGAATTATTCGGCTACACGAGCATTGGATTGTACGAAATCGTATTTTGTAGAAGGCTTAAGAAAATTGTTTGTTTCTAGGAAAAATCGAAGAGAAAAAACCACTCGTGACACCTCGGTTTATCCACGAATGCGACGCCGGCCGGTTCACCACTGGATTTTATACGCGAGTCGATCACGTGACTCTTACTATGGAAAAGTAAGCGTCTGCGCATGCGCTAGTAAATGTTTACACGTGCATCGCCGATCCCCCACCGCACGCTACCTTAAGCACGTGCTTCGTTATATTAGACAACACGGACAATATTCGCAGTTTTATAATTTTTAGACCAACAATTTAATTTATAATGTTATAAATTTATAGGATTGGATCTAAGAGATTAACTCGATAAAGTTATGGATACGGTTATGATTTGAAATTTCGTTTGAACATTGACAAAGAGGCGGACGATCGAATTGGCCGCGTTTGTTCGCCAATACGAGTTCGCACTGCGAGGAGGCAGTAACTAGCGACTTAATGCCTTAATGATTCATTTTATAATCTATCTCAAACGGGAACATTAATCTCGATGAAATGATAAGCTAATATAACGCGCGACAATTGTTCTATCAGCTACGATGAGAAGAAATCAAATACGTTCTTTTCGTCGAGGCTCAGCGTTTCCTTGCTTTATTGCGCTTTTTATTACATTTTCTTTATCTTCGTTATTTACCTATATTTATTATCCTCCTATCCTTATTCTTTTCAAATTCTCCTAGAATGTCACTGTTCTCTTACAATAATGGCATTCCATCATCGTGACGGATTAACGAATAAAGAGATTAGATTAATCCTCGAACTTGCTCTCTTGAACTCTGTCATTCAGCTCCTTGTTCATCGCGTAATTTTTGCTTTAAGTGCAAATATTTCTTTCTCACCTTATAAGCATACGAGTGACTTCTTTGTCAGGTCATCAATTTCTTTTCTCGTGAATCATGACACCGATGCACAAGCGCCAAATATTCTTTGTATCTATTGTTTCGGCAGTTATTATTTCTATGTCAGACGACACGAAATCGTTTATTGTATCAAGTGAATCATAATCTTGCAACGAAATTGCGTTCATCATGACCGATAACTCACCCGGGCCCTTACGAGGTCGAGAACCTGGATATCCCAGCTGTACTCTTCTACTTTATTTATTTGGCTAGTTTCGTTCTTCCCTATTCCAATTGTAGTCCTTGCTTTATCATTTTTCATAACGACAAGAAACATAGATCTGATATAAAAATTATTCAACTTATCTACTTTATGACGTGGCATGAATTTCAGATAAAGTCCGCAGACACCTATGAAATATTATAACAACAATATATGTGTTAACAAATATTTGTACAAAGAAACACGATTAATCTGTAAGATTCTCGGCATACTATTAAGAGAGAACTATGAGTCTACGTCTGAAGAAATAAAAGTTTGTAAAAGGACGTAACACAGATAAACCTGCATCGTTACGAAAATTTCCTTTTGTATCCGATTGTGTGCAATCTCCTTTCGTGTACAAATGAGCTAGAACATATCGAGGAACTGGGTTCAAGAAATTGCCACTTTAATTTCATCGAGCTCTCATAACACTGTCACGTCAATGTTATGTCACGGAACGTGGCCGACGCTCGCCGTGGTCGTTTCGTCTTCGTTATACCAATAAAACGAGCCGGTCGCACTACGATGCTCTCAATAAAAATTAATGAATTCCAGAAAATTCCATCGCAAAACGTCAATGGACGTCTGTTGCTCCGCGTCTGCGGCGGTGACTTGGCGCGAACACGCTTTTTCTCGCCATCTTTTGCGGTTTTCCGCGCGTGATTTTCTACTGGACCGCTCCTTTGTTTCGCCTGTGGTTTATGGCCATTTAATGACTTAGAACACGAATCTGCTTGTACCATTTTTCACCTTCAAATCTCTCAAACAATGTTAGACGACTTCAGAATCGTCCTTATATTACACGAAGGTACAAAAATCTCTACCTATTTGTGAGAAATTTAAAAATACGATAATGCACAGTACAATGGAAAAACATAGAAAATATCCGAGGTACCCTTTATAATATTTAATGGGTAGAAAATTCTTTACTATTTGTTTAATTTAAAAAAATATGAATTTGCAAAAATATCAAACTACAATACTAATTAGTCTGCTGGTCGTGATTAAGATTGCCTCCGAAGATACGTAGGAAGCAAAGAAAGGCGATCCGATCAGTTAGATTAGCTCGCGCGTACAGAACCGATCGTTGCATAAATCAGAGACATATGGGCAGATATTCTTCTTAATTAATCGCGTATAACGATCGGCAAACGAGCTGTAGCGCAATTTATTTCGGTATGCTTGAGTGCAAGGTCTGTCTGGTCGTCGAATCAAGAAGAACGCTGACTGAAATTCGACAAGATGAAGGTTCGATTTTAACCGAACAGGGAACAAAATTTACAAAATAGCTGTCAATAGCGTTGACACGATCGACCTAGTAAATTCCTTCAAGGAAAAAGAGAAATTACCGTGAACCATGATAGCTTCTTATTGTGGTAGGATAACGGCGAAGATTATTTATTCAAATTACAAAAGATCATCTCATAAATTCGTCAGAGCCGTCATAAATTTTCCAAACATGGTCAAACAGGCCACAAAGAGAATTCCAATTTTCTGCCAGAACATACACAATTGTTCATTCATCAAGAGAATTCCTAACCAGGCGTTTGGTTCATGAAACTCCTTTGCATTTTAATTTTGTCGTGTAGAAGGAAGCGATATTTTATTCAAATTCTCTGCAACTATTACGTAATTGTCATTTTGCTTGTCCTTCGCGGCAATTAAATTGCTGTCGAGTTTTACCTTAAGGAACGTTTCTATCGTATAGAAACTTCAACAATCTTTCGACGATTCAAGGAACGCCTTGAATTCGATTGTTACGAAAATAATTTATGTTAATCGTGATCAACGTCGATTTGACTCGATCCCTCGGAAGTATCGTTGCAGGCATTACTTAATCATTGGCTCGTGCAAAGACAGCGAGCAGACGCGTTAAAAATGCTAATCGCCATCTGCAACACCGCTTCTTTTGTTTTCATAATACATTTGGTGTTATTTCTATTAGTGGACGTTTACTATTATCGGATGTTAAAATTGTTTCAAGAATAAAGTGATAATCGAGTAATTTATTTATAAAATTTGGAAACACGGTAAATGGATCGTAGAAGCATCTCGATGAATGCCGAGAATTTCAAATGGTCGTTCGAATAATATTCGAATCCGTAGAATTTCGATCAATTGCTATGCTATCAGACTTAGCTCAATAACTTCGATACTTACGTAATCGTCGAACCTTATCAGTAATTGTTAGAATTTCCAGCCAAAACGCATTTTGGCAATTAATGTCTGAATCATTGCGTGTCAAAGTTTCTCTTTACGTGCCCTTATCTATGTTACATGGCGAAGTACAGCGTTTTTCAATTAATGAAACAGCAACGAATGTCCTAAATACTAAAAATATTACTTAATGTAACATGTTGCGTCAAATGATTCACTTTTTTCTACCATTATCTTAAATTATTAGAAATTTCCAAATAATACCAGTTTTGTATTTTACCTGTGCAATGTTTTTAATCAAATCAAAGCAACAAAATTTCAGCGATTCCCTCTTCGATTGCACAATTCTACGATGACTTAAAGATGACGTACTTTTCGCCATTTTTTCGATGAATCGTTCGTTCACGTCTACGATTATTGATATGATAACGATATATCTTCATGGATGTGTAGAAGGTAGAGACGATGTTCGACCATGAGAAGGCAACACGACATCCGTCATCATCGTGGTGACTTAAATTGCTAAAAAAAAATTTATACGGGCGTGCAGCCAATGTCAAAAGCGAGGTCAGCAGTCGATACGCCGTGCCGTAGCAGCTCTTTGTCAGCTTCGATCTAATTAATCCTCGTTAAGTCATCGACAATTGTTTACGTAAATGAAAAAGTATTCAACTGGCAGAGGCAAACTTTTGCTCACGAATCGCACGCGTGTGTACCTTGTCTCAGCTGCGATTATTGCACATGCACGTTACGACCGTACAAAGGTATTAACACCTGTCTACTTCATGTCATTGTTTGTAAGTATAATTTAACCGAAGACAGACGTAACGCGAAGCGCGAGAATCGAAGTGAAAAGAACAGGTGACGCGTAGGTGAAATCGAGGACGGTCTCACGAAAAGTTTCGTCTATGAGAACATACGAATTCACTTTGTTTTACGTTCAATACGAAGTTAAAAAATATTTGCACGCGCGTCTTCCGCGTAGGTTAAATGGAATGCAAACAGAAACGTACGATGAACGAGCTAAAAGAATAATAAAAGAGGAAGTCAACAGAAGTTGATGATAGAGTGGCGTGCGATGTTTCTGGCCAGACAAATTTCTTACTTTGTATTTCAAAACCGATATGCAGACTGCGCACCTTTGTGCAATTTCACGTTTCCGTGTACATAATTAAGGAAATGGAACCTAAACAGGGACTCGCGTCACTGAAGCCGCAACAAAAAGTTACACAGTTAGTTTAGGATATGAAGCGAACGATCTATCTGGCTGGAAATTTTTGCACATCACTGGAGGTCCTTGAAGGATTCGAATACGAAAGGGAAACATAGTCACAGTTTAAATAAATGCAGGATAAATAGATCGAGATAAACAGCGAAAAACTCGACAAAAGGTTAAAGTAGGAAATAACAGCGTGATTTACTTTCCGGAAGTGGAAGTTCAAGGTAGATCCTTGAGCGACTCACCTTGCTGCTGGCAAGGTGTACTCATTCTATTACGATATCTTTAATAATCTATTTGATTTCTATAATGTACACGTAATAGGAACGAACGACAAGCCTGGTATCCTAAAATGGCTTTATTAACTCTTAACTTTACACGTGTTTATTAATATGCAGTACTTGTCAGAGATATCTGTATACGCGTGTATCTGTGTGTCTGTGTCTGTATTATTCCACGCTTCTTTCATTAGTCGTCGACCACACCACCCGATAGGATGATCGTTAACGAGATACGATGCCTTTTCGATCGTGCAGATCGAAGGAAGGACGATATTTTATTACCTGGCCCGATTCCTTCCATCCGGGGTTCCGTCGAGGCGCCATAGCGGACAAAAATAATTTGCGAATTTCCAGTCGACGAGTATTACTTTTATGTATATATCATTATGTGTACAAGAAATTCCTTATACGCGACTTGATAATCGTTTCTTCTCCTTCGTCTCTCCCCTCGAAGCGGAACTTTTTCGATCGTCTGCGTCCTTTTGGACTCGACCAAATTCTACGATTTCTCCTTTGTATTTCTTCCGTAATTCTTTCGTCGTTTCATTCTTGTTTCCCTAGCTTTTGTTCTCTTCTATACAAAATACTTTCGAACCACACACACACTCTCTCTCTCTTCTTCTTTTCGTTTCGCAGGCCAAAAGAAAAGAAAGCTCCATCGAAAAGCTTGTTCTTAAACACGACGATCGGCTGCATGTTCGACCTCTTCTTTACAATTTTTCCACTTCTGACACCGTATCTTATAAATATCGTACACGTTTATTATACATAATCGTCGTTTCCGTCACAATAACACAATTGCAGCGCATGAGAGTTACGCGTATAGCGATGATATGATTAGAAGCATGATATGAGTTCTGCTCTTGTCTATCGCAGGTCACAGACCGGAGATTCGAAAGTAGCCTTTGAGTAGCGTGTACATATACTGCGATCGGCAACGCACGATCGATATGGCCTCATCCACGATCCGAGCTTCTTTTATTCTTATTATATATATTTTTTTTCTCTTGTAAAAAAAGCTTTCTGTGTCTCTTTTCTTCTTTTTTTTTATTTTTAAGGTAGCTCGAGCGTGGACGCGACGAGACGATTCGTGACGCATCAATTTCCTTGAACAGCGGATACGCTAAAACGTGATACAAAAATAGAAAATACTCCCGAGGTTTTCTAATTCGTGCGATTACCGCGACGAATCGTACATGTTGCTCGTTTCATTGGAACGCAATCGTTTTGCATTGTGGAATAGAACGATCTGCCTGATTTTTATTCTGCGATAAACAAGGCGCGATGAAGAGGGATTGAAAAGAGATAGTCGCGTGTTAATATACTTAAATCTTCTACATTATAAAGATGTGAATTAATATATATTATATCGTAATTTAGCTTGCATACCAAACATCCGTTTTTTTTTTTTTTATCATTCTACATACACAAATATCATCATCATCATCATCATTATCATTATTATTATTATCATCATCATCATTCACACTAAGTTTTAATAGGAGTGACCCCAAATTTGTAGATTCGTCAACTACCTGTTTCTGTTGCGAAGAAGTGGATGAACAGAGCCTCCAAATTCGAGGTACGCAAAAGATATCGTTTTCTTTTCTATTTTTGTTTTGTTATTTCTCTTTCTGTTTCCTCCTTCCGTTGTCCTTCGTTCTTTTCTTTCGATTTCTCGTATTATTTCCTTCCTCTTTGAAAAAATATCAGGAAACTATCGAGGTATTGAAGAAACGGCAGCGCGTACATACCCGTATCCCAAAAAAATTGTGGTTCATTCTCGTTCCTTTTTCCTTTTATTTATTCGTTCACGAAAATCAGTCGAAAATTTGTTTGTAACAGAGCAGCTGGTTAGATTGTACAAAATCATTCATATAAAAAACATGTGCGCGCCCTGTTCATAAGGTGTACGGGTGTTTACGCACGTTTGTATATGTTAAAAAGTAGGTCTTATTACTTTATTCTCCTCCGTGTCCTTTTGTTCCTTCTTATTTTTAATTCCATTTTTTCTTCTCTGCTTTAAATAGTTAGTACTTTTCTTTTGGCTTGGTAACTATGTAAATTCTAAATTAAATTAAGCCATCGACGGGTTTAGAATCGTTAAAACTAGAGCTTCCTTTTTCTTTCAAACGATAAAAAAAAAAAAATAGAAACAAAAGACCTTAGATAATAGTCACAGAGCTGTCAAAAAAAAGGACGAATTCTTTGTCTGATTGTGCGTGAAACGAATGGGAAACTTCCTTCTGTACAGTGCAAAGAAAAAAAAAGAAATAAAAAGTGCAAGACAATGTAAACCCTAGACAGTAGGTCTTGGCAGTGTTTTTCGAACGACATCAATCTAACAATAAGTAATGCAGCAGACTGTCTATCGAACGACAAATAGGTAATATACATAGTTTTTATATATATATATATATATTTATATATATTATCATTAGTTTTTTTTCTTTTATTCTGCGTGGCCTACAGCGCCAATGGAAGCATTTTGCTGTCACTCTGCAATGGCATATCGCGCAAACAGATACACACGGTTAAGTTATGTTCCATTTTTTTTTCTTCTTTAAAAAAATCCTCACTTCTCACTAAGTTAATCGTTTAAGTCTGACATAACCGATCGTCGGATGGGTCAGTTCAATAAAATCGCAGAATATACAAAATCTTCTTCGTTCCTGTTTCGATATTCCTTCCTCTTGCAAAACTTATGGACAGTATAAAAAAAGAGGCTTGAATAACTGGCGATAAAACTGTCTCGTCCGACGACGAATTATCATGTATCTCTTTTTTTTCTCATCTGGCAGCGTTACGCGTTGTAGGTACGTTGTAAGATTCGTTAAGTCAATAGTCTTTGATACTTGGAGACCGTTTGCTTCTTTTTTTTTTTTCATTTTTTAACAGTAAACTGTGTTAAGTCGTAGAACCATTTATAGTAAGTGTTTTCTTCGTTCACAGCAGGATACCCTTATTGCTTAAAAAATGGCACTGATATTACTGAAATATTTAACGAGTATCGTTGCTGCATATACAAACACCGACTCTCTTTGCTACCCCATATTATCGAGTAAAATACATCTCGCCCTAAACGACTGGCTGGTTCTACAAGATTCGTAAACCTAAAACCTAAAATATCCGCTTACCCGGTCGGAGTAGTAGAATCATTCTCCCTCTTTCTTTCTCTCTTTCTACAGTTTGAATTCGTTACGAAAGGCAACGCGTGATTTGTAATCCCATACACTCCCTAGAAAAATGTATCCCGTGAAATTACAAGACGATCGATGACAAAAAGTGCATCTGTTTTGTTAAAAAATGAAAGTAAAAAGAGGAGAAGAAAAAGGAAAGAAACTCGAGGACGACTTTTCCCATCCCTCGTTCCCTCGTCTTTCTCTTCCCTTAAATACGTTATATACCGCGGATAAATATAGCGACGAATGAGTATACATGTACATAGATAATATTACAAAGTAAGTAAAAGTGGGCGTGACTTTTGGCGTGAGTTCTCCTGAACAGATCTTTCGTCTTCTCTCGTTTCGTGATACCGATATACATATACATATATATATTGTTCGAATGCCGGGACGAACGAAAGCTTTGTGTTTTTCTTTTTTTTTTTTTTTTCGTTTTTTACTTAAGATTGCTGTATACGTTCAGATTACCGCAGTTGTCCATTTTACCGGCAAGCTGAAGTTTCTTCTGATAGTTGGTTTGGTTTTGCGCGTGTATTGGGGAGTCTCCGAGCATCGCTAACATATATTTACGCGTGGGCGAGTGAACCGTATTTTGTTAGGGTGGTACATATGGGGGTGGTTTCCTGTACGTCGGGGTGGGTTTAGGGCGATTCTGACGATTGGTATCGCGGTTCGTTGCAAACGGTGGAGGTGGTTGATACGGTTCCTCGGAATTCTCCTTTGGCAACATCGGCACGTCCGCGCCATCTTCAGCCTTTTGATATTCGGGAGGTGGTAGTGGTGGTTTTTCTTCCTTCAGAATGACGGGAGACTTGTTACCTGCAATAAACGATAGAAATATATAGTTTACTTAATGCAAGAATAGTGGCAAATCTAGGTATTTAAATAAATGAAAAATGTATACCTGGGTCTGGCTTTTCATCCAACTCGTCCTGGAAAATGACGGGTATACCCTTGCTGCGGAAACTCTGTCTCTCGTCGTCCTGTTCGCTGACGCTCATCTTACCACTACGTCTTCGTCTGTACAATACGCAGGCAATGATACCCGCTAAGATGAGCATTATAGCGATTATTATAGCCGGCAGGACGAACGTGATAAGATAATCATCGTGGAATGCCCCGACTGAGGTGGAATCGTCCACTGGTGGAACGTGACTGTCGGGCGAATGAACGTCTGTTAATTCGCCAAGGCAGATGCCCATGGGGACCACAGTGATCTGTTTCACAGGGAATTTCGGGCCCATGACGTCCAGAACTTCGTCTGTGACAGATCGACGATCGTTGTCACTCTTTACGAGTACCGATCGCAATCTACTGACTTCTTCGTGGGCACAATACGAGGTAGGCAAGGTTCTGTTGTGCCACGTGATAACCGTGCTACCATTCGATATACTATGTAAAGAGATCGCACTAGTATCTTTATCTTGATACAGATCACGGAGCTTCTCGATGAAATTACGTTTTTGAAGAGCAGAGTGTGCAAACGACTTGTACGGGATGTCCAAGGTCATGGAGAACTCCACCGTATGGTGCATGAAGGGTGCAGAATGAACAACAACCACTAGGCCGTCGGTGGCGCTTGCGCCTATAAGGAATTGGTAAAGTTTTATAAAAATATCCAGTATCTAAATCGTGGAAGTGGTAAATTTTGCTTACCTTCTTTGTCAGTAACTACTAATTGATATTCCTTACGTCCAACGTCACTACGCATTGGCACTCCATAAAATTCTTGATTCTTGCTGTCAAATTGCAGCCATTCCTGTGGGGGAATAGGCTTGCGTTCGATGGTCAGTAGAGACATTTGCATATTTCTTGCAGAACCATCTTCTGCATCGTAGAAGGTATCCTAGAATAATAATTTGTATTAGATTTATATTTAAACGAGACAGTGCATTTCTTCTGTTATGACATAACGTACCTCTGGTACTTTAAATACAAGCAACTGGCCAACAGTGGCATTAACAAGGTCCACCTGGTTCCTCGGTACCGGTGGGAAGTTTGATTTAGGCTCTTGCGTAGACACTTTTGGTACTTCTGGACGGGATATGTCCTCACACTGTCCAATACCCTGGTAGACCACTCGTTTGACTCTAATTTCAGGGAGGAGAACATCCCTCAATGAAGGACTGGGCTCACCGTTTTTATCAATCAGTACCTAAATCACAGATATTTAATAAGATTCTCTTTAATACGCATCTGAAAAGATAATGAGACATTAAAACCATAATTACATGCATCAGATCGTCGATATATTCTTTAGGGCACTCGCTGCTTCTAGGTAAACTATCATTGGTCCAAGTGAAGATTGCTTGGTCGCGATCGATATCAACAGCTCTAACAGTGATATGCCTGGTATCGCTATCTCCATACAATTCGGCTATTCCTCGAATTACCTATAAACCGACAACAATTGAACGCACTAGTATAAGCTCTATTATAACAGATGAATACCTTTAGCTCCCAGTCAACGTCTGTGGGAAACTCAGTGCGCTTATCGATCCTTAAATAAATACTGAATTCATGGTTCACACTGCGACTGAGCTTGTGCTGCTGCACGTGAATGTCGAGTCGATCTGTCACATTTAATCCCTCGCTATCGCCAGCTACCAATTCGTAGGTCCAGGTAGAAATATCGTTCTCCAGTGGCCTGCGCGACAACGATTAATTAAAAAATAAATTCTTTATATACAGGATATTTCACTGTTGAACACAGTTCTCATATAATAAACCACTTTGTAATCATTTCTTGACAACTAATGCTTACAATCCATAAACCTCCTGAGTCCTTTGATTGAATTGCAGCCAGTGACTGGGTTTCAACGGTGCACCCTGCAGATACAAACTCAGCTTCAGGTTTCTGGTATCTCCGTCCTCCAGATCGCTGAACGTATTAGCGGGTATAACATAATTCAAGGGTTTTCCAGCCGTAACCGGTATCTTCTTCAGTCTCCTATCTTGTTTGGGCGGGAAGTTGCGAACTCCGTACTCTATGGTTTCCGTGGTAACCCTAGGTGGTTCCGTGGCAGCGCTGGTCGGTGCTGGAGTGGTAGTGGTCGTGGTAGTGGTTGTACTAGCAGTGGTTGGAGCCATGGTAGTAGTAGTGGTGGTAGTGGTAGTGGTTGTAGTTGTAGTGATTGGTGTGGTTCTCATCTGTGTCGTTGTTGTTGTGGGTGTCGTAGTGATATTTGTGACCAGTGCGGTGGTTGTGGTTGTGGTGGTGGTGTTTGCAGGTATTGGTAACAGAGTAATGGGCTGTTTCGTCGAAGACATTGACGATTGTTCCGTCGGCTAAAGGCAGAAAAAGGATGCTTTAATATTGGGGAACAAGTAGTCAAATCGTCGAATCTCGATGTATGAAGACATCGTGAATAATAAAAAAGGGACAACTTAATTATGGTAATTAATGGATGCTGCGAGAAGATCGTGCGAATTATCTTTTCGAACACAATTTTGAGATGCAAATGAAAACAAGACACCTCGGATTTGGCCAGTTTCTCATGGACAATGCTCTCTTCCCGTGGAGTTGGCACGCTTGCTTTACTCGTATGAATTATTACTCGGCGCAGCTTACTCTAAAGTGACACGCCTGTGCACGACGCTGTATTAAATTACTCTTCTAAGCTGCGCTTAACTTTCCCGCCAGCATCTATGCAGCTTTGTGACAAACGACAATGAGCGAAGGATATCCACGCTACGATCCTCGTCGCGCATCATTTATAAGGCAGAAGATGGCTTTAGGTGGGCTATGTGATACACAACGACCTATCGTTTGGCATACTAAAGCGACAGACTAACGTGAACGGACTCTACGCGTAGCATGAACTATCGTACAAACGAAAGCTTGAAGCATTGAAGCATTACCTCTTCCGTGGTAACATTAACGGTACCATTGGTGACGTCCGGTTCCGTCCTTTCGACAACAACGGTGGTAGGTGTGGTTCCCATGGTTGTGGTACTAGAGTGAGGAACGATTACCGAAGGAGGGATGGTGGTGAGTTCTGGTATAGTGACAGATGAGACGTTTAGAGATTCGGTCTCCGTGTATCTGGTGTTCTTCGTTGTCTCTTCGGTGCTCTCCGATTTCTCCGGTGTCTCGGTCGATGGGACAATGATGGTCGGCATGATGCTTGCTGTTGTTGTATCTGCTATTGTTGTACTCGTTGTTGTGCTAGTTGTTGTATTGGCCGTTGACGAGGGTGGTTGTTGGGTGGTTGTTGTTGTTGTCGAAGTAGTTGAAGTGGTCGTCGTGGTGGTGGTTGTTGGAGTTGTTGATGGTGGTGATGTAAGTTCAATGGTTGTTGTCTGCGAAATCGTTAGTAGATGCGATGTACGGCACGAAAAACTTGGTTAGTTACATTACGAAGGGAGCGAAGAAGATGTATACAAAAAAAAAGAACTATAAAGAAAGAAAAAATAATATATGTATGTGCTCTTCTCTCTCTCTCTCTCTCTCTTTCTCACACACACTCAGGCTTTCGTATCCATTTCAACAGAGTTACTTCGCATTACAGCGCTTCCTATACATCGATCGATACCGCCTAAACGGCATAGAAAATGGCATAAGTCGGCATTGAACACGCAGTACCCACAGCTAGACTAAAATATTTTAAGCGCAACGATTCCCTTAAGCGATTGGCGTGGCGAATGAAGGACAGAGACATAAGAATTTTTAACGAAAGCCAGTTATATAGCGATGTTCTTTTGCTATTTTCTTTTTTAACGTTTCTTCTAATTTAAGAGAAGAATCGGTGACAAATTTCAAATTCATCACACGATTCGATTCGCTTCGATCTGATACTTACGGTCGACGTGGTGTCCGTAGTGGTTCTATTCAATGCACTTTCCACTACATTTGGTTGATTCACGATTGGCATCTCCTCCTCGTCGATATCCTCTTCGGTCTAAGACATAAGTTTCGTTAATTTTCCATAAAATTAAAATATCTTTAATTATTCTTCATCGTATGAATACAACTTACATTCCAATCGATAGGCTCTTCTCCATGGTGATGCCTGTGCGGATGTTCGGGCAGATTTGCTCTAGGTGAATTCGTGTCCGGCATGAAAGTTGGCGATACTTGCGAGTCATCGCCATCTTCACCGTCCTCGCCATCCTCACCACCGTCTTCGTCATCCTCGCTATCGTATTCGATGTCATAATCATCGTAACTTTCGTAGTCCGCGTTACCGTAATGCCCAGAACCGCTTTCCCTTCTGCTTCTCAATAACAAGCTCGACTCCGTCTTCACGCGCCATAGGAGGACCGGAAGTTGCATCACTTCCGCTAGGGTACCATCCTTTGCTTGCTCCCGCAGATGTTTCACCAAATCCGTCTGGTGCCTCCATAAATGACCGTCGCAACCGACCTTTTAATAAAATTCGAACGTGGAATGTTAGCTTTAATCGTTATCAATATCCTTCGATATTCTTTCTTTAAAGAATTGTGAAGTGGTATAGCTAACGACACAGAAAAAGAAGAAATAATAGTCTTTGAATAATATTCGAATGTGAACCGTTGCAAACTGACAAAAGTAAGAAGACTACGAGGGAAGTAAAAATTTCAATCAAAAAATCTCACCTGCCATTGAACCGCCGTGAGGTGTTTCTCTTTCCGGTGTTTCACGTTTCCTGATCCGCTGAGGATCACGGTAGAATCATCGTTGAAACTTTCCTTGGCGTTTTGCGGATGCATCGAAAACGCGCTCTGAAATTCGAATCGGGGATGAACGAAACGTCACAAATGAATAAAAGAGCCGAATTTTTTTGCCGATAGTAGACAACGCAAATAACGAGGAAAATGTCCGCGCATCCCGATTTCGATTACGTCGGGCACTCTAATCGCACGGAAAATAGATTTTTGTTCGTCGCGAGGCGGCTAGGGCAAAAATTCCACGGGATGCAATTAAATCATCCTCAATGGCTGAAGATTGAATTCGCGTAATCGATTTGATTATTCCGATGAAATGAATTTCTCCGACGATGCAATTTCCCGTGATTCAAGCGGCGCGACTCGTTTCGAGATCTCTTGCGACGTTTCCAAAATATTTCCACTTCGATATGCAGAAAGCTATGATCTCATTGAAGGATTCTGCAAAAATGGTTAATCGCGATTATTCGATTTCTTCGATCGGTAGAATTAAACGACGAAAGTGTACAGAGTCGAGTGGACCGTATTATGTACAGAGAAAAAGACAGTGGCCGAGGAAAATATTTGAACAGTTACCGCAGAAAAATTTTATACAAATATTATGATACTTGTTACGATAACAAGATTCATCTACAAAATGAGAACAACCGTGAAGATTGTAAAATGTATGAAAAAACTAAATACGATCTAATCTCTAGCGCGTGGACTATCGCACACACTGCGGCTCTACTTGTTTTTGCCTGGTGGAAAATACTATCTGCATTCTTCATATTGCACCTAACTGCAGTTTCTCAGCGCCGAGTCATAAAAGCTGCAAATCTCATTCGTTCAAGCGATACCAGGCAATGTAAAATAACGGAGAGAAAAATTGGACGTTGTTGTCTCCAACAGCAGTAAAAATATATTGTAGAGATAATAGCAGGACGGAAATGAGGAGGGAACAGTCTGACGCGCGCAGAAACATGCGCAACGAACGCAGGTCTACGTATATAAAGAATAATGTGTTTCTTTGTTTTTTCGCGGTGATTAAATTAATTAAGAATTCCCGAGACGCGCGGTGAGAAAAAAATGGCGGCCTGCTCAAAGGCGTCCAATTTATGCTCGACGGAACCTCTTCGCCGGGGATGCTTTAAAACTTGAATATTTTCTGTATTATGTCGAGCTCGCGATGCATCTTCTATTTCGCAACGTTGCACTGGCTGCTGTAAAGTCATAAAGTTTCCCTTCTCATAAAGAAGCTTCTCCTGGCAAACTTTATCAAATATTCTCCGCCACGAACCCCGCGATTTCTCATATTTGTCCGATTAAAATTTCTATCTAATTCCGGTGTGTTAATGAATCAGAGAGATCTATAGATCGCTTTCGTAGATTCGCAAGACCAGGATTAGCCCAGTTTACAGGAAGAAAGAAGTTTGGAATTTTTGATAATCCAACGGTTTTCAGCGATAGAAAGGCTACACTTAAATTCTATGTATCCAAAAATGAAAAAATCTATCACACTACGAATTTATAGCGCGATTCAGCAAGCAGCTTGATTTCGATCGATTCTCAGTTTCTTCCTATCGGTTCGCTCGATTTACTGAAAAGTGGCGCCCTTTGGCCTTTTATTACAAGTTGCCTGGATCTTTTTAATCGTTCGAAACGTCCGCAATTGGAATTTCTAGAAATCTGGTCAGAAATTTTGGTACGTCGGTCGCGTGGAAATCGAGTTTCAATTTTTCCTCGGCCTTCCTCTTCTTCTCGACTAAAGCTACGAGGATTGTGCATATACGCGTAACGCTATCGTACCACGTGAAGTCCCAGAAATCCTGCGAGGTTCTCGATGGTGTTGACTCGCGTGACCGGCGAGAGGTTGTCGAACCTGGCATCCAGCAGTATCGTCAGCAGCGTCTGTTCCTCCCCTTCGTTGCAGTGTGTCTAAAATCAGAGAGACGTCCCATTTCAGTTGTCTGACTGGAGGCAGAAGCGAACGGTGTCAGTGTGCGAAACGCGAGGAATTAAGGCCGACCAGCCGAACGATACTCACTCGCGATGACGCACAATACGCAGGACTATCAATTGGCATCAATCAACAACGTCTACCAGACTAATTTCTCGGCGAGATTTAAACGTGGCGTACCGATGCAATTTTTCGCTCCACCGCTGCACGCGAGTAGAACAAATTCCACCCTTCGTTCGTTACTCCCCTACGTTCTATCCCGGGTTCTTTCGATTCAGAAAATTTATCCAGAAGATCGGTTCGATTTTTCTTACCATCTTGTAGGAGTTTTATTAGATTATCTTCTTCATGGGACGCGTTATATGGTAAAACAATGCAGCGGCACTCAACAGTAAACTTTCCAACGGTTTCTGTTCCGTGGCTCGCTACACAAAGACCCTACTCTTCGGTAAGACGATTGCCAGATGACGATGCATTCCTCACAGAATATTTTCAGCTAGCCTAAGGGCGCCCTACAAATCTTAGGATTTATTTAGCTAAGGTCCTTCAAACGGCTCTTAACAGGCCTTAAATCTATCACATACTACGCGAAGATACGAGAAAGCTGCTTTTCTGGCGCACGATGCCACCCGCTAGCAACCTTCTCTCAAGGGCGGTTAGCATCCCTCTTCAACCACCAACATAGAAATCAACCAATTAGCAGCAACGTTCATTTCCCTCACTTTCCAAGACGAATCCGATGATCTGGTACCCTTAGACACACCCTATCATAGTTTTCCTCCGCAGCATCATCGTGAGGGAAAGTCAGTCTTCACACATCGCCGTTAGACAACAGTCATCAGACCGAGTCCGTAGAGTCGATAGTTGATGCTCCTAAGTTGATAGTCGAACTTGTAATCGCGAACCGATAATAGCAATCGCGAGTGCTACGAAAAAATTGTTAAATACTGTTAAATATGCTCAAGTGTTTCTTCCGCACGTATCACGACCCATCCACCTCAATAAAATAAAATAGTCAAGGGTGAGGTATAATTGATAAGGGTTGATAATTCTTATCAAGTAGCGGAGAATTAATTTAGAGCAGAATGGATTGTGTTTGTGCGAGATAATGTAAGGAATGTACTGCGGATTTTCACGCAAATTCGCGTTTTTATGAACACGATAAAAAAAAAGAGAGAGAAATAGAAACCAAGGCAAAGATTTGCGTGTTTCAACCGCTTAGTGTTATAAATAAAATGTATAATATAATTTGCCGAGCACGTGGCGGAAGGTTGCTGTTTCTCTGGTAAAAATCGAATAATTGAAAACGGCAGGCAAACGATAGCAAATGGAATTTCCCATTTGCAAGCGGCCAGGGTCGAGAGATCGCGCACGTACGCGTGCGTCGAGGGATGAAATCCAGTTTACCCGTTTAATTAATCGACGCTAAACGGTTCAAAAATGACGATGTTTCCGTGGACGTGAGTGATGCAGGTAAGCGACCACAGTCTCGTAGCGAAGATAAACGTGATAATTTCGTCGAACGATTTAACGAGCACGGCATTGCGACCAATTAATTATCCAGATACCGAAAATCGGCTGGATCCGATTAAAACGATCGACGCGTCGCGCAAAAGTCAAACCCTGATATGCTTGTTGCTCGATCGGCCGACGAAACCGATTAACGTGCTAATTGATTTACCGCTTCATTAACAGCTTCGGCTGGACGCGCCGAGTTTAGCAACAAACGAGCGTGCTCTGGCCAACCTGAATGATCTGCTCGCTCACTCAAATGGATAATAGGTTTAAAGAAACGTGTTTTTTAACATTGGAAATATCAAAGTCTATTTTCCTTCGTCGTCCTTACAGACATATTTTTTTTCTACTCGACTAAATTTAAGAACGATTTATTATTATTCTAGACAAGACATTGGAAATTGATGTTTAGAAAATAGGAATTTTTACGGATTCAAGCAAAGATGACCTGATTAATCGTTCTACGATGAAACGAACAAGTACCGAAGATTTTTTACAAAATACAGTTCTATACAATGAGATTTGAAGATGTTTTGTGTTTTTTACTGCAGTCTGTGAAATGTCGCGGTGTTCATCTCAACAGAATAAAATGGATCGTAATTCGACAAAATAACATAAAACAAAATACCCTGTGCGTCTATTGTTTCCTCATAAAACGAAAGAAACTTTTCGGACAACCTAATACAAGTGTTCTGAAACAGCAAATTTACCTGTTAGGATAATTACCAATTATAGTTTGATATGCTGCTCGATCGATATCGTTGGATTCTAAAAGTTCCATTTGTTTCCACAATTTTATTTCCCTTCGCTAATGTAACTACGACTCAAACGTAATTCCGTTCGATCGGTTTTCAACGAGATCTTTCGTATTTGAAAAAAGAAGAACAGTTACTGTTCGAAACGAAACGATTTGCACGGGTAGTAGAAAAAGTTAGCAAGTTGGCCAACAGGTTGCGAGATCCTACGATTAATTCTGATAGTGGCAGGCTAGTGGTACCTGTTGTTCGGCCAGGAGCTAGTTGAATCGTTGCCAATAGAACGCTTTCATCGTTAACGATAGGGCCTGGCAACGGTGCTCGACAACTTTTGCTCAAATATAAGGAACTCACCTTTCCATCTCTGTGCTTCAATTCCTCCTGCTTCTCCGGCACCACTTGCACGACGAACAGGTCCTTCGTCTCACTTACATCGTGTTTTGGCACCACTTTCACGCTTAAAACGCGTCTGCCCACGTCCTTCTTCGTCGGGACGCCCATCACAGTCGACGCCGCGTCGTCCCAATACAACCATCGTAGCAGCTTTCCATTAGGATCGAACAACTGTTTTTACAACATATAAAAATTGCTTAATGTATCTGATTTTTTCTTAATCGTTTGATATTAACACATTGTTGACCGGTCACGAGTTAACTCGCGTTTTCATGACCAAACGTTGCCGACCGGCTACGAGTAAACTCGTGATGCGCTTGTAAAACCAGTCAAGTTGCGTCCTTTGTTGTAAACAAAATTTCAACGATGACAGAACGTACCAATGAAGAATCTTTCGATGAATCATCTGGTGTTTTATCTGATCGTCCGAGTGGAATATTAAAAGTTGAATAATAAATAAAATTCATGCTGAGAATTGTGGATCTTAATCGCGGAAATAGAAGTAATGGAACATTTAGATTGCACTTAGAATTTATATCAAAATAGTTTCAGATTTATTTAACTCTCTGACTGACACGTTGGGTCATATATGACCCGCCACGGTTTCTCCCGTGACGCCACGGGGTCATTGGTGACCGGAGCGTTTGAACTTCTTACAATTGTAAAAATTGTATGAAAATTGACATTTCGAATATAACCGATAAATAGAAGATAGAAATAAAAAGTGCCCCATTGAACGATTAAACAATTTTATTAGAACATCAATAAAAAGAAATGAGAAGAAATCTTGCATCTACCGGTGCACTGTGTTTGCATCCACATCTTTGAGGGCTAATCTACGAATATTATTCTAAACGCAGCTTAGAAAATAATTGTAAATGCTGCTTTATAATCGTATAATTGAAGTTAGAAGTGTGAACATGCCTTACCAATATATATAGAATGAGCAAATACTGTTTACTAATATCTTGTACACGTTCCAACAATATATTCTGCACGTTTTGCTTACGACGAAACAACGAATGCGAATGGTTTGTTGAAATAAACGAAGCTTGCTATAATATGTCGCTATCGACTGTTACCAAGGCGCCACCGTGGGCCACCCGTGACCACCAATAAGATAAACGGTCCATTGGGGAAGAATGTTGCCTTACATCATCAATTTATTATTATTTTGCCATTATATGCTTTGAATAATAAAAATACTCCCGTGGTGTCCTGAGCGAAACATGCGATTTCGGCGTGGCAGTCAAAGTGTTAACAATTTACCGACCGTTAGCGATTCAACAGCATACGCACGTCCGACCGGCGTCTCAGGCGCAGATTCTCCCTGACGCCGGCTCTGTTTCGGTTTAGACTCTCCAATACCATTTTGTTTATTCATCGCGAATGGTACGTTTTTCAAATTGGTATAAAACTGTGGCAGCTTACAAAGCAACGCGACTGACGCAACTGAGCGAGGTACCTAAGTACCAAATAACAAATTACTGTTCAAATAATGAAAAAGATTGTCGGTGACAAAAAGCCGATTAACAGGCTATCGGTGGGTAAGCGTCGGCGACAAAAAACCGATTAATAGGCTATCGGTCGGTAAGGTGTTAATATGTGATTTACAGGATCTTTGTCGATATACATTTGCACGGGTCTCAGCACTCTCCTGTCTCAGCATCTTCTATACCACGCTACTAACAAGTTGCATTCATCTGTTTTTCGAGACACCGCGCACGCACATACTTCACATACTCATATTCACATACGTGTGTCACTACTACGCGGCCAATCTAGACACGTATATCAATAATTTATTAAAGTTTATTTATATCGTTTTACTTCCACATCCAATTACGAAATAATAGCCGGTGACATGAGATAAATTCTCAGCAAAATTGCCGGTCGACAATGTGTTAAATAAAACAAATTATTTAATACCGAAACTACCAGAGTAATCGAAATGATCAAGTCGTGGTTTCTTAATAGAAATTTTATGGAATTTGCAGAGGTGCATTTTTTTGCTTATTGTAAGTTTGCTGCCCAATCGATGACCCTTCGTGGCCCCGCGTCAATTCCACTGTCAGGTACAGGTAATTATCGTAGTAGCGAACGCGTGAATAGAATTGTGTAAGTTGATAGTTGGCAGGTAATGTGTGTCTCTCAGGTAAAAGGAAATTAGATGGGTTTAGTTGAGTTTGGTTTCAGGTCAGTCACTCCATCATCCGTATCCGAATGTCCAATTTCAATTACGCGCTTCATAGGCATTTAACATCTTGTCAGATTTTTGCTTGCGTGATAATTATAGTAAACGTCGAATAACAGACTCGAGAACAGAGTAAACGATTCTATCTTTCTGCCTCTCGCGCTAAAAGCAACTCACATATTGCTTTCGTAACTTTGTGTAAAGCAAGCAAAAGAAATATAATTGCGTAACGTATGCAAATTCCACGGGTCGGCGAGTGAAAATCGCTGGCGAAAGAACCAGTCGGAAGAGAAAATCCGCAGGACGAAAATCCGTACGACGAAAAATACGTATTTAAATTTCCCAATCACATGAAATAAATCGCACGAAGATAGGGAACGTTTTCATAAGAAATTGGCGAATTTATATCGGCTGTGACCCTAGTCTCGCGAAATTTCATCGTCGTCGCCGCAAATAACGTGCGATCAAAAACAAAGAGGCCTCGCAGATGTGGTTTTTATTTTCGTCGATGCCATTGGATATTCTTTCTTCGAAATGCGTGGGTATGTTCGTCGATCGAGGGTCGTTGGTCGTTCGATTTTATCGCACGAATAAAATGCCTATCGACGGCCTACTAAACGAAAGAGAAGATATGGCTGACGTGCGGTACTGGCGATTACATTTGGATTATCGAATTTTCATTTCACTATCGTCGCTATCGTTTCGAGACACGAATATTTCGTGCGAACGTTCGTGCAGCAAAACCACATATCGATTGCTGTTTAATAAATTTGTGACCCACCGGTGGGTCACGCGTGTCTGTCGCGCGGAGAGGCGGTGTGTCACACATGTATTTCACAAAATAGGTTTATATTATTTTATCTCAATATTATAAGCAGACATACAATAGTAAAAATATAACAATTCAATATTATAAACTTAACATAATTATTTCCTTTTTTCATGTAATTTTTTAAAACATGTTAGACAGAGTGCCGGCTGGCCCTTATAACGATCACAATATTTTGTTACTTTTTTGGCTTTTTCGCGGTCTTTTATTCTAGAAATGCGTTTATAATATTCTTTGATTTTTTGATTCGCGCTATGAACGTTTCTTATAGAAAAATGTTCACAGAGTTGCGTGCGATGGTCAGAATTCGCGTCAGAGCTCTACTTTTTGAGAAAAATTGAAAAATGTAAAATTAGGGCCAAAGTTGGTCCCGTCAGCTTTACTTAACATTTATAGATACATGCAAATTGATATTGCCAAACTATTGTATATCAGTGTATTGGTCGAAGTCCACGGATTTCATTGAACCCAACAGGAATCGTATAGCTTTCGTAATTTTCTTATAAATCGAGGTCAAAGTTGAAAAATTGCGGTCCTGTCGAACGGTCTAATGTGACCCACCGCCGTCCCACGAAGCAGACAGTGAATTCGAGCGCCGGCGTGAACGTGTTAAGTTTTTTTACAAACAAAAAAATAGCGAGAAATCCTTCTGACCGATTCGATAGGCGATAAATCTGTAAGCATTTGGTCGAATAAATTTGTCGCGAGTCTAAAACGCTTCGAAAATTCAGTTAGAATTGCATAGAATGTACTCGAGTGTCGGTTCGACCCCCCTTCAAGAACATAAAATGCTAATGCAGGATCTGGTTTCCTGGCGATGAATGCCGTACCTCGCGAATTTCTAACCGTGTTATCGGCAAATTGAATCAGGAATATAGATACCTAGGAGCGTTAGCATGGCCGACAAAAGGAAGTGAAAGACACGGGAAGCTACGTACGGTAGGATGACGGTATGAAATTTGGCGACAATCCAGAATTTGCCCGAAACGGAACCCTGGAATTCCTGCCTCCTTCCCGTTTGACAAATTAAGACACGTTCGACTATTTGTTGCACCAACGTTGTGGGTCGAACTAAGAAATACTTGAAGTTACATTAACGTTCCAAGATCGCTATGATTCCATAGAATCCAAGAGTTGCGAAAAATCCGGTTAAAATTCCAGTGTCTCAGGAAACGTAGCCGTGAAAAATTTCTCAAGACGAAAGAAATTACCATCGATATCCACGTAATAGCTTGAATTTGAGTTAACGATCCGAGAATATCGAAAGAGCGACATTATTATTTCATTGGCTTGAAAAACAATTTTGTAAAGAAATTTCCAAAGTGAAGTTAAATTACCGTGGGTGTGGCTGTAACGTTAATTTCAAGTTAATAGTACATTCGAGTATAATTAGAAAAGTAATTGCAAGTGTCTTGTTGATAACCATTTCTCTTTCATCGTTATGATCCTTCGTTGAATAATTTCTTTCACCTACTTATTACGTAGATGTTTATCTACAAGAAGGTAAAAGAAAATTTTCCTGGATCTGCATCAAAAATTCTTGTAAATCATGCTCGTGACAGGGGCTTATTACTTGATCCTGTGTTTCGTAGAATATAGTTTGCTGCCCACGTGTGCTTCTGATTTGCGAAAACAACACTGTCCGCTACCAACTGAAGAAACACAAGCATTACGCGCCACCCACATCTGTTGCAGCATCACCGGGGATGATGTCACTGTTTGATATCCTCGTTTAATAGTGCACTTCGCTTGAAATGGGTCACGATAAATTAAACCACGATACCAACCACAATAAACCGAAGATAGTGCGCCAACTTTTTAAACGCGACTTCTAAGTAAAACAACAAACAATACACTTTCAACTTTTCGACAGACAAATCCGGGCGAATTTATGCTACCAGGAAAATCAACGTGACCTACTCCAAGACAAAACTCCTCTCTGGTGACCGAAGTCACGTACGAGAAAAGTATTTTAAATACGAGTAAAGAGATTGGAGAAAGAAAGAATCAGTTCACGATCGTTGGCAAACAGCCAGAATTAACACACTTTGTCGGCGGGGTAGGTACTTTTCGCTAAACGCAAAATGACTCGTAAATAACAAAGATTAAATACGTCGCTGTGTAATTCCTACGGTGCATCAGATTTATGTGTCTATTGGTAAAGGTCAGAGTATTTTTAAACATAGCGTTGGCGAAGGAAAGAAAGTTTGAAACGTATCACTTTTATCGCATTTCGTGGAAATTATATCTGACAAAAGTAAGGAAGAGACGATGCACGTCTCGAGGTAAGTGGACATCACCGACGTGATGGAAAGTATTTTTCATCGCGTGTGATTTGAAGAAAAATGGAGAAATTGGTTGTGGGCAAAGAAACAAATGACACGATCTTGCAAGCAAAATAAGTGAAATACTGAGAACATTAATGGTAAAAGGTATACAAAAAGACAAACGATTTAAACTCAACGTGGAAAATGAACTGTGACAATTGTAAAACCAATATGAGGAATATCGGTTGCAATGAATCGCATGAAGTTTAATCGCTTTAGTCACAAGTACTGAGAACAGTCGTTCTGTCTTGTGTTATCTGAGAAACGCGCACTGACGCAAACGTCTAAAAATTCCAACGGTCCAAGAGGAAACAAGTAGATATGGAAAGAAAGCACGAAGAAAAACTGCTGACACATTTTTTAACCAGTTAGCAGCGGAAACGTACACATTCTCCGCTGCAAGAAAGCTGAACAACCTACCGATTTGTCAGCCTAAAGAGAAAAAAGCAAAATCCATCTTAAGACTCTTAAAGACAGCATCTCTCTGGGTTACGTAGATCAACCTGGCGCATAAGAATTTCCTAATCTCGATTGGACAAATTGCAACGTTATAATAAATAAATAAAAATAGAACTTGAGGGTACAAAATTGATTAACACTCGTATGCGTACGAAATTATCAATTTTAAACTCTACTTCTGCTCGCTGTTGAATACTGCAACGTGATTATTTCGCATCTGGTGTTTCCCATAGATAACACCGATTACAATTACCAACGTAATTAATAAGGACAGCAGCTGGTATCCCCAACCATCGAAATATTGAAATTTAAGGGGGTATTCTAGTCTGGAAATTTGAAATATTTATTTGAAACATTTTCAAAGCTTAAACTTTTAAGAATATGTCCTTAAAAGGATTTCTCAAAATTTAAACTATTTTTGGAGATACAGCTGCTTTAGTCACGCGTCATCCAAGCCGGTTCGGCTGGTTTAAATGGCAAAAAGCTGCACATGAAGATACTTTAAAAAATGGTAAAAAAGCTTCTTTTTTTTAGATAGCCGCAATTTCGCGAAAAAAATTGTTTTTCAACTTTTTGTTAGTTAGTACGATAGCAGTATTCCTCTAGATTAATAATTCTTCTTTTTTCAGATTACTAGGAGGGTTACAATCGTGACAAACTTCGCGCCATTTTTTTTAGACTCCCACTTTATCCGTCTGTAACTTTTTGAATTTTTAATTTTTTCACTTTTTTTCATGTATTCTTCAAACATTACTAATATCTTGTAAATAATAATTGATAGTAAAAATATTGTTTTTTTTATTGCACCTAAAAAAATACCTAAAATTCATACCTCTAGACTAGGATACTCCCTTAAGGGGGTGTCCTGAATTAAACTGTTCTAAAACAGAGTTCTTTTGTGATTTTTTTTGGAAGGGAAAGGAAGAGATGAAGTTATTGAATTTTGAGGTATGGTTTTATATGTATTTAACGAATAGAAAAAATTTTGTTTAAAGTAAAAAGAAGAATTATAACGGACTTCTAAGCCTATTTCATGGGCTGCAATTTTCAATCGGCGGGAAAAATTAAACTTGTAATTCTTGACTGAAACAAAAAACCAAAAAAGGATTAAATTATTATATATTTTCCTTCTGAGTGAACTAAACAAAGGCAGAGAAAAGTTTATTTAAATAATTGTTATAGCATCTTAAAGTTTATTTCTTTTTTCTAAGAAACACGTTTTTCTTTTAAACGCGCCAAATTTTTAATTTCACATTTTTTTCTGCCGTTGTTTAGTTCACCCAGATGAAAAATATATAATAATTTAATCTTGTTTTGATCTTTTGTTTGAGTCAAGAATTACGAAGTGGATCTTTCCCGCCGATTGAAGACTGCAGCCCATGAATTAAGCTTAGAAATCTGTTATAATTCTTTATTTTTACTTTAAAAAAATTTGTTTGTATCCTTTAAATATATATAAAACCATACCTCAAAATTCAATAACTTCATTTCTTTCTTTCCCTTCTAAAAAAAATCACAAAAGAACGCTGTTTTAGAATATTCTAATTCAGGACACCCCCTTAAAGCAGATATAAATCGAGATTTCTCACCTCGTAGTAGTCTTCAGGACCGCTGAAAGCTTCCTTGTGGACTTTAAGCTTGAGCACATGTCCAACTGGCACGACAACGTGAGGAACGTTGTGCACCTTGTCGAATTGATGCCTTTTTGCGTCATGGTAGTACTTCGGCTCGTACCAGTTGTTCCTGTGCTCGTCTAAGCGACGACTGATAACCGCGGCTGCGGTGCTGGTCGTCTCTTCGCCGACGTCGTCGAACACCAGGTCGTCCTCCTGCAGGGTGAGGCCCAGCACCGCGGGCAGCAGAAGGAAACACGCGAGGACGTAAGGATTCTTCATCTTGCGGGGCAGATCTCCTCGATCGTTGCTATCATATCATGCTGAAGTACCTGCAATCAGATAGAAGAGCATTGTTATTATAAATTGAACTTTTTTACAGCGAATTTTACAGCATAGAATAGCGTTCAAATGTCCGACATGACAAGATGAAGAGGGAATGTGTGATGAGAAACAACGATGATTTAAAATGACTAATATTATCTAACAAACTTGGATAATCTTCCAGCAACTTTTTTTATATATATATATATATAGAAGATATTGAATTGTTTTTTGATAATCGAGCGTTTACATTATTGCGTAATCACTGTTGACATTTTGCTTTTTATCTCACTGATTCGCGTAGACTAGCGAGTACACAGAAAGCTAACTCGAAACTGATAAAAAGGCGAAGCCAACGGGAATAGCTGAGCTCGTTCAATGAACACCCCCACTATGATGAAGTAAAAATAGTTATGATAACAGCGGCTTCGTATGATATATAGAATCACGTACGAACGATGTGACGGCACGTTGCACGTTCGATTGCTCATTAAATACTGTCACGCGTTGTTAGATCATAGAGAAACAGATTCGTGTTCATCACGCAACGTGCCTTATCGGAAACAATCAGTCATATATTCAGAAACAATCAGTCATACATTCATCTAGCAAAATTTATACCACCATACCACTAGAATTATTCATCTATTTATCTATTTTATTATACAGGCGAACTCGTTTTGGTAAAGGCCAGGCATTGAAAAGGGGTCAGAAATTATAAAGAGGAAATATTGCATAAAAATAAGAAGATGCTATAAACGGAAGCGCGATCGAATGTAATAAAATTATTACAAAATCTGATGTAAGAAATATTTTCGCAGCTTCGATATTAACTTTTGTTGCACCTTCGTCAACATCTTCGAGAAGCTTCGGGCCAGTTTTGTGATATTTGTGCTAAAAGGTATTTTTAAAACGTACAAACTGTTCACACTTGGGTTAACTAACGAATTAACTCCAATTCAGACAGTCGAAAAATCCATCAAATTTATAAGTGATACATAAATATCGCTAAGATTCAGGTTTGAAATTAAAGGAATTTGGTGGTTCGATGTTGCGAAAGATTTGAAGTTAATCCTGGTAAGGAAATTTCCAACGCCAATAAGAAGCACGAAACAATGCACGTTAGATCGATCGCTATTTCACGCGCTAATCGTCTCCGGATCGATGAAAATTAACCGTGAACGATCGAACGATTCGCAGCCTGTATTTCTCAGCTCGTAAGTCGTTGGCTTCTCTCTTTTTCATTGGTCCAGTTTCGTCGCTCGTTCCATAGGTATTTAACGAAAGGAACAATGGAACGTTTTCGTGAACGAGACCGAATGCATTCAGTAGCCGACCAATGATAGTCAATAAAGGCTTTCATTGCATTTTTATTTCCTCTTATTGCTCGGTCTGTCGAGGACCGTGCCATTAATTGGCCGAGCCGGACAATGAGAACCTCACAGTTAAGTCGACGCTGCTCCATGTTTTCAGCGGTAAATACACGCCGTCTGCCATCACAGTGATCCTTTTTATTCCAACAAATTTTCAACAATTTCTACCACGTAGAAAATTTCTCACGAATGCTGCGTTGCGAACGATTGATCGGTCTGTTAACTCGATGGATGCAAACGAGGTATATTGGATTCGTTGATAAAGCGTCACTGGTTCTAACATAAATTGCAAATTAGATTGAACCAAGCTTTCAATGATAGTTTTATTAATTTACACTAATGTTTTCTAAATTTTTAATATTTAATATTAAAATTTAATACCACCATCTGTCGGTAGATTTTCGCCAATGAAATTACATTGTCTAACATTTTCCCTGATACCGCAAGCTTTTTGGAACCATAAACTACGATGCAACTGACACTAGCATGGGATACTATTAAAATTTAATTCTTCCGCTGCATTCTCCGGAATTGAAGATTCCGTACAATTGGAAAAAACTTACGTCCGGAAGAAAGTAATAGAATTATTTATAGAAGATGTAATACTCTCAGCGAATGATTATTTGATGTTTTAGAGTCTACGCGTATATCCTTTCTAATGTCACATAAACTGGAGACGTAGGTTTTAAAGGACAAGAAGGTTGAGCCGTAACACAACTATTAACTTTCCTTTTATCACTTTTTATTATGAACTCAGTAATATGCACTTGAATATCCACTGAATTGACACGTATAAATCACAGTTTGCTTCGATAATTCTATATGAAAGATAATTACACCGATAAGTTAAGCACGCGACTGATCTAAGGATGGAAACTTGAAGATGTTGACTGTCTTAAAGATAGAGAATAAATGAAGTTCAGTGATGATGAGGAAAGCTGGTGATGGGTGTGTCTAAGGACACGAGATGAGCTGATTCGTTAAGGATACTTTTGCAAGGAAGATGAGGGTAATAAACATTATTTCTGATTGTTTAATAACAAGGTTGGTGACCTCGAGAGAGTCGCTAATGGAAGATATCGAACGTAAGAAAACCAACTTTACCTTATCTTCCCACGGTAGACAAAAATGTAAATAAAAGATGATTGTTTTTGGTCTAAAGGACCTTAGGTGTGAAAATACCAAGATTTATGATAGATCCTTGAGGCTATTGAAGGTAAGCAGTGAGGAACAGTAAACATGCGGTTGCTATCTCTGCCGGTGTGTGTGGTCTTGTTTCTGATGAGGATTGAGATGTGGTTGGTGTACACTAACAAGGAGATTAATATTGTTAATGATTTGCGATCGATATATAGTGTGTGATGATATGAACACGGAATGGAGTTGAACAATATCTTGATGCATTTCGCAGCCAAATTGTGATCCTGCTGATACCAAAGACACGTAAAACTGTGACACACGTTGCACTTTTCCGCAACTGATACCCTGACCCGTTTGCGATGCACTTCTGACCCTCGTTACTTTATTGTAGTAAAGGCGATAGCGCGATTCATGCCGGTTTCCAACAATGAAGCATTGTGAAACAGCCATGACCCGCCCGCCTTCCGGATAAGCCGTATCATTGTCATTCAACGACTTAAAAAATAAATCATACGACATCGATAACCCACATCCCATTTAACGAGCGCATAAATCAAGTACCCTTAATTGCTAATCGTTATCGAACCAATTAGCTTCGACAAATTAGGTTCAAACGTTTACTCCATCGTTATATTCGTATTTGAAGATCCGTTTTATTTTTCTGAATATAATAAGAAGAAAAATAAATAGGACTTAAGCGAAGATTTGCTCGTTTAAATATTCTAAAAGATACTTGGTATTTCCGCATCTTACGTACATTGTATGCAATTTTTCCACTTTCTAACATATATTTATCTTTTCTAAATAAATTACAAATCTTCTTGTCGTACCTCATCGCTTTGCTAGATGATATTGGGTTGGCAACTAAGTGATTGCGGATTTTGTCATTAGGTAGTATTGACAAAATCCGCAATCACTTAGTTGCCAACCCAATAGATCCTGACAGAATGGTAATCTCGATATTTAAAACTGATCAGAAAACGCGACCAGAATCGATAGACCATCGATTTACCGACTTGGCGTGATAAATAAAACATGGCACACCTGTGGCGAGCGCCTATGGGGAAATTGCGAGATTAATCGCGTACAAATCGTCCATTTCGTTTACCAAATTCGGAAACCGCGTTCATTCGTATCAGCAGGTCGGAAACGCGCTAACGATCCATCGAAACAGACAAAAACGGTTGTATCGACTGGCATAAATTACACGTCTTTACCGGCGCGCGCTAGAATCCCGAATAGGGTTTCGCTTTTAAACGACCGTATAAATCGAGTTCGTCGCGTTAATCGAAAGGAGGGCGACGCGTTTTACTGGCTGCTTCTAGGAAACATCGAAGACAGCCAACAGTACCAGAAGACTGTCGTAGGTGGAGACAATCGAGTTTGCGTCTGGATTTACATACGTCGCCGGAAACTTTTGTAACGCTGTGTTCGTAGTGTCTGCGACAACAGTGCAGTCTATAAGCGACCAACGCGTATGGAGAATAGCGTAACGCTGGTGTCAGACTTCGGAGGAATCTGAAAGAAACGATGTCTTGGAAAACGTTCATCTTTGACCTTGACATCGTTTCGAGAATCTTTGACGAGCTTTTATTCGTCGGTCAATGTCGAGTTCGATGACTGAAGTGGTCGAGTATTTGAAATTATATAATGGTACAAGAAGAGTACATTTGAAATATTATAATATAATACAAGAAGAGACTATGATCGCGCCAGATATTAAGTTGTCCGAAAAGTGTCTTTCCTTTACAGACACGTCTTTTACAACGACGCATCTTTATACAAACGTGAAACCTAATCTGTCGAACGTTGTGATCTTTATTTTGATGGAACAAAATGAATCAAACGTAATTCGATAAAATAATATAAAACGGAAAATGTTGTACATCCATTTCCTTATCAAACGAAAGAAACTTTTCGGACGACCTAATACTTCGATCTTGGGGCAAGAAATTTTATATAGAGAGCGCGTGTGTAAACTGGTTGGACGATGGCTGTGAAGCTAGTTTTTGAGTAATTTTTACCTACGTCGGGCTACGAACGACAGTTTGAAACACTCGAAGAACGTGAGAAGTTTCATATTGGGCTGACTTGTACTACTGAAGCTTAGATTTATAAATCAGGATACGCATTATATAAGAACTTTTAAATACAAGAGACTGAGGTCATGAACATTCTAAAACCCTGCGAAGAGTGGATGTATTGAAAAAATCGTATCGTATCGTTCGAATAATTAAACAACCACATGAAAATAAATTGAACGAAAAAGAACAATTATACATTACAATGTGTATATTAGGTCGTCCGAAAAGTTTCTTTCGCTTTATAAGAAAATAATGGACGCATAACATTTTCCACTTTATATTATTTTATCGAATTACATATGATCCATTTTGTTCTATCAAAATCAAGATCACAACGTTCGATACATTAGGTTTCATGTTTGTATAAAGATGCATCGTTGCAAGAGACGAGTCTGTAAAAGAAAGACACTTCTCGGACAACCTAATATATGTAGCATTATTTATTCAGAAATATTGCAAATTAGGATTTCCAATGGTTTCTATTCTACGTGATAAGTTTATTGATAGATGGATTTACTTACAGTGGATTAAACAGGAAACGATGGTTGTTTAACGTGAACTAAATACAGTAATGTGCTATAACTAAGACAATTAAATGGATAATTCGCAACTCACAACTAATAGTTTACAACTCATAACAACTCGGCAACTCTCTCTCCATTCAACTCTCGACTTCTCACAACTCGACTCTCAACTAACGACTCCTCACAACTCGACTCTTAGTTAATGACTGCCGATTAATTCGTCTTTGTTCCTTAACACTAGAACAACCACATCAGTCAAATTGACTGGTTTTACAATTTTATTTCAAAATTCTTACTTCACGTTATATTTTTCCGCAACGATAATTAAAAGAATAATACAGTGAATTTTATTTTGCTTTTTATGTATTCAAACTGAAAATAATCTTGTATCAAGGCTACTTATACCAATACCAGTCAAACTGACTGGTTCTTGTCAAAGTGTAAAAGGATCCTGCAATCTGTTTATCGAACCCCAATTAACCAGTTTCCTCGTTTTGTACAATTACCCACATGTTTTTACAATTTTTACTGCGTATCATTCAATATGATGATATCAATTATCAGGAAAATTCTAAATCGATCGATAGATCGCTAGATGCTAACACTACAAATACTACACCAGTCAAAATGACTGGCTCTGCAATTTTATAAACGTGTCAACCCTCATTTAGGGATCCCAGATGGATTAACAATATCAAAAATCTACTACATAACATGGAATTCCTTCTGTGAGAAAGTAATAAATCAATAAATATAAAAATATTCTATTATTACGTATTTTTCAAAGAACAGTCATTTTGACTGGTTTTGGTAGAAATAACTTCGTGTTAACTATCGGTAGTTGTAGTGTTAAGCATCTCTTTGTCTTTTTTTATACTCCCACCACGTACATGTTCCATAATCGACCATCTTCTTCCGCGTAAATATTCGATTGAAGGACCGACGACACATTGATGAGTCGTTTGGCCCATTGAAGTTTCCCGACCCTTCAAACCTGTCGGATTTTATACTTAGGATTTCTCGCAACATTGTTTATAGTTCACCCGATATTTTTTAGACAATCTGTCCACGATACTATAATACATATCCGTTTGAGTCACAAGTTTAGATTTTGTGTATAAAAGTGCCAGTACATTTAAACGCTACGGACGACTGACGGTATTTTGTATTTCACTGTTATCTTCTCAATAATTTTTATTGAACAAAACTTGAAATATTTATAAACTAATAATACGTATATATAATAATATAGACGCGTTTCATAAAAATAGCAAATATGACGAGCGCTATTGTGCCGCTTGTTTCTCTTCGCAATCGATTAAGACTACCGCGCTGTTCGTAATTTTTGGACTGGGACTCAAATTGTTAAATAATTATATCTTTATCCAATATTAAAACTACCTCTCTCTCTCTCTCTCTCGTACGAACATAAGCTGACTTTTTCCAAAAATAATGCAACAGTGTTCCGATGTAAAAATAATCCTGTAATTTCTATCTATAGCGGGAACACGAGCTTCGCTGTAATTATTAATGAAATAAAAAGTGTGGCATAAAAGTGGCGGTGGTTAATCAAGGAAGGATATTACCAGACCAAAGGGAAATATTTATGGAGTCAATTCGTGCCACTCGAACGACAAAAGTGGAAGCGTAGCCGGTTGTATCCGAGGCGAGGAACGTTGTGCACGGGGTTCGAGGTATTGTCAGCGAGCTGCTTATTTCAGAACGCGATTCACTTTGATTCACCGACGACAAGAACGTCGTGGAGTATGATGCCATTCAATGCGCCATTGTTCTGGCTCAAAGGTTACGCGGATTGATCGAACAACGCGGCTGGTTGCTGTGTAAAGCAAGCAAACCAATGGGAAATGAGTCGTACGAGACTCGCTATAGGAAAACTGGCAAACGTGATTGGGGGTAATTCCGATAATTAACAAGTATTGGAGAATTCTATCTTCTACTTCCAAACCAGAAACCTATATCCCTTCGTGCATTGTGTAAACATTCGCATAATCCTCTTTCGTTGGGAATTTAACGAAAGCAATTTGCAAATTTATAGCCAATTCAATTACAGATATCTCGAGGTATCCTTGTGTAACTAAAGAGAAGAATATTCCACGAAATATGAACGATTTATACGTCAGATGGCGTAAATTAACTTCTACTCAATTTGATTCGGAGTTTAAACACGTTGCATCGCGCGAACGAAAGAAGATATGGGAAAAGACGACCGTTCAAAATTTCTAACGCTATGAGGCTCGAGTGGTTCCACAAATGGCGCTTCAAAATAAATGAAAATAAATCCAGTCATATAATCTTCACTCTGCGAAAACAACCTGTCCACAGGTGACCATAAATAATATTCCAATCCAAAACAAAGATTCAGTGAGATATCTGGACATGATCCTGGACAGAAAAATGACGTGGAAACGACACATCGTAGATAAATCCAAGCAACTTCAATTAAAATTTAAAAAATTCTACTGGCTCATTGGTAGACGATTTAACTTAGACGTGCGGAGTAAAATAAAGCTATATAAAGCCATATTAAAACCTGTTTGGATCTATGGGATCCAACTATGGGGAACAGCGAGTAATTCCAACATAGAAATTTTTCAACGATTCCAATCGAAAACTCTAAGATCCTTAATAGATGCACCTTGGTATGTTACATCGCGACCTTGAGATATTTACAGTTAAAGAAGAAATATGCAAATTTAGTAATAGATATAACATAAGAGTTAACAACCACCAAAGCCCATTAGTTATTCAATTACTTGACGCGACTTGAATCGCTTATTATTCGCGTTATAGTACCATAATTTACTTACAATTCTCAATGAGAATTGATTGCAAAATTCTTCCAAATAAAAAAAGAAAAAGAAATGAGGCTCACGGATAGAAACTCGTAAATACTTGAGGGTGCTCGTTCGTGCCACAGGACAGTGTTATAATGAAGGATAACACTTGAGGGTACCATAAATTAGGCTCTTCATGGTATTATACTACATCGTAGCCTAGGGGAATCGACAACTTGGTGACTGTAGCATAGGATACTGGATCATTGATATATGCAATTATAGGAAACTTATTATAACATTTATGGAACGAAACACGTGGTTATTTAGTTCCTAGCGTCATTTCGTTATTGAAAATTCGTAAAAATATGTAAAATTCCCCGTGTTCTTTATCTCTCAAGTATCACGCGCAAAGAAAACGACAAAACTGCGATTTTCCTGGATTTCACAATGATAAATAAAAGATATTACGTAAAGAGCGCGTAGATATTTTATTTATAAGAGCCCTCGACCTTTCTCTGCAGTCTCGCAAACATGTCAACGTTTTAATATGCTCGAGCCACGATCTAAAGTCACTCACAGTTGCCCCGCAGTTCCGTAGCTAGTTGAATACCGGTTCGTTCCACCGTGAAGAGGAAAAAAAAAAAAGAAAGATCGCGGTACATAGTCAGAAAGGAATAGAGACCTCGTATCGTCGATCGGACTCGCATAGCTCGCGTGTCAAGCACCTCGCGTTGCCGTTTCGCAAACAAGAGCTTTATCGACGCGTGTTTGCGCCGCGCCAGGTGCAGCCGTGCCGGTGCACGCGTGCAAAATCGGCCAACAACAGTCAGACGTCCGACAGAGAGCGAGGGCGCCGAGCGGAAGTGCGCCAAGGCTGACTGCAGTCGATGCCCTAGTCGCGATTCCTAGTCGCGATTCCCAGTCTTTTACGATACAAGCAACATGTGAGTATATATGTAATTCTACGATGATCGACCATGTTCCTTTTTTTCTTTTTTCTCTCTCGAGTCGAGTCGAAAACGAGAGACGATTTGCTAAAACGTTATTCAGGTTTGATCGGTTATTAAATGTTTGAGTTGCTCGATGAAACGTGATATTTTGCGGGCAGATTGGAATAAGACCGATGATAGAAAGGTGAGAAGATCGAAAGGTTTCGAGATTGGAGGTTTCTATTTGTCGATTTTCTTAAGTGACTTTTTTAGTAAGTAAGTACAAATACATGCGCAAGTTTGAAAATGTAATTTTCTGAAATGTAATTCCTTCGTGCAATGGATATAGAAAATGTTCAGTGATGATAGCGCTCGTTTAATTCCGAGAATGATTACGACTATTAAGTTTGAATCGAGTTGGCGTTAAATTTTCTTTTTGGCTAAGCTCATTGGATATTAGAATCTGGCAAAATCTGTTATCGCTTTGACTTTAGTTATCGAATCACCGATAATATTCTAGTTTATCCTTTATTCAATTACCTGTGTACTTCATAAATGAACTTTATTGCGCTCGATACGAAACTCTCACAACTCAGTCACTTTGTCCTTCTTCGATAGGCGATACTCAATGGAAAATGGAAGATTTCAACTTCGGTCTATCGACGGTTGCAAAGAGACTAACGATTTACTCGACGATCGTGTCACTTTAATACCCACGGTAAACTTGAGTCAGCCTGTTTTTCGGTGTCCACAATGAGATTACGCAGGAGTGACTAACCTTCGCTAGACTAACAGTAAGTCTAAAGGTGTAAGGAGATTTTTCAACCTTCGACACGTCAATGCCGTTGTTAATGTTTCACTTCGTTCGCGGTGGTCGAAAAAACCTTTGTCAAATACGAATTATGGAGATATGTATAATTTTGTGTGCTAGACTAGATTGGCCGTGTAGTAGTGACACACGCATGTGAATATGAGCCTGTGAAGAATGTGTGCGCGTGGTGTCTCGAAAAACAGATGAATGCAACTGTTCCGTTAGTAGCGTGGTATAGAAGATGCTGAGACAAAGAGAGTACTGAGACGCGTGCAAATGTTTATGGACGAAGATCCTGTAAATCACGTATTAACACTTTACCGACCGATAGCCGATTAATTGGTTTTTGTCGCCAACGCTTACCGACCCATAGCCTGTTAATCGGCTTTTTGTCACCGACGCTTACCGACTGATAGCCTGTTAATCGGCTTTTTGTAGCCGACAATCTTTCTCATTATTTGAGCAGTAATTTGTTATTGAGTACTAAGTTACCTTGCTCAGTTGCGTCAGTTGCGTTGCTTTGTAAGCTGCCACAGTTTTATACCAATTTGAAAAACGTACCATTCGCGATGAATAAAAAGAATGGTATTGAAGAGTCTAAACCAAAACAGAGCCGGAGCCAGGGAGAATCTGCGCCTGAGACGCCGGTCGGACGTGCGTATGTTGTTGAATCGCTAGCGGTCGGTAAAGTGTTACACTTTGACTGCCACGCCGAAATCACATGTTTCGCTCAGGACGCCACGGGAGTATTTTTATTATTCAAAGCATATAATGGCAAAATGATAATAAATTGATGATGTAAGACAATATTCTTTCCCAATGGACCGTTTATCTTATTGGTGGTCACGGGTGGCCCACGGTGGCGCCTTGGTAACAGTCGATAGCGACATATTATAACAAACTTCGTTTATTTCAACAAACCATTCGCATTCGTTGTTTGGTCGTAAGCAAAACGTGCAGAATATATTGTTGAAACGTGTACAAGATATTAGTACACAGTATTTGCTCATTCTATATATAATAGTAAGGTATGTGCACACTTCTAACTTCAATTATATGATTATAGAGCAGCATTTACGATTATTTTCTAAGGTGTGTTCAAAATAATATTCGTAGATTAGCCCTCAAAGATGTGGATGCAAACACAGTGCACCGTTAGATGCAAGATTTTTTTTTATTTTATTTGTATGCACATTACAATCAATTCTCTTGAGAATTTTAAGTAAGTTTCTCTGGCGTGGTACTATGACATGACTAAAAAGTATAAAGTGTGTTTGATTCTAATTGAATCTAGTGCTTAATTCTAAAGGATATTGTCTTTTTAGCCTGCGGATCTGATCCGACGTGTCGAGTAATTGAACAACTAGAGGGTTTTGGTGGTTGTTAATTCTTATGCTATAATTATTGCTAAAGTTTGATATTTCTTCTTTGACTGTGGATATCTTGAGGTAAATGCAAGATTTGTCTTATTTTTTTTGTTGATATTCTAATAAAAATGTTTAATCGTTCAATGGGGCACTTTTTACTTCAAAGTGTCTTCTATTTATCGGTTATATTCAAAATGCCCAAATTGTCAATTTTCATACAATTTTTACAACAGTAAGAAGTTCAATCGCTCCGGTCACCAATGACCCACGTGGCAGTCAAAGTGTTAAATAAATCCAAAACTATTTTAATATGAATTCTAAGTGTAACCTTAGTGCTCCTTTACTTTTATTTCGGCAATTAAGATCCACAATTTCCTAGCATTAATTAAAAAGCGGAAATCAGCTGCACGCTCCAACATATCTTCTTCTTATCGGAATGAAATTTTCGCTAGGAATATTGGTATGGCAATTAAGTGATTGCGGATTTTGTCATTAGGTGGTATTGACAAAATCTGCAACCACTTAGTTGCCAATCCAATATTAATGGCGAGAAGGAAACGTTCTCGAAGAGCGAAGTCGGATAAATTATGTGATAAAATCCTCTATGAAGGTAGTAAAATAATGAAACAGTGAATAAATCAATGGAAATCTTTCGTTCTCGCCATTTTTTCTCATTTCTTTCTTTTTTTTTTCTTTTTCTTTTGTTCCAGATAAAACGATAAATCGGTCCCCGTAGAATGGCGGAATTTCAAACTCTGTCCATTCTTCGCGTGAAATATTAATGACAGCCGTAACTCGATTCTTTCGAAGCCTTAACTCGGATATGGCTATCCTTCTTTCAAAAGGACAATTGCAAGATAACTTTATTACATTTCCGATTTTTCCAGCGCTCTTCGCGGTGTTCCATACCCACTTCCATTGATGTCCATTTTTTTACCATCGATCTATCAGCGGACATTTTATAGGAAGCAAGAAGATACAAAATTAACTTATCATTCTATGGCGTTAAAAGTCTAAATTCTTCGCGAATCGCTCGAAACAAACAAAGCTACTTGTTCATAAATATATGCAAAAATATTTATCGTTGATGAAAACTGGAATTACCACTGTTCCATAAAGGAAGGGAAAATTCGTTAGAAAAATTTGCTTAATCTTCTATTGCCTGAAGAATCTATCGAAATAAAACACATTGTCATCATTTTGTTACTATAACAAAATCAATAGAAGATTCGCTGTACGTACGGCTGAGGAGCGATGTCAAATTTCTGAGCATTTTGCAAAAGTTAAGACAAAAGGGAGAAAGCAAGGCGTCGAATCGTTACGAGGACGCTTCTGCCGGCTGAAAAAGTTAGCAGCGTTTTTTACGCGGCGCATACGAATGGTTTTCCCTGCGTATGCATATCACCTACGGCGTATTATGCCTGCATGCAAATGCCTCATTTGCATTGCAATTATCGAACGATATGTAGGGCACAGCGTGATAATAAAGACACGGGGGGAGATCACTTGGGGGAAATTGCGTTTCCGCCGCGAGCCGCCTCCAAATTGCGGCCGCATGATCGTGCCCCGTCGAAATTCCAATTAAACGCGAAGGCATCTCTGTCGTTCGCGCCGCTTTTCGTTCACCGTTTCAGACGTGTATTCGAAACACACCCGAACATTGGTTTCGTAGAATGGAACATGATTAGCGCGGCTTGTATTAGCGTAATAACGACGAGAAGGAAGACGGGGAAGAAAGTTTGCGAACGTCGAACGGAGAATGTAATTTCAGTAGAGAAAAATTGCTTGGCTTTTGAGAGAAGTAGGACGAATACCGCCGAGAACGTTGCCAGCTTTAAATGGAAAACTCAGAGTCTTGAACAAACGTCGCGAGGAAACGCCAGTCTTCAAGTGGTCACTGGAGTTTGATTACGTTTGGATGGAGTTGCTCGTTGGAAGAAGATTCTCGGAAGAACCGAGCAGCTACTTGCGCGTAGTAGGCTTGCACACTTGTAGCATCCCGAAAATAGTAACTCGTTTAAGAAATTTCTGGTTTGTTGCATTTACAGTTACTGGGAAAGACCGTCACGTGTCTTACGAACGTGATATTTTCTTAATGAAATAAGGTCCAGCGCAATAACGTATGTAGCGATAAGCGTGAAGCAGCGATAAAAGAGGTTTTAGCGTATATTCTTGATATATAATGCGCTAACTCTACAACGGAAATTTGTAACACGTTGCTTGGATAAAAGTAGCCTTTCCACGCCATGGAATGTACAAAGATTTTTATAGACGTCTGTAGATTCTTTATATCAGATGTTTGATTATGTACGGATAGAGATCTAATAAAAACACAAACACCTTACGCGAACACACACATTTTCTGAGATAAGCATTGACCATAGCAATTCACGATACGAACTATCGACAAACTGCGCTAAACGACAAAATTGACGATATTCTAAGTACTATTTTTTTCATTTCCTTTGGGGTTTGCTGTTATTTATATCATCTTACGGTAAATAAACTGAGGTGTAATTTGTCTTGGCAGGATTTAATTTCGATCTTTATTATCCACTTATGTATCAAAAACGAGAAATTGACAGAAGTCGGAATTGGCAAGAGTAGAGTAGTTTGGCTGTTAAATCAAATATACAAAAATCCATCCCTCGGTCAAGACGGCCATCAGCTGTACAAATAGTCGGACAGCGATGGAACTGACATAAAATTAAGCATTTTTACTTTATCGTCAAGGCTCTTAATTGCTACAAAACATCCTTCAAGTCGAGAAGTTGGACCGAGAAAAAGAGACGACCAGCACCTATCACTAGTTCCGCATAAATACCGCTGTCACAGAACATAACTCGCTCACTATCATCCCTTCAAACATAAAAACATCTCAATTTATTAGTCGCTCTTCATCTTATATTCTTCGAGGAAAAATTGTTGCGATAAAGAGTATATTTAAGCTGTAAAATCAGTGTTATAATTATTCAACCAGCCTTATTATTATTATTTATTTATGATTGCTTAGTCCGTGCCTTTCGGCTTTGGACGAGCTTTCGGTTTTACATCTATCCATTCGATTGTATTGCATTCTATGGCAACTTTTGAGCTTTTGCCTCCTTGTTGTGCTTCCTTGTCGTCGTTCTTCCCCGTCTTGCATTGCCCTTTTCTTCTCTATTATCGTTTTTATTTCTGCTAGTCCTTCTGCAGTCTCGTTTAGAATTCTTTCTGTGTCCTTTGGTTCTCCCGTTATTTCGCATTCTTCTATTACGCGTCTCAGATCTTCTTCTTTCCTTTTACACAGCCTGCATCTTTTTCCTCCCTCTTCTTTCCAGTATTCCCTTGCTTTTGGTCTAAATCTTGCTAATATTTTTCTGTCCTTCCACTTCATCCTCCCTTCTAAGTATCTTGGCAACTCTTCTTTGGCGATTTTTCTGTGACCACCTTTATTATTTCAATCGAAATAGGGGATCGCCTGATCATCACGAACGCGAGCATCGAGTTACGGTAAATTCCTGAGAAGCAGCAATGAGAACCGCTGAGAAGCGGCAAAACGAAAGAGAAGATAAAAACTACACAACGCCGTGTCCATTTCTACAAAAATCTGACTACACGCGGTCCAGCCGGCTGGCAAATATTTGTCGAAAAATTTATGAAAATCTTGGTCGGGTCACGCAGACAGCGGAACCGAACGCACACGTTTTCCTGCCAATCGTGTGTTACACGCGAGATAGTATCGATTGGAGGCGGTGTGTCGGCGTACGGGACCGATTAAAAGAGGCAAAAAGCGATTGCCGGACGGCGCGACGCGTCGCGTCGCGACGCGCTCCGCACGACCCATACGCTCTCCGATCGAATCGATATTAAACGCGCGTTCTCTCTTCCTGCTCTCGCGTTATTAACCCTTTCGCCTTTCCTTAGCGATAACCTTAGCCACTGGTTGTTGAGCATTTTTTTCGTGACTGTGATCAACACTAAACCTACCGACGCGGTCAAATTAACCATATTTAAACGTTATCATATCGCTTCATAATTTCTGACTTTTCCTAAAACATGCATACGATATATTTTCCGGTATTTAATTTTAGTTTGCTCTTTTATTTCATGAGAAAAATTTGTATTCTGTCTTGTCTATCGTGAGCGGTCATTTTGACCGCCCGAAAATATGTTAGTTATTCTTAAAATTAATGTAATCAGTAGAAATAAAAGGCTATCTCAAGGTCAGATGACAAACAAAATCACTAATAACAAATAATAACAACTGTTACACCCGTAATCTTGTCATAAAACAATCCATCCCTCGATCAAGATAGCCATCAGCTGTCAAGACATATCGACTCAGGCCCATAATAATCGTAAGGAACCGCCACAAAATTTAGCATTTTTTACAGTCCATTGTTACAAACATTTTAAAAGTCGAGAAGTTTCTTAGGGTTATTGATCATTGCTATAAGCAATTCCCAAAGCTTTCCCAACTTCACCCACTAGTAACCGTTGGTGGAGAACGGTCAATACTCATCGATATTTTCGTACAAATATCGCCGTCACAGATCATATTTTTACTTGCTATTGTCTTTTCGACTAGAATACATCTCGGTTTCTTAGTCAATTAGTCGACATCTAAACTTGTTATCTCTAAAACTCAAATAGAAAGCATCTCAGAGCGTTTTGTGTAAAGTTGTTATAAAAGGAAAAAGTAAAGCATATCAAATTTGACAATAATTTTGTATTCCGTAGGTGGTATTATTCTGTGATGAATATTTATCCTAAAAATGTCAAGACTTTAAAAAAAAAAATTATAAAAAGAAAATAACGGACATGGAAGAAGACTGTTCAGTGTGCGATGAACAAGAAACTTCAGCAACCGAAAACGACACAGAAACACGTGAAAAGCTATTTACAACCGAATCAGAGTTGAATATTATAAATAAGCATTTACGTAAGGGCAAAAAGGAAAGAAATTATCGTCGACAGCAGAGAGTGAAACTGGGCCCGATGGAACAGTTTGGAAAGAAATAGATGCAAGTCCCAAACCTGGCAGGACATCGGTTCATAATATTTTTAGGGATATGCTGAACGGCATATAATGAAAGGACAAGTAAAGACGGCATTTTATCTTATCGAAAGTAAATTTGGACGAAATTTTATGAAAGTTCATCATTTTATATACATTTACTTATAAATTAACTATTATCTAAGATAAATCATAAAAACTATTACTTCTTTAATCACCGGTCATTTTGACCGCACATGGTACGAATAGGTACACACGAAGTAGGTTTAGTGTTAATGCTGAAACTCTAAATAATGACTCGACAAAATTTCTCGAGAATCTTGATACTTATATACAGAATGATTTGCATGAAATATTATGCGGGGAATTTGGAAGTAGAGTGGCGCTTAAATCTTTCATTTAAGATTTGTCCGTAATCGCAAAGATGTTCACGTTTGTATATGCAAATGAATTATTATGTGAATTATTATGCAGAGAATTTAGGAGAAGAACGACGAGATCTCTTCGATTTAAGAAAACCGGGGTAAAATTAAATTTCGAGAGGAAAATCCGTATACTTTTTAGCCACAGCCTGAGAACCATAATGCTGCATCACCTCGCTGCTCTTTCACAAATAAATGTACTATTTGCGAGAGATAAAAATAAAATACCCATCGATCGATTGGTTGTCCGATAATTTGAACTATTGTGTTGGCAACTAAGTGATTTCGGGTTTTATCATTAGGTGGTATTGACAAAACCCAAAACCCAAAACCTGTAATCACTTAGTTGCCAACGCAATAGTTACGCGTTTTCTATGAATCCAAAATATATTCTGACTCTTATGAACGAGCGTAATCCATAGGCAATTGAGATTTTCTGACGAGATATTCGTGCAGACTCCGCTTACCTTTACCTTAATTTACAAAGCCTATCTTTACAAAGAGCAGCATAAAGAAGGGATTAGTTGGGACGTTCTTGACCGTTCACAGAGATCGACCGGCTCTTCCTGTGATCACGAGGCCACGAATTAGAATAGGTCGCTTGATATAATCTCGCTGGGAATCCGGAGCTTGTGTGCTCGGCCATCTATGGTCGCATCAGACGGCGGACTCGTGCGCCTCAACACGCTCGAATTACGATTTTCGTCGCCCGCTGTCGAGCTTTGTGTTTCCTGCCGAGAGCTGAACTCTCAGGCACAGGGTGAACGAACTTTAAACCTAACTTCGTCCGTAATTGCTACTCGAACCAAGTTTCGCTACTTCCTCTTTTATCAAGTTTTTCCTTATAACTTTGTAACGCTGCTTTCGGCTTGTTTTAACGCAGTCGTGCGAAGAGGAAGATCGCTTGAGCGGGCTAATTTTTTAAATTTAAATTCCATCGTACAGATTGTGTCGAATTAAGATTATACGGTGACGAATAAATTAATACGCTAGGAATTTCAGCGTGTAACTTCCGTACTAAAAATTTCTTAGTATATTGGTAACTATTCTGCGTTGTATTACATTTATTCATTGCCGCTATTAAACGTGAATTCACTTCGTTTTACTCTTCTTATCTTACGAACTTTCTTTTCATCGCCATCGTATCTCCGCGGGAATGATCTGCGTCCGATTGATTCACGATCCTGTGATTCTTCTCCGCGATGTGTCAGGAAGATCGTTCACAGCTGGTACATCTCCGATCCTCTTAACCCTCCATCGCAAATATGACACCGACAGCGTATTGAAAAAGAAATACGAATGTACGACGAACAGAAGCCCGAAAAATACCATTGCTTCTCAATCCAGAGTTAAAAATAAATTCCGCTCGGGATATTTAAATAGTCGACGCGATCAATTTTGTCCCTGAACAAGAAATCCCGGAGAAACATCGACCTTGCGTATATACCCCGGCTATAAATTACTTGGACGAGGAAAAGGGGAGAAGAAAAAGCAGGGAACAGAGATGTTCTTGAAAGCAAACAAGCGCGAGCATACAGATGAAAGATCTAAATCGCGCTTTAGCGAAGAGAATGAAGACAGGAAAATCGTATGAGCAGGAACAGGCCATCGATTGTTCGGCCAAGCAATAACTTCGCCTATTCACACCAGACGCGCGTAGTAGTCTCGTATTACGAAATTAGTCGCTGCAGTTGTGTCAGTTGTAAGCTCAGAGAGTCCCGTCAACGTTAACTGGAGCAACGCGCGTTTTGATCCACGCACATATAATTATTGCACGGAACGACTCGATAAAACGAGCTGCATGTCGTTTTTCAGCATTTCTCGAATGCCGTTTAAACCTTCTATTACGTGATCAATGGCAACGTTTGCTCGCCTACGCGATAAACTTGTACAAATCGCGTTACGACAACGATATATACGATAGCATTTTAATACAAATCGTTTTTACTTCGTTAATAAATAACCTTGGAATGTCGATGTGTGCTTGTTTGTGCTACACACGGTACTTGCTTCTTCGACTTTCTCTTGTTGAGAGATGGATTTTTGTAACAGACATTTTTCTCATTAGTTCGTATCATTTTAGGACGCGTTTTAATCCGACATTTTTGAAATTCTCGATGGTCTCTTCTGTTTCATTCTTTTTCGTTTCTCCGTTAAAAATTAGGCCTTTTGCGGTACTTTGTTTTTCGTTACTGTTCTCGCATTATTTTTATTCATTCGGATATATACAACACTCTTTTGATTCTTGTTTTATTTATCTCTTCCTCATTGTCGGTAGTATACATTTTCCGAGATTTTCAACGAATATTCGTTTTTCTATCTTCCGTGTTTCTAGTTGAACTTTCTGCTATATGAATGTCTTTGCCCGATGTGAAACTCCCTCACTTTTATTCAAACTTATTCTTCTGAAACGTCTATTAGATGCAACACGACATTCTAGCAATTCTTTTGGAATTTCGTCGAGTCTTAAAGAAGCGAGGTTACCGTAAATCGAGTTTGCGCTTGTACGAGTAATTAGAAGTAGGAAATATCGAGAAAAGTACAAAGAAAATTTTTCCAGACCAATTAGAGATCGAACTGACCACCTCAGACTTGAAAGCACGTGTGCTAATCACTTAGCCAGCAACACCTTACGTTCGAAAAAAGCCTGTACTACGATATATCGAGCTTCAAAATTCATTGATCTTTCTCAAATCTGGCGTTTCCATTCTGTAGAAGATTTCCTATATTAGATTCCTTCGATCTGGAATTCTCGCCAGCAGACCCAAAAGATCCGCGATGGTCTCCACGGAGCCTCATTGATCCGAGCTTAACCCTGTCGTATCTCACGTTGCCAACTATCGACCACGGTTTCCGCCTCTATGTCGCGGGGGCGTATTAAATTCCTCGGCGAGTTGAAGCGCAATTTACGCTATGAGAAACATTATATCAGACGTTTCAATTATCTGTTTGACTTTCGTGTTCTAATCTCGAGGGCGCGATAAGCGTCTGGCCGTGTTGACTCAAGCGTAATCGCAGTGAAAAACGTTGACATTGTACCTGTCTAAGGAAACGCCGCAGGTGCTCTGCCAACGACTGCGTGAATGCCACGTAACGACCCGATAAATACTGTCGTTAACCTTATTCCGGATTCAGCAGCGACTTACTCCGCTGATCAACGCTGATTCAACTTGATTTATCTCGCGCGTGACGAATACACTCGCTTTGTCGCTGAAGCTGGCGAAAAGTCACACTTGCCATCTTTCCAAATGTCACGTACTAACTACGCATTATAATTCTCAACAGTGTGCATTTATGCGTGTGGTTCATGAGAGCAGGTGAACACATTTACCGTGGAAAATTCTTACGAATCTCTTGGCTTGGCAACTAAGTGACTGCGGATTTTGTCATTTGGTTGTATTGACAAAATCCGCAGTCACTTAGTTGCCAAGCCAATATAATTGGATGTGTTATAAAAATTATTTGCATTACGTCAGTGAAATTTCGAATTGATCTGCAAATGTGTGTATCGTACGCATTATGTAAAATATATTGGAATTTCATTAACACTGTAACGAGACGCGGTTATTGTGATTGTGTTGGTAAAATTTGAATCCAATTTCCATACGTGTAGGGAAGTTACAAGGTCTCGTTGAATAATGAATAATTGATCGTTTAAATATTTACAATTGAACTATTTATAATATGATATTTATTACAAAAGCATCTACGAAGAATATGCTTGCAGTAAATTGTGTAACATTTATGCAGTTTTTCGCATTCGTTTCAAATCTGTGCAATGTAATGGCGACAGTCGCGCTTTGTTATAGAAAATTGCAAATTTTCCAATGTTTCACTTAATGTAATACATTCGTACAAGCTTTTTATCGCTGCTCGAATACTTTCGTCGACGATTGTACAACGAAACTTGAAATACTGCGCGAAAGAATCGCGAAAGGTGAAACGAGATTTGATGAGAATATTTATGGCCGTTGGGGCGAGAATTATTTTTGAAATTTTCAAGCGACGGCCTCGACCGAAATCTTTAAAAGAGTCGGCGATCTCGCGGTCTAAATTTAAAGCCACTCCCTGAACCGACTTTTGCTGCAGATCCACTCGAACGAATTGCTTCCGGATACTCCGAATCGGCAAAGGAACCATCGCGTTCCGGTTCACTGGAATATTATGTCGGCGAGCAAACGTACGACCGTATCGACGATTTTTCAACCGTTACAGAAGCAAAAACAACGATTTCCAGTGATACCAGCTTTTTCGAAGCTTTACGACAATTTAACGATAAATAAAAAAAAAGGAAAAAAAATGGCCATATTTGAAAATTGTAAAAGCTCGCAGAGACTCGAAAATATTTTATAGTGTCATCGTTGTACGAGTTCCACGGAGTACGGGTATAGCTCACCACTATACACTGTGTATGAAACAGTACCGAACTTTTTAGCTATTAGCTATCTGTTCGCCCAAAAAAATAGAAAAAAGAAAGGAAAAAATTTTGCGACCGTTAGATTGGAAAACCATAACTAACACGTACGCTTAGGAAACGATTCAAAGGAATATCCAGGTCTCGATATGCGTATTTTCGGGCAACCTGACGCCGTTTGGCTATTGATCGTCGTCTGAAACTCGCAGCAACTTCCCTCCGAGCGAGGCGCACCGAAATTAGTTAAATTCATCGTCCTCTTCGTAACGAGAGCAAGAGGAAGAAAGCCGATTTTTTGTCTCGTTAAACAGAAACTGGGAATAATAGCGAATACGCCATGGTTCGTAACCAAGGTATTAATAATGCACTAAAGAATTATTTACAGTAATTACGAAACAGGTCGAAACGGTAGTCAGTGGCATGCTATTGTATTTATTGTAGCATTTAGGCAACGAAAAATGGTATGTGGCGCAGTATTTAGAGATAAATAAAAGATATATTTATTATGCTACTATGGTTATTTGTAAGTTCAGTGTTGGTCTGGTTTAATGTTTATAAGCTACATATGTAAAACTGTTGAATTTTTAAGCCATCAGGCTCAAGTAAATAGATACAATACGACAGAAACAGCATCCGACAAGATCGAAAATTTCACGTGTTTCGTTAATTGCAATGCTCGGAATTCGAGATTTATGAATTTCGTAAATTCCAAAGCAGAGAAAAGTGACGATGTTGTTTATAAATAGTATTTTTATGATTATACCCTGTGACTTGTGAATATTTATGATACGATTTTGTCGTAATAAGCTTACGAAGGCTAATGAATAGCGAATAAGCTTACCGAAGTAACGAAATAGTCGAAGTTATCAAAGGGATTGATTAGTTTGACTTTGGAGGGACTCGATTAAAATACAATACGATGGATAAAATACTCGTCATCGTAATCGAGGCTAAAATATTTGTTTCTCGTTACGACGTAACAAACGTGGGCTATTTTAAAAAAGAAACAGTAAAACGTAACACGGTGTTACGAACTTGTTTTTCTTCCTTTCTTTTTTTTTTTTTGCTTCTCTTTTAATCAACCTCGTTCATTTTGATCGATTGGCTACTCGTTCGTACAAATCGATTTTTCGTCCCATACGTACGCGTGCTGAAAATAATTCCTTCCGGCAGGACACGACGACAAATAAAAATTGTTACGTAACCAACTGTTGTTCCGCTATTTCCTTTTTGCAAAATATTTTTCTCTTTCGCGGAAACGCTTTCGATGACGGAAGATCTTCTTTCTATCTTTTACGTTAAATTTAATTGCTTGTTAAATGTTATGATAAAAAGTAGGAAAAATAATTTATGGGACAAACGGATGTGACGGAGATATAAAGGAGACGTGAATGAATGATTTCATCCGCTGCATCACTGGTCTTCGAGATGACGTCGTCTTTACTCGACTTTCTATTTATTCCCCATCGTTCCGCTTTTAAATTAAACCGAAAGGTTTCGGGAAATGCAGCCGTTTCGCCGTATTACTCATCGAGTTAGATCATAAAACGCGACTTATTTACATGGGCGGACACTTTAACACGTTTGTTGGCCGCATCTCCATAAATCATACGTCTAGGATACGTCTTAATGATCGCTGCCTGGAGAAACAAGTAACCATCTAATCACATATAATTTCCTTAATGTCTCTCCTTTGCACTGTAACTTGGAGAAACAACTACAAGTAAACAAGCAGGTGTAATTTCTTTCAAGTCTTCTTTAACTGAAAATTTATTGTGTTAGCACTCCGAAATTCAATGGCAAATGTCAAACTAAAGATCAAATACTACAAAAGCGCTTGACTTTGCTCCGAAATAAATCAAGCGTTTATAACAATCTGAAACATCGAAATAATCCTCGAATTCTGCATTCTTAACCCCATTACGGTTCTCCAACGTTCTTTCATCTCTTCCGTTAACTCCTTGAACCGGGGTCATTCATTGTTAATACGATCCACTTTATTCTCTGTATTTGTGAAGCGAGTCCTATTAAATATAATTAAAATACTTGACACAGAAGAAGAAAAATCAGGGGCAAGCGTCGAAAGAAACGACACGATAAAAAGTGAAAAGAAGCTTAGTACAAGGTAAACATTATTCTCGCGATTCCCGAGTCAGCGGCAATCGAATGGTTGAAAGGAAGGTTGATAATTCGAAGAAAAGAACAGAGAAATCCTCGTTTCGATTTTTCCAACATTACAAGATTTTTCTTAAGGAAAGAAAATCCTGAAACGAGTATCGCGATACAGCGAGTGTTATGAAAACTTCCGCCACTGTATGTCCGTAAGTCCAGGCTTTCGAATAATCTAAAAAAATTCTGAAACACTCGTAAACGAGCCTAATAAAACAGACAGCGCGTGTTCATCTACCCCGCGTAGAAATTCAAAGCTGGAACGAGTATACAGCAACCTTCCCTCGGGGTGTAGCCAAACATCGAAGAACAAAAAGACGAAGAGAAAACACACGTGCGCCTACAAAATTTCGCCGGTTTAACGTGCATTCATCGGACGGAATGCAATTACGTTGGAACCGTGGTCGTGGAAGGTTCGTTTCGTCCGGCTGAAAAAAGACGCGGCTTCTGTTTTCCAAGTCGCCGTGGCATCTGGAGGAATAAAAGCTGTGTAAACGTACGATCCTATCCCGTGTGTATATACGCGCATACAGAAAGCTTCGAATGGATTATGGATGCAACGCCGTCACGTGTTAGCTCGCGTTATGGCGTTCGTTGAAAATGTGAAAGCCACGTCGCTCGTGGTTGGCTGCCGCCAGTTTCGTTGGCTCGATGAAAAATTCACCGTCGAATACTTTCGATGAAATATCACCAAGCTGGTCGCAGGTTGGCTCACAGCGACGACGGCAGAGATCAGCGAGTCGATGGCGTGCACGATGGCACGACGAGAAACGGGACGCCACCACCCGATATCGATACTAATATTAGAGCGCTTATCGCCAACCGATAGACCGGACCGCGTTTAATTGCATCGATCTCCGGTCATTTGTCGATTTGCTCGCGCCTTCCTGTCGCCTTTCAGCCGATTAATTGGATACGGTAGCACCGATTTCAGCTCTTAACTCTTATCCTTCTGCAGACAGGCGAAAGAGCCACGCTCCGCCCTCCAATTTTATTCGTTTCGACGTCTGCTTCCGTCGAGAAAAATTTCAATTCGGTCCGCAACTTTTTCTTTATTATTACCAACTGCAACGATCATCGAAAGAAAGTATAATAGGATAATATAATCGCTTTTCAATGCGAATTATAATTGGCAAGATGAACGAATGTACGATATCGTTCTATTTGATGAGTGTTTAGTACCGAGAAGACGTTAACATTTTGACTGCCACGTCGAAATCGCATGTTTCGCTCAGGACACCACGGAAGTATTTTTATTATTCAAAGTATATAATGGCAAAATAATAATAAATTGATGATGTAAGACAATATTCTTCCCCAATGGACCGTTTATCTTATTGGTGGCCACGGGTGGCCCACGGTGGCGCCTTGGTAACAGTCGATAGCGACATATTATAACAAGCCTCGTTTATTTCAACAAACCATTCGCATTCGTTGTTTCGTCGTAAGCAAAATGTGCAGAATATATTGTTCAAACGTGTACAAGATATTAGTAAACAATATTTGCTCATTTTATATATAACAGTAAAGTATGTGCACACTTCTAACTTCAATTATACGATTATAACGCAGCATTTACAATTTTCTAAGCTGTGTTTATAATAATATTCGTAGATTAGCCCTCAAAGATGTGGATGCAAACACAGTGCACCGCTGGATACAAGATTTTTTTTATTTTATATGGATGCACATTACAATCAATTCTCTTGAGCATTTTAAGTAAGTTTTTCTGGCGTGGTACTATGACATGATTAAAAAGTATAAAGTGTGTTTGATTCTAATTGAATCTAGTGCTTAATTCTAAAGTATATTGTCTTTTTAGCCTGATCTGATCCGACGTATCAAGTAATTGAGTAACTAGAGGATTTTGGTGGTTGTTAATTCTTATGCTATAAGTATTGCTAAAGTTTGATGTTTCTTCTTTGACTGTGGGTATCTTGAGGTAAATGCAAGATTTGTCTTATTTTTTTTGTTGATATTCTAATAAAAATGTTTAATCGTTCAATGGGGCACGTTTTACTTCAAAGTATCTTCTATTTATCGGTTATATTCAAAATACCCTAACTGTCAATTTTCATATAATTTTTACTATTGTAAGAAGTTCAATCGCTCCGGTCACGAATGACCAACGTGGCAGTCAAAGTGTTAAATAAATCCAAAACTAATTTTCATACAATTTTTACAATTGTAAGAAGTTCAAACGCTCAGCTCACCAATGACCAACGTGGCAGTCAAAGTGTTAATGCTTATTTGTTCTCGCGCACTTAGTTTCGATTTCAAACTTTTTCCTGTTTGCCACTCTACGTTGAGGATGGAGAAATTTGTCATAGAACGCGCGCATTGAATTGAAATTACAATAAAAATATTGCAACTGGTTTTTCGCGAATGACCGATATATTTACCTGATTTTCTTGTACGAGCTTCCATTCAGAGCAACCGGCATGAGAAACGCTGGATATATATTGGGCTGGCAACTAAGCGACTGCGGATTTTATCATTAGATAATATTGACAAAATCCGCAATCACTTAGTTGCCAATCCAATAGATTTGCCATTTAAGAAGTTGCGAAATTAATGAAAAATGGACTTCGTCTGTTCGATTTTAAGACGTTCGGATACGAGTTCGTTCGAAGTAAACGACGATGAAGAAGTAGACGCCTATAAAGAAAAATGCGCAAATCCAGCGCTGATAAAGGCGAATTCGTGACCGAGTATTCGCGTTACGAGCGGTCATACGAATCTGCCTTGCAGGCGCAACAGGAAACGTTATCGCTGACCACTTTAAATAACTTGGAACAATAAAGGAATAGTGAAGCATGTCGTAATACTTACTCGGTAATTGTCGACGATTAATCGCGATCTTTTCTTCGCGAATAAAAACACCATGTTGTAAAATGTAATCGTTCTCCTGGAAAAATCTGACATCGTTACGGGGCCTTGATAAATCCCTTGGTGCAACGAGTGGAACGAATTTGTCGGTTTATATAATAAATCATAGGGATAATTTGGAACTTTCTCTCGGTTATGAGGATAAATGGACAACGTCGGAGAAATACAACGACTATCAGAGAGGAAAGATTTCGTAGAATCTTGTCAGGCTGGTTTTGTTGTTGCGATATAAAAAGCTCACTTGCAGACGTTAACGAGATCTCGAAACGTCTTGTTAATTTAATGTAATTGAATTTTCTACGCAAGTCGTGGAAGAAAGTGCTTAGAAAAAGGTTTGGTTAATGGCGCTCGGATGATTAATTCTTCGCAGGTGTAACGCGCGTACAGATATAATAAACAAGCAGTTAGGCTATTCTTATTTTTCTATCTTTTCCGTCAGATCTCTGTCTTTCTTATTTTATTTATTACTTACTTTCTTCTTTTATCCCTTCCCATCTTTCCTTTCTCCTCTTTTCACCCTGTACTCTTCTTCTATTATATTATCAAATAATTAACGCGATCTCTTTGAGAATTAAATTTCAAACATCGGCCGTTGTTACCGCCGAAATTTCTAGACAACTTAATAGAACAAAGCAGAAAATAATAAAACTACAAGAGAAAATTCATCGCTGCAATCTGGCCTACAATTAATTTCTTATTTCCATCTAAATTTTCATCCATGAAAATCAACGACCGAGTTACCTACGACCCTGTAAGGGTACCTACCCTAACTAAATATTAATAATAACCTAATATCCCTCGCATTTCCTGCGGAAAACATTTAAATACAATTACTGTCTACATTACTCGCTCTCCTCTACCATAACACCACATTTCGCCACGTAAAACCCGTTTCTTAATCGTTCCAACTCTCCCTGAACTTCTTTAAACAACTGACGAAAAGTATCCACTGTCGCTTCGTTTCAACCCCAGAAACGAGCCCCACCAGTGTCGTATTGAAGAAATTTCTTGACAACAAATTACGGACGCAATTCGTCGGGCGGCCAACGTTCTCGTGAAAGATTCAGTAAGGTCGAACAACGTGGTGCATTAGGCAACGAGGGCAGATATACGGGTGGTGGTAGGCTCGTCGATTACAGCTACGGAGAGGGCGTCGTGCCTCCGGGCGGAAGAAACAGCAAAGAAAGTGGCGGTTAAGGTCCCGGAGGAGCGACGAACTTAAGCTAAACGAAATATCCCCGGGGGCGGTCGACAAAAGGGAAACAGCATCGAGGAAAAGTTTGCTGGAGATGTGTTACGAGGATGGCCGCGAGATCGTCTCTTTTCATCGATGTGGGCGGTGCCGTGGCGAAGAAGAAAGACCTGTTTCTCGACGTGGCCGAAGAAAATTCGCGGATAAAGGCAGCGAATGTGCGCGAATCCGGTCAAAGGTTCCGTGTCAGTGAAAATGTTGACCCGGTTGCCACCCCACGGAGTTTCTCGCTCGGCTAAAAGAGATGGCGATAAGAGAGTCCTGGCCGAACGACAATTTCGTCCGATAGGATTGACAATGTAGTTTCGTACCGCTGTTTTTTCGAGGATCGTGAATACGTAAGTTTGACAAGATCGAGAGGACGTTTGGTTCTTTGCGATTCTCAGATTAAGGAATATTCTGGTCTAGAAATTTGAAAAAATCGATTTTTTTCATATTTTCAAAGCTTGAACCTTTAAGAATGTGTCTTTAAAAGGATTTTTCAAAATTTAAATTATTTTCCGAGATATAGCTGTTTTAGTGACGCGCCATCCAAACCGGCTCGGCCGGAACGAATCGAACAAAAAGCAAAAAGCTGTGGCTGAGCGCGCTATTGATGAATTTGTCCATGAAAATCCTCCTCTAAGTGAGGATGTATTGGAAGTTATAAAGCCAATCTATGAAAATTTGTCTGCAAATACCTCGTTAGAACGATGTTTGGGTTCTAAAACTGAGAATAAGAAAGAATCGTTAAATTCTTTGATATGGACTTTTGCTCCGAAACATATGCACGCAGGAACGCGAACCATTGAAATTGCTACTTTTCTGGCTGTTAGTATTTTTAACGAAGGTTTTATACTCATTTTAAAAATACTGATCGTTATGGGAATCACGATTGGTCCAGAAGCCATCGCTATCAAACATGACAATACCCGGATTGAGCGCTCAGAAATACGAGCATCTAACGCTTCAAAGGAGGCCAGAACTGCTCGTTTGGAAGAAAGAAGTGGGGAAAATGCTTTTTTTTGAAGTAGAGGAAGGCTTAATGTATGGAACAGGAATCGCAGATTGAAAAAATGTACGTATAAAGTACCATTGTGTGGCTTATACAGCGCGTAATTTAACCCGAAACTTTAAACGCGTTTTTCTCGAAACTACGTTTTTCGAGTTGGCGCGCACGATATCCCAAGTTCTATTGAACTAATTTACTTGAAATTTGGTGTAAGTCTTCTCTATATACTTCTTTATCGTACTAACTAAAATCATAACAGATTTTCAATTTTTAAAATGTTTACAAAATTCGGAAAGAAAAGTGGTAAAGGAAAGTGGTAGAAAACCTACCTTCTATTCAGATAGCCGCAATTTTGCGAAACAATTTTTTTTCAAATTTTTGTTAGGTAGGACAATAGCAGTATTCCTCTAGATTACTAATTTTTTTTTTTTGTCTCAGATTACAAATAGGCTTGCAATCGCGACAACCTCCACGCGCCATTTTTTTGACACCACCCACTTCATCAGCCTGTAACTTTCTGAATTTTTAATTTTTTCACTTTTTTTCATGTATTCTTTTAACATTAACAAATAGAATAAATAAGAAATTTATAGTAAAAACATTTGTTTTTTTTATTGGACCTAAAAAAACACCTGAAATTCATGCCTCTAGACCAGAATGCCCCCTTAAAATCCAGCTACTGTTGTTTCTTCGCTTAATCACTTCTCTGATAGCTAGCCTTAACGAAATGTAGATTTAACTCTGGATTACGTTCTGATACTACGTTCCAAGCATCGTCATGAAAGTAGACACGAAAATCAGCGAAGGTAGAGTTCGAAAGGTTCGCAGCGATAATTCAATTGACCTAACAAATAGGTGTCGTTAAGATGGTTCAAGAATCGTCTAAATGAAAATGAAGAAGCTTGACAGGAACGAAATGACGTAAAGTGCGAATAGCAAGGAAGACGCGTGTCCTAAATCTACCTTTTGCAAACATAGAGCAAGCAAAGAGATTAGAGAAAGAAATAGGACCATGAATTTAACAGCAGCTTCCACTAAAACGTTACACGGAAACGTTTCTACGTAAAACCAGCCGTAGATCCTGTCGCAAGCAGAAAATATCGCGAGCTGTACCTGAAATCATGCAGCAGCTTAACCAGCATCTTGCACGGGCGTAGAAATTCTCCTCAACGTAATCTACTCCTCGGTTGGAGGCCAGCAACTCATTTACCCAACCTCGCAGCTTTTTCAACGACACATTTACGTTGCTTTCAGCCACCACCAGCTAACGTCGGAAGCGCAACACGGCCTTCGCGTCGTTCCTCGTCGGTCTCAGTGCAATTAAGCGGCTTTTAAAGGCTCCTAATCGAATCATCATTCGCGTGTTCTCGCGTTATCCACGACACAGAGGCGAAGCTGGCGAGGATGAAAGAGGAAAGAGACGATAGAGGAATCTAGAGGAAGAAAAAAAAATATATTCTTTCGTGGTGGTTTTCATTAGGTCCGTACCGAGCCTGTTCTTCGGCTCTCCCAGGACCGCTGAGCAAATTGAATCACAACTGGATTTAATAAAGCTCGGCTCGTGTTTAGCCTGTACGCGGTGAAGTTAGCGTGTCGCCTCTCGGGAAGATAATGCCCTCGTCAACTCGCTTAGCATAAAGTTCCGAGACAGTGCGGCGACATTGAGTTATCAGAGGAGAAGACACGGTGAAAAAAAAAAAAACACGGCCAGGAGGATCTCGAGACGCAATATAATTATCCTTTTTTCTCTGCCGCTTTTTTCTCCGTTCTTCTACGCTTCTCTTTCTCCTTTCAATTTGCTTGTTCTTGATTCCTAGTTTTCTTATTCGAAAGGCGTAAGATGATCAGTCAGGATTGCACCGCTTCACGTTGCAAATTCTTCCTGCATTTTCGTTTTCCTTTTTCAGTTGAATATTCTGCAGCTCTTCGTTGAAGAGAATACAGCGGAAGCTCGCTACGCGATATTAAAAGCTGCAATTAGGACGAAGTTTTCTCGTTAAACGCGATCGACCGTGTTTCGATCGCGTTCATAGGATTTTTCATTAACGAGTAACCATCTCCGTTAATGAACAACTGTTGCAGCCAGACAAGTGTCTTGATAACGCAACGTGCGCGTTAACCGGCACTGTAAAACAGCAGTTTGCCGCAATGTAAACCGTGGCTACCCTCTATGTCTGTTCTATAAATCATTGGCTTCCTCGTTATCAAGAGATTGCGAATAAACAAAATAAGGTACAGGTGGCTGCAGTATCAAATTTTCATCGTATCGTGCACCAGCAGGTATTGCAATTCAACGCGGGAATTTTCTGGCCGCAAGAATTTATTCTCTTGCACTTTCTCTATCGAGTAGTCCAAGCAACGTATCTAACGAAATGTGTCAGTAGCTTTTTCGCAAATGAAAGCAGACCTGTCGCGAATTCTTTCTGATTAACATATTGCCTTCTAAACGAATAATTTTCGCTGTTCGTTGACAAATTTGTTGTACGTATATACCACAAGCTGCTTGTAAAAATGTCTATCGCGACAGTAAACGTACGACTACTGGCCGTTTGCAAAAGCGTCTATCCTGTGAGCGAAAATAAAATTGCTTGCTGCTCGTAAAAATGTCCGTTTTGCCGATGAACATGGAACTACACGCTGCTTGTAAAAATGTCCATCCCGCCGATAGACTTAAAACTACACGCTGCTTATAAAACTGTCTACTCCATCGATGAGCGTTCATCCTGCCAGTGAACATGAAACAACTTGGTGCTTGTAAAAATATCAATCCTGTCGATGGACATGGAACTACCTTTTTTTTGCTTCTAAAACTGTCTTCCGTCCCGTAGACGAACGTAGAATGGCTGGCGAGTTATTTACAAGTAACAGCGTGGAACGATCTTCGCTGTTCCCCGACGAGTTCCTTGCTCGTTATACGCAACAACAGGCATATTATGAACGCGTTTCGCGATCTATTCACGAACGCCAGTGTGAACGCGAACTAAGGCCAAGTTTCTCCCCGAAGAAACGTCGCCATTGCTCGTGATGATCGTTCGTTCGATTGTAGGATTATTGGAGATCGCTTCTATCAAGTTTCAGTGTCTGCGAAAGTTGTAGAGTTCGCCGAGTTCTCGCCATGTAGGATTATCGGAGATGGCGCGATTCTACGAAATTCCTCGACCTCGAACGATCCTCGAAACTTTCCAAGTTTCCAAAATTTCCGTCACGCGTTCGCGACGTCGTTATCGACACCGGTCGTTACGTTTCTACGATAGGATTTGTCGCGAGATTGTTCGTGCAAATGAATCGAGACCGGAACACGTAAGCTGAACGAGCTTTCAGCTTTGCCGTTTCATCTTCCAATAAAAACGTCGCGTGTCACGATACAATGCCCAGCCAAGTAGTATACGTCCAGTTTGTAGACACGTGGACACCGTTTGTCGTTTAAATTAGGAGCCTGGGCTCGGTCTTTCGCGATATGATAAATTAAAATGTACGTACGAAATATTCCTGCGATATCAGAAATGACGTTTGCTGATGAGGAAGGAAAAAGCTTTTAACACGTTCACGCTGGCGTGACCCACCGGTGGATCACACGTGGCTGTCCCGTGGGACGGCAGTGGGTCACACATATATTTCACAGAATAGGTTTGTATTATTTTATGTCAACATTACAAGCAGACATACAATAGTAAAAACATAACAATTCAATATTATAAACTTAACATAATTATTTCCTTTTTTCATGTAATTTCTTAAAACATGTTAGACAACGATCACAATATTTTGTTACTTTTTTGTCTTTTTTCGCGGCATACTCTCCACCTTTTATTCTACAAATGCGTTTATAACATTTTTTGCACCGCCGTCTCGTTTCTCTCGCGGGCCCTTGGTACGACTGCAGATAATGTGAATGTTTTTTGGGCAGTGCTTCAGTTTCACTTGGCATTTCTTCTCTGTGGGGATTCATTATGTTTAAATTTAAAAGGTAACGAATGATTTCCTCGCGAAATTTTAAAATGTTCATACTTTTAGTACCCCATTTTCTATGTACATAGCACGCATTTACGAGGCAAGTCCCGCATATTAATTCTATTACAATCTTTTTACACCATTTTATGGCTCTGCGCAAACTACTATAATAGGATGACATGTGATCGGATAGATCAACCCCCTTTTTAGTATCATTATAAAAAAAACAATGTCTGGCTTTAATTTACTATTTTTCCTCCGAACAATACCACACCTGTGATTTTTTGAAGTAGCTAGCATACATACTGAGAAAAATCGAAACGAGTAGAAAATTGGGGCCAAAGCTGGTCCCGCCAGCTTTACTTAACATTTATAGATATATGCAAATTGATATTGCCAAACTATTGTATATCAATGTATCAGTCGAAGTCCACGGAACTCATTGAACCCAACAGGAATCGTATAGCTTTCGTAATTTTGCTATAAATTGAGGTCAAAGTTGAAAAATTGCGGTCGTGTCGAACAGTCTAATGTGACCCACTGCCATCCCACAAAGCAGACAGCGAATTCGGGCGCCTGCGTGAACGTGTTAAGCCCTTTGGATTATTTCTTCCCTGAATCCTATTTTTTGCATCGTTAGAAAATTGATTAAGTTCGAAGAAAATACGAAAGGACGATTATCGATACGATATGCCAGACAATTAGAGGATTTTCTTGGTGGAAAGTTGATCGACGAGGCGAGACACATTTCGCGAGCTGTCGATTCGCGTGAAAAGTTATTCACTCGTCGCAAAACTCGTACGTTTATCGCAATTATCAATGGTTTGCTGTGTGTTTACGGTGCATGAACGCGACAACGACACGATCTAACTAGCTAACTCTGCTTTGCATCTCGCCTTCCAACTGATAATATCCTTCGTTACGTGTGCATCGCTTACGCTAAACCGCGCAAACTAAAACAATCAGTCGCCGTATCGTGTCATCTGTTACGACTGTAACATGCGAAACATGAATTAACTACGGTCTGCGAAAATAAAGATAGAGCTGGTTCTCCGTGCCAGAATCATCTATAAATTACGAGGTAAAACACTTTTCAAGCCGAACTATCATGTAACAGTTCAAGACAATAATATTTCTATTTAGTGCAAACTTACCGCAAGCAAGCGAATCTTTTAGCGAGTTTCATAGCAAATATTTACGCAAGAAGTCGATCTCAGAACTATTTTTACTTCAACTTTCTCCGTTTCGAAACCCTCGTTGAAATCAAACGTTTGTCTACCACGAAATATTGGGTTGGCAACTAAGTAATGTCAGGTCATTACCATCTAATGACAAAATCCGCAATCACTTAGTTGCCAATCCAATAGTAAGAGATCACGCAATCAAAGAAAAAGCACTAAGAAGAGCAGCAAGGTATGAAAGGAAAGCCACACGGGAAAGTCAAAAAAGGAAGTAGCGAAGGAGTGCATAAAGGAAAGAGAGAGAAACTGGAGAAATGGCCAAGAAGGGACAAGAGCAAGAAAGAGAAAGAAGGGACTAGAGGAAGCGAGAAATGGAGGGACACAAAGGGAAGCAAGAGAAGAGCAAGGAAGGATGACAGTAGACCGAATTATAGAAGAAAGGAGAAAGAGAGAAGCAGAAGAGAGGGAGGAAAGTATAAGGGAATCCAAATATAACATACACTACAGAAAAATCGCCAAAAAAGAGTTACCAAAATACTTAGAAGGGAGGATGAAGTGGAAGGACAGAAAAATATTAGCAAGATTCAGATGTGGAAACGAGACGAAAGCAAGGGAATACTGGAAAGAAGAGGGAGAAAAAAGATGCAGGCTATGTAAAAGGAAAGAAGAAGACCTGAGACGTGTAATAGAAGAATGCGAAATAACGGGAGGATCAAAGGACACAGAAAAAATATTAAACGAGACTGGGGAAGGACTAGCAGAACTAAAAAGAATAATAAAGAAGAAAAGGGCATACAAGACGGGGAAGAACGACGATAAGGAAGCACAGCAAGGAGGCAAAAGCCCAAAAGTTGCCATAATTTTAGAGATAGAGAATATAACACAGTGGATAAGGGGACAGGTAAATATATAAGAAAAGAGTTTAGATAGATATAGACAAGGAAAAGAGTTTAGATAGATATAAGGGAGAAGGCAATAAGGTGATAACGCCATAAGACTGAGAGAATGTAAAAAGCGTGATGGGGAGACGAGATGTAAAACCGAAAACTCGTCCAAAGCCGAAAGGCACGGACTAAGTAAAAATAATAATAATAAGAGATCACGGAAACTTAACTCTGAAAATACGTGATTTTCGCCAGGTTGTAGTTAATTTCGGTAAATACGCGAAACGTTTTCGATATTAAAAGAATAAAATTTTTGTTAGAAATTATTTATTTTTTGTAAGAGTATTAAAAAATATAAGTTTCGGAATATTATTTATAAGATTTTAATATATGATATTCTTTGAAACAATCTCCAACGTGAAGAAATGGTTTTCTGTTGCAGGTTTACATTCTTATTCTCCATTTAGTTGGTTTATTAGGGTTGTAAGTTAAACGACTAAATCTTCCTTTGAACAGCACTACAGCTTCATCAACACATATTTCTTGTCCGGGAAAAAAGTTTTGTCTAAACTGTAAATTAACATAGTCCAAAAAGTACTTGAATTTCGAAAATCTTGTTATTGCATTCCTATTATTATTCTGATTTTGATGTAAATGAAGCATCCAAAAAATTTGAAAAAAAACCGCTCTCTCTTTGAATATTTTAGCGAAAGATGGTACATTGCACATAGAGTCTTAAAAACTGATTTGTTGCTGATGCTAAACTAAAAACGCATCGAGCTCGCATTCCACAAAGAAAGTTGCGTCTTGTCACCTTCCACGTGACGTACGACCGTAACAACTAAGTGCTGTTATCACGTGAGAGGTGACTTACGACCGATAAGGATTAATAACTGAACTATTTTCGATCTCTTACTTAACCCAATCTCGTTTCATCTCCGAAATAAAATTCTCATGTGTTACAAATTTGCTCGTAGATACTAACAATAGAATACGAAAGCCTGCAGCAAATGAAAAAAAGAAAAGAAGAGGAAAGTTACACAAAGTCTACTGGCGCTTTCCCATACTGAAAAGATCAACAACCCCATCAATGGCCGATACCGCAACCATCCCCGTTTTTCATTGTTGAATCGTCGGCGATCAGACCGGAGGATAAATCGTCGTTACGGAAGCGGAATAACAGTTTCCATCAGCTTGCTGGTCGGATGCACCGGCGGCTGCGAAGTGTCCATAAAAATTGATCTCGGGGCATTGAATGTTACAGCGTGCCATGTCCAGCCTGGCGAACATTCCCGACACGTTTGCTGAACGCACACCAAGTATATTGGTACACGACGAGATGAAAGGGTCCTATCGATGAATTTCTTCGCGACGCTTTCTGGGTAAACACGCCGGTGCATATGAAGTCGGCGTACAGTCGATTTTTTTCAAATATATGAAATTGCAAATTCGAGAGGCTGGGAACAGTAAAAAGTGGGAGGGAAAGTGTTCGTCTTTCGTCTCTACGAAGGGAGACGAGAAATACGTATATTATATGGTAAGTGATCGATTCTCGATCGTAATAAAAGTGGCCGGGTGTAAAGATCGATCGGGTTTGATGGACCCTGTGCATAGCAAAATTTGTACGACATCGACCAGAAACTTCAGCACTCTACTTTTATAGCGAAACTTTGACGAGAGGAGACGAAATTGTAGATGTTTGTACTTTCGTGCGGCGGTATTTTTCTTTTCTTTTCTTTTTTTTTTTTTTTCTTTGTGTGAGAATTAATAGGAGAAATCATTTGAATATCGTTAATTTACAAACACGATGTCAGTGGAGAGCAGAGTTAACACTTTGGGGATGCTAATTCGCGTCTTGCACAGATCGAAACTGTAAATTTTACGTTTCCCCGGCAACCATCCTTTGTAACGTTCATTATTTTCCCAAGCTGAGTGTGAAAATTAGCAAATGTGGCATCAAAAGCGCCATTTGCAACGCGGGCTGGATAAAACTGGCGATATTTTCTTGCGGATATTGCCAAGGTTTATCGCGTATCTGTATATATTTAAGGCAAGAAAAAAGAAAAAAAGAAGGCAGCGAAAGGTTTGTGCGATATTTTCCCCTGATTCGACTGACCATCGGGGATTCGCGTTCCGCGCGAGCGCAGCACAAGATAAAAGAGGAAAAAGGGGAAGGTGGAATCGACCGGAGGAATGAAACGAATCACCGGAAAAATGAGCAATGCCACGCACCTCTGCCCTTTATTGTGACCAGATATTATGTAACCTGGTGTTCGTTCTACCGGAAAAACGACGTTTACTCGCATAACACGCTTCGCTAAAACCGCTAATTGTGGAAAACGTCACGCGAATGAAGAGGGAGACATTCGGCTCGATTATTTCTTCCACCGTCGACTAATTTGAATTTGGTCCAAGAAGATATAAAACGGAAAACCTGTGTTATTCCTTCGAATTCAGAGAAGCGAGAATCGGAAACGAGGATTCTATTTCTAATTGTTTTCTCGGTACGCGATGTGAGGTAGCGCGAATTCGTGGTAACAGCGGCTCGTTAAAACGTGTAATACATTTCTCACTCGCGTGTTCAATCAACAAGTTCTTGGCACTCGACGCGAGGACAGATATTTTGGCATCCGCTGTCCGACCATTTAGCTTTTCCTTACGTTTCAGGTAAAATCGCGACTGCAGTCAATTTGACAAACGATCCACGCTAAAAATTCCGACGGTAAGAAGCGTTTACATTCAATTTTCTTTCGGGATAACAGATAAAATCGAATTATCGATCGATATTTCGTAACAACGAATGATGACGGCGATTTGAACAATGGATTTTATCAAACACGGGCAATTTTACTCGCGTGCGCAAAATCTTCGCGAATTGTTTGCATAAACGTGTGCCAGCGATGCGGGACTATAAATAGCGGAGGAATTCGGCATTTAGAGGCAGTCAACGATGAGTCACAAGCCTCCAGGGTGTTATTCGTAGACGTTTCCCTTTCGTTCGTACGCTAAAACAATGCTCTTTGACGCCGCGAACTGCGACTTGTCAAAGGGCCTTGCCGCGGTTCTGCACGCGACCCCACGACGACTCTTCCTTAGTTTTCACACTAGTGTTAATTGACTTTCGACAGATTCCTGCTGACTAATTGTCGCTCCGCTCTCTTAACACCGATACTCCCAAATTTCAGAAGGCAGTTAGCTGGAAATTTTGCTCGATCAATTATTAAGTTGTCCGAAAAGTTTTTTCAAGGAAATAATAGACGCACAATGTTTTTTGTTTTATATTAGTTTATTGAATTATGCACGAACATAATAGAAATTGAACGAAATGGATCATAACTAATTCAATAGAATAATATAAAATAGAAATTGTTGTTTATTTATTATCACCTTATGAAACGAAAGAAACTTTTCCGACAACCTATAGATTCTTTGGAATTTTCTTTGACAGATTTAGTTTTAGATTGTTTAGAATCATTCTCAATGTACCTCGATACATCTAATCTCGTTTATTTATAAGAATTACCGAAACATCTTAAAATCGTTATTCGTGTGTTGATACTTCTTTCTCAGATAAGATAAATAATAAAGATAATATTACGAAACAGGGAGTTCGGTAGGAGCCGGATTTACTTCGAACCTAATCCAATTCATCTCGCTTGTTTACGAATATCCAAGCTTTTAAAACTCTCTCTTCGCCTGCTAATTACACAAAACATGGAATTATCAGATTAAACTGCGAAAACACTTGATACAAGCCGGATTTATTAATCCAAATACCTCGTTTGTTTATAACAATCATCGAGCTACCTTGAAACTTCCACCTTTCCCGTTAATCGCATAAAGCACGAAATTATGCGGATGAAACTGCAAAATGGCAATAAGTCGATCGCCAGACTTATCATTATGCCGGATTTGCATGAAAACTTCTATCTCTCAGTATATTATTGTAGTAACCAAATACATTTCCGATCGTTAACGTTCACGTAGTTAGCCGAGTATCGGAGAAGCTAAACCCGGTGCACTCAGGTTCCATCCTTTCCGCCAAATCCCTGAGTTTCAGCCGACGTTGGTAACTTCAGAAATTCGTCGAATTACCAACAACCACGTAATTTCACTCCTCCTTCCTCCGAATAAGAGTAGCTGTACGTGCGTGGAATAATCGGGCCGACTATCGCCATTCGAATCGGCGCACCAATTCCACACAACGAAACACACTTTTGCATCCTCCACGTGAATCCGAATCACGAGCAGCACGATCAAGCTACTTAGCTGCCGGTTTAGAAAAGAGCATGATGAACGTCGGTGTTCGTGGCTTATTATAGGACGCGTCGAGGTCATTGACACTTAACTGTCCCTTGATGGACGCTTCGAAGACGGAACGCGATTTCCGGTTTGTCTAGCAGCTGAGTATACACCGTACGCGCCACTGTCAATTCCAATGTGTCTGATTTCGAATGTACGAGTTACTGGGAGGGATGTAACAGTGACGTAACGACGATGGAGTTGCAAAGTAAATTATAAATTGTTTCAGATGGAATTGGTTCTATGGACGTAGGCTGGTGGTGGTTGACACGTTTGCAGCTTTTCAGATTTGCATTGGTTCGCAGAAGTATTCCAACACCTGCACGCACCTGACGTACGTAGGGGACTTTTATGTCTTTTTTAAGACATAAAAATTTGCAATTGTTTCTCGTAGATCGAATATTAACCCTTTGCAGTCCATTCTGGACGTTGGCTATCAGCTACTCAGCGCTACTTTGTGGCAGAAACGTGCATTTACGGACCCTCGTATTATTTAGTATGGTTTTGCAACCAAGTAACGTATTATAATGATATTGCACTTATGTGAATTGGTTGACGTCGAGAAATGTATATTTGCAAAAGAATCAATATTTTATATTGTATAATATTTTATTTTGTACAGTCTGATAAACCTTAAAACACTGCCCAATATGCATTGCAGGTTGATTTGTGCACGTTTGACAATAATAAGTCGTTTGACGCCTGCCAACAGGTGTTTTCCTGCCAGAACAAAAAAAGGAATCTCGTTTTCTCTGTCCCACATCGGTATTATGCAGTTTATTATCTAATTTATTGTCCACAGAAGATTGGATGGACGCGTTCTCGATTCACGAAAATCACCTCTCATATCTTAGTAATTTTACTGTATTTTGATTTGATTTCTTGTGCCATTTCAAGAGAAAACTTCAGAGAAACACGAATGTCTGAAAAAGTTGCGCTGAAATAACTTAATTCCCCGTAATCACTAAGATACTTTAATGTCCCATGAACATCCGAGTGATATGCTACAATTACGGTGTCCCATGAGAGGGGACAGCGGAGTGCAAAGGGTTAATCGTATATTTGTGTAACGAATGAAAGGAGGAACTGATCGTCTTAGCTTCCCGGAAGCTGGGATGTGATGTTGCCAGCTAATACCAGAAGAACATCTAACGTTTCAGGATGGTCTAATTTTCTATTCTCTTCTATCTTTTGACAGACTTAAGCAGCTTTAATCTTCCATTAACTCCGCTATAAATATTACCTAGGCTTAATTATTGACAAATATTACCCAATTTACCATCAAACACAAGCATTAGAGGACTAAGTTCGCTCTTAAGAAATTCTTAGTCAGCCTTTCGTGTTATCTAACCGCTTTATAAGTACTTACATCCCTGAATCAATTCCAAACGATAGTCCCTTCATATACAATAAATGGCAATAACGTTTCGATGGTTTAATATCGTGACTCGATCGACGATAGTCGGATTAAAGTCGATCAACATTTTCTCGAACGCGATATCAAGTCTTCACGAACCTTAGATTAAGTTCGACGATTCTTCAAAGAGCCGATCCGATCGACGCTTTTATCGTGGGTCGCGAGGAATTTTATTTCACGGATTAATCTCTGCGACGACCTGTGAATCAACAAGGTGTGCCTCTTTGTAAAAATGTCACGCTCGATCGAAAGGTGATCGTGATTCACGATCCTCTGTTGAATCAGTGCGGTGACATCGCACGTGACACGTGCATCTCGATCGCGGTATCGTCGACCTGCGGTTTGGGATCCAGAAGATTAAGCGGTTTCACTAGAATAAAATTTTGCTGTATAAACAGAGGCAAACATTCCACGTATTCTGATATCATTTCCTTTCTTCGAAGTCTTAGTTAAGGTCTTACGCATCGATCTTACTGTTACCGGTTACCGCATTGTGTAATACATAATAATTGAACATCGTAGCAGTACATTATGAGAAAATGCAATTTACACACATACACACACATATATAGGGATTACAATAGCTTGAGATACACCGAGATACGCTCAATTTGTGGCAATATAACTTATTCGTATTTGGAACTGAAGGAAGCTGGCATGGGAGATGAAGTTTGAATTTCGTGAGAAGCATCTGTATATTTTCCGGAGAATCGTAGGAACAAAAGATTGAAATTCGCTTCAACGAGTTTCATAGTTTTGCTATTGAATATTTCATCGAAACTTCGAAACGTTTGAAGCTCGCAAAAAATCCCTGAAAATTGTGAAATTCTTCGAAGCACAGAAAATGAAAAATTGCAATTATGAATAATCATGTGTCGGAACTGAAAGAGAAAAATCGGCCGAATTTTGGGTAAATCGGACTAAGGCAGGTAGCGAAGCGTATCGCGGCAAACATCGGAACGTTTGCTGCGAGCAAATGCCACGAGGCAAAGGAAAATTCGCTTACAGGAGATAATTCACTTCAGCAGGGACGGCTTTACGAAATGAAAATTCGATTCCGAGAAGCGTCGTTCGCGCGGCCATTTCACGATTTTTTTCTTTTTTCTTTTTTCATCTTGACGTCGCGAGTCTCGCGAAGCTCGCTCAAACTGGCTGACGAGCGCTAATTAACTCGCAATGCCATGCAGCCCCGACTAATTGGGCTTGTTCTATAATTAACCATGGCCAACTTTAATCGGTCTGGCTTTTCGTTCCGCGCTATCAGCGAAACGAAACGTTTCGAACCGATAAAATTCAAATGCGAAATTTCGTACGATGTACACGTCGTTGTATAAACTCTGAGAAAGACAGGTCCTCATCTACGTTGAACCTGTAGAACCGTTTGTTCCAACTATCTTTCCGGTTCCTAATGAACGTCTATATGGGACGAGCAATCTGTGTTAATTAACCGTGTCCTGCGTGATCGGGGCATCGATGATATTGCCAAAGAGATTAAAGCATCTCTGGTATGTCGGTGAAGAGAGAGAGAGAGAGAGATTTTCCTTTAATGATTCATCGAGCATTGGCATTGATGGATTTTCTCTGTTTTCTAAAAAATGTTATTAGAAATTTGATTGGTAATTAAATGGAGATTAAAGTTAGTTTATTATTATTATCAAAAATATGGTAATTATTACTTCGATATGGCTATCGATCTCTGGGAAAGTAACTTTATTGCCTATATTTTACGGTTTTTCCAGCGTTCATACTGGCTAGCAGAAATATAAAAATTCAACCGAAGAGATTGAAGTATCTCCGGAATGGAACGAGAGACGTTCCTCTAATGATTCATCGATTAATTACGTTCTAAAGTATTTCGTCTGTGCTCTCTGTCTGCTCATTGGCAATTAAATGGAAATTACGGTGGAGTTATTCTAACATTATTATTGAAAATTGTTACCTTCAAGTGTCTGTCGTCCTTTTGAAAAGATAATTGAAAAATAATTCACCTCGTGATTTTCGAAGCACCGTCCTTTCAAATTGCCAATGACTTTTTAAACAACCTGACCAATGCAAGTACAAAAGTTTCATTGACACATACTACGTTTCTAATTAAAATATCGCATTAAAGTAAACATGTTTCTTAAACGTTGGGAAAGTTACAATGAGGATTTCTAGCTTTTAAACACTGCAGACTAAATCTATGCATAGTCATGTCGCTTCTTTATCGGTCAATTGGCGATACGATCGAGAGAAGAATTAAAGACGGCCGATTAAGCTCACAGCGAATCGTTCGAGAGGAGAAAGTGTGTCAGAGTGTCGAATCCTTTTTGAGAAATTTTCAATGGTCTCCGAAAATTGGAACAGCGACTAACCACCGAGAGAAGGGAGCTATTTACGACGATTTCTGCGGAACAGGAGGGCACAGCTTGCAGCCAGAGGCGGTCGTGCAGAAGTGATAAAAGAGAAGAGAAAAAAAAACCAGCGGGAAACAAGAGAGATAAAGGGCTGGCAATAAGTATCGAACGAAAGACGATCGAGAGAAAGGTTGAAGGAGGCGGATAGGGTGGGAAGAGTATCGCAATAAAAAGCTGAGAGAAAAACTGATCGGAAAGGTTAAATGCTGACGGCGGATAGACGCGACCAGACGGCGTTCCCATAAACATAACCCATGCAACCGACGTAAAACATAAAACTGGCTGAAAGAATGATGGTCGACGTAGGACGAGCACAATGGTACCCATTCAAGCAAGTTTACGCGGCATCGTTTAAGCATCGTTATCACAATACGGCGAACTTTCGTGCCCTGTGTTCTACACAACGTCGGACCTGACTGACGGGTAGACGTTCCACGGGCAGAGGAAAGTCGATGACGAAAAGGAAGCGTCGATTGTGGATCGCATTAGGAAATTCATTGGCTTTCATTTTTATGCTACGCGATTATGGGCAATTTCAGAGTAAAAATGTACAGAATTCGGAGGTCACGCGAAGATATGGAAAATGTGCAAGATATTAACTTAATCTACGACTTTACAAGAATTCCTTCACGTTCTTCCGAATCTCGCGGAAATATTTCTTTCCAACGTCGCTTTCGTACCAATGAAACTAGACAATTAGTGATTCCAATCGAAATTATGCTACAATTTACGGACGCCTGATAAATCTTGTGGAAATTAAGATTCTTTCTGTCGTTGATCGTGTCACGTAGAAGGCACAGGAAATCGCGAAATTGACAGATCACCGGTGATCTCGCGTCATAGTTTGAACGTTTCACAAGTAATTGAACTTTAAGTAGTAAAACTTATTGCACGAATGTAACAGAGTGACGGTTGAGAATGTTAGAACAGAGAGAATGTCGAGAGCTGATTTTAGTGTCTTTCTTTCGCAAACGTGTCTTTTACAACAGTGCAGCTTCACACAGACGTGAAACCAAGTCTGTGAAATGTCGCGGTGTTTATCTCAACAGAACAAAATGCATCATACGTAATTCGACAAAATAATATAAAACAAAAAGCATTGAGCTTCTATTATTTCCTCATAAAACGAAAGAAACTTTCCGCGCGACCTAATAGAATGCTCATTTTTGCTCATTGCTATTTAACGGGTAGAATAAATTTCAGGTCTCGTTTGTTCGTCGTGTCCACGAGGATATGAAACTGTATAAAGGTAAGTGGTTGTATCCAGGTAGAGACAAATCGTAATAATGTCAAGCAAGTGAAACAACGTACGTGAATGAGGAATTTTGCTATTGCAATTGCTACGAGTCATAATCGGAGTAATGTGGTCTATGTGACATTTAAAGGGTGCTTAGTATATATAAAATACGAGCTACGCCTTCTATATCGGAAAAATATAAAAAAAAGCAGAGTAAAAGAAGCCTTTATGGGTATTAACACTTTGACTGCCACGCCGAAATCACAAGTTTCGCTTAGGACGCCACCAGAGTATTTTTATTATTCAAAGCATGTAATGGCAAAATAATAATAAATTGATGATGTAAGACAACATTCTTCCCCAATGGACCGTTTATCTTATTGGTGGCCACGGGTGACCCACGGTGGCGCCTTGGTAACAGTCGATAGCGACATATTATAACAAGCTTCGTTTATTTCAACAAACCATTCGCATTCGTTGTTTCGTCGTAAGCAAAACGTGCAGAATATATTGTTAAAACATGTACAAGATATTAGTAAATAATATTTGCTCATTCTATATATATTGGTAAGGCATGTTCACACTTCTAATTTCAATTATACGATTATAAAGCAGCATTTACGATTATTTTCTAAGCTGTGTTTAGAATAATATTCGTAGATTAGCCCTCATCGATAGATGCAAGATTTTTTTTTATTTTATTTGAATGCATATTACAATCAATTCTCTTGAGCATTTTAAGTAAGTTTTTCTGGCGTGGTACTATGACACGACTAGAAAGTATAAAGTGTGTTTGATTCTAATTGAATCTAGTGCTTAATTCTAAAGGATATCGTCTTTTTAGCTTGCGGATCTGATTCGACGTGTCGAGTAATTGAATAACTAGAGGGTTTTGGTGGTTGTTAATTCTTATGCTACAACTATTGCTGAATTTTGATATGTCTTCTGTGACTGTGGGTATCTTGAGGTAGATGCAAGATTTCTTCTCATTATTTTTTTTATTGATGTTCTGATAAAGCTGTTCAATCGTTCAATGGGGCACTTTTTATTTCAAAGTATCTTCTTTTATCGGTTATATTCAAAATACCCTGTCAATTATCATTCAATTTTTACAATTGTAAGAAGTTCAAACGCTCAGCTCACCAATGACCAACGTGGCAGTCAAAGTGTTAATACAATCTTGGAGACGTGGCGTCTGTTCTGAAGAGCAGATAGTTTTCCAGGTTTAACGATTACGAATTGAATATCGCTTATACGTAATTGCAAAGACATTATTCGTAAAACGCTGCGCATAATTCCATTTTACATGGAAGAAGTGAACGATTCGGATTCAGTACGCTTCGATACTAGGTTATTGTCTGCGAGCCAAAGTACGTAATTCACCGAGGAAGAGAAGAATACAAAATGAACGCGAGTAGAAGAAGACATTATCCCCTCTGATTCGATTTATACACACCGATGTTGAAAATTCATGGCGGTTGCTCGATAATCCGACGATCCAGTCCTATCGATACACTCACGTAATTAGCTAGTATTGCACGAGTTCCATCAATCTCGTTGAACGTGTACGTTGCACGGCTCGACCACACGCATCGTGCACCTCTAGTCACGTTTACAGTCTCTGTAACATTGTACCTCACCGATACACGCTGCGTCCTCTTCATTGTCGCAATAATTTCTAATTAACCAACGTTGGGCCGCGATCCTCGTTCAAACTTGGACTATCCCCTTTAGAATCATCATAGACCGAAATACGAAATAAATCAGGTTAGATTGCTGCAGAGAGAGGCGGATATCCCAGCGTGATATCAAACACACCGACGTTTAGTTTCTATAGGGTGGTGTTCAAACCCATAATGGCTCATAATTGCACAGTCGGCGGCCGATTGAATCCTATTAATTTCGGTCGTCGTTGTAGCTCCCTGCCGCTATCATTATCAACGTTGTTCCCTCGCTGAACGTCGTGCTCCCTTGAAAATACCGTGGTCAGTCCGCGCTAGTACCGCGTAATTAACGTAATTACCGGTCAGCTTAATTATCGTTCGATCGAGATGGAAAACTTCGAAGTACAAAGCTTCTGCGTGTGTGATAGAAGCAAGAAGTTTCGACAGCTGCTTTTATTTCCAGGTAATAGAGTGCAACGTTACTGGCTCTGGATGACGATATGCAAATTGCAGAGAGGAACGAGAGAAAAGAGAGATGGGCGGTTGAAACGCAGGCAGAAGCGCGAGGATTACGAGTGGCGTGTAAAAATTGACAAAGTTTAGAATTTGTTTAACAAGAGAATAGAAAATGCAAAGACGAGATAGTTCGAGGCGATATTAACGTGGCTGTTGATTTTATCTCGAGGTTTTTCGAAGGAAAGCTTTTACACAACGGCGACGTTACGCGCTACATGCAAAAGCTTTTCCGCTGAAATATCGCGTAGCCACCTTGACTAGATCTCTTAAAATGAACAATTTCTCTTCGATCAGTAAAATATAGAATCTGTGTGAAATATAGCGTAGAGTTTTTCAAATTAATTAACTACTGTAGAAACTTTAAGAAACATTTCTTTACAGAATTCGGTATTTTGAAATTACGATGACGGTGCAGACCCTTAAGAATTTAGCAAATAGAAACGAGTTTAGGGAAGATAAGCCTGTTCTTTGTACACGAGGATACTCGTTTCAAAATTATCTATGTTTGCAAAGTGACAAAATATCTGCAATTCGAAAAAGGCGAGTAGATTAAATTGTTAAGAATTTACACGATGTAACAGTGTAGTTCGTGTTTGATTTTTTGATGGAACGAAGTCCGTTTTCCATGGCTTCAGCTCGCTTTAATACAGGTCACAGTGGTAAAAAAGAAAAACCGGCCAGGCCCGAGTCCAGGCCAGCACAGCGAGACATGTGTTACGTGTTAACTCGGCTTTCTCGGCGACCAGTTGCATCAGCCGGAGGAAACGACGAGATTGCCAGTCCCTCTGGCTTCAGCCTGCACAGTCAATTAACACTTGCTGCTTTTTTCATCCTTCTTTTGCATATTCCTTTTTGTCCCCTTTCGCCTCTCTCGTTCGCTCGTCGATGAGCAATGTGACTTTCGTAGCGAATCGGTATCGATTCGCTTCGATTATTACGCCAAGAGAAAGAGAGTGCAGTTCGATTGAAAATTCTTAAAAATTCATACACGCTTTTTGCATCTTTCTCTCTTCTATAAAATCCTCTTCTATATCTATGCTTTTAAGTACTGCTTCTCTACTTCTTATTCTGTAACACTTTGCTTTGATATTATATTATCGCGTCGCTAATAAGCAATTTCTTTGTACCAGTTACCAGTTCCTGTTCCTCTTATCAGACTCAAAAATATGTACATAGCGATTAACCGCAATTACTTTATCTTCTAAACTGTAATTTCCTTATCTTCTTAGGAACAAGAAAAGATCCTTTTACAGTGGGTTAATGTGGCTTTCTTGTTGGAAGAGACTCCATTAAATTTACAGTAAAAGTAAAAGAAGAAAATGCCGTAGAATTTTCCATAAGATCTGCGTCTCGTCGTTCAAAATCCCATACCATTACGAGTCTTACAGCTGAAAAAGGCACAGCTTTTGCTGCTCGAATACTTGAAAGCTTTGAAACGTTACTTGAAAAACCACGGATGTAATGTGACTCAGAGACACGCTATTACCTGTTATTTCCTCCGATCGTCCCTCAATCAGAGACATATTTCATTCTTATCGTCGACCATAATCGCGCCGGTTTGAAAATTCACGCGATACAAGACAAACGAACTTCCAACGCGATGAAATATCGAGTGGAGGGATTTTATCTGCATTGGTTCGATCCAATGGCTCCATGAAAATAGCGTTTGCAACGACAAATGCCGACTCTCGTGAAACATCAGATAAAAATGTATTCGGTATTTAACTACTTCGTATTATGGCGAATTTCTCTGAAATTAGCAGTTCGATAAAATAAAAAGATGGCTATATCGAACGTGAAAAATGAAAAGCGCCAGAGGCAACCGTTCATTCGGGTCACGCGCGTTGCATGAATTAGCGTCAACGAATAGTCATTAGCGTGAACTTTTAACAAGCGTTTCGAGCAGATGCGAGCATTCAGCAGCAAAACTTGCAACAAAGAACGGCTGAATCCGGGCGCAGCCTGTACGCTTCGACATCTGCAACCGCAACTTTTTCTCATCCGAACCGTTTGCAACTCAACCCTGTTGCTAATTGTTCTACGAAAGATTCCATGCATCGTGCACCACGGATATTATTTATTCGCCTATTTGTTTATGGTATACAGAGATTGGACATATTGAGAATCTTTCAAAGTAAACGTCTGTGCTTTGAACGTTAATCAGTTTTCAACATTCAGCATTTTCAACGTTAACACTAGAAATACCATACCAGTCAAAATCAATTTTATTTTAAAATTCTGACTTCATGTTATATTTTTTCCGCGATGATGTAATGACTTTCGAAAAGATAACTAAAAGAATAATATAATGAATTTTATTTTGCTTTTTATGTATTCAAACTGAAAATAATTTTGTATCGAGGCTACTTATACCAATACCAGTCAAAATGTATGGTACTTGTCACAGTGTAAAAGGATCCTGCAATTTGTTTATCGAACCAGTTTCCTCGTTTTGTACAATTTCCCACACGTTTTTACAATTTTTACCGAGTATCGTTCAATATGATGATATCAATTATCAGGAAAATTCCGGATCGATCGCTAGATCCCTAGATACTAACACTAGAAATACCAGAGCAGTCAAATTCACTGGTTTTACAATTTTATTTTAAAATTCCTGCTTCATGTTATATTTTTTCCGCGATGATGTAATGACTTTCGAAAAGATAACTAAAAGAATAATATAATGAATTTTATTTTGTTTTTATGTATTCAAAATAAAAATAATTTTGTATCGAGGCTACTTATACCAATACCAATCATTTTGACTGACTGTCAAAGTTTAAAAGGGTCCTGCAATCTGTTTATTGAACCCCAATTAACCAGTTTCCTCGTTTTGTACAATTTCTCACACGTTTTTACAATTTTTACCGAGTATCGTTCAATATTACGATATCGGTTATCAGGAAAATTCTATCAGGAAAATGCCAACACTACAAATACCATAGCAGTGAAAATGACTGTTTCTACAATTTTATAAATGTGTCAACCCTCGTTTAGGGATCCCAGATGGATTAACAATACCAAAAATGTACTACATAACATGGAATTGCTTCTGTAAGAAAGTAATAAATCAATAAATATACAAATATTTTTTAAAGACCAGTCATTTTGACCAGTTTTGGTAGAAATAACTTCGTGTTAATTATCGGTAGTTCTAGTGTTAATCGGTTGGAAAATTCCATTGTCATTCGTGAAATATATCGAATAAACGAGACCACGGAACGACAGCTAAATATCGGAAAATCCAGCTGTATAAATGCGGAGATTAATTAAAACCGTGGTTGCAAAATGTAAAATAGTCGCGGAGATTGATTTTACAAAGACGAAGATTGGTGAAACGGTAGTCTCAAACAGTACGTTTACTCAAAAGCGGTATTTTCTAGAGACTTCGTCCTCTTAGACGTCGAACGAGCTTCGAAGAAGGTCACGAGAAAACTGAAGATAATGCGTGTTGCAAAAGAATCGATTACCTCATCTCCGAAACTTCTTCCTTGTCTGTCGTATAATTAAATTCGTGTCCACGTACCTCGAGTATTTGACCTAGAAAAAGAAGATAAAAATTCTTTTTATTCGATATTACGATAGCCTTCCTATTGTTATAGTCGTTGTATCGAATATTCGTAAAACGATGGAATAACGTGCACGTAAAGTCAAATAGTTTCACTGTTTACTTGTCATTCTAATAATATTGACTTGGCAACTAAGTGATTGCGGATTATATCATTAGGTGGTATTGACAAAACCCGCAATCACTTAGTTGCCAACCCAATAGATTTAAAAATAGATATATCGCCATTTGACGTCAAATATTTGCATACCAATAGCTTCTATATGAACATTGTCAACTTCGTTGCAAAATTCTACCAGTACAATAGCGGCAGTCGCGTCTCGTTACAATGCCGACGAAATTTCAAAAGATTTCGTATAAAGCGCATAATAGGCGCCTACGTAAAATGTTTCTACAAGTGTCGGAATATTTTCGCGAACCACCGTATATCGCGGCCAGTACTTCAGAAATTCCACTTTATTAGAAACGATCGCCTAGATATAGGGTTTTCGTCCTTGCTATAGGAACTAAACCCTACAGTGTGCCATATACCGAAGCTATTAATCAACGTGAACTATGGACTCGGAAATGCGTGTAACTTGGTCTATAGATAACTATGGATAACTATGTGCACGAATAACTGGAATCGCTATAGAATCGCTATAAATACACGCGTAAGTTTCTTGGCAATCAGTTTAGTGATAGTCGTGGAAATCCCAAGGTTTGGAGATAAAACGTACGCGAAAGTTTTTGATAAGGATGAGTCACGTTAATTTACTTCGAACGATTCGTGCAGTGACGCAATGCAGTGGAATTGGTCGGCTCGTACATTCGATTGGAACAATCCAGCTGCGCAAGATTAAGCCTTTGGATATCAGTGGTCTAATTTAAGTCACTTTGAAGCGGCTGCCTAAATACCGTGTGGTGAGATCAATTATTTACATACTTAGTACACCGATAGACACAAACGAACTGTAGTTCATACTAACGATACTTTCAAACGAAATTAATCGAGGAATCTTGCATCGGTGGCGAGTAGTTTCAAAAATCAGACAAATTTTAGTATCATACGCATATCTGGCTTTGCTTCGGAGACTTGCAACTTTCCAGCTCTCGTATTACATATCGAACAGTTTGACTCAGTCTATCGCTGGAAAATCCGAGATCTCGCGTTGCACGACGCTGCAATACACTGCTTCGAGAAATAATAAACGTAAAATCCCGCTAATTTCGTAAGAGAAAGAAATTCGACGAACTTCACCAAAGTTCGAACGCAGGAAGATGCAAGCGGTCAGGAAAAAGATAAAATACCGATCGAGTGGTTGGAACTACCATGCACTTTGCATAATTTTGACATTCCTAAATTCCTCCCAGACATAATCTCCCCAGGGGGCAAGTCTTTTTTTTCTCTGGAAACAGAAGCGTTAATGGTCTTCCACTTTCCCAGAAGTGCGATTAACTCACGAAACACAGGCTACATAGCGTTTGGAGTGGCGTGGTCGCGCGTTCAAAAGCTCATCCCTATCCGACAATAGGAATTCCAGTTCCTCATTCGTCAAGCCAACCGCATTTTCGTCGCTTAGCCGCAGCAACGTCAGCTTCTAGGAAGCGTTCGAATGTGGAGCATTAAAATTCAACGGGGCATCAAGAATGTAAAGCGTAAGCGACCTTTCCGGCTGGTCGGCCTACAGAGAAAATTCCCTCTCCCTCTCTCTCTCTCTCTCTCTCTCCTTTTTACACGGTGTTAAAGGTCTGCGAGGGACAGGAGACTCGCATCCAATAGACGAGGAGGGGACCAAGCCTTCGTACAAGTTCTCGTCTCTTCCATCTCCACGGATTATCCTGGACTACCGGCCGATGTCCCTCCTCATTTGTCGTCCCTTTATGGCTCGTCAGTGATTCTCCATCGAAACTCGTCCGAGGAACTCGTCGCTCTTCCTTCTTCTGCTGTTCGTTGGACGATTTACGCGGCTCCATAATAGTAATCCTTTTGTGTCGTAAAGGTAAGATGATTTTTCAGGATCCGTTCTGGTTACGAGGCTTAACACGTCCACCGTATGGATTCGATTTCCGTTTATAATATGCCGACGAATAATTCTCATAGAACAGTCTCATAGAAGAATCGTGTGCAGTATATTCGAGTGGAATATCATTTTATACGATAGCAGAGTCTTATATTAGGTTGTCCGAAAAGTTTAGCACGCTGACTGTCGCGCGTGTTTTCAATGAAATCTCCTTCTGAAATGTGGTTTTTTATGCAACCACAATTAGAGAAGGAATCAAATGGTACCGAAAACTTGGCGTTCAATTGCTTCTGGGAATTTCTGTCGCAAACACTTTCACGGATTACAAAATTGCAACGGGGAAGGATGTAAATATTAGAAGATTTAGAGAATTATTAGCTGCAAAACTATTACGGTTGTCTGAAAATACAAAAAATCATTGGAAACGATTTCGGAAGAAGCATTAGACGCGCATGCAACTATGCAGATCAAAGACAGGAGAGAATTTAAAGAAAACAACAACTTATTGTCCTCCGAATTGTCCCGACCAACCTCAGCTTTGTATAGAATGCTTTAAAGTTTTACATTTGAAATAATTTTCTTAATAAACCATTTTCGTATTAGTTTTATTACTTCCTGTGAAATATCTTTTCAAATACCTTCGCAAGTAGTCCTATTGGAACTTTTCTGTCACCCGAATATGGGTGACGCGGCAGAACGTGTTAAGGTGATAATAGATGAACGACAATTTCTGTTTTATATTATTTTATCGAATTAGGTATGATCCATTTCGTTCTATTGCATAATTCAATAAACTGATATAAAACACAAAACATAGTGCGTCTATTATTTCCTCATAAAACGAAAGAAACTTATCGGACAACCTAATACTTGAGAATAAGAACAACGCGCGATGAAGACAGTTTTTATATCTTCCGATTTTGTCTCTTACAAATTCGCGATTTTTCATTCAACTCGCAAACATTACATTTGTACAGATACAATCAATCACTATAATAAGTACTTCACTTCGTTTCGCTTTACTTTTAAACAGAAAGCGTTTAATCTTGCGTTTTAAACTTCCCATAGATGCATAAAGATTCGCAATATGCGCATAACGTAAAAGCAGGTACCGTGCTGGCTGGTTGACCATTCGTGGTGAACGCGTCAGTCACGAAAGGAACGTACGCCGCTCTCTACTTTTCACCGTCTCTAAAAACACTTCGATAACGAGTCGTGACACAGTGTTGATCGGTCGTCAAACTTATATTAATAGGTAAAAGTTCGTTCAAGTGAAACCGTACCATATACACACGATCAGATCGCACGAACTTGTAACGTGGTGCTTTTCGCTAGTTTTTACTTCGATGGCGAGTCGGTTGCGCTTTCGGATATTTAGACGATGGACAACGAATTTTCGTCGTAGATAAGCGGATCGAATATGTTAGGCTGGCGAATCGTGATTCAAGTTTATGCAAAGCGGTCACGCGAAATAGTAATCTGGCTCGTGAACTCGGCCGCGTTATATAGGCGTTTTATACATCGGCCAGATATTCGAGCAAATCCGAGAAGAGCAACGCACGGCGCACAATTTTTCGGCGATCGAACGCTCGGTGAAAGTAGTCGAAAACGTTTCCACTGTGAGAAGAGTGTGCGTGGCTGGACACGAATTCGTGCAAACCGGTCACGCGAGCCGATAACGCGTTTGCTGGACACGCGCCGGATAAAAATTCACCGGCCAGGCGTAAAGTGCAACGCGCGATTGCAACATTTACAGGCGTAATAATAAAAGCATGCGTGAGTCGGTTACGTGGAGTGCGTTATCGCATAATACCGTTGGCCTGCTAATAGACCTAATCAAGAGTAATAGACCGTGCGTCTACCTATTAATAGAGCAACCGTTATGGCGTGTGCCGCGATCCACGATAATCCGATGACGTACATCGTACACTTTATGTACATCGTCTGTTCCTCGTATCTCTTCTCGGATTCCTCTCTTCGATTTTGTATTTCAATGTTGACTGTTGGATCACAGCTACGTGGCTTGGCTACGCGACAGAATACTTTTTCCTTAAAAATTCTCAATTTCTCCAAGCCACTTGGAGAACATTGTAGACGCGTTAACACTTTGACTTTGATGGAGTGACTGACCCGAAACCAAACTCAGTTAAACCCATCTAATTTCCTTTTGCCAGAAAGACGCACATTATCTGCCAACTATCAATTTACACAATTCTATTCACGCGTTCGCTACTACGATAATTACCTGTACCTGACAGTGGAATTGACGCGGGGCCACGAAGGTCATCGATTGAGCAGCAAACTTAGAATAAGCAAAAAATGCACCGCTGCAAATTCCATAAAATTTCTATAAAAAAACCACGACTTGATCATTTCGATTACTCTGGTAATTTCGGTATTAAATAATTCGCTTTATTTAACACATTGTCGACCGGCAATTTTGCTGAGAATTTACCTCATGTCACCGGCTATTATTTCGTAATTGGATGTGGAAGTAAAACGATATAAATAAACTTTAATAAATTATTGAGATACGTGTAATTTTATGTGCTAGACTAGATTAACCGCGTAGTAGAGACACACGTATGTGAGTATGAGTGTATGGAAGAATGTGTGTGCACAGCGTCTCGAAAAACAAATGAATGCAACTGTTCCGTTAGTAATGTGGCAGAGAAGATGCTGAGACGCGTGAAAATGTATATCGACGAAGATTCTGTAAATCACATATTAACACTTTACCGATCGATGTCGATTAATCGGTTTTTGTCGCCGACGCTTACCGTCCGATAGCCGATTAATCGTTTTTTTGTCGCCGACGCTTACCGACCGATAGTCTGTTAATCGGCTTTTTGTTGCCGACAATCTTTCTCATTATTTGAGCAGTAATTTGTTATTTAATACTAAGTTACCTTGCTCAGTTGCGTCAGTTGCGTTGCTTTGTAAGCTGCCACAGTTTTATACCAATTTGAAAAACGTACCATTCGCGATGAATAAAAAGAATGGTATTGAAGAGTCTAAACCAAAACAGAGCCGGCGCCAGGGAGAATCTGCGCCTGAGACGCCGGTCGGACGTGCGTATGTTGTTGAATCGCTAGCGGTCGATAAAGTGTTACACTTTGACTGCCACGCCGAAATCACATGTTTTGCTCAGGACACCATGGGAGTATTTTTATTATTCAAAGCATATAATGGCAAAATAATAATAAATTGATGATGTAAGGCAACATTCTTCCCCAATGGACCGTTTATCTTATTGGTGGCCACGGGTGACCCACGGTGGCGCCTTGGTAACAGTCGATAGCGACATATTATAACAAGCTTCGTTTATTTCAACAAACCATTCGCATTCGTTGTTTCGTCGTAAGCAAAACGTGCAGAATATATTGTTGAAACGTGTACAAGATATTAGTAAACAGTATTTGCTCATTCTATATATATTGGTAAGGTATGTTCACACTTCTAACTTCAATTATACGATTATAAAGCAGAATTTACAATTATTTTCTAAGCTGTGTTTATAATAATATTCGTAGATTAGCCCTCAAAGATGTGGATGCAAACACAGTGCACCGTTAGATGCAAGATTTTTTTTTTTATTTTATTTGGATGCACATTACAATCAATTCTCTCGAGCATTTTAAGTAAGTTTTACTGGCGTGGTACTATGACACGATTAAAAAGTATAAAGCGTGTTTGATTCTAATTGAATCTAGTGCTTAATTCTAAAGTATATTGTCTTTTTAGCCTGATCTGATCCGACGTATCGAGTAATTGAGTAACTAGAAGGGTTTGGTGGTTGTTAATTCTCATGCTATAACTGTTGCTGAATTTTGATGTTTCTTCTTTGACTGTGGGTATCTTGAGGTAAATACAAGATTAATTCTCATTTTTTTTTTTTCTATTGATGTTCTAATAAAAATGTTTAATCAATGGGGCACATTTTGTTTCAAAGTATCTCCTATTTATCAGTTATATTCAAAATGCCCTAATTGTCAATTTTCATACAATTTTTACAATTGTAAGAAGTTCGATCGCTCCGGACACCAATGACCCACCGTGGCGTTACAGGAGAAACCGTGGCGGGTCATATTTGACCAGCGTGGCAGTCAGAGTATTAAGGCGACTTTATGCTTTTACATATTCAACGAACATCGGCGGATGATTCATCCACTGCAAATATAAAAGACGGACGAGTATCTCTATCTATACCAGTGTTGAACGATTCAATTCATTTCAATAGTTCTTAAAATATCGATGACTGAAACAACGAGCATCAGAATCGAACGAATAAGCTTAGTCCTCGGGGAAGAACGTCGTCTGCGGTTGTTTTCTTGTGCAAGTTCAGACTGGTCACTGCCGCTTCATGAATCTGCCAATGAGTCATCCGTCTAATTCATCGAAAGTAGACACTGGCTCCAACTTGTTCGCTGGTCGCTTACGACGATATGCAAATGCATAGGATCTTATCAACTCTAGTTACGATCTTCCATCCTCGTTGATCAATTATTCATCGCGAATGGCATAATTTAAGAATGATTCGCGGGGGATCAGACGACCAAAAATGGCTCGTCTCGCGTCTCTTTCGATACAACCGCAGCGTTGGCTGGAATGCAACGTTGTTGCGTCACCACGAGACGTGTCTTTCGCCTTGCAATCGCTCGATTATCCTGCGCGTGAATTACACTTCGACGACTATATCATCGACTTAGGACGATTCAAGAAAAGCTAGTTTGTAGTTTGCGACTTCCTAAGGAGATAGGAACGACAGAAAAAAAAAAAGGAATACCGGGAATATTTATGATAAATATTCCCATTTAAACGGTAGTAATCTGAATATGGCCATAAAAGTTGGATATTAAAGCTATTAGAATTATTAGTATTGGATGTTAGATATTAGAATGGTTGGATATTAAATGGGTCACGCGAGTTACAGTTTCTCTGAAACATGCATCTAAGGCACTTAAGCGTAGCAGGTATGTTTATGGAGAATCGAATGCTTTTAGGAATACAGCAGGAAAGTATAAAAGAGGCAGGAGCTTGTTCCTACAGTTGCAATTCCGTAATTAACATTCACTGTTCAAGCATTTAACGTTCAAATACGAGAAGCTTGGAATCTTCAAACGCATATAAGTACTTTGGTACTCGAAGACCTGACTAGAAGTCAGGTACTTAAGAATCGAGAATTTACGTACTCTCGACGATATATGATAATGAAGTTGTGAGACCGATCAGGCGTCGAACGTTTCATGCTTCGAGCATTAAAAATGGTCACTCTAGACATCATGCAAGTGATGTCATAGGATGACGTTCGAGTCGTATGATGTCAACTTGAAATTGCTTCTTTCTCTGTGGCATGTTTAAAAAATTGTTAAAAATTGCGTAACGTATCATCTTAAAGACAGGTTCTACGAACCTGCTATTCAAGCTACTTCTACTAAATTGTTCAAAATAATTACAGCATCGTATATCGTGGTCGTTGTGGTCGTCTTACATGTACAATGTTCATATATCATATTCATCGATAAAAAAATCATTGAAAAATTGATCGGTTAGGTTTCTCACAGGCTCGTACATACACTCATTCTACGTTAGTCTACAGCTGCATCAATCTCGATTGCATCTTGCGTCTCAACTCTTGAATTTACTACCTAACACACGGCCGTATATAGCCTCGGCCAGCTGTACTTGCATTCTACCAAAGCACGATCAAACGGACTCAAATTCAATAGCCCGATAGCCCATCAAACACCCGGATACTAAGTATCGAAATAACCACTCAACCAGAATACCAAAACCGCTTACTGGCGAGATAGCAGACGCGATACGCCATAGGCATCTCGTTGTATCGTGTACTTACACGAGCAGCCAACAGTCTAATCTACAAGGGAGCATCGAACGAAGCAAACAAGTATCTAAAGTCAACTTTTTCCAGGCACAAGCTGCTCCTTGGAAAAACAGGCTTGCTAAAAAAACTTCTTTTCGACGCCACCGATCGTTTGTGGCACGCTGTCGCCCGTGAGTCATCAGTTTCTCCACGCGAACCGCATTATATACCCGTCGTTCTACCTTAGTCAAACATCCGGCCGGCTCTTCTCCTCTTTTATCCACTGTTCAGACGATGACCTCACTGGTATACCAAAGCACCATCCTCGCTCCTCGTCCAAGCAACAACGACCAAATTCTTTTATATCTCACGTTGCTGGAAGATGTCGCCGATTCTCCTCCGCTGTTTCTTCGTGCTGCTGTTTGTTGGCCGGCGTTTCTCCGTGTTTCACGAGTGAGTTACCGCTTGTTGTCCGAGTCTTCTGCCTGCAACAGATGCTGGTTGCTATCGCTCCGTGTTCCTCGAAACCGCTGCTGGTTGTTACCCAAGGTTCGTCCGTGTGTATTGAAAAAGATGCTGGTTGCTGTGCGATATCGCTGCATGTTACTGGAAACCGCTGCTGGTTGTTGCCCAAGGTTTCTTCATGTTTGTTGAAAAAGTTTCTACTCGTTGTATTCCATGTTCGGCGAGAAAGTAGCTGGCTGTTGCCCAATCTTCCCTGTATCTCCTATCGTTTCTTTTATCAGTAACAAAAATTGCTTCCGCCGCCATTCGCTGAGATAAAGATGAAAGAAAAGTAGAAATCGAGCGGTAACATATGGCGACGAAGACAAATTTGTACAGTTTGTCGACTATTTCACAACGCGCTTGCGTATGAACAATTCGTTCCTCGTAAGGGAACAATTATCGCTTCGGTAGTCGAACAGAAACGAAACGTTACTCTGATTATGTCGCGCTATTGTCTCGATCAGTTCCTTCGAACAAAACGTTTCTGCGCTTGTACAAAGAATATTTGTTGGCGATCGTGCGAAACATGGTGCGACAACCAGGCAACAAAAAGACCCCGGTTATCCCGCCGATGAGGATGCGGCTTTTAACGATGACTCTAACACCGTCGTTGCGGTTTGCAGAAAAACGATGCCATCATCGGCCACGCAGCCGGTTTACATCAACCCCCAAAAATAACGCGCGGCCTGTTAAAAGGATAGCAGAACGAAGCTATATAACAAGCGGCGTGGATCGTCGGCCAAACTAGGGACGAGCGCGCCTCGGTTGATCACCACAGTCAGACCAAAATGGAATTACGGCCTGAAAGCAGCCCTGCTACGCTGTACGTTCCACGTAGCAGTGTGCTCGTGCCAGTCAAAGGGGAGTAAAAACACGCGGCGTATTCCACTCGAACACGGAAGCTTTCTGTGCTAGCGAAAACGCGAGGAATTTAGGTTAGAACCGAGGGAACCGCGTCGCGCAATTTCCCACATCCTTGTAAACCAATTCAGATTTCATCGATTAGATACAACTTTTAATCAGCTTCTGGCAAACTACGAATTTCATCGACTTGTCAGCATTTCCGTCCACGTTCTATCAAATTTCAATTCCACTTGTTCGCGAATTTGAGAAACTCCGCCTTTACCCTAGCGACTATCAAACATTGTTGAGATTTGTGGACAGCCGAAGGATCTCTGTGATGAAAGAATTTCCACGCCGATAGAAGAGAGTTAAAGGACGCGGTTTGATGATGAGACACGCGGAGAATTCGGCAACAAAGGACGGTGGGTAGAGTTGGAAAGGGAAGAGAATGCACTTGTGCGACGAGTGCATCCACGCGGCTACACCGGTCCCAGAGACAAAAGCTTCTCGAGCCAGTGATTACGGTCGAAGCTCGGTATACCGGCAAAACACTTCAGATCTTTCGATTCTCCGTGAAACGAGGCAGGAAAGAACGGCTTAATTCGCGGCACGTTCATAAGTGTAGGGTACGAAGGATAATTGAATTATCTCTAACGCGATTAGTCCGTCCGCCACGCGAGTTTCCGCGTTCCTGTTGGCAACTCATGGAATCGTCCGGCTGCGACTGGACAACACGGACAATTTGCAACGACGTATGTAATTCAGGTACCACGACGCAGACCAGCTTCTGCTTCCATTTTGTATCTGAGAGACACTTTACTAGGAATATTTTTCTGCAGGAATTTCACGGAGTTTTTAAAATTCCATCCTCCACACGGCTATCTAGATGATGGCGAGAATTGAGAATTAAATGGATTCGTTCGATGGATGAGGTGAACAATGAGATTTAGAATTATCGGCAATTTCCTCCGAAAGACTATTTAACCCTTTGCACTCCTGTGTCGAATGTGATTCGATATCGGTTTTTATCTCAGCATCTCACATTTTATTGTGAGACGTGCGAAAGAAAAGCAGAATCCTGGAAATTGTTTCAAGATATACCATACACTTAAAGATTAGAAAATACAACAATAGTGTGAATAAAACTGGTATTTAACACTAGAACTACCACATCAGTCAAATTGATGGTTTTACAATTTTATTTTAAAATTCCTGCTTCGTGTTATATTTTTTTCTCCGCAATAATGAATTGACTTTTCAACGATAACTAGAAGAATAATATAATGAATTTTATTTTAGTTTTTATGTACTCAAACTGAAAATAATACCAGTGAAAATGACTGGTACTTGTCAAAGTGTAAAAGGCTCCTGCAATCTGTTTATCTAACCACAATTAACCAGTTTCCTCGTTTTGTACAATTTCCCACATGTTTTTACAATTTTTACTGAGTATCGTTCGATATGACGATATCGGTTATCAGGAAAATTCCGGATCGATCGCTAGATCGCTAAATGCCAACACTACAAATACCACAGCAGTGAAAATGACTGGTTCTACAATTTTACAAATGTGTGAACCCTCGTTTAGTGATCCCAGATGGATTAATAATACCAAAAATGTACTACATAACATGGAATTTCTTGTCTAAGAAAGCAATAAATCAATAAATATACAAATATTCTATTATTACGTATTTTTTTAAAGCCCAGTCATTTTCACTGGTTTTGGTAGAAATAGCTTCGTGTTAACTATCGGTAGTTCTAGTGTTAAGTGAATTTCTTTCTTCCTTTGTTTATTTAAATTGTCTTATTCTTTAGTTAAAGTCAATTTCAAATAAAACTCTTCAAAGCGTTGGCAGCTGCTGGTAACGAAATTGAAATAAAATTCCGAGTGCAAAGGGTTAATAATGCTATTACGAAATAAAATTAATTCTAAATATTTCGTTCGAATAAAATTCTGAATACTATTGAAATAATGGGAAAATGCTACAGATCCAGCGATGAGTCACCAAGGCGAAATTTGAGTAACGAAATAAAAAAGAAGAAGAGAAGGGCTTTAGTTCGGGAACACCTACGTCGATGAGCAGAAAACCACCCAAATCTCGTGCATCAACCTATAACCTTTTTTAACGACCAAGAAAGAGGATACGTTGGCCGTGTACGTATTTTCTCCAGTCAACACCCCGAGCCTTGGACACGATAATACGCACGCTTACCAGATTCACTCTAAGTCCGAGTGTGTAACACGATGTACCTCGAGCGAGGGAAACGCTAGCCAAGTAACGAGCCTCTGGTGTTAGATTACACAGCAGAGTCCAGTGATCGTCAAACTGAGGCCGGAGGGTGGTTTTCGATTTTCTAAGCAACGTAGACGTATCCATAAAAATAACTGATAGATCTATCCACAAAAATAGCTAACGAAGGTCTTTCCATAGAATTAATTTCAAACCAACCAACGACTGGCTATCCGATTTTCCAACTAACGTAAATCTATCGATGAAAATAGCGAGTGAATCTATCTATAAAATTAGTTTACACAGAGGAGGAGCTCAGTGTTCGTCGAAATAAAAAAGTACCTTTCGACTTTCTAACTGTACCACGTAAATCTTTCCAAAAAAAAAACAAAAAAAAAAAAAAAAGAAAATTGCAGTCAATGACACGCAGACGTTATCATGCACAGGTATCTGGATTGCTGGCTGTTGACTACTATCGTTTCCATTGATCGATTTGTCGATCCGTAGCCAAAGGAGAGCTATAGTGGCACACCGTTAATCCACTCTCGTCCATTTTCCGCCGGTGAATCCAGTTACCTCGTGACGGATCTCTTTAAATCGCGCCAGCAGATCGCAGCGAAAGAACAGAGGGAACCGCTGCGGCTGGAAACACGTGGAAATGCTTGTGCTTGATCGAGTCGTTCTTTATTTTGGTAATTCTACAGGCGACGATTTTCTGATTTTTCGATATAAACGTTGGAACTGCGTGATAGGATAATTTTCTTCCGTTTAGCGCTACAGTGAACGCGCAGATTCATTCAGCAATTTTGCTGTAGCTAATCTGTTTTCACATCATGCACGTTCGCTTATTTGATAAGATAGTTAGATTACTCAATGTCGTATTCTACTTGGTGCCGCTTCTATACGATATGTAAATTATCGTTCAATTAGGATGAAGTAATTCGAAGTAATGTAAAGCGTAGATAACAAGTTATATGTACGTGAACATAGATCTTGGCATAAGATATCGCGTGATATATTGTAATACACTTCAAATTCACGGACTTGTGTCATAGAAACTCCTACGCGTTCAACGGTTTAGCATTTTCCACAATCCACTCCAACCTGGTGCAGCTGATCAACAAACCCATTTGCATCCACGTTGTACGCGAAACCTTGTGCGTTTCAATTTCGAGAAATTTTTCAATAGCCGAAAACAACACTATACCAATCAACGTACTTCAAAGGTTTACCTTTANGAAAGTATTCGAACGCTTGTATTGGGTTGGCAACTAATTGGTTGCGGATTTTGTCAATACCACCTAATGACAAAATCCGCAATCACTTAGTTGCCAAACCAATAGAAATTTTTTACGAACGTATTGTTCATTTATTTTTCTAATTCGCTTATTATCAGTTTCACGGGAAAGAAAGATCATTTTGGCGAAGAAGAACAAAGTACGATGCAGGGAAGATAGTGAAAGATAGATAAGGTAATAAGATAATAAAACGAAATGAGAAACAACAATCAGGAAGAAGAAGGTAAGGGCTACAATTGAGAATGAAGACAGAAAAGTTATTAAATCTATGTTCAGGAGGATCTTAGGATTGTAATTTTTTTTATTTGGAAGTAGTTTACAATCAAGTTTCATTGAGAATTATAAATAAATTATTCTGGCGTGGTACTATAACATGAATAACAAATGAATATCGTATGTTTGGTTCTAGCTGAATCTAAGATTATTGTAATGTGTCAACTTTAGGATAGGCGACGTTAGTAAAATTCATCGTCGTATGGAAACAGATCTGCTGGTGGTGCGATGCTGATTAGTTTGCGGATTTTTTATTTGTATTTTTATCATCACGATCGAGGAAAGAGAAGTTAAAGATACATTCGTTTCATTTTTATTTCAAAATTGTAAGGTAAATTGTAAAAGTTTCATCACGCCACTTCGGCTCCGCAGCGAACGAATGAAACGCTCTAATTCCAAGTAACTCGACTCTGAGTTCTATAGCTCACCTGCGATTACGATTTAATAATTAACTTACCTTAAACATACGAATCAAGTTGAATCTTCACGATCCGTGTGGCAACGGTAAGTAAACGTGCTATGTGTTAGTGTAATATCTGCTTCGCGCAAGCAGAAATACTGTCCAAGATAAAGATCACTGGTCGTAAGCTCGCGTTAAGGTGATTCGTCACGCTCGAAAGACGTAGAAACAGTTTTGATAAACTGTGTCCTGCTTGAGCAATAAAATGAACAATCGTACGGTTGAAGCTTTGCATCGCCCGGAAATGCTGCACGCTCGAGCGCAAAAATACTTGAATTCTCTGTTACGGATCATTTTCGTAACATAAATTATACAAATATAATGTAGGAGCAGAAACACGGAAAGAAAGTTACGATTTCTGCTGGTAAAATTGCTCCAAAAAAATATTCCGAACACCCACGTCGCAATACGATACGAGAGGTTGCTTAACTTGCAGCTTGCGAGACAGAAGACCGTAGAATGCAGTACGAAAACATTTTTTAAAATTCCGAAAATACAAAGCCACGTAGTCGCTGTCAGCTTGAAGATGCCGTGTTATCCCTGAAACGCCACGTCTGTTTCGGGACCAACAGATTTTTCTTCTCCGGAGAAAATGTCTGAATGCAGTTCACGCGCGTTTAACGCGACAAGAGAAGGATTGCCAAGAAGAATCATAGTCGTTTCCCAACTGAAGAGAAGGGAGCAGCGGCTGGTGTTTCTCGCGAGGGAACATCGACGTTGTGCAAATTTTTCTTGGACACGCGTTGCGTAATCTCGATGGGTTAACGGGTTATCTTCGCTGCGAGGAAAAAAAAGCTGTTGCGAAGGTCGGTAACGGGTCTCGCGGATTATTTCCGTGTTGTTGGCCAATTAATCAAGGAGAATTAGCGTGTAAGGAAGGAACACGCTGGAAGGAAAAGCGGCGAGAGCTGGTGAGGAACGCGCTGCACACGCCAGAGAACACCGTAAAAGTGGCACGATCGTTCGTGTTTCAAGAACACAGCCATATATGACGCGATCGGTCGCGGCCGCGCGTCAACCAGCTACCTGGTGAAACTTTTACGAAAACTGGACCGGAGATAGAAGGCGTATTGATAGAAATCACGTGGTTCGTTTCGTCAGAGACCGGCTGCAGCTGGCTACAGATACGCAAAGGAAAATATTTCCAACGCATCGGTATGGTAATTGGCTCGTTAAATAGGAGGCGCGAGATGAGCGTAATCATCATCAGATCAGTGTAATTAATAATCACGAGGTGTAATGATTTTCGCAGAAGCTTTGCGATATTTGTTAGTGTCTTTCTTTCACAGACGCGTCTTTTACAACGACGCATCTTTGTACAAACATGAAACCTAATCTGTCGAACGTTGCGATTTGTATCTTGATAAAACAAAATGGATCGTACGCAATTCGACAAAATGTTGTGCATCTACTATTTTCTTGCAAAACGAAAGAAACTTTCCGACCTAATAATTACGTGAGAGTCAATACGAATATTTTGCCATGGCAAATGGAATATTTTGTGCCTAGAACATATCGCACTATCCAATTTACAAAGCTATTTCCAACTTTCATGTTTATCAGCCATTTAACGTCAGGCGGTTTTACGCTTTACGAGAGATTCTGAGACTCGCAGACTTTTGAAATTGCTTTTTGGAAAGAATGGCAGACATAATATCGGAAGGTGAATATAAGAAGGGCAGATACTTTCTTGAAATGCAATAAAATAAGTACGACGGCAGTGGGAACAACGCGAAGACGATGACGCGAGAAACCGTGATTTTTGAGAAAGCCGGCCACGTTTTCTGCCGTGAAATTGAGAACCACCAGCGGTGGGCTAGACGATAGGTTACGCGGTGGAAGGATCGCGTTACAGAAGCCGTCGACCTAGCTCGTGCTTTAAAAGAAAACCTGTTCGCGAAGCTGCGGCTCGAGTGCATCTTCGATTCACCGCGCAGAAACGGGATTGCCAATTAATTCTCACGTTGGTGAAAAAACAACAAAAACAAGATGGGGAAAAAGGAAGAAAGGAAGGAGGGAAAAGTGAGGATATCGCGGTATAATATTCGCAGGACATTGCGATTCGCCACGCTTGCACGCGAATAATCGAAACTAAAATGTTACTCCTATTAAATATCATTTGTATTGTCGTAGAATTTAAATTGCAAATAACGAAGCATTCTCTTTTTAATTTTCATCGATTCGATCTCTGTTGTTGTTATTTTACGGAGTATTGGAAAAACAAGGTTATTTTTCCACAGTGAGCGTATACCGTGTAAATGGATCGCGTATACATTGTAATTTGTGGCGCTGATTTAACTGCAAAATAATAACGCAACGGTACAATGGCGCGTCTGAAAATCGACAAGTGTTTGTCACGTAACCCTGCAACATTTATTTGCCGTCGGTGAAGCAAACAGCAAGTTCCACAGGCTGACAAATAACCAGGCCAACCGAACGAGCTTTTTCTCTCTACCTCATTTCACCTGTTCTCTCGCCGCTGCCGATCTGTCTCCGCCGCCGCTTCTACACCATTTTTCCCTTTGTCGTCCCGGTGAAAACTAACGCGTCACACTGATGGAGAATCGTAAATTGTTCTAATCCCAATCAACGAATCGACTGTCACGGAGGAAGCATGGTTTTACGATGCCGATCGTATAAATCACAATTGCTGTCGTTCCTTTCGGAAGAGAAGAGAAGGAAAAGGAAGAAATTCTACTTTGATACACTTGCTTTGCAGAGGATACCTTTCCGGCTAATTTGCAAACGGAGATCCTAAAAATAAGAGTCGGCAGGATGTAAATTAAAACCGTGGAACGACGGACGGGAACTAATTTTATTTGCAAGAAAGGATACTCTCTTCGTTAATCTTCGAATTAACATTCTACAGATAGAAGCGGTTGCAGTGTAAAAATCCAGATGTGGAACGCAAGAAGAAGACTAATTTTATTCGTAAAAAACAAGGGTATACTTTTCTTGGTTCGTTTCTAAATTAAGATTCTAGGAATAGAAATGAACGTAACGTACGATCTAAATGTGAACCAAACATGAAATTCTGATTTTATCGACGAGACAAGGTAGATTTCTAAACAGAGATTCTAAAAGTGATAGATCGATGCAACGTGAAACACGAAGTGAAGAGAAGAAGATCGTAAATGTACCTTTTTTAGCATCCGCGTGTCACTTTTCCGCGAACGTAGAAAGAATCATCGATAATCTTCTGCCACCATACATAGTCTAAATAGTTAGCGTTGAGATTATCTGATATATATGTCGGGTTATCGTTAGGATTGAGGACGTGTAACGAATGTTCATTGGAATTAGCCATCGTTTTGTACAACGGAGATTATATTTACAGGTATAAATACGATTTTTACGGAGTTTGACAAATAACCGTGCTGTTTAGACACTCGAGATGCTGTTGACAATGTTCTTAGGTTCTATAACGAATCCACGGTCAACGGGATAACTCTTTGTTAAACGTAGAATACTTTTAAACACAAAATACGTTTGCTGGGATGCTACTGCTCGATATGTAACTTTGCAAGGAGATCGCACGAATAAAACACTGACGAAAATTGTCCTCTCTTTACGATTGCGTTCGTTTGTTATATACTGGTTGAAAGCATCGAGAAAGTTGCAATCGCCGTTACTGGGCAATTTTTGTCTGGAGTTTGATTATTAAAGGGGTGCCCTGAATTAGAATGTTCTAAAACAGAGTATTTTTGTAATTTTTTTTAGGAAGGAAAGAAAGAAACGAAGTTATTGAATTTTGAGCTATGGTTTTATATATGTTTGACGAATACCAAAGAATCTTTTTCAAAGTAAAGAAAGAGAATTATAACAGATTTCTAAGCCTATTTCATGGTTTGCATTTTTCAATAGGACTGCAAAGGATTAAATTATTATATATTTTTCTTCTCGATGAATTAGAAAAAATGCCAGAAAATAGTGAGAAATTAAAAATTTTGGCGGGTTTAAAGAAAAGATGTGTTTTATAAAAAGAAAAAAATAATCTTTAAGGTGTTATAACAATTACTTGAATAAACTTTTTGACGAAACTTTTTAGTTCATCGAGAAGAAAAATATATAATAATTTAATCCTTTGCACGCCGATTGAAAAATGCAACCCATGAAATAGGCTCAGAAATCAGTTACAACTTTTTTTTACTTTAAAAAAAAAATTGTTTGTATTCGTTAAATATATATAAAACCATATCTCAAAATTCAATAACTTAATTTCTTTCTTTCCTTCCTATAAAAAATTACAGAAATACGCTGTTTCAGAACATGCTAATTCAGGACACCCCCCTAATACAACGTGTGTCCCATTATATTGACACCTCTGAGGCAAAACCACACGTGGCTAGATTTGTTCTCGGGGCTGTATGCCGTCACAACTATATTTTTAGGGAGAACTATACAACCACTCCATACTTCCGTTAAGCAAAACGTCCATCCTGTGACCGTGGCTACGTTCGGCGACCAGTTACGTCACCTCGAGCCCAAACCCACTATCACAAATCTCGAACAAATACAATCGAATTGAATGACAACAATTGCTTAATTACGGCTATGGTAGAATCTAGACTAAAGTATTAGGGAATTTTCCCAAAATTCTAACAGAAAGGCTCCGGTGTCCTTTCATCTTCGAAATATATATCGAAGTAAGTACAAGTATAGTGTACGCTGATCCACGTGCTCACACTCTCAGTGTTACATTACAACAAAATATGACAGGGAACATGTTGATGCTACATTTTATAGCAAAAGACATTACCAAAAAATGAACCTCGGTGTGTAACTCTAGCTGAAAATTACAAGAAACAGCAATAAAGATCTACTTATAGCTCTTTTGCTTCTACACCTTGTGAGCCAAAAGCAACATTCGTATTCAGGGGCACAATAATATGGAGTCTCTTTTTTTAATTTTTTCTTCGCTAAATTCTATTTTCTTCGTAACGCCGATGTCACGAGTATGCGAAAGAAAAAGATGTAGACTTTTTCTAGAATTACTAATTACTTGAAGAATTAGCAATAAAGTAAATATTGGAGTATAAAAGACTCGTGTTATCTGATTTTCTACCTACAGAGCTTGTGACAAACCTTTACTAGATTAAACCAGGGAACATTAAATATCTGCTTGATAGTCGAAATAACGTGGATCATTAATCACGGTAGGTCCATGAGCTTGAATATTCTACACACTTTCATCAGCATCAAGTTCGTTCGTGCATCGACTTTATCATCATTTAGCGTGAAGCCAGGCGAATGTCACCGGCTCAGGAATTTCTTCATCAACGTGGCGGTTCTTTGAAAACGTCGATGACGTTGGGGTCGATAATTTCAGCCAAGACAAATTTCCTGTCGCCGTGGAATCTTAGGATTAATGAACCGGCCCATGCATCGCCGCGTTTCGCCGTCAACGAAACGTGACTTTGTATCCTGCACGATGAGAAAAAATGAAAAAAGAGAAGAACTAATATAATATAGAAGACCGGAAATGAATAGCGTCCTACAATGCTAATATTCAGAAATTAATCGACAAGGATTTTAACGAAAACTCTCGTCTTATCATACTTTCCCCTGTGACTTTAGGAAACTGAAAATAAAATTACGTAAGTAAATTGAAATCGCCAAAATATTAATTCGCGCGTTAATTTTTACCTCGGCGTATATAAAATCACCGCCTTTATTTAATGCTTCAAGAATATATCGATTAAAAGTTTCGATTAAAAGATGGTTATACGATTTAACGCGAAGCTCGCTAAAAGCACGAAAGTGGTTGGAGAAAATGAAGCAGGTGTCGCGATCTGGTTTCACCGAAATTTCGTTTCCAGCGCTCCCGGTTCCGATAAAAATATTCTGGCTGCGTAATTGCGCGACAGCTATCATGGACCGATAAGCCTCGTTTCCTGTGCCTGTTCCAATTAATAATTACTTCCTTCGAGATTCCAACTTTCCCCTGGTGGTGTGTCGCAATCACGTCTGCCAAGATATTCGAGAAACGAGAGCGGCGCGCCTCCCTTCCTCTTTCTCTCATCGTTTCGACAATACCGGGCTTCCAAAAACATGAAAAGAAGAACAAGCGGAAATAAGGAGAGAAGACAAACAGAAAAGCGTGCCCTCTGTTTTGGGTAAACCGATTGAAAAGGAAGGGTGCAACAGGACATGTAAGGGTATTATATTTCAGAACAAGCTGCTATTGCTTCCAGGTTTCAGCGGTGTTTTGCGGTGACGAGCGGGTGAATAAGCGAGTTTATACGGGGTGAGAAGAAAACTAAGGAGCGATATTAATATATCGTGTTATTTTAGACATCAGCACGGACGAACGTGCTTCTTGTACGAAAATATCTTTTACACTTGTTTCTCCGGGTATAAGCAATTTAGTTTTACGCTAAAGATACATCGATGTCTGTATAGATCGATAGGTTCGTTTCAGGCTGACGAATGCTCGCGAGTTTCACTGCAAAACGAGATAAAAAGACAATTTTCGTCGCTTGACGCGCTCAACTTTAAAACTTGCTTCCCGTGAAACAATAGGAAAGAAACAAGAAGCATGAAACGTGAGCGAAATAGAAACAAAGTTTCGTCAACCTAATGCAAGCTAATGGTACACTTTTATGGTAAAATTAAATTGTGTACGACTTGAAAAATAAGCGTCGGACCTCATTTTTCTACGCAAACTTTCTTCGTCGTCTTGATGCCTCCAAGATCGCGCTATACAAAAATATCGTTCGTTAGTTTCTCAACACCCAGTGTATACGCACACAGGCGCGCGTGTGTCGCAAGTGTGCATACATATGCGCACGCACTTGGTTCTTAAGCTCATTCATAACTTCTCGAACGCCAACTCCATTCACCGCGTTCGACGCGTACAATACAAACCACCCTTTGTTTCCCCCCCTCCTCTGAATCAACGTTTGCATTATTTTCTTCCCCTGAAATGACTTTACCACCTCTGCCGTAGCTCCAACCACGTCGACTGCCGCGTCCCTTGGTATTATCGTCGTCGAGTGGGAATATTAATGGTGCTGGTCGTGAACGACTTTTCTGATTTTTACGAGACGTTGATAGCGCCGTTTTCTAATGTACATTTGATGTCGCTTTAATGGCAACGCCACTATTTAGATCGCGTTTTATTTATGCGACCGTTGATCGACGTGAATTTTCAACTCTTAATCAATCATCTCGCTTTTCCTTTTGCCTCGTGTCCTTTTTTTCCGATAAACTTTGGACGTTTGTACACTGGGCAATTTTAAACGGTTTATTGTCGGGCATTTTCGGCATCGATAAAGATTATTTCTTTTTTTTTTTTTTTCTAAATAATTATTTGCGAGATCTTTTGCTGAACTTTTACGCCCTCACCGGTGGAAATACATTTCCACGTTCGACGATGATAGTTTTGTGTCATAGCCTGGTCGATGTATTAGGATGACCGGAAAGTTTCTTTCGTTTTATGAGGAAATAACAGACGCACAACGATTTTTGTTTTATATTATTTTGTCGAATTACGTACGATGCATTTTGTTTCGTTGAGATCAACACCTCGACATTTCACAGACTTGGTCTCACGTTTGTACGAAGGTGCATTGTTGTAAGAAACACGTTTGCGGAAGAAAGACACTTTCCGAGCAACCTAATGCAATCGTGCGTTTCTAAGAATCTGAAGGATTCTTACGAGTTTTGAACCATGTATCAGCTTTATACAGCTTTCTCCAATTTCTTCAGGTTGTACCACAGAAATCCACATTACAAATGTTGTCACTTGTTTCCTTCTTTACTCCGATTTCGTTAATTATATCACAAACCGTAGAAACCGTGACGGAATGATAAACGAAAGAGAACAGCTACTCGAATGGTGCGGGTCGGTTGCCCTCGTAAATTTAAAAAGGCCGGAGAATTTCGTAACTGGTAAAATATGAGCTGCAACCGAAGGGCGTAACATCTGTCAAACACAGATGTGTCTCCGAGAGATATTTCTCTGTTCGAGAAACATTTTGACCGAGGGAAATCGACAGAAAAATAAGAGAAACGTTGGAAAAAATACTCTGTGGACGAGACCTAAACAAACGTCCCGAACCAGATCCCTTCGATATTATCGGAAGATTTCACGAATGTAGAGCGTGATGTTCGGAGTTTAGCACGCGACATGTCCAACGTTGTCGAAGGAAGACTTGGATCGAGGGGGACGTCGATTGGAGGGCTCTTGAAACGATTCAACTTTCACGTTCTACTTGTCGTAGGAAATTCCGCCGAAGAAGATAAAAAAAAAAGAAGAGAGAGAAAAAAAGAGGAAGAACACGACAAAATTTCTTTTCGAAGTCGGTCTAAGGAACTTGGGATTTTTTCGCCGACCCTTCCCCGACGTTTGAGTTTCGCCAACAGTTTCTCTGGACCCGCAAGTTTAACAAGAACGAAAGAGATAATAGTACCATTTACCAGGGAAAAATTTACTTCCAAGAAACGACTGGCGATAAAGTTCTCGATAAAGTTGCTCTAATGGAAAACAAAAATCCCGGTCATCGAGAATAAAGCGATAACCACTGTATTTGAGACCAAACCGGAGGCTCCTTTACCCATTTCTTACACAGTTCTAACACTTTGACTGCAACGTTGGTCATTGGTGACTGGAGCTCTTCTTACAATTGTAAAAATTGAATGAAAATTAACAGTTGGGGCATTTTGAATATAACCGATGAATAGAAGATACTTTGAGGTAAAAAGTGCCCCATTGAACGATTGAACATTTTTATCAGAACAGCAATAAAAAAAATAATGAGAAGAAATCTTGCATTTACCTCAAGATACCCAACAGTCAAAGAAGAAATATCAAAATTCAGTAATAATTATACCTTAAGAATTAACAACCACCAAAACCCTCTAGTTACTCAATTACTCGACACGTCGGATCAGATCCGCAGGCTAAAAAGACAATTAGAATCAAACACGCTTTGTACTTTTTAATCATGTCATAGTACCACGCCAAAAAAACTTACTTAAAATGCTCAAGAGAATTGATTGTAATGTACATTCAAATAAAATAAAAAAGAATCTTGCATCTATCGGTGAGGGCTAATCTACGAATATTATTATAAACACAGCTTAGAAAATAATTGTAAATGCTGCTTTATAATCGTATAATTGAAGTTAGAAGTGTGCACATACTTTACTGTTATATATAAAATGTGCAAATATTGTTTACTAATATCTTGTACACGTTTCAACAATATATTCTGCACGTTTTGCTTACGACGAAACAACGAATGCGAATTGTTTATTGAAATAAACGAAGCCTTGTTATAATATGTCGCTATCGACTGTTACCAAGGCGCCACCATGGGCCACCCGTGACCACCAATGAGATAAACGGTCCATTGGAGAAGAATGTTGTCTTACATCATCAATTTATTATTGAATAATAAAAATACTTCCGTGGCGTCTTGAGCGAAACTTCGGCGTGGCAGTTAAAATGCTAAACGCTGCACAGCGAATAGCGAAGACCGTGTGAAATATTAAACGAGATATTACACTTACTGTTGATCTACCATTAACAACGACTAAATTATTCTTGCAGCGAATTATTCTACAGATTTAAATCGTTCCCTTGGTAAACGTTTATCTTCAATTCTGTTCTCAATCTGGCTGTAACATTTTCTATTAATTCCCTGTATTATCGTACTCTTAATTGTATAAATCTTTACCTTCAATCTTATTTCAAATTAACCTCGCTATATACCGTAGCTGCAGATTTGTGTTTGCAAATATTTTCCAATAAAGCGCGTCCCGTTACCGCCTTTCGCGCTTAATCTTCCTTGCATTCAATTTTTCTGCTCGCGTGAAACTGTTACTATGTGAAATTTCATACGCTTCGTCCCAATTAATCGCTATGCAAATGTTACGACGAAAACAATGGTACGCGAATATCTTTCGTACTCGTTGTAGCGTAAAAAAAGAGAATGGAACAGCTGCGACTCCAAGAAGAACCATTGATGATCCTCGTTTACCTTGGAAACCAATTGGCCATAGATAATCCACAGCACGTCCGAACCATAAAATTCTCAAAAGATTCTGCTGTTGCAGCACCGATTCTTTGGGATTTATAGTTGGTATATAGATAGCGATGTCGCCGGACCTTATTGATCCACTCTCTGGGGAATTATCGGCGACGTGATATCCGAGTCACCGGAAAAATAGAATTCCAAGTCAACGATAATTGCTCGTAGCTTGAAAATTCATGTTTATTAACATCTAATATTCTATTCGAACGATCGCATGGTTCTTCACTTGCACGATCCGGAGACCGCGACTGGTTACCTGTACATGGAGGGATGACGAAGGTGGTCATTTCACAAAGGTGGTCATTTCACGAAGAAATAAGGCTGTGCATTTCCTTCGGTCAACCCTAATCAGATCTAATCCGCCGAGCAAGATTCCATCTCAGATTCCTCTATAGCGAGACGGAAGCTGTCCTCGTCTTATTTCTTTCTGCGCTTTAAGTACACACGTTCGTGTTCGTATTTAAATATACTACGACAGTGTTTATTTTGATTACGGCTTCGCTACTTAACGTAAATTATGCAGCGCATAATGCATGTACGCATTTTTCAAGTACAATTACCGTTTCACAGGGAAGCTGAAATTGCCGTGAAATTTCCAAGGTATTGGGTTGGCGAGTGACTACGAATTTTGTCGATAGGTGGTATTGAAAAATCCTGAAAACCTGTAAAAAGCGGTTGCAACGAGCTATCAATCTTACAACACCATCATTGCTGGGCGACTTGGTGCACACGTTTCCTCGCGTTTTTAACGTTGAGTACCGTTTTTCCATTTGCGCTATGAGGCTCCCTTTTACACAGAAACACTTTCCGTTAACCAGCTGTCCGGCGACGCGAAACGAGCTACGTCGGTTCGACGATGGCGGAGAAGGAAGCGCGAAAAGGAGCGTAGTTACGATCCATCGAGCTTCGACCATCGAGAGTATCTCCGCTAAAAAGTCTTGCAACTGCTATTATGTTCGCTTGGAACTTTGAAAAACTCAAGTAGCGAAAAAATCTGCTGAATTGTTGCTTCCGCTTCTCGGAAAGCGAACCGTCGACTCCGCTTTTTGTCAATTTCTTAATTTCGTCGCACAAGTACATCGTCTGGTTGATCATCGATCGACGTACACCTCGTCATTACGTCACTCGTTACCATTATGTTAAGTGTTCAATTTGAACGACAGAAAGGTCACTGTCACTGATAAAAGACAGTCGTCTGATCGCATTTATTAGGCTGTCCGAAAAGTTTCTTTCGTTTAATAAGGTGATAATAGATGAACAACAATTTCTGCTTTATATTATTTTATTGAATTAAGTATGATCCATTTCGTTATATTTCTATTATTATGTTCGTGTATAATTCAATGAATTAATATAAAACAAAAAACACTGTGCGTCTATTATTTCCTTATAAAACGAAAGAAACTTTTCGGACAACCTAATAATAACTTTTACTTCTACTTTTAAATTCTAATGTTTTGTAGACTTTATAATTCACTTAAAAACACGACAATATTTTTCATTCGAGAAAAGGATACTTAAAATATCCTTACACATCGAACACGCCGTACTCTTCTGATTAAAAAATAACAAATCACGCTACAACCTTAACGCTAGAACCACCGATAGTTAACACGAAGCTATTTCTACCAAAACCGGTCAAAATGACTGGTCTTTAAAAAATATTTGTACATTTATTGATTTATTACTTTCGTACAGAAGGAATTCCATGTTATGTAGTGCATTTTTGGTATTATTAATCCATCTGGGATCCCTAAACGAGGGTTGACACATTTATAGAATTGTAGAACCAGCCATTTTGACTGCTGTGGTATTTCTAATGTTAACATACAACAACACACAGTACAAATTGTAAAAACGTGTGGGAAGTTGTACAAAACCAGGAAACTGGTTAATTGTGGTTCGATAAACAGATTGCAGGAGCCTTTTCCACTTTGACAAGTACCAGACATTTTGACTCGATACAAAATTATTTTCAGTTTGAATACATAAAAAACGAAATAAAATCCATCATATTATTCTATTAGTCATCGTTGCGAAAGTCCTTACATCATCTCGGAAGAAAATATGACATGAAGTATGAATTTTAAAATAAAATTGTAAAACCAGTCAATTTGAATGGCGTGGTATTTCTAGCGTTGAGCTGCCATTTGCGTATTTCAATAATCCCAATGATATAGAAAGCCAAGGACAGCGAAGTTAAAAAAATCCAGCGAGTTCGTGGAATCCGACTTAGGCCAACGGAAGGAAAGAAAGAAATTGTAATTTCCGACAGGAGTAGTAAGTTGGTTTGACGAACGTTTCCGAGGATTCCGGGAAAATGGCCAGCAAACCGTTAACCGGTATAACTGGAAAGCTTTCGCGTGGAAGTCTCGCGTCACCAAGTTTTTCCGCGCGACTATCTTACAATACGCGATCGCGATTTTATCACACCGTGCCAAATGTAGATTTGCGCGAGTATTCGCGCGATAACGTTTCGCTGCAAGTGGTTTCGTGTGTGACCCGTCAGCTGATGGAAAATACGGGACGGGGAATGATCGACGTGACTGACTTTCGAAACGAACGAACCAACTCGCCGGAACGGAAACGAACGACAAGGAACTCGTCGGTTAGGCTCGTCTTATCTTCGAACAAGATGTACGTTAATGTACGAGCGTCCTCTCTTTCCTCGTTAATATTGATGATTTTCCCGTTCAGCAGCCTCTCTCTGTTTCTGCCTGGAATTCTAAATACGAACATATTCGATTGTTTTTCTTTTCTTCGCGAAACCGAAGGTGCCCGGTGAATTAGAAACTCGGTGGCTCGAGATCTTCAATTCTTGTGCTTTCGTTTGGGTAAGAAAGTCAGGTTGGAATTATCGGCGAATATATTTCTCAAGTCTGTTGCATTCTTTCCACGCTTTTCTTTTCATACTGTCGCATTTTTCGCGTTCCAGATGAACAGTTTCTTAACCGATCGCGCTGTTTAGTTTTTGTGTGGAAAAGTGGCAGTACATTTGAACGCTACGGGCGACTGATGGTATTTTGTATTTCTTTAGTATCTTCTCGGTAATTTTTATTAAAGAAAACTTGAAATATTTATGAACTAATAATATTTACAAATTAACACTTTTTCCATGCCACTCAAACGAAAATACCCCGTTTTAATCTTACGGCGATCTTTTATTTGCTTGCTAAAACGCGAACGAGATGGAGAATTTGAATTTGTCACACGTTCTTTCCATATCTCGATATTTTCTAACAACTTTGAAGTATACAGAACGACAAATCAAAATCCATAAGTTATTTTCATCCAAGCAAGTTCGTATTGGAAACAAGCAAAAATATCTTTAGATTTCGTACGATGGTGAACAGAAACGAGAGTATTGCACGAAATTTTCGAAAAGCTTCGAAGCATCTCTTGATAAGTTTCGAGGCTGAGTTTCCATTGCTGTGAGAAACTAAGTCTGTTCGGGTCAAACAGTAGCTCGCTTGAGTTCCACGCGAGAGAATCAACGGAAACGGGCAGCTTTTAATTTTCGACAAAGTCCCCTTTGAACGAAGCAGGCGGGGTTCGAACTTTCCGCTCGACTATAAGGGCGAATGCATTTTTTCCCTTTTTTTTTTTAATATCTCTCCACAGCTCGTCGAGAGATGGCCGCTCGAGAGAAAGAAAGACAAGGTCCGCTTTGTGTGACCGGAAGTTGAAAGGAGTATAAAGCCGCTTCCTTTCGAGGCATCGTCCTATCTTCGCGATGGAGGACGTACACTGAACATAGTACGCTACTATGGATTATTGCAAGCCAACCAACACTTTCTACTTTGCTAAATTGTTATCGTTCTTCGTTCGAACTTGGCCTGGATCAATTTCGACGAATCTAATTTCGTACAAACGAAGTCGAACGACGATAAACCGTTTAAAACGTGATATCTTTAAATATCAATCGTTGTTGGAAAAATGATATTTTCAGCGAACTTTTAAGTTTGTTTTAAGGCCAGACACTAGTTTTACTTCGTTATTAATTATAACGTTTCTTAAAAATTCATTTGCTATCGCCGTGTTAGCTAATAACCGTCTGCTGATTTATTTGTTTTGTTCGCTTCAACAGGTTGCTTGTACGTGTTCGTTTATTTCATACCTTCGAATTGATTGAATTAGTTGACGTTGTGGGAGAAACGTTGATTCGTTTAAGTGGATAAAAAGAATCGTTAAGGTGTTTCACGGCTGCAAACAGTTAAATGTAAGGTGTATTAAAATGCGATACGTATGCTAGCGGCTGCAACGAGCTAAGCTTTGAAATATTTATTACTTTTGCGCACCTCGGCAAGAACACCTATCTATCCATCTTTCGAACCGTTGGAAAATTCATAACCCAGTCGCGGCAAATAGTAAAATCAACGACACGAACGTCAGGGAATAGCATGGAAAAGCAATTTTCGACGAAAAGGTGTCGAGCCGCGTCGCCAGTTTCCGCACGTCCGATCGACACTTTTTTCCGCGTGATCGTGCGAACTCACCGGAAGGAGCCATCGACTTTCGTCCCTTCCTGCTGGCACCGTTCAATCCTCGCCGTTCTATTTTCCATTTAACTTCGTAAATAGGACACGCTCGGTTGCTGGTTAATTAATCGTGACCGGGATGCGGGTGGCGCATCGTGCGAAAAATATCTCTTCGTCCCCTTGCTCTTTTTCCCCTTGCGGCCTTTTCTTGCGTTCTATTCCTTTCATAAAGTCGTTTGAAAAGATTAAAAATGCGGCAAAACCGTACACAGTGATTAAAAGCAAACGCAACTAAACGTTTTTGATTGCTGTAAGAGGAATGTGTCGTCTATGAGAAAATATTAGGAACAAGGTAGTGTAATTTTGAACTCTTTCACAGAGACAATTTCATCAGACAGAATGTTAAATAATAGAATGGTTTCTAATTTTTCGATGAATGTTTGACTTAGCAAAAAATCAATTCTTCTTTGTAAATTTTTTACGAATAAACATAGCGTGTGTGATGTACTGTATACATGGTGTCTATATTGCAAATGTATTATTAAGCTAACGTACGCAAAGAAATTATTTACAAATAAATAGATTTAAAAAGAATAGAAAATCTAGGAATGAAAACATATTTTCAATTGTCCATACGCATGGCAAACACCGAAATTAAAATTTTATTATGTTAAATTTGTTTGTTTGTATTGTGTTAAATGTTTAAAATGTTAATATTAATTTTATTATATTAAAACATGGGAACCTACAAGTAGCCCAAAATGTAAAGAAGAGAATTTTAAAAAAATCAATTCTTCTTCGTAAATTCTTTTCGCAGCGTCCCTTACGAATAAACATAGTGATATATTGCATACCTGGTGTCTATATTGCAAATGTATTATTAAGCTAACGTACGCAAAGAAATTATTTAAAAAGAAATAGAAGGTTTAAGGAGAATAGAGAATCTGGGGATCAGAACATATTTTAATTGTTCACACGTATGACGAACACCGAAATTAAAATTTTATTATTATTAAAACATGGAACCTACAAGTAGCCCAAAATGTAAAGAAGAGAATTTAACAAAAAATCAATTCTTCTTCGTAAATTCTTTTCGCAGCGTCCCTTACGAATAAACATAGCGTGTGTGATATATTACATACCTGGTGTCTATATTGCAAATGTATTATTAAGCTAACGTGTACAAAGAAATTATTTAAAAATAAATAGAAGGTTTAAAAAGAATAGAAAACCTAGGGATCAAAACATATTTTCAATTGTCCATACGCATGACAAACACCGAAATAAAAATTGTATTATATTAAATTTGTTTGTTTGTATTCTGTTAAATGTTTAAAATGTTAATATTAATTTTATTCTGTTAAAACATGGGAACCTACAAGTAGCCCAAAATGTAAAGAAAAGAATTTAAAAAAAATCAATTCTTCTTCGTAAATTCTTTTCGCAACGTCCCTTACGAATAAACATAGCGTGTGTGATATATTACATACCTGGTGTCTATATTGCAAATGTATTATTAAGCTAACGTATACAAAGAAATTATTTAAAAATAAATAGAAGGTTTAAAAAGAATAGAAAACCTAGGGATCAAAACATATTTTCAATTGTCCATACGCATGACAAACACCGAAATAAAAACTGTATTATGTTAAATTTGTTTGTTTGTATTATGTTAAATGTTTAGAATGTTAATATTAATTTTATTATATTAAAACATAGGAAGCTACAAGTAGCCCAAAATGTAAAGAAGAGAATTTAAAAAAAATCAATTCTTCTTCGTAAATTCTTTTCGCAGCGTCCCTTACGAATAAACATAGCGTGTGTGATATATTACATACCTGGTGTCTATATTGCAAATGTATTATTAAGCTAACGTGTACAAAGAAATTATTTAAAAATAAATAGAAGGTTTAAAAAGAATAGAAAATCTAGGAATGAAAACATATTTTCAATTGTCCATACGCATGGCAAACACCGAAATTAAAATTTTATTATATTAAATTTGTTTGTTTGTATTATGTTAAATGTTTAAAATGTTAATATTAATTTTATTATATTAAAACATAGGAAACTACAAGTAGCCCAAAATGTAAGTTAGAATAATTGATCATCAGAGAACGTATCGATAGGCGAAATTCTCTACAGTTACTCGCAGTTGTGAATGAAGTTAAATCTAAGCGAACGATAGCTGGTTCTGGACGACAGTCGTCGCTCGTGTAACAGTCGAGATAGTTTTGATGAAAGACGACGAAAGACAAGATGGAATGTGGCGTGTGTTCGTGCCGAAGTAATACAACATCTCCGACCCCCAACACAGTCCCCCATATCCGACGAGTGTTACGCGAAACTTCGCTTCTGCACCGAAGTATCCCAACAGGTGTTTCCTGCACTTCGATTTTATATCGTATCGAGAAAGTGGAGCGTGCATATTCCAGCCAACTTTTTTATCTGGAACGGTCGCGTGTGTGTTGAAAATTTGAAAGGCAAGTGTACGCGACCTCGACTGCATATCAATTCATACAATTCTTGATGGAATTGTCCAAAGCGAAGCCTTATCCTTCCATCGTCCTTATTTCAATATCAAACGAACAGCCTCGAGAGAACTTCAATCCCTCGCTTCATCCCTAAATATCATCTTCGAATGAATGCAAATTCTGTTCGATGAAGGTAGTAGCATTCCTATCTTATCAAAGAAAAAATGGAAGAGGAAGAGCAAAGAAAGAACCAGTCATCGTAATCGTTCATTGAGAAATGTCGGCAATCTAATAAGTAGACTATGGGTGTTTATGCAGATTCAGGATGAAATAGAATCGAACAAGAAACTATCGACCTCTACATATTACAACTACGATAGAATTCCGATTATATATCAACTTTTCACGGAACAACAAGTTTATATAATTAAAGTTTACCAAGTTTACCTTTGCTTTCCACTCGAATAACAGGAATTCGTATTGAGACGAGTGGATTGAACCGGTAGTTCATTTAATCAGATACTAATTAAAATTTCGTTCCAACAAATGGAGTTCTACCGTGGTATTATACTTTTACCATTTCGTATAATATATCTGAAGAACAGTATTGCGTACGTACATTTCTAGTTGACCTAAACGATTAACCACTTGCGCTAGAAAGACGTGCCTTTGTTGCAAAATCGCCAGCGACGTGTATACCACGCCGATAGGCATTTGTGGCAGAAATAAAAATGACAGCAGTCAGATCGTTCGTTTGTAATAATCTACCATAGAGTAATAGATTATTAATAAATAAAATGTTATTATTGCCGTGAGTATTTATTCATATCCGCGTAGAACTCTATGTAAAACTCTACCAACGCGCTGACCTACCGTGTTATATCGTAGCGCACAGCACGCGCAACCGTGAGTTTAGTAGCGCAAGTGGTTAAAATGTAAGATCTATAGCAGAGAAATTGAGACGAAAGGTATGTGGAAAAAGAAAAAAAGAAGAAAATAGAAAAGATACGCATAAGGCGAAGCTTTGAAGGAAGGATCGTCCAAAGATTCAGATGTCCAACAACGCAGCCGATGTAAATTCATAAAGTTTCTGTGAAAAAATATGAATAGACCGCTTTAGCCGCACCACTAGTACCAGCGATAAATTTCCCAGGGACGCATAAAAATCCGGCAACGTACCAATAAGAATGCCAGGAAAAAGGGTCAACAGAAGGAAGATAAATCCGCGCCTGTTCCCCAGGGCGGGCGTTGGTCGAGCAATACGCTCGGTTCCGGGTTAAAATGCCACGAAAATACCATTAACGCGAACAGCCATCGAAAGTTCGGAGCTGGGAGCTAGCCCAGGCAAAGTCAGCGGAGCTCGAACGAGCCACGATTTACCTGAGGCGGTGTGCTGCTCGCCGTGGAAACTTTTTAATGCCGTGCTCACTGCAACAGAGGAGGAGACAGTGCGCTCGACACCGTTAAATGGTCCGTCCCCTCTCTTTTTAACTGAAATTACACCGTGAGCCTGGCCGACAATGTGTCTGCCCCATGAAATCGTGTCCAACAAGGCGCACCAGGATGCGTAATCTTTGCTCGAGACAGTTTCAATTTTTCTACCTTTTAATATGAACCCGCTCTGTCCGGCCAGGGCCCTGTGTAACCGTTCGTCTTCGCGTTCAACGCTTAATTTCACCTCGGCCAGGGACAAAAAGTCCGACTGAGATAAAAGAAGAGAAATAAAAGAGCTAAAGCGACTCGTATCTCGTTGGAGCGCGCAAACCAATGGCAAGCTTTTTGATCCGAGCTGTACAAACTTTGTATTAAACGTCGTATTAACTCGCGTTATTAATTCTACCTGATCTTTCTCTTTCTCCTGTTTTACTTCGTTCCAAGTTTCTCGCGTGTGTAGATGCTGTAATTATGGAAAATCCGCAGAAAATAACTGTAAGGGGTCCGCAGGATAATAAACCTAAATTTTCGAACGTTAAATTCCGTTTTCTAAGCTATCCAGCTACTAAATTCTCTTTACGAACCATCGCGGTTCAAAACGGTTTACTTTACTGAAAGCTAACGACAGTGGAGCAAAGTGAGATGGAAGTTCATCTCTAACCAACTTTGCTAAATATACGTAAGCACGGTATTAAGCCACAAATGGCAATTAAACCGACAATTTCGTGCAAGAAACACAGCGTATATGATCGTGGACGAGGACGACTGTATAAATGAAATTTATACGACTTTCCAACATGCACAGGGGACGCGTTGATTTGTTCAAACGCTTAATTCCTACGATTCGCTGCTACTCTCGCTTGTGCGAAACTAGTCGCGCTTCTTGCGCGTCCGCGTAACTGCGATTCAACCGCATAAATCTGCTCAACCGAGATCCCCTGGCCTTTTTACGCTGCTGCACAAACGTTCGCGCGTTTCCTGCCAACAATTCCCCAGACGCTCGATTGCCGCAGGGGATAAGAAACCGATTTTATATTTGCAAGTTTCTCTCAAGTCGTATTTGCTTTTTTCATCGGCACGTAGCGTAGTTTTTCGAAGAAAATCCGATATATTCGCGATCTTTCTTAACGTTTTACAACGCTCCGAAATAATCATAGATCGCAGGAGAAAAGTATATTTAATAGATACGTTCTCTTTTTATTGAATTTGTGATTTTAACGCGAGATTGACGGCTGACACGGATCGACGTTTTTCATTTTATTTGATTCGTATGGCAACTGACATAAAATTTATTTCACGGTATACAACGGGAAACGCTTTTGGTGACAGTGAATTTTGCAGAAAATTGCTTTCTCGTGAAAAGTATTTATCTCGCCCCGTAGTCTTCGATCATGCAATATTCCACGTGTTTGAAAGTCGTTCGTAATTGAAGCAAAGATTGCGTTAACGTATTACCGACGTACAAATTAGCTTCCACGAATAAACTACATATATTACGTTTGGAACGAGTAACGTATAATGTTCACGTTGGAATCTAATCTTTCTCCGCTCTTTTATTTTTTTGTTTCCTATTTTTTTTTTTTTTAATATCACGAATCTGAAAATCGTGCACGATCGAATCATACACGATGCATATTTATGGCACGAAAGCAACAATTTCAGTATGTCGCGAGTATGTATTCTCGCTGGTAGGAGAAACGGTTCGAGATTATAGCGAGTGGTAGACGGTACTGTAATTAGTACGACGAGAAACAAAAAAGAACTCGTTTTCCGAGCAGGACTCGGCGCTGTATAAATTCGAAAAGAAACGTCCACGGGGGACGCTTTAATTGCGAAACTTAGCTTAAGAGCACTTTCGAGCTCTCGTGGAGCCCGCTGAATAAATGCGAATAATCGCTAATGCCTTCGATTCCTTTTCTACGCGAGATCCTCGATACATATTATAGTTATCTTGCGGCAAAAAAGATTGTCCTGAAACGTGACACAGCTGCATTTTTCCCCAGAAGCGATACGTAACGATAATATTGTGCAAACGATTTTGTCGTGAATTCCTAAGCTAATAAAGATAACCCGTTTCTTTTCAACTTTCGGTTTCCAGTATTTGCAGCAATTTCCAACAAAAGCACCGTTGAACAAACGTTACGTGTTACCAGGACACTTTTTTTAGCGTGCAATATAACGAAGAAACGTCTGACTATCACAGTCGAATTCTACTTGGGCGAATCTATCGGCTGATGTGCATCTGCCATAAAGAATTCGCTAAATACTTCAGCTCCTGTGATTTTTCTAATATTGGGTTGGCAACTAAGTGATTGCAGATTTTGTCAATACCACCTAATGACAAAATCCGCAATCACTTAGTTGCCAACTCAATAGAAGACGTCCGATTAATCGGCTGTTAAACATTTCAAAACCGAATTCTTTTAGCCCGTGAGAGGAAAAATTGCTTTTTTCCGGACAATTTCCTAAACGAGATATGAAGCGCAAAAATCTGAGACAATTTTACTACGAATAAATACATATATCGTTAAATTAAATAACAACTTACAAGTACAACGTTGTATATACACAATATCGATCGTGCAAGGGAAAAGACTTTTGTTTCAAGACATCAAATTCGGATAAATGTAATTCTATTAGGTTGTCCGAAAAGTTTCTTTCGTTTAATAAGGTGAACAATAATTTGTTCTATATTATTTTATTGAATTAGGTATGATCCATTTCGTTCTATTTCTATTATTATGTTCGTGCATAATTCAATAAACTAATATAAAATAGAAAACATTGTGGGTGTATTATTTTCTTATAAAACGAAAGGAACATTTCGGACAATCTAATACTATATACATGTGCATGTGTGTGTGTATAAAAAACGGCGTATTTATGTCTCTAACGTAATGTGTTAGGAATATTTAAAATTGGTGTACGTAGAGTAAAGAAGAAACAGAAAATAGATCGTAAATCTTGGTAAAACGATTGGAATAGCTTGGAAGGAAAGGAAAGAGAAAATTAAGAAAGCACATTACACGTGTTCGTTGGAAGTCGTTTTCCTGGCAGATTGCGAGCTTCCGTCGCGAACTCGCCTCCTCTCGAGCGTAAATCAGGGGTGGTTAAAGGGCGGCGACGTTTCTTCGCCGATGAACGCATATGCGTGGAGGATGTTTGCGGACACAGGCTGAAGGCAGTAAATTACATTGACACACGTGGCGCGACAGAGACAAAGCCCCGGACCCCTGTGTCCATTTACCAGGGACGTGCAAACTGGACGGATCCACGACAATGCGCGTACCGACCGCCTCTAGCTGCAAGTTATTGCCAGCAAAGAAAAACCAGGTGCTATAGGAGCAACAAACACGCTGAGAATCGTAGAAACGTGCACGTGTAAGGAAAATGAAAGGAGAACAACAGAACCCTTTCGCCAATTGAACAAACCAAATTTAATTGATCCTGAAAGCCGTTTTTAGTTAAAAGAACGTTTAACACGTTCACTGTCTGCTTCGTGGGACGGCAGTGGGTCACATTAGACTGTTCGACAGGACCGCAATTTTTCAACTTTGACCTCAATTTATAAAAGAATTACAAAAGCTATACGATTCCTGTTGGGTTCAATGAGTTCCGTGGACTTGGACCGATACATTGATATACAATAGTTTGGCAATATCAATTTGCATATATCTATAAATGTTAAGTAAAGCTGGCGGGACCAGCTTTGGCCCCAATTTTCTACTCGTTTCGATTTTTCTCAGTATGTATGCTAGCTACTTCAAAAAATCACAGGTGTGGTATTGTTCGGAGGAAAAATAGTAAATTAAAGCCAGACATTGTTTTTTTTATAATGATACTAAACAGGGGGTTGATCTATCCGATCACATGTCATCCTATTATAGTAGTTTGCGCAGAGCCATAAAATGGTATAAAAAGATTGTAATAGAATTAATATGCGGGACTTGCCTCGTAAATGCGTGCTATGTACATAGAAAATGGGGTACTAAAAGTATGAACATTTTAAAATTTCGCGAGGAAATCATTCGTCACCTTTTAAATTAAATATAATGGATCCCCACAGAGAAGAAATGCCAAGTGAAACTGAAGCACTGCCCAAAAAACATTCACATTATCTGCAGTGGTACCAAGGGCCCGCGAGAGAAACGAGACGGCGGTGTAAAAAATGTTATAAACGCATTTCTAGAATAAAAGGTGGAGAGTATGCCGCGAAAAAAGCCAAGAAAGTAACAACATATTGTGGTCGTTGTCTAACATGTTTTAAAAAATTACATGAAAAAAGGAAATAATTATGTTAAGTTTATAATATTGAATTGTTATGTTTTTACTATTGTATGTCTGCTTTTAATGTTGAGATAAAATAATATAAACCTATTTTGTGAAATACATGTGCGACCCACCGCCGCCCCACGGGACAGCCGCGTGTGACCCACCGGTGGGTCACGCCGGCGTGAACGTGTTAATCAAGCCGGTAAAATTAGAGTTTATTCACTTAAAAAGTGGAATATCAAAAATAATACTTTTATAAATAAGAAAATTTCGATAGAATACTAAAACGGGTCTAGTCAGGCTGTCAAATTCTATAAGATCAACGCTATTTAAGGATGAACCGTACAATAATAGAACAGATAAAGATACATATGGAATAAAATAGACAAGTTTAAAAGCAGAATATATAAATAAGAAACTACTATATAAATATAGGAATGACGGAGGAAACGATCGAGGAAGGTTGCAAGGAATGTTGCTAGATTTAATTCACAAGACGACTAAAATACAAACCCGAGGCTGCACGTTCGAAACAGGATGCCATCCGTATCGACGATTCGTCATGGACTCCTGACAAATTCCATTGTCATCGCCATTACGTGACCATAATATGGCGATGTTCATGCGTGCCAGCACACGAGTCATGTTGGCCGGCTAATTGCGACGCGTGTAGACGACGTACACGTCCAGATATGTAGTTGCAGGGTGCGGTATACAAAGGACCGTGTTGGCTACAGACACGACCAGAAGCTTTCGCATCGCTGGTCGGTTCCACCTCCCGCAAATCCGCGTACCTTCGTCCTCGCAAAGACGCATCGAAAGCACCGGAGCATTTCTACAACTCGCGGTATATAAAAGCCTCGGTGTATGCCGAGGGGACTGCTTTTACGACGCCACGGTGTAAGTTAAAATTGAAGTGGATGCCGTCTAAAAGTCTAAACGGTCGACCTACTGTCTCGAAAAAAACGTGCCTGCTCTAATACGTCTTGATAGGTTGCTGTGTTACAACCGGCGTTACAGCCGCGACGCTTCTCGAGAAACAGACCACCGTCGGGGTTACTCTCCCATCTTACGTGGTCTCGCCATGTCGTGTGGTGTTTCGTGCAACAACGTGACTTGGATTTTTGCTTTTAAGAAAGGTACCTTTTACCGTGTAGCTTTGACTTTTAGTGCACGAGGTGTGGTCTAATTTGTAATAGAAGGTGGTATAACAGTGAGATATCAGAGCTGCGTGCAAGTTAAACAGATTAGGATGGCGGATAATTGCTCTGGCAATGCAGATATCTGGGTATTGTACGGAGTAGGTCATAAGTTACAGGACACTTAATCAAACGATACTTCGTTAAAATTGCCGCGTAAAATGCGACGAAGAGTACGGCCGACCTAGGCAAATAGTCTCTTGTTACGACAGGTTGGCATCGTAAAACGACGAGGTACAATCTAGGCGGCGCCAACTTTCCGGCTAGATACGTGGTATCTATAAGGAAAACTCCAAGTATCGTTGTTCGAGTCGATGCTATTCGACGACTTCGTTTCGTAGAATATTCTTTCCTCGTCGATGTTATCTTGCGTTTGTATTCTCTTCGAAGGCTTTCCACGTAAACATACTTTTGCATTAAAATACTTTCACAATTCTTACCTCAAATTCTTCGCTCTCCATCACACGGAAGAAAGGAAGTAGCCCAAACTCTGAATCATATCTCGTCGTCGTATCGTTTCTTCGGACTATCTTCGAATATTCTAAATTTTAAACTTTCACGATGACTGAAATATAGATATCGATGCATCAAAATCTTCGAGAAATTTCACCGTCTTCTTCCTTTCCTACACTGAAATCCTCGCTAAAACGTCGGAACAAAACACAACGTCTCTCAAAATCCGTTATCTTCCAATTCCAAGCTCCGTTTGCAACGTTATTGGTCCAAGAGCACGGACGTCGAATAGAAATGACTCGAGTCTCATTCATTGCTAATTGGCCCGCGGGTTTCACACACGACTCTTGCTAGACAGTTTCGACACGTGTACTTATGTACACATCGAGAGACAAGAACAGACGAAAGAGCAGAAGCTAAGGCCAGAGAGAGAGAAAATTACGCTCACAAAGAGCGATGTTGACCACGAGAGATCGTGATTAGAGGAGGTTGTCGATGCTCCGGAGGGGTTTCACCCTCCGATATACGAAATGATATATCGGCGGACGTGTCAGGCTGAAGCATCTGCGCGTTCAGAGGACTTGACGTATACGCGCCGTGTAATCGGAGGATCTGCGGAGGTCACCGCGCTGCTAATGAGTCTTAATGAACGGGCGTGAGAGCGTACGACGACGCGACGATGCCCTCCACGGCGTCCATGTTAATTCCGCGATAGATAAGGGCACTCTGAACACGCGGTTCGTCGAAAGGTTCTTGTTTCATGTGAAATTTGAAAGGGCACCGACGATGCAGCGGTCGTCAGACATCTTACAATTCTTAAATGGCAGGATCCTTCGTCTCTGTCCGCTGATCCTATCTATTTAACGCTTTGACTGATCAAAACTTCATCTACCACTGTGCAATTATACCTTGAAATTTTCTTTGCATCTTAAGAAAACAACTTTGGGCAGTTGAAAGATCGACTGTTTCCATAGAAATCCAGCGTGTTGATAAGCCATTTTAATTAATCAATTCCGTGTTACCGAAGCTGTCTCTTCATTTGATCGTGGGATTAGGAAACGAGGATGGAACGTTTCAAAAATATCGATTATCAGAGTATAGCAGATTTATCGCCTACTTTTGGAAGACTCTTTAAACTACTTTGGACAAGCATCGACCTTAGCTACCAACATTCTTAACAAAGACTTTGACTGCCACATATATGACCCGCCACGGTTTCTCCTGTGACGCCACGGTGGGTCATTGGTGACCGGGGCGCTTGAACTTCTTGCAATTGTAAAAACTGTATGAAAATTGACAGTTAGGGCATTTTAAATATAAATGATAAATAGAAGATACTTTGAAGTAAAAAGTGCCCCATTGAACGATTAAACATTTTTATTAGAACATCAATAAAAAAAAATGAAGACAAATCTTGCATCTCAAGATACCCAACAGCCAAAGAAGGAATATCAAAATTAAGCAACAGTTGTAGCATGAGAATTAACAACCACCAAAACCCTCTAGTTACTCAATTACTCGACACGTCGGATCAGATCCACAGGCTAAAAAGACAATATCCTTTAGAATTAAGCACTAGATTCAATTAAAATCAAACTGTAATGTGCATCCAAATAAAATAAAAAAAATCTTGCAACTAACGGTGCACTGTGTTTGCATCCACATTTCTGAGGGCTACTCTACGAATATTATTATAAACACACCTTAGAAAATAATCGTAAATGCTACTTTATAATCATATAATTGAAGTTAGAAGTGTGCACATACTTTACTGTTATATATAAAATGAGCAAATATTGTTTACTAATATCTTGTACACGTTTCAACAATATATTCTGCACGTTTTGCTTACGACGAAATAACAAATGCGAATTGTTTCTTGAAATAAACGAAGCTTGTTATAATATGTCGCTATCGACTGTTACCAAGGCGCTACCGTGGGTCACCCGTGACCACCAATAAGATAAACGGTCCATTGGGGAAGAATGTTGTCCCATATCATCAATTTATTATCATTTTGCCATTATATTCTTTGAATATTAAAAATACTCCCGTGGCGTCCTGAGCGAAACATGTGATTTCGACGTGGCAGTCAAAGTGTTAACACTTTACCAACCGCTAACGATTCAACAGCATACGCACGTCCGACCGGCGTCTCAGGCGCAGATTCTTCTTGGCGCCGGCTCTGTTTCGGTTTAGACTTTCCAATACCATTCTTTTTGTTCATCGCGAACGATACGTTTTTCAAATTGGTATAAAACTGTGGCAGCTTACAAAGCAACGCGACTGACGCAACTGAGCAAGGTACCTCGGTAATAAATAACAAATTACTGCTCTAATAATGAGGAAGATCGTCAGCGACAAAAAGCCGATTAAGAGGTTATCGGTCGATAAGCGTCGGCGACAAAAAAACGATTAATCGGCTATCGGTCGGTAAAGTGTTAACAATGGTTATCGGTAACAAATTCCTGAGCGGAATCGCTTGAACTAAGACACCGATTCTCGTAATAGAACTTAATTTCGATTATAAGTAAACTGTTAGGATCGCTGAATATCCATCCAGATGGATAGATACGTAACTATCGTGTTGTTGAGAAAGTTCGATTTTATGGCGAGTTTCCATCGTACAATGAAACCTTCGAACAAAGACTGGTCTTAATCGGAGAGATACCAAGTTCTCGACATTTTATTCAACAGAAGGATGAAACGCAAAGTTTATTGTCCGACGGAATGTCGGACCTTTTAAAACGTTATACTGTTGGAGTGGAGGCTCGTTAAACGTAAGTTCGTCGTCCAACTAGAGGTGCAACTTGCATGTAACCTAATTACATCAGTGAAGTGCTGAATATCTGGTCTACCGTGAGTCGAGTCCCTCGACACTGGACGTTCTACGAAAAAATGTAATTGCTTCTGCTCTCTTGAGAAAGAAAGAGATGACATAAACCCTTTTGCGCCCAGTTGCAACTCGCGTGCGAGTGACCTTTTCTTTTTTTTTGATAGAGTACGAAGATAAATTGCATTCTCTTGGCGTATCTATCGTCGATAGTTTCGTGATTAATGGGACAAAGGGGCAGTAGGGAAAAATGAGGTTATCGGAATCGTTCGAAGGCCAAAATAATTACGATAGCTGATTACTGATATTTGCGGAAAATTCCAACTTGCAAAAATGTGTAAAATATTCAGAGTGATGTACTGTTTGCGATATTTATTAGACAGTACAAGTTCCCACGGATGTATTTAAGTTCTATCGGTCTCTTATCAAATAGCTTATTACGTTCGAAAATTGTCTTTAATTTTTCAAATTTAGAGTCATAAGAACGTCGTACTGATATTTCCATTATTCCCCGGCTCAATAAAGAGATTTAATTTGTTGCAAAATTTCTTACATGTATAATACGTAACACGTGATTTATAGCAAACTTGTTCTTCTTTAATGTGATTTTTCATCGACGATGGGATAAAACTTAATAAGCGATATAGACCTGTCTATGCAACATGCACTGTGACATTACACAAAATCATCCTTTAGAAAAACGAAAACGCATGAAAACAGATAGAAGTCAAAGTAATTGTACGAAAAGAAAAGGGTGGCAGCCATCTCCCCAGCTTCCGGCGTTTTCTCGTTAACACGGTTCGAGGGATCCCATTGACACGCGAAATTCGCCATGGCAACACCACGACCCTTTGCTCGTTCTTTCTCTTCCATCCCTTTGCGTCGTGCGAATCGGCACCACAGGTCGACACTCAGACACGAGCCATCCGATTTAAAGGAAGTTTGACAAGCGACCAAGGATTTTTCTCCTCGGTCAAACAAAGAGTTCGATTTCACTCGATCTGGCTAACTGGAAAGGCGATGAAAGCGGAGAGAGAGGAAGCCGACTCGACTTAAAGAAGAGGAAGAAGAAGAAGAAAGAGGAGGAAAAGGAAAATTACATCAGCTGCTTGGCAGCGATCCCTTTCGTACCATCCTAACCCCCGTTTCTTCTTCGCCCCTTTCTTGCTACGCGAGCCAGCTTCTACGAAATTCAACCTTCTTCTTGTCCGTTTGCTACTTCTGGGAACCTCTTGCACGTTTTCGCCAGCAACCAACACACGGCTAACGATCGCACACCTACCAAACCCACGCAAAACGAATGCGAGAAAGTATAGACACCGCGAATGAATTGCCTTGCATCGCAATGTTGCGAATATATGAAATTCTCGGCTGCCGCTAGAGACTCGACGAAATCCACGCGAAGGTGAAAATTGCGACGAGATGCTGGATGAAAATTTTTTTCAACGGTAAAATTTCAATTCAACCAACATCCAAGAGAATTGGATGCTACGAAGGATCGACCCACCCACGGTTATGCGTACGTCGAAGTTGGTGAGAGAAATGGAGAGATACACAATCCGTAAGACTTTTAGCTCTTCATTTTTTTACGATAGAAAGAAAAATTTATGTAGCTTGTAGACAGAGGATTGTTCGCATCGTCTTTTAACTTTATGAAAGTTCATTCTGTCATGTTCGATGAATTCAACACTAATTTTCTATAATTAGAATTTGGTCAATTTATCACACGGGAAGATTGTAATCCACCAGACTTTCGGTTTCGTCTGTAAATTACATTAGAATCTTACAATTGCTATTAAGCGAGTATCAGTAAAACACAATAACGCGGTGATAAACAGATGAAATGATTACTTCTGCGGAATTACATCTACGAACCCTTTAAAATTACAATTTTGCTCGCTTATATGCGAGAAAGAGTAGAATTCGTTACGGTGCAGAACCTTAATCGGAAAATTTGGATCTGATAATTGCCATGAAACGATAATAAAACACAATAATCCAGTGACAACAAGCGGATACAAGCTAAAATTTAAAAAGCACAGTTCTGCAAGTTACCTGGCGTTACAAAGACCTAATCGCATATTCTGGTAGCAAAAAGAAATTGCATGAAGAATGTTGTTAACGACTAATGTCAGAAGAACGTCGCGTGTCCAGAAATTGAGAAACTAGAGTCTACGACTTTGCCTACGTCGACCAAGAAGAGTAGCAAAGTGCGGTTTGAACTGGCGAAAAGCTATTCGTCTTGGTGCACACCAAGAACGCCACTTATGGTAATATTTCGTACATCGCGCTGCATGCATAATGCACAGCCCTAGTACTCGGAATTTATGTTTCGAGGACGAGAAGCCCGTTGTTACGAGGACTCATGGCGGAGGATTCGTGTCTTCTGTCCGCAAGAAACATCTGCCACCGGCGTGGTAGGTATGCCGTGTAACCGAACGAAGAATAGAGAGAACCAGCTTCTACTCTTCCAGGGATCCCGACCGGCCTTCTACTCGCAGCACGGTCGCTTTAAAAAACGATTAACGCTTCACGGCCGGTGTGCAGCTCGATCTTCAATAAACGTCATCGTTTTTCCGTGATAAACGTACAAAACGCGGGGAAAAAAGAAATATGATGGAACGTGGGTGTTGGGAACGATTCTACTACTATTACGATATTATTAATCGATAATTATTATCTTACGTACAGTAATTTTATGTTTGTAATTATATACTTGTACGGAGAGTTGAAAATTAACGTGGTCAGAATTTTAATTGTATAACCCGTATGCTTCCACGTGTTAAGATACTTACATTTTTATACGTATTGGGTTGGCAACTAAGTGATTGCGGATTTTACCATTAGGTGGTATTGACAAAATCCGCAATCACTTAGTTGGCAGCCCAATACTTCTGTGAGATTCAGATAAATATGGATCTCGTTTTTAGAAAAATTGTAATTACATCTGCCTTTTACCGAACCTTTTATTTAATTTGATTGTAGTTTTCGAATCGATAAAATAGACATTTGCCTTTGAAGTGTTTCTTAATGAACGACCGTAGGTAGTTTGATTCATTTGCTGAGTAATTATTTCCCACGGAATTCAGCAAGCGTGTTAGCTCGTAGACGCTGAGAATCGCAAGAAAGCTGCCATAGAATGCAAATCACAGTGAAGCAGCAGCGGAGAGGGTTGGACGAGTGGAGGCGAAAACAGATTTGCAAGCCCGGGCCACCAACGAATTTCACTTTCGGTGGCAACGAGATCGATGCAACATCGCGGAGAAGAGAAAAACTCGTGCCAAGTAAACAGGAAGTTCTGTTACGATCGTGACAGAGGGGTGAAGAGACGCATCGCAGACGGAATAACGAGTTACCATAAAACAGACTCTGTTTCATAAGGAAATTCCAGTGAGAATAATCTTCGAAACGTTTCATGTATTTTTCGTGAAAGACAAATATTAGTTCGACGATAAAAAAAGCTCTTAACGTTCACCACTGTAATCTTACTTAGCTGGATTTTATATTTGACCTCTTATCGCAAATGCATAAATGGAACTATTATTTTCCCGAGAAATAACATTCGATATAAATTTCCAGGGTTTTATAATAAAGTTAATGAAATACGAAAAAGCTACTGTTTTGTAACAATAAGTTTCTTTAAAAATCAATGAGATCTTAAAAGACAAACCGATCGATTTCATCAGGCAAAAAAATAAGGTGACGCTATGACGTTACGAATACTTGTTAACATTTATTACGAAATTTACGATGACTTATATTATCCGATATTATCCAGTTTTTTTTTTTTTTTTTTTTTTTAAGAAGATCAATACCAGCTACGTAACTAGATAGTGGAATTAAAAAAATTTACGTAAAGCGAAGTTAATCGTTCTGGCTTCTGAAAGACTTGTACGCAGGATCGATATTTATTGGCCATAAAAATATCGTAAATTTTCTCACAAGTTTGAAAGCTGAATGGAATCGGTCTGTCCGTAGTTATCGAACTAATTAGTATACTTCATCTGCCAAGTACGAGTTGAAGGAACTCTAGCTATACTTTAATAGGTACCGGTTTTCAGTGAATGGCGTTCCATATATACAATATACATATACACGCTATCGATAGCCTTTGAAATATCGGCAATTTCGCTTGAATGAACGATTCGATATCATTTCCAGTACAATGCAGTTCCGCTCCTCGATCTGTTTACCAAGTTCATGTACCTTTATACGACAAGAAGGAAAGCAAAAGTGGAAAAAGATGTGCATGAAAGAAACACGTAGAAAGAACGAAAAAACATATATAACGAGGTGTATGTTTGTTGAACGCGTGAAATATAGTCGAGCGTGTCCCGTTCGAAATGATAAACTGCAGTCTTTCGAATGATCGGCTATTGCCCTATCGATGGTTATGAATCAATCGGTCAACGATAGATTCGGGGTAGTCGATGTCTTGTTTTATTGTCACCGATAGCCTCTCGACACGCGGTGACAAAATTGCAAACGATCGTCGACTCCGAATCGTGATATTGCGCTGTAATACATAACCCGAGCTTCTGTTGTCAACGCAAGATTATTGACCTTAGAGTTCGAGTTCGTGTACCTTAGCCGCGTTAACGTAACGTTCGAAAAAACTGAGGTGCGACTAAAAACAAATACAAGCTACGCGTCATGTAATATAACGTGTTTCGATATTTTGTACGCGACACGGTGCTGCAATAACGAATAGCCGAAGCTAAGCTAATAAGATCATTAGACACGAGTATGTTAACATACGTTGATATGTAATCACGATAGAGACAGTTACATCATATGTAGCTGCAAAACTTAAACTTCTTGTGTGTAGAAAAAACGTGATAACCAATAATTTCCGATACAAAAAGCCGCGTAAGCGATTCGAGGAAGGATTCCCATAGAAGGAAAGAAATCGCTACCCAGACACAATGGTGGTAGCAAAGAAACAGAAGGTGTATCGTTAACCTTCGTCCGGTCGGTGGAAACTGCGGTCCGGGCGGCGAGCAGCTGTTCCGAAAGTGCGGACTGGTTTCGAGGCCGAGTTGGCCTCGGTCGAAAGTAAAAGCGTGTAACCGTAACCGGTATCGGCGCGACGGACCACGGCTACAATCGCGTTGGTTATACATAGGAATCTATCTTTACGTGTCCACACAGCGGCCAGATCACGGTTACCTATGGTCGCGGAAATAGAAGCACGAAAGAGTCGTCTAACGTGTCGCCTAACCTTAACCTATCGCGCGGTTTTTGTTCTCTCTGAGTGTTCTCACTCACCTAGCGGGACGCGTAGGGCCGGCCAGAACTCCGGAAGCCAGACGGGGAGACGTGCAGCGTCCAGTCTTCGCGAGCGTGTAAAATCCCCGTGTGCTTCTTCTTCCACCACTGTGTCTATTCGCACCGACGAGAAAGACGCACGCTCCTCGCGAGCCGGTCGAGAAAAGAACAGCGACAGCAGCGGCGGCTGCGGCCGAACTGAAACCACGCTCCCTTTTTCTCTCTCTCTGGCTTTCGACTGTCCCGTTCGACCGGCCTTGTCGCGGACACGCACGCCGTTACCAGAAATATTCGTTACAGAGGAGAAAACAGAGCGGAAAAAATGTAAAGAGAACTACACCACCAGCGACGACAAACGAGGACGACGAGCACCGCGACGATCCGCGTAGGCGCTGGGCGCGTACTGTGCCGAACCAACGAAAGCAGTATGGCGCCCGGCAGCTTTCCTGCTGCGCGCTCGCTCCTCTTTGTCCCCTTCCACGCGCCTCCGTCTCCCTCCCACCATAATCCAGCTACATGCCTTCTCTCCTTTTATCTCTGTCTCACTCCCATACGCGAATAGGTTATGGATCGTCCGACTCTGTCGCGCGGCATGCGCCCACCACGTTACCCCTAGTGATGGGCATTTGAATACCTCTGTCGTAAATTTTCCAATGGCACAATTTTATGGAGGGTTCGATCCAGTTCTTAACGGATTAAGAAATGATCGGTGGTATCTACGAGGCTCGTCGATTAACGTCCGTGTTATTTTAAATAACTTTACCGTATTAGGTTTGGAAATTTTTATACAGAATCAGATACTATAAAATCATTATACTTTGACGATCTTTTACCTCCGATATCTTTCCAAATGAATCTAAACCCTTGTCATACGTTGAACCCAATTCGACGTTCCTCGAACCCATCGCTCACTTCCAAGCCCCTCTCACTCGCTCTGTCTCTCTCTCTCTCGCGCGCGCGTCTATCTAGTGCACTCTATCGCTCGTCTCTCTCGACGCACCGCTAAACTGCTCTTTCTCTATTCCTCCGCTGTTGCCCAGGATTCTCTCCTTTTCTCTTCAGGAGTTCATCCTTCTTCAACCAAGACTCTTCATCACGTTGCACCTTCGTTTCACCCAGCACCAAGAGTATCGAGCATCTCCCTTTCGCCTGTATCGCGCATATGTCCGTCTTTCTCTCGCCAAACTAACTTCCCCCTCCATCGACTCGTCGTCCAGCGTTCCCCACCAGTTCGTCTGGCGATTTGAAAGTGGGGAGAGACAGCGACGATCGTGCGGAACAGAGACGGACGAAGATACTTTCCGTTAGCGCCGTCGGCGACGAGCCAATGGAGTCACAGCAGGAGCAGTGTCCCCTGCGAGGTCGCGCGACCAGACGCCTCGCTTTCCCCCAGAGAACGCGGCAGCGTGGGCGAGAGATGAGATTAAAATTAGATCGATTGTCTTTAATAACCTGTGCAGCGCCGTATCGCGTCGGCCGATGCTTCGCGTTAACCAAACGCAACAGTTTGGAATTGCACACCCGCTGCAGCATCGCGATCGAACATCGGCCATGCCCACTTTTATCTTTTCTAGCCGACGAAGCCGATTGCGAAACGAACGACGCGGTTTTCGCGGGGAGAAAGGTCGAAGGTGTTGATAAAGTTGTCTGCCGACGTTGCATTTTCGCGCACGTTGCAAAACAGGAAGAATATCGTTGTAGAAAGTATGAGAAGATTTTTTATAGTAACACGATGAACTCATCCTTAACCAGTCCTTGTGCAACCGAACCATTGACCGGATAAATCGGATGGTCGATTAACCCGAAAATATCTAGGTATCTTGTCTCATAACTGAGTCATCGACTCGTACCTGAAAGGTAGACATAATATATGCAATGTACTCGGATAGAATAACGTTGGTGAAATATCTTTTTTCGTAGAAGGAATCATTGATATTTGTTTATTTCTTGAAAGGAAATATACCGTAAGTATAGTGTGTATTCTATATACTTTTGCCTCTTTATTCCTATAAGTGTATACACAAACTGGTAATAAAACAGTCAAAGCGATTAAGAAAGTGATTCAGCGTTTTTTACGTTTATTAAACTTGATTATGCTTTGATCGATAGCATATCGGAAGAAATGCCGTGTACACTTACTTTGTTACACTAAGCGTTTGTAGATATGCAATTGTTACTTCATTCGGTTTATGGAACGTAACATTTCACATTTATGCGAGATCGTAGGATGGCTAACGTATATATCGGAAGGAATTTTATGCGAGGTTTTTTAAAAACGGATATTAACATCGAGGAGGGAAAATCTCGTGGATGGATCGAGTGGAAGAACACGGAGTAGGCGTTGGGGCCACGTGGGCATCCGTGTGATGTAGAAAATGCCAGGGAAGCGAAGACAAGCGTGAACGTAGCAGGATAGATGATTCATTATATTGCGTGCGGAATATTAACGAAAAAGGAACAGCAGAAAAATAACAGAAGATATCGAGCCTGTTCGTGGAAACGAGTAGCTCGGCTATACGTAAATATCCAGAAGCGAGAAAACGAACAAATGTAACATATCGATATATGGTTGACGTTTAATCGCAGTTAAACGAAGCACCGTGTCGCCTTGTAAGATTCATCTGCCAGTTAATCTCCTTATTAAGTTTTATTACATACTCGGCCGTCTAATTGCCTCGTTAGAATTAAGTTAATTTTAGGTATCGATCATAGCCCCGATAACGGACATCGATCGCCGGATCCTCTTCGGTGTCATTACCTCGTCGTCTCGTTGATATCCCACGGAAAATCGTGTCTCTTTTAATAAAGCTGATCGTGAAGGCAAACGCGTTAGATTACGCTTGATTTTCTCTGATATTTCAGCCGGCGGAACACGACGTTTGCACGGAAGTTGCGCCGGAATATTGATTTCGTTCGAGCGACTGTCTCGATAGAAGCGATATTTGCTCGTATAATTCGTTAGCGAGCGTGTCTTCTTTACGCGAGCCACGTTCGACCCGCCCGTGATCTCTACGAGCGATAAAACATTTCCAATCTCGAGCATTTTGAAACTCGTTGCTTCGAGATCCCAAGATTTATTCCGCGTTTTCCTTTTTCCAGCGGGACAAGCGAGTTGCGCGGTTGAAACGATCGCGACCAACGTTCCGCCGTCGAACGCACAAAGATTCGATAACGCGGAAACTCGCCAAGTTGCCGGTCGTAGACAAGTTTGCCACACGGTGTCGTCCGCGAGAACGTAGCAACCTGTCGGTGAACGCTGGCTCCAATTTCGTCGCGATAATCACGGAGGAAAGAGATTACGAGCGCGGAAAAAACGAGCGTCCAGGGAGCAGTCGGTGTCTACCGTAGAATCTTTTATTTAACAACTCGAGTCACATCGGTGGAGCGGTAGTCGTGACGAGGGTGGGAGGAAGTCTCGCGAGAAGCAAGAATAAGAAGACGGTGATGCGAGAAAGAGGTACAAAACGCGAGAACGCCGGTCACCGGACGGCAGCAATATCGCTGAAGAGAATTTCAAATCGGAGCTAATAGAAAGCAACGACGAACGAACGAAATAAGAGGCGCTGCATGGGGATGCCGCGTCTCGACTCGGTCGGCCCCCTTTCATCTCCATGGATGCAGACCCTCAGCGATCCTCAACCTTGACAGCCCTGTTCCTGTAATTGCATGGAAATCCGGGCTGGCTGATTCTGCTTCGGGCATGGCCACGACGGCGACGCCTCTCGAGTAAACACAGCCTCGAGCCAGGCTCGAACGCACCAGCTCGAGGGATCGGTTAAGTAACGACAACGTATTATTCCTTAATCTCGCTCACGATAGAACGTAATTACGGATACACGACGAAGGAATCGCACGATTACCGGGTTCACGATAGGATCGGATGTCGATCGATCTTTCCATAGGGAAGGAAAACCTTGATTGCTATACATGACTGTATCAGGCGTATCATAGGCCGTGGCTCGTATTAAAATTTATTATCGACCGATTCGATTATTGGCGAAACATTAAATTAGGCCATGAAACGAGCCGCTTCTGCCGCCGCAGACGATCCCGTGCAACCGATCTCAGCCGTACGGAAAATTGCAACTTCTCTTCGGCTAAGACTCGTATACTTATTAATATGAAATTGTGGTAATCGTATTTATGTGAACGATAGTACAGTATTGTATGCTACGTATATACGTCTTTTTTAAATTCCTCGTCTGGGACACGTTTGATAATAATCGTTCGACTCGTAAATGTATTTATTCTGTTCCTTAATTAACCGAGTACGGAGATCATTCTCTGCCGTGACATACAGTGGTTCGTGAAGGTATTTGAATACTTACGATAGGGAATTTTGCGTGTATATTGTGCGTGTTATACGAAACATTTTGAAATTCCATTAACACTGTAACGTCACACGCGCATGAATGTTATCGATTAAATTTGAAAGCAATCTGAAAATGTACGTGGATGTTACAAGATACAGCAAAAATTCAATAAGAAAGTAGTTTACATCGCGAATTGCCTGGTTACTTTAGTAACAGTCGACGCTCATTACGATACTAATGAAATTTCAACATGTCTCGTGTAAGGAAAGATTTCGAATACTTTCGCGAGCCACTGCAAAGCTACATAAATAATTGTTATTGGCTACTGCGACTGTTCTAATAATTGTACGTCTCAATTGCATGAATCAACTGGCATTACGATACAATTACGCTCTGTTCTCCACTCGTTTGAGAGCGAAATACATACATCATAGCTTAGACGTAATTCCAACAAAATACCTCGCTGGAGAAACTACTGCTGGATCGGTGGAATCGTTGAAGCGCACGGAAATCGTGTAGCGGCCGTGGCCGCGACATTAATCGACCGGTGCGCGCCATATGCGCGTACAGCAACCGCAGGTAACCGCAGCCGATAACCTGTTCAGTTTATCTTGTTGCAGAACCACCGCGAAACTTCGCGGCGTGTAACGTCGTTTCCATTACTTTTTCGCCGACGATCACACACGATCGATGCGACGTAATGCGGCCTAATGCTTCTTCAAATCGCAACTTCTGCGTTAGAAACGACACGGGATGGGAAACAGAGGAATAAAAAATAGAAAGCGAAAGACAAGAGCAAAAAACGGGTTATCTTTTAAATACTCGGTTGAAGCATCGATTTGTCGGATATCGACCGACGATGAATCGCGCAACTCGTGGATTAAAAACAAAGAGAGAGAGAGAGAGAGAGAGAGATAAAAAGGCGAAATAAGAAAAACGAACAACCAGACAGCGAGCAGTTTCTATTCATCGATAAATCGTTATAGCTATTTGCGCATCGGCTCGCTGAATTTTTGTCGAAAGTTCGGAGAAGCACCAGCGCGAATATCGAAAGCAGCAAGTATGCCAAAAAATTCGTGCGGCCGCGTCACGAAACTGGTTACCCTGGCTTTCTATGGTCAACCGGTAGACGCGGATGCATCGAAGACGGGCAGGTGAATGGGCCCGATTCATCACAGCTAGACCTTCGCCTTCGCATTTCCTCGTCTGTACACATAGGAAGCTAACGCAGTTCGATTGCCGCGATACATCTCATGTATGAGGTAATTTGCCCGGCATTGAAAAATATCGAAATGGAGTTTGATAATCGGTTAGCGAAGGCAGAATGTTGCACCGCGTTACATATTAGGTATGCGCAATACGAAGGTACATTGGATGTTCAGTTTTTTTCTATAATTACACGCGCGTTTCGATTTTATCGGAATTGGTATATTCGAGCACGTCGGTTTCCCATTAAAGACGTTTGATAGTTTACGGTACGTTTAAGGGTAAGAGCTCCGCTGCAAGGGTGGATAGAACGTCTGTGGTTTTGTGGTTCTTTCGAGTAATAGCTTGACATTATGCGTCAGTGGATGAATAAGATCCGAGAAGTTGCTGTAAGTCTCGATTATTATTGACCGCGAGATGCAATCATACACCACCGCTCTAGACATGTATAATCTTTGCCTCTTTCGTTCGATCATTCTTCATCGTCGTTGGCTTTTACAGCGTGCAACAGCTGCGGAAAAATTACACGAATTTGAAGGCTCGCAAGGAGCAACTATATCAATCGGAGCAGCGTTCTTCTAACTGACAAAACGACGACTGGTCTCAAGCTGGCAGACGATAACAGCGGCTTCTTTAATTAGTGGCGCGGCGCTTCTCTTCGGGGCTGATACCGCAGGGCTTGATCGCAAAAAGGAACCGCGTGGAACGAGCTTTTATAGGTAGTAGTAGTCGGCTAAAAGATGGATGAAGACAAGCAATTGCACGCGCAGGGAGGTCTTTTTGCCGGAGTCTCTTCCGGCTGAAAGTGCGCTTCGTAAATTTGTCGTGATGCGGCGAAATCGAAAAATCTCGATGAACCGTGAAGGAAATAGTGGCCGTACGTTTGTCTGAGCCGAGTCTCCCATCCAGCAACCTATCCTTGTTACATTATTATTTCCATTACGATCTTCCTCTTTTCACAAAGCCATCGATTCAACGTTGTACGTCTCCATTGCGAGTTATCTGCCGCCAATAAGTCTTGACGTAGAAAATGCTCGCAACGGACTAACGGAAGAACGCTATCCGACTGAACTAAATTGAAAAATATATGGTTTCACCGCAGATTCACGCCATCTTCCACTTACTTCGAAAGGTGTTATTGATTGGACCATGAGACGATCGTCGAACGATGTGCAAGTGACCTCGCAGTTACTTTCAAGCTCTAAGTGGCCTCGAAACGAACAGTTCTGAACAGCCTTGAGAAGATCTGGAACGACTTTGAACAGAACGCCGAATAAGCTCGGTAATCTTCAGATTTCCAACGAATGATAATCGATTAATCGATCGGTTCTCGCGTAACAGATAACTTTCCAAGATAATAATCTATAATTTATAATATATCTTGATAAGAAATTATTCTTGAATCAAAGCATGTACACGCTTGTAAGCACGGTTTTATCCGCAACTACGTGTAAATTGTTGTGGTTTACTCATCGTGTGGAAACTCTGAATTATTTTCTTTAATTCATGGACGCTCTGTACGTGCTTCTCTTTTGGGAACGTGTTCTAGTATCGTAAACGACTTCCGGTTTACAAAAGTACTATATATCCTTCGTCAGGGACGCAGGTTAAGTTCAAACAATTTCGTCCCTGTTCTCCGACCATCTTTTATTCCTCTTCCGAATTCTGTGTGTTTTTCATTTTCTTTTTTCTCTAAATTCTAACTTCCAGGGCGTGCCGTTAACACACATATACACATAGAAACGGAGAAACAGAGAGATTCGAGGAAATTGTTACGTTCATCGGGAAATAGCTGGAACCTCTGCAATTTTGTATCGAAGTCCGAGAAGTACTTGGTAACAATCCGATGCCTTTGTTTCGATGGGATCCGTGGAATTAAAGCAAGCGGAACTTTCCATGGAAAAATACCATGGCCGATCGATGATAACCGAACGTCCACTGCAATATTACCTACTTTTAAAAATACAAAATGTGTTTTACGCGTACACTGTTAGCCACAAGCATTACGACACGTGTTGATATTTGGTTCCAATTGGATGTTGTTCGTTGCCTCTACCTTTCAGTTACTTTATTGCAAATTGGCTATTTCATTTGCATCATATACGGTAGCTTACGTTGTCGTAGTATGTGTACGTAAATATGTATCCTCACACTTGCAAAAACCTTTTACGACTGTAATGTGTGTTTTATACGAAACATTTTAAAAGTTCATTAACACTGTAATGAAAATACTTGCTGACGCACACAATTGCAATTTTCTATGGTAATTGTTCGAATACTTTCGTGAACCGCTGATTATGGCATGCCGATAGTCATGACCGGCGACAGTTTAGTATTTTCTAATTTACCATAAACCGTGGATAACAACGCGATAATTGCCAGGCGAGAGATAAAACGAATCCTAAAGAGACATATAATATCGAATGATACCTTCACATTTCCAACGGTTCGCCAGAATATTCCACGCTCATCCCTCCAAAGGTTGCAGCCAAATACGCGAAGAGAAAGCAACATGATTCTACTGTATCGTGAAGTATACAAACATCGAAGTGCTTCAAGGGGATATCGAAATACCATTAGATTCCCAGACAAAATACACAGGCGTTAGGTGCGTATGTAGGTTCACGATTTCGCAACCAGCCTGTTCCGGTTCAATGATAAATAAGACGAGCGAAGCGTGTCCCTCGGACCAGTAGTTTCCGGTCCAACGAACTTCCCTTAAATATCGTGAGGGAACGACGAATGACGGAAATCGTATGTCTTCCAGTTACGAATGACGTACACAGAACGTTTAAACGGAAGTAGTACTCAAAGGTTTAGAAGCAACAGGCTTAAACTATACTCTCGATCGCTGTTGTTAAATTGTTGGTAATATTATATTTTTAATTGCTATATAAGCAACATTGATTTCCATATTGTTATCGTTATTGGTATTGTTATTTAGATATATCTCCATAATAGTTTCGTAATAGCAACTGTACCGTACGTATTATTCATTTAATACGAATTAGTCTGCTCTGATAAATCAAATTTGATTATGTTATGATACAATCGTATGTTATATAATATATTACATAATATGATAATCGAAGCTACGTAGATATTCCTGAATTCTTTGCCTCGAGATAATTCTCAAAATATATCCACTCTTATTACGTTTCGCCTCGTTTAATTACCATAGCCTTCATTAATCGTATTGATGTTCGTTATTCATTCACTTTGATTGCCACACGGAAATCACATGTTTCGCTCAGAACGCTGAGGGAGTATTTTTATTATTCAAAGCATATAATGGCAAAATAATAATAAATTGATGATGTAAGACAATATTCTTCCCCAATGAACCGTTTATCTCATTGGTGGTCACGGGTGGCCCACGGTGGCGCCTTGGTCACAGTTGATAGTGACAAATTATAACAAGGCTTCGTTTATTTCAACAAACCATTCGCATTCGTTGTTTCGTCGTAAGCAAAACGTGCAGAATGTATTATTGAAACGTGTACAAGATATTAGTACACAGTATTTGCTCATTCTATATATTATAGCAAGGTATGTTCACACTTCTAACTTCAATTATATGATTATAAAGCAGAATTTACAATTATTTTCTAAGCTGTGTTTATAATAATATTCGTAGATCAGCACTCAAAGATGTGGATGCAAACACAGTGCACCGTTAGATGCAAATTTTTTGTTATTTTATTTGGATGCACATTACAATCAATTCTCTCGAGCATTTTAAGTAAGTTTTTCTGGCGTGGTACTATGACACGATTAAAAAGTACAAAGTGTGTTTGATTCTAATTAAATCTAGTGCTTAATTCTGAAGGGTATTGTCTTTTTAGTCTGCGGATCTGACCCGACGTGTCGAGTAATTGAGCAACTAGAGGGTTTTGGTGGTTGTTAATTCTCATGCCATAATTATTGCTAAAGTTTGATATTTCTTCTTTGACTGTGGGTATCTTGAGGTAAATACAAGATTTGTTCTCATTTTTTTTTTATTGATGTTCTAATAAAAATGTTTAATCAATGGGGCATATTTTGTTTCAAAGTATCTCCTGTTTATCAGTTACATTCAAAATGCCCTAATTGTCAATTTTCATACAATTTTTACAATTGTAAGAAGTTCGATCGCTCCGGACACCAATGACCCACCGTGGCGTCACAGGAGAAACCATGGCGGGTCATATTTGACCAACGTGACAAAGTATTAACCCTTTGCACTGCAAATTTTATTTCAATTTCGTTACCAGCAGCTCTTAACGCTTTTAAGTGTTTTACTTGAAATTTACTTTAACTGAAAAATAAGACAATTTCAATAAATAAAGGAAGAAAGAAATTCACGTAAATACCAGTCTTATTATTGTTGTATTTCCTAATTTTTAAGTGTATGATTTATCTTGAAACAATTTCCAGGACGCAATCCTAGTATTCTTTCTCCTGAGATAAAAATTGATGTGGAGTCATACTCGACATAGGAGTGCAAAGGGTTAAACACTCCCACCGTGCAAACAAAATGGCAAGGAATGTTCGCATAAAAGGAGCGTTAAAAATTGATAAATGTAAAATCCTTTGAAAAGGACGATAGGCTTATTTAGGTTTTACGTATCATTCAAACGGAGCGATCTGATGTAGAAATGCAAATGTAAAATTTAAAAGGTCTACAAACCCATTTGCAGCTTAATGTCGATTAAAACGACCAAAAAATGGTAGGAATGAAAAATCTGGAAACCTAAATCATCCCTCGAAAGCATAGTATTTTATGGCCTTGCAGTAAAGCGGAGAGTTTTAGTTTCGACGTCCCGCGAGGACCTGGAATTCCCGTCATTTCGCCTCGCATCGCTTTATTTTCTCCGCCTCGTACTCCTTTTTCCTTCAGCGGATTTAAAACGCGACACGTAGTCCGCCCGAGGAGGATGTCTCGCCTCCCAAGATTCTGGGTTTCTGGATTATTCAGCAAACCCTCTTGCTCGTCGCGTGTTCGAGTATCTTTTCCCGTGGTACGGAAAATCGTTCCATCCAAACCTTAAGGATGTTTGTCCAGAATAAATTCGACTCGCTGCCGAAATCGTCGAGCGGATTTCGTTTCCTTGTTTCGCCATTCTCGCGTCCCGATTTCACCCGACCGCTCGGATCTACTTTCCCCGATCGGAAAACGATACAGAATCACCGATGAAAATCGACAATCGATGGAAGAAGGAAGAGAAGAAAGATCGAGCCAATCGATTTACATATCTTGCGTGCGTCGAATTTCTTCCTTGCTCGCGGTTTTTGCGCTCCACGGGGAAAAGAGGGAAGATTTTCTATGGGAATGGCAAGAAATTTCAATCGCAAATGACACGGAACAGAAGGAACAGCGAAGAAAACGAAAGAACTCTTCTTTAGGATCTTTTTAGTCCTCTTCCGAGAACTCACCGATTTCAAAATTTCCCGCCGATCTAACAACTTACACGCGTACCTTTTTTTCTTTCCTCGTAGTCTTTCGTTTGATGGAAAAGGATTCGTTCATAGACTTTGCACTCCGATTAGTGGGAGATAAAAGAACTCTGAAAATTAACACAGGATTGGAAGACAGTTTGGAAGATCGTTTCGCGTAGGTTCGTGATTTCGTCGCTTCGAAGTCAATTAATCTTGTCTTCGCGGCTTTCGCCCGTGGCGCGTTTCGACGTCTCTGATTTACTCGCGGATGAAGTTCCAAGTGAATCCACAGTAACCGGTGTTTGCACGGAGTCATGTTAAGGGTTAATTAATCGTGACGTCGTACAAGTCTTGGAGGATCCCAGTGCTGGAATTTATATCGCTTCGGTTGTGCCTTGTGCCTTTATCGGCGAGCGCGCGCGTAGATGGAATATTATGCCAAGTATCTTCTGAAAATAAATGGAATTCGTTTGCACGTTAGACGTTTCCCGTTAGAAATGACTGAAAGTCGAGGCAAGTGGATCGGTGCAGCGAGTTATCTTCACGAGACTGCCGAGTAGTGGCTCGTACAATCGATTTGTCAGATCTCGACTGATATCGAATATTGAGCCATTAAGGGCTAATGTTACCTTAATGCAACATTTCATTTTCTATTTTTCTGCGTTTCTATAGCAACGCGATTACGACGAACAATGTTAAGAAGCGCACGGCATTTTTTCCTCCGTTCACATCGTACGGTTCTATCAGGTTTGTACAAGTTGCATCGCTACGATTGCTTCCATTACCGCGATAAACCATTTCTCGTTGTGCCATAGAAATTCTCCTGATATATTTGATTTATGTGAAATACCTACATCGCTGAAACGGCGATTCTATACTACCGATCGATCGAATAAAAACGGAAAGATTGACATTAGGATAACGATAGAGGAGAGAAAAGAAACGCGTAGACGCGAAACGCGAATAGAAATCCTATCGATGTTGCAAATTTAGACTGTCAACCTGTGAAACGAACGCTATATTACACACAGCGTTAACCGCATAATTCTCTGATATGTCATGGAACGCAACTACCGTAATAAAAGAAATAGCTGGAAAACGCGCGACAAACACTTGCAACGAACGTTTCTACGCGCACGATATAATGGCCATCATCGGTGAACGTAATTCAATCAGCCGCGTGTTTCACGAGCACAACGTAAACAGTCGGTGGGACAAACGTGGATCGAGACGACTCCGAATTACATTCGATGCTGGAATCCGATTTAATCCGACGGTAACTCGATCGCCAGGCATTACCGTGTTCTATTTCAAGTATCAAGCATTGATATTATCCGTGGCCGGCGTTCGATTCCACCGAGGAAGAACGACGTTACAAGTCGCGAGTATCGATAATGTCGGCAAACGTTAAATCCCTGCCTACGAGATACAACCGGCTAGCGAATGGATTATCATTATGCTAAATAGCAGCCGCTGTCGCTCTTCTATGCCGCGTATTATACGCGGATGACGCGTACAATTTCACGTGCTAGATAAATACATTGATACATCGTTAGCGTAATACGCTGTGACGAATTGCATCGACTTCGAGACAGCCTCTGTTTGCTTTCGATACGACGAAATGGGAAGCGGTTGGTGGCTTGACGATGTTTTCAGATTAGATCGGTTCGTTACGTGTGAATGAAGTGGAACACGGTGTTTGTCGGGATGTTCGTCGGTCGTCCTACTGCCACGTAGATAATAAGGCTGTTCGCTACCTATTGAATTTTATTACAACCACAGTGATATCAGATATATGTACGTGTTTGTTTGCAAGTTTCAGCGCGGTTATCATATTTGCCTGGAAATTGGACAAATAAAAATAGTGAGGTATAAACCGTGTGTTAAAATTTATGATATTAGTAGTATATAATATTATAATACAATTATTTATTAATATTTGTATATGTATAATTTATTTATTTAATTAGAATATTTAGGATGCAGAACACGAATCTTTTAACACGCTCGGGGTACGTTGCAAACAGGAAAACATTGTGGTAGCACCGACTGATAATCCAACTGCGGATGTTTATGTATTTCTGAGAAATTTTTATATTCGTCTTAGGCGACAAGATAAAAAATATTCACAGCAAATTATCCTCCGTTCTATGTATATCGGCGAAATACGCCACCTTAACACTACAACTATCGATAGCTAACACGAAGCTATTTTTAGACCAAAATCAGTGAAAATGACTGGTCTTTAAAAAATACGTAATAATAGAATATTTGTATAATTATTGATTTATTACTTTCAGAAGCAATTACATGTTATGCAGTACATTTCTGGTATTATTAATCCATCTGGGATGTCTAAACGAGGGTTGACACATTTATGAAATTGTAGAACCAGTGAATTTGACTGCTGTGGTATTTCTAGTGTTAGCATCCAGCAATCTAGCGATTGATGCGAAATTTTCCTGATAACTGACATCATCAAATCGAATGATACGCAATTAAAATTTTAAAGACGTGTGGGAAGTTGTACAAAACGAGGAAACTGGTTAGGGGTTCGATAAACAGATTGTAGCATCCTTTTACACTTTGACAAGTACCAGTCATTTTAACTGGTATTGGTATAAGTAGCCTTGAAACAAAATTATTTTCAGTTTGAATATATAAAAAACAAAATACAATTCATTATATTATTCTTTTAGTTATCGTTGAAAAGTCAATTTANCTATTGCGGAGAAAAATATAATATGAAGTTGGAATTTTAAAATAAAATTGTACAACCAGTAAATTTGACTGGTGTGGTATTTCTAGTGTTAGCATCTAGCAATCTAGCGATTGATGCGGAATTTTCCTGATAACTGATATCATCAAATCGAATGATACGCAGTAAAAATTATAAAAACTGGCGAGTTGTACAAAACCAGGAAACTGGTTAATTGGGATTCGATAAACAGATTGTAGCATCCTTTTACACTTTGACAAGTACCAGTCATTTTAACTGGTATTGGTATAAGTAGCCTTAATACAAAATTATTTTCAGTTTGAATACATAAAAAGCAAAATACAATTCATTATATTATTCTTTTAGTTATCGTTGAAAAGTCAATTTACTATTGCGCAGAAAAATATAATATGAAGTTGGAATTTTAAAATAAAATTGTACAACCAGTAAATTTGACTGGTGTGGTATTTCTAGTGTTAGCATCTAGCAATCTAGCGATTGATGCGAAATTTTCCTGATAACTGATATCATCAAATCGAATGATACGCAGTAAAAATTATAAAAACTGGCGAGTTGTACAAAACCAGGAAACTGGTTAATTGGGATTCGATAAACAGATTGTAGCATCCTTCTACACTTTGACAAGTACCAGTCATTTTAACTGGTATTGGTATAAGTAGCCTTGAAACAAAATTATTTTCAGTTTGAATATATAAAAAACAAAATACAATTCATTATATTATTCTTTTAGTTATCGTTGAAAAGTCAATTTATTATTGCGCAGAAAAATATAACGAAGTTGGAATTTTAAAATAAAATTGTAAAACCATCAATTTGACTGGTGTGATAGTTCCAGTCTTAAGAGATCCACACGGTTATCGTTATTTAAATTTAATTAAACGCTCGGAGACTGGGTTAGGCCCGGTTAATTACTACGGTGGCCGACGTGTTTCATTTTCCCAGTTAATTATCCGAAGCTTAAGCCACGGATAGTCGTGTATTCCGCTTGGGATACTTCGAATTCTCCCCTATCCAACGAGCTTTACACCCGCAAGAAAATAATTTCTATTTTCCAACGGATACGAAAGTATACGAAGCAAGAATGTTTGATAAAAAATATGCAAAAAAAAATTCTGTCTGTGAAATGGCTGAATAAACTGTCTAAACTGAAGAAACATTGTAAACTAAAAGGAACTGCTGAAAATTTCCCCATCCCTTTACGAGGAGAATAAGAAAATTGTTTTCAGCATAGAAAAACGAGAACGGTTAATTGGGTTAAAACGTCTGTTGCTCGGCGTTACAACAAAAACCACGTGCTCTACAAGGCCTTTAATTGGTCGTGCACACATGGACACACGCACATCACGAACGTGCACACAGAACGAACCTCACAATTATTTTCTCGTTGGCGTTTCGGTCGGCTTATTGGCCTGCGCATCCCTGAACGCGAAACCGTGTCCCGAAACCATCACGAAAACGATATTTACGTACGGCTTTATCAGTCTCGTTAGTCCACGTAGCCGACACGCTATTCAATTTCGCTCGGTTTCCTGGCGGACCTTGATCGAACGTCCCGCCTACGAGCTAACAGCGAAATCGAAATTTCGCCCGGAACCGTGAAAATTAAGCGAAAATACGGGAATATTAAGGAAAACGCGCGGACGGTGACAGAGGAATAATCAGCGAGGACGAGGCGTTATCGCTCCGATTGCTTTCTCCGCTGTTTCGCCACTTCTATTCGCGCGCCTACGATTGAAAATATCCCGCCCGTGAACATACAACGCGTTGAAATATAGAAAAAAAAAAAAAAATGAAGCGTTCGAGGACTAGGAATTTGAAATTCATCGAGCTGTGAAATGTGAAAAGAAAGTTGGGTAGCTGGGAACAATGTCGAAGTTACGAGAACTTTAGCATTGGAGAAGGAGGTGAAAAAATATGAAAAACTTAGGATTTCGAAAGAATGTCGGAGTTGTGGGGTAAAAAATTGAACGTTCCAGGACAACGTGGAAAATGCGAGAAAATTTTGGGCTTTTAAACGAGGTTGAAAATGCGGTAGATTCCGTAGCCAAGGGCAACGTTGAAATTATAAAAAACCCAGCACTGTGAAAGAAGGTGGGAAAATATGAAAAATTTAACGTTGGAAACTGCATGGAAAATGTAAAAAATGTAGGATTTCAGAACAAAGGTAAGTATATAAAATGGTTAGCGCACCTGTAACAAGTGGAACAGAGGAGCGAAGCTTCGAAAAATGTTTTAACTTTGTTGAATTTGACGCTGCTCGTAGAATATCCTGTACAATATGCGGACTTAACAGCAACATAGATAAAAAGACTGAACCAAACACTGAACTTTCTGCGAAAACAAGAATCGATAAAAAGAGCTACGTATCCTACGTGGTAGAATTTTCGAAGAAGTAAATGGAAAAGCGTGGAAATAGTGGAAAATGAGTATCGGCGTAGCATCGGTGGCGACTAAGACTGGTAAGGAAACGTAACGTAACAAGACCATCCTCGTTACTCGTCGTCTGTTACGAAGAGAAGCAGCACTCGTCTACGTTTGAGTGGCTCGTTTTCCGGTCTGGGAAAGGGTTTTCTTGAAGGGCGTTACGACGAACGGAAAGAACAAAACCCGCCGCGAAAGTCGTCAAATAACGTGGAAGATTTTAATGAAACACCGACTGGCCAGACGCGAAACAATACCAACCGAATTTTTACGCCCGAAACGAAAAGCGAGAAAAGAGAAAGGAAAATGGAGAAAGAAGAACAAAGATACTCTTAGTGACATCGAGTAGATTTTATGAAACCACCTCTGCCTCAAAAGAAGTAGAAGAAGCCTCGTCGACCGGCGATATTGATTTAATCAAGCAGTCAGCGTTTGTAATATTCCATGCTGAATAAACGTGTACCTGCGGTATGAGACAATGTCAATGTTCCTCATTTTCCTTTCTTCCTTCTTTCTTTTTTTTTTTTTTTTTTTTGTTTATTCCACCGACTTGGAAGACGCTGTTATATTATACACGAAGAAAACAACCCACCTAAAAACACGAAGCTCCGCCAACAGTTTTACTCCGCTGGAAAAACAAGCAAAGGGAAAACAGCGGAGAAAATTTTCCAGTACAGTTAGAAATTAAAGTCGCCGCCAGAGCCAGGCATAAATCAAGCAGAAAAATGATGGATCGCTTGCCAACGCGATGTTACCGTAATTTCAACCAAGTTTCCACGATCGACTAATCCGACATCCTACGGGAACCCGCAGCACCAAGCGAATCACCTTTCCGATCATTACCTGACTGTCTTTCTGAAGCCAGAAATCAAAATTTCCAGTTTTTACGAAACTCCGCAACAACACTAACCCAACTTGTATATAACTGTGATTGGAGTTCGCGTAACAAGAGTTGCACAATTTTTTCCGCTACTTATTATTTTTCCTTCACGCGGTGGAAAAGCTAACGTACAAACGAGTGGCTGGAATCGGTGAAAATTCATGAAAATTCGTGCAATGACCATTTCGTTTCGATAAATGGAATTCTACCGCACGAACAGAGTCGAACGTTGATTCTGAGAAATATTTTATCCTCGCAGCAACGATTACATCTCGTCTCGATGTATCTCGGTTTTCCCTTCGCTTTCAAAGGGGTGGGCACACCTGAAATTCGACAATCTAAACACGGAGCTCGACTTCCTTGTCGAGTGCGCACACGTAGCCGAGAGAGATCCACGTCTCGGATGACTAATCCTGGCACGAGTCCAGCGCATGGATTCGCATGGCGCGCCAGAACACACGAAATCGTGTGCATGTCTGTTTTCCGTCCATCTACGTGTCGATCGACCAGTGAAACCACTGCATTTCCACTCTGTGCCTGGTTTCACGCCGATTTACACCGGTGACAACGTTTTCAAAGGTTTCGGCTGTTTGTTTCGGACGCTGTTTGAGATTTTGGGATACTTTCGAGGATCTTCGAGGGGACACTCGGGTAAAAAGGTTTGCCAAGTTTGTTTGCACTGTTGAGGAGTTCACTTGGTCCTTTGGGCATTCTGGCCATGCAGTGCCGCTGGAAATTCAGACGTTTTTCAGAGGTTTTGTAAAATACACTTTGGAGCGTACCAAATTCTACAGAGAATTTCGTATTTTATAAAGACTCTTCCTTTGCCAGTAGCAGGGACTATATTTCGCTTTTATTGGTCGCAAGTAGTTACTAAACATCGATAATTAAATACCAGACAGAATATAGAAGATATTTGCTTCGTTTAAACGAACATTGTCGAATGCGACGAATGCCTGCTACGTTCTGAAAGATACAATGGAAAAGCTGATACTTGACAAGCTTTCAGAAACATGAAACATAAACAACTGTAACAGTGTGGCGATTTGAAGCGCATATTAAAAAATTCATCGATGCAAATCGATTTGTTTGCATGGACTTTGATATTCAACAGAGAACGACGTACAACTCGCGAGATTACGACGAAGTAACATTCACAATTGACTCTGAAATTAGCCCTGTGACTAGCTTGTTGCAGGCGAATTAAATCGCGCACAAGTTTAAGGAAGCGAAACGAGATCGCCGAGTACACGACGGAATTACACAACAGCAGCGAGCAAAACAACATTAAAAGTTAGAATAAAGCGACCAGCAACGAACGACGCTATTTCTAACTCGGCTGATTTTCATCTTGCTGTTCGATCATCTCGCGAGATTTCGGCCAACTCGAGAAATTCCTGCAATTTCAAATAATATTCGAAACGATCCAAAGCATGTATAGGAGACTATTCGTGCCTATTTGCGTGTACGTGCGCGGACTCTCCTCGAGTTATTTATACCGGAATCTACTCGAACTCCGGTCTGGGTTAGGTCGAACGAAAGCGAGCCTTGATGCGCCTGCAGGCACCGAAGTTGCGGGTATTTTAATGCGAATTAACCTTTTTCTATGCGAACGATCCTTTCATTCCGCCATCCTGTCCACCGATTGAAGTCGCTCGCCAAAGTATTCGAATATCGTGGAAAACTGTTAAACTGTTGCGTGAAATATTTTGAAATTTCATCGACACCATAAGGAAACACTGTGTCGACGAAAGGAAACAATCTGAAAGTTTCCACGCAGCAAGTAAAAAGGTAATTTTGGTGACACGAGAGACAAGTTGGTGTCTGGTGAATTTGAAAATAGCGTTTCCATAAAAAGTAAAAAATAAGTAGCCTACTTTAAGAACGATAGATGGTACGAATATTGTAAAAAATTGTGAAATTGTAATTTCTGGCGTCGCACGAGTATATAGTAATCTCGTTACAACGAAATCGCGTGGTAAATACTTCATTTGCTTCTCGTTTCGTCTGTCCACCGACTGAAGTGGCTCGCCAAAGTATTCGAATATCGTGGAAAACTGTTAAACTGTTGCGTGAAATATTTTGAAATTTCATCGACACCATAAGGAAACACTGTGTCGACGAAAGGAAGCAATCTGAAAGTNTTCCACGCAGCAAGTAAAAAGATAATTTTGGTGACACGAGCGACAAGTTGGTGTCTGGTGAATTTGAAAATAGCGTTTCCATAAAAAGTAAAAAATAAGTAGCTTACTTTAAGAACGATAGATGGTACGAATATTGTAAAAAATTGTGAAATTGTAATTTCTGGCGTCGCACGAGTATATAGTAATCTCGTTACAACGATATCGCGTGGTAAATATTTCATTTGCTTCTCGTTTCGTGACAATAATTCGAGCAGAATAAACTGTCGGCACAGAGGCTCATTTCAATTAACAAATTACGGCCAGCCGCGTTTCGTCGAACATCATTACGCGTGGGCAACATGGATCCGCTGAAATAGCTGCCATTCCGAACGCAATTTCCCCTCGAACTGCAAGAATTCCACAGAAAAAAAAGTGGACCAAAGAATCGAACGGTCAATGGCATAGAACGTGTGAAATTTACTTTCATTCATGGCGTATCCTGACCGTTACGGGAAATGTTACGGTGATTGTCATCCGAAATGAGCCGCCCTGAACCAACCTGGAAATATGAATGGAAAGTTCGAAAGAACAGGATGCTTGTACTGAATGCAAATCGATCACGCTTCCTGCGGTTAGGTTTGTTATACCGTTGCCTGCTGTACTTACATCCTTTCATGATTTTGTTCGACACGGAAATTATTTTACTAATAATTCGAAGTCGCTTCGACGAAAGGAGCATGCGTCATGGTGGATAGAAACGTGTAAAAGATACATCCATCGATCGTTTCAATTCAGAACGAGTCACACGATAAATTGAAACGTTTCACGCGACTATTTTTGGCCTCCACTCGTTCTCGTCTAATTAAGATCCAATTCATCTCTATTTCTCCCCCATTACCGGCTCGCTATAACTCGATTGTTTCCAGCTTTTCAGACCATTCTCGGCTCGATGCTGCCGTAGTAATTTCGATTATTTCCACCAATTTCCACGGACTTGTCGACAGACAGTTTTACGAGAAAGATGTCTCGCCGGGAAGGCGGAAAGGTTCATTGGGCGATGGACGACCAATTCGCTTAAATAATTCTATTGGGTTGGCAACTAAGTGATTGCGGATTTTGTCATTAGGTGATAATGTCAATCCAATATTCTTCTTGTCGATAACGAAATGTTTAGCTTTATAGCGGCCTTATTACAGCGGCTGCGTATGGGACATCGTTTCTGTAAAGTTTGAAATTTACAGATTAATGTCATTCATCGAACTGTATCTTATCAGTCGCGTTTATAACATCGCGTTAATTAATTCGTACGAATTTTCATGTCTTCTTCAAGCTGTTACACACGTACGAACACTCATATTAGAAAATTTATTAGAAAACATTTTTGGATACGCGAGATATGGTGTATGCGATATAGACATTCTTTTCGCTAAATGTACACATCTCGAAGAAATTATCGACGATTAAAATGTTTCATTTGAAGAAACAACGTTCACTAGCGTAATATTCTGGAATAAATTATTGTCGATGTGTCGTCTGCACAATGTGAGCGCGCGCAATGTTCGGAATTATTCCTGGAGAATGTACCATCCAATTATTTCGAACATTTCGATTATCCACGACTAGGATGAATAATATCGGGATGTCTCTTAATATAGAGAACAGGGCGAGTCGCGGTGCAACGATACCGAATTCTAGACGCGACAACCAGAAACGACCGAAATAGCTTACCGGTTACTTTTCGCTTTGATAAATTTCCGTTTTCAATTCTCCCTTCATCCTGACACTGGCCGCTGATTCACCCTGTGTATCCCCATGTGCAAACCATTTCCAAAACGTGTTCTCATTTTGTTCCAGAATATATAGCACTTTGTTTTCGATGTCTCTTTTAATATCGCGCCACCGATGAATAATGGAAACGTGTACATATACACACATATACATATTCACGGACAACTATGTGCATCGGGCGGCTCAGTTTGTACAGCGTGTTGCGTCACGTTAGTTTCCTGTTTCTTTCACCTGTTTGGTACACAGGTGGAGCAAGTTGCACACACTGGCGGCAAACAGTGGCCAGGACAGTTCGCTTCGAGACATCTGTTTCTTGTAATCGGACACTTTCTCTGTCTCTCGGCACTTGGACTAAAATCATCGCTATGTCGTTATATCTCGCATTCAGTTTGATATCCATTTGGTCTCCGTTTTCGTCGCTCGACCACCTGTCCGACATTTTCAAATATAGCGAGACGGAGAATCGCTTGATCAAATTTATCCGCCATCAATTACTATCGGCTTTCTATCACACGAGTTCGAAGTTTGCATCATAAACCAATTTATAACATCTTGAATTTAGTTTGCTATATACATGGTTTTCCTTTCCGCCAATCGATTATTCCATATTCTCGAATATAGTTTAAATGCAGAGTTGCCTGGTCAAATTTAACTGCAATCAATTAAATCGACTCTCTATTACGTAAGCTGTAAGTTTCCATCGTAAATCAATTCGTAACTTCGATTCAGCTTGCCACTATCTTCTGTTTTCGTCCATCGATTATATAATATTTGCAAGTATAGACGACTACTTAGCATCTGGTAACAATCGTATGAATTCTCTCTTATCCATATAAGTTCCAAGCTAAGGGCGGTTTTCATTGTTCTTTTAGATCTGAATATTCTTCTAATGTTTCTAAGCAAAGTGTAGAATTAAATGCGAATTATAAACGAGCGGTTGCTGAGTATGTGCGTAATGAGGCTAAGACAAAAGACAAGGGGTTGCTAGGGGATGATAAACGAATTAACAAGAGTATGAGTTGAGAAGTGAGACAGTGCGGATTGCGTTGTACATATAGCGTTGTTAGCGTTGTTAATAAATTATCTAGTTGTTTTAATTATTATACGTTTTTGCAATTAGTTCATGTTAAATAACCATTGTTTTCTGTCTAATTAACATCTGTTTAATCCTTGTATCATTAATAAACTAATCATAGTAGTTTACAATACTACACTCTCTTATCTATATAACTTCCAAGCTAAGGGCGGTTTTCATTGTTCTTCTGGATTCGAATATTCTTCTAATATTTCTAAGCAAAGTGTAAGATCCTCGGGTTTTTCATTTTAAAATTGTACACAGCGATAGATTTCGTGATTAGCGTGTTACAAAATACACCACAATTTTGAAATATTAACGACATTAACGTTACAGTTTACTTACACAAAGTTACAGTAGGATCGGAGACGTTCAACAAGTAGATACGTCACGAGAGTAATCAGACAACATTGCTATAGGATATCCAATGAAATATGACTATTGAACTGAACGCTGAACCTGTTCAGGCATATTACGTTCACACATATGTGTATCTATCAGATTAATGCCACATTTAATTGCATATGTCGATCGTCGTTGCGAGCAGAAATATTTTCTCTAGTAGGACAAATAAAATTATTCGAACAAAATGGAGTACTGCCTTCGCATCCGAAGCTGTTGCGCACCAACTAATAGTACAAAGAATCCAACCCACTCTTCCATGCCTGATCAGATAATATAAATCAACCATTTCAAACGTCAAAGCAATCAAACAATCAAGATCCAAGCATTCCGTTTGCAACCATCGCTATCGTTCATCCACCAGATACTCTCGCACCGTCTTCATCCTGAAAACATCCACCCTCGAAACAAAACCTTGTTGTTTCCGTAAAAAAATTCACCCCGTCGTGGTTAACACGGGGCTGAGTCGAAACTGGACTCTTCTTCGTCGACGTAGACGCCCGGCGTTTGAAACGATTCTATCAAAGAACTCTGTGAAACGCGACCGACTGGGCGTTAGATCAGAAACGGCTCGCAAAATGGGAATTAACGAGCGCGCGATTAACCGGGTTAATGGACGAAGGCACGCGATACCGCGTCGCTTCCAAGGAAGCGGGTTGTTGACCGGTTGACTGACACTCTCGACGAGCTTCATCTAGGCCAAGCCCGGAGCTGCGCTGCTTCAGCCTCCACCCTCGATCGTCCTCCGCGATGTAACCGGCGAGATCGACCGGGCTACGAACCTTCTCGCTGGCCCAAGGAAAAGGGGGAACGAAAGCGTTAATTACCGAGCACCGAGCGAGCTATTAATTTCTGCAAGGGCGTCGCAAATTAGATTCATTCCGGACGATGTGCGCGAGACGAGTCCCATCTCGCGATAAACCTCGATTTTTCTTTGCTTTCTGGATCAGTCGATCGATGTTTGCTCCATGTTTTTGTAATGGCGAGCGAAGACGATAGGGGTTGGTAGTGTTATTCTGTTGGAGACAGGTGATCATAAATAATATTCCAATTCCAAACAAAGAGTCAGTCAGATATTTGAGCATGATTCTGGACACATTGTAGACAAATCCAAACAACTTAAATCAAAATTTAGAAAATTCTACTGGCTCATTGGCAGACGCTCTAACTTAAGCGTGAGGAGTAAAATAATGCTATATAAAGCCATATTAAAACCTGTTTGGACCTATGGGATCCAACTATGGGGAACAGCGAGTAATTCCAACATAGAAATTCTTCAACCATTCTAATCATAAACTCTAAGAAGAAGAAGATTAAGGGGATATTCTGGTCTAGAAATTTGAAAAAATCCATTTTTTTTTCATATTTTCCAATCTTCTTTCGAGAGTATACCGAGTTGACAGCGAGTTCAGACGAACGACTTTGTACATTGTCTATATTTATTTATATTTATTTAATTTATTCAAATACACTTTGACGTATCGCATCAACACTCGCAAGTCTTTATTACTTAACATCTATCTTCAACCATACCTCCACACAATAATCGTTGGTTCGTGTTTTTGTATAATTATCCTGTAGAAGTCTAACGCGAGCAATTGAACGCGCAAATCGGGGTCCTGCAGCATCCAGCACGTAATTCCTGTTATTTGTCACCGAGATTCAACAGTTCGATTCATTAGGATGCTGCGTGCGTAAACAATATGGAAAAAGAAAGAAAACATCAGTCTAGAAACATTACCGTTCGCATTTCTTTTTTTTCTTTTTTCCTTTGAAACCTATCGCGTTAACGATATGTAAACAGGAATTCACTAACGTCCGATATTCTGTTTTATACTCTTCTAATTTTGTTTATATTAGATTCTCTATTATGATTAGACCGTGGATGTTTATACAAAATTCGTAGCTTTATTTAACACTATTACAAAAATACAATTAAGGAAATTGAACTTTGTTAAGGTATAGAGAGGATTCGGAAATACAAACAGTTTTACTTTATTTCACACACAACAGCTTTACATATACATTACACTCTGAAGGCCTCGATAATCTACTCGCACGCACGTTTGTTTATTGACGATGTAAGTTTCCACGTCCTCTGCTCGTATAGCTTCTGCTTTCTTTTCCTCTGCCGCGACCACGTGTTGAACCACGTCAACAATTGTTACTGCTTCCCGCTTGGACGCCATTTTAACACTCTCTGGCAAAATGTCCTACTCTTCCACATTTGAAGCATCCTTCCTTTTTTGCAGCAAAGGCGTTAGTTTTCATTTCTCCTCGATTAGACTTATTTTTCTTCTCCGCTATTTCGATTTTATTCTTCACGTACGCTACCGTTTGATTCTCTTCTTTCAATGCATCTATTATATCCGCTATGTAGCTATACTCTTCGGGTAACGTATATGGCGTGTAATTCAGCTTTTCCTTCTCATTCACTTGTGCGCCCGCACTTTTTAATTTATTTATTAGTTTTTCAAAATCGCTAAAGAACGATGCTGAATCACTGTATTCATCAAGACTTATCTTCCTCAATCTCCATCTTCACACGATCTGTAGTGCTGTAGATTCTTTCAAGTATATTTCGTCGAACTTTTTCATTGTTTCATACGCTGTTTTTCTTCCCTGATATATTCTAATTGTCTATTAGTGATGGCACTGTAAATTACGTTTATTGCCTTCAGATCCTCTTTATGCCAGTCTGCATTGTCTGTTTCAGTCTTCACTCTAGTTATAACGATATCGCATTCTTTATACCTCAGAAACATCGTTATTCTTTTCTTCCACATACCGTAATCCTCACCATCAAATACCGATATCATAATTTCCGATCTCTCCATTTTAACTGATCATTTTTATCCCTTACACAAGCGTTCCTATGTGCTCCAAGTATTTTTATATCCTTTGAACGTTTTTTCCCTTACCAAGGCTCACTCGAACCAACTCACAAAACTAAAAACCACGCACTAAACAACTCGCAAAACTACTAACCACGCTCTGCTGCCATGTTAAGGCTTAGAGAGTATTCGGAAATGCAAACAATTTTACTTTATTTCACACACAACAGCTTTACATATACATTACATTCTAAAGGCCTGGATAACCTACTCGCACACAAGCTTGTTGTCAACCGACTCGTCGAAATTCTTCTAACGGCTTCCAATCGCCTTTTGTCTCAACTGAGACGTGAACGCCCCCTGACGCTCACACGCAAATTCACATGTACAGTGTAAATGTATCATCATTTACCTGACAAACTTAAATAGAAATTTCAATCCTTAACAATATAACAGAAACTTAACTTTAAATATTTTNACAGCACTTCTCCTTTGCATGCTCACGTTTCTTGGACGGCCTTTGGGTGAACAATAAAGAAGACAGGACCCATCCATCCACCAGGACCATAGAGGCACACATCCAGGTGTGTCTACTCTCAGGAAAATGATCGCTATACCCTGTGTATGGGACTCCACATGGATAGCGCCGCAGCACCAGCATAATCAAAAATATAAAACCGGACCACCAAATCTGCCAAAGTGCCCCTCCGGATCTTAAAGTCACGGAGATCCGGAGGGCCGCTCAAGGGACAACGTCGCCACTGCGAGAGAGGGTAGTAGAACAAAGTGGCGAGGGAGGAGATGACCATGATCTCAGCACTCCTTAGTTTGTAAGTTCCTCCTTCCTCCCACTTTCCGTTTCCTCCTGTGTATAAGGCGTGAGCCTGCTAGGTAAACCTTACTGATGAGTCCACTAGCAGGTTCTGGACGAAAGACAATTTTTTTTCTTTTTCTCCATCTTCTTTCATATGTAGTATAATTTTATTTCTTCTATTTTATATTTTACGCATAGAGTGTTTCTTCGATCAAGTTGCGGATCTATAGGCGGAGATCGAGTCCAGAGATGTGGTTGAGGTGGATGATGGTATATAGTTGTAGTTGCGGTGATTGTGCTACTGCTGCTGCTTGCTTGTACAGATGTCGCTGCTGGGATGCTGCTGCTTTTTTCTCATTTTGATGTCGTGGCCGAAAAATCGGAATATAGTCGTCGGGATTCGAACCCGGGTCCCCAACGTTCGTAATCTGTGGCGTTAACCGCTGCGCTGTCCTTGGTCCTCCACCAGTTGGTGTTGAGTGCCGCTACGTGATGACTGTTCTGTAGTCGATGAACCAGTCCTAGATGTTGGCTGTACTAATGTCGTAGATCCAGTCCAGAGATGTCGACAGATCAGTAATTGTAGATCCAGTGAAGTCCGTTCTCGTGTTATTACGGAGGAAAGCTCGGCGTGAGTGTAAGCATTGAATGCACGTTGTCTACCGAAACGTGTATGTTACAAGTTGGAAAGTTTGTAAAGCGGTTAACGTGCACAGCACTTGTAACTCTGATATCACATAGTTACACTAGAAGATGTAATCATTCAAATAAATATGATACTAGTACGCTTTTTGTATGATTTGTGACATTTGTGACACACGATGAAATTTAAGGGTCTAGAAATTTGAAAAAATCGATTTGTTTTCATATTTTCAAATCTTGAACCTTTAGGAATATGTCCTTAAAAGGATTTTTCAAAATTTAAATTATTTTCGGAGATATAGCTGTTTTAGTGTCGCGCCATCCAAACCGGCTCGGCCGGAACGAATCGAACAAAAAACAAAAAGCTATGGCTGAGGGCACTGTTGATGAATTTGTCCATGAAAATCCACCGCTAAGTGACGATGTATTGGAAGTTATAAAGCCAATCTATGAAAGTTTGTCTGCACATACCTTATTAGAACGATGTTTGGGTTCTAAAACTGAGAATAAAAACGAATCGTTAAATTCTTTGATATGGACTTTTGCTCCGAAACACATTCACGCAGGAACGCGGACCATTGAAATTGCTACTTTTCTGGCTGTTAGTATTTTCAATGAAGGTTTTATACCCATTTTAAAAATACTGAACGTTATGGGAATCACGATTGGTCCAGAAGCCCACGTGTTCGCTGTCAAACATGACAATACCCGGATTGAGCGCTCAGAAATACGAGCATCTAACGCTTCAAAGGAGGCCAGAACTGCTCGTTTGTAAGAAAGAAGTGTGGAAAATGCTTTTTTTGAAGTAGAGGAAGGCTTAATGTATGGAGCAGGAATCGCAGATTGAAAAAATGTACGTATAAAGTACCATTGTATGGTTTATACTGCGCGTAACTTAACCAGAAACTTTAAACGCGTTTTTCTCGAAACTACCTTTTTTGAGTTGGCGTGCACGATATCTCAAGTTCTATTGAACTAATTTACTTGCAATATGGTGTAAGTCGTCTCTATATACTTCTTTATCGTACTAACTAAAATCATAACAGATTTTCAATTTTTAAAATGTTTACAAAATTCGGAAAGAAAAGTGGTATAAGAAAGTGGTAAAAAACCTACCTTCTATTCAGATAGCCAAAATTTTGGGAAACAATTTTTTTTCAACATTTTGTTAGTTAGGAAAATAGCAGTATTCCTCTAGATTACTAATTTTTTTTTTTGTCTCAGATTACAAGTAGGCTTGCAATTGGGACGACCTCCGCGCGCCATTTTTTTGACACCACCCACCTCATCAGCCTGTAACTTCTTGAATTTTTAATTTTTTCACTTTTTTTTATGCATTCTTTTAACATTAACAAATATCTTGCAAAAAATTTATAGTAAAAATATTGTTTGGTTTTTTTTATTGAACCTAAAAAAGCACTTAAAATTCATGCCTCTGGACCAGAATTCTCCCTTAATAGATGCACCGCGATATGTTACCAAGGAAACAATACATCGCGACCTTAAGATACCTACAGTTAATGAAGAAATATGTAAATTCAGTAATAGATATAACATAAGAGTTAACAACCACGAAAACCCTCTGGTTACTCAATTACTTGACACGACGGATCAGATCCGCAAGCTAGAAATTACTCTTTAGATTTAAGCATTAGATTCAACTACAACCACGCCAGAATAATTTACTTATAATTCTCGATGAGAATTAATTGTACAATTTTTCCAAATAAAAAGAAAGTTTTAGAAAGATTATTATCGTTTATTATTCACGGAAATAACCCATTAGGATATACGAAGCTAATATTACGTATTTACATATAGAAATAATTACATATAGAAGAAAGAAAAGCTACAATGAAGCATGGTATAATGACTTTTTGATGGCAGAAGAAGATTCAAAGAATATATCAGTTGTAGAAAATACGATATTAATATTGATGGCGGTGCGATTTATGTAACCGCGGTAAGCAAGCTCAGTGTTGTGCGGTTGAACGTAGAAAATTTAATGGCGCAGTACAGTTCCCACAGAAACATTAATTTTAAAACTCTCCACAATATCGGCACAGTCTATAACAGCATTAATCACTGTACATACAAATAGGATGTCACGAAGCTCTCTTCTATTTTCCAATGTTGCGACGCCCAGACCAGAAGAAATTATCGATAGTCGTGGTAGATGATCAAGATGGACTTGTCACGATATCTTGCAGCTAGGCTTAAGAATCTATGTTGCGCTCTTCCAAGAGAAATAATACGAATGTTAAAATAAAGAAGAATCAAGACTATCGACCCACGCTTCAGCATTGACCTCGTTAAGCCACGGTAGAGAGTCTCAGAGTGGTTGTATAGTGGAAAGATTTTGTAATTCTACGAATACGCCTTAATGATCTATAGCAGCGGGATATAATGAACCTGTAGTGTTCGGGAAAGCTTCAATAATATTTCTAAATTCCTCATTGAATTTTCCATTTTCCCGACTAAATCTTACGATGCAACGTTTATTTATTTCAACGAATAATCAGTTAGTCGCGTGTCAGTTATTCAGTCTATTTAGATGTTGCTGAATGAGCACGGTATAAGATGGATTATCGATGAAAGATATTAGGAAATTTAGTTTTAGAAATCTCTGGTGGGATTAGGTCCGGCAGTGCGACGACGAGTATACACGTCGAAATAAAGATCTCGTTTGACGCGTGTACTCGTAGCACGCAGTTAACACAGGTTGTCACAGAGAAATTTGTATTATTTTATTTATTTTATTATTTTATTATTGCTTAGTCCGTGCCTTGGGTCAGCTTTCGGTTTTACATCTCGTTTACCTATTTCGCTTCTTATATATCTGCCTCTCCTCTTATCCACTCTATTATATTGCACTCCCTTAATTATTCTGTCTCTAAAACTATGGCAACTTTTGAGCTTTTGCCTCCTTGCTGTGCTTCCTTATCGTCGTTCCTCCCCGTCTTGTATTGTCCTTCTCTTCTCTATTATTACTTTTAGTTCTGCTAGTCCTTCCCCAGTCTCGTTTAATATTTTTTCTGTGTCCTTTGGTCCTCCCGTTATTTCGCATTCTTCTATTACATATCTCAGGTCTTCTTCTTTCCTTTTACATAGCCTGCATCTTTTTTCTCCCTCTTCTTTCCAGTATTCCCTTGCTTTCGTCTCGTTTCCACATCTGAATCTTGCTAATATTTTTCTGTCCTTCCACTTTATCCTCCCTTCTAAGTATTTTGGTAACTCTCTTTTGACGATTTTTCTGTAGTGTATGTTATATTTGGATTCCCTTATACTTTCCTCCCTCTCTTCTGCTTTTCTCTTTCTCCTTTCTTCTATAATTTGGTCTACTGTCATCCTTCCTTGCTCTTCTCTTGCTTCCCTTTGTGTCCCTCCATTTCTCGCTTCCTCTAGTCCCTTTTTTCTCTTCGAGAAATTTGTATTTACATAGAAAAGAGGAAGACTTGGACGTATCGTTTCCAAATAAATTTTAAATAGAAACAAGTTACGCGGGAACGCTGAGAAATATCAGAGTTAACCTTGATAATTCTAAAAACGGAGTCGTTCGATTTATAATTAGACTGTGCAGTTTTATGTGTTTATAGGAAATTTGGAAATGGAAAATTGCAGAGAACGCGGATAACGTGAAAAGACACATAAAGTATGTAGATTGTAGGAGAAACTAGGTGTTTCGAGGGATCGATAGATAGGTGTGGAACTTAGCCGATGACAGAAATAGTCCGTAAAATGGATTTGGTTACGTAATTTACAACGATCACTATTGCGTCGATCGTGCTTTACAAATTACGACTGGACGGAGCGTTGAAATTCATAAACGCGTTCCGCGAGTTGAATTCGAACACACAGTCGTGTATCTATTATTATCGCTTGCATTGTCACGTTGTCAAGCCTAGTTAATCCTATTCATACGCGTTTCGTAAATGGAATTTAGCCGCAAGGATGATACAGCTGAACGAAAGGAAAGCACAACATGTACATAAATTATGATAAATTTCATGAAATCTGTAAATCGTGAACAGTGTACGAAAGGAGAGACCACTGGCAAAATAAATAAGGAGGAGAAATGGGTCTCGCGTCGGGACGAAACAAACGCGTAAACTACGATAAAGTTCGTTAAACCTGAAAGTGGAGAACAGTTTCTGTACTTGAGAAAAGAAAGCCACCCCCGAAGAAAAGAAGAAAGGAAAATCGGTGTTGCGTTGAAAAGAAAACGATCGTAGTGAAAGGCGCGCGGTACAATAGGTAAATTTCGTTAAATTTCAAAATTATGAACAATTCGTACTTGACAGAAAGGAAACCACTCGCCAAGGAACGAAAAATGAAAATCGCATTCCTATCAAAGAGAGAATGAGTCATAGTCTCGAAGATGTAAATTGCAAGGAGTTTCGCGAAGTCTACAAACGGCGGAGAGTTCACAGTTGGCAGAAAAACATCGTAAAAGAAACGAGAAAGAAAAATCGGACTCGCGTGGAAAGGTAAAGACGAAACGAAAGACGAAGGTGCGAATGGCAAAAGGTGAGAATCGTTCGAATCTCGCGTTACGTCATGCATATTCAAGTAAACGACAATGGACGCGTTTGAAGTTCCCGGGTCGCAGATGTTTCTCGCTGGATTTGTCGACGAAAGAACGCGGACGTACGCGTTTTCCAGATCCACTGGGTCAAGTGGAGAGAAAGGCCGTGGCTTATGCATAACGTGCATACGATTAAAACGAGAGCGAGTCGATTGTTCCCTGCACGACGTAGAAATGCTCGGTACAAAAGGGACTACGCAGAGGCGTGTCCGTTTTTCCCGTGGAATTTCTTATTTTCGTTACTTTCCCACTGGATAAAATTGCTTCGTTTGAATGAAAATGTTGCTGCCGCTGAAGGAGGCCTGCAATTTACGTCTCTTTACTTAAGGAAACATCGTTTACATCGTTCGCTCTCTATAATCGAATATAATCAGCTTCTCGGACGAAGATTCGAGAAATTGACTGGCAACTTTTCATCCCCCCAGATACGAAATGGCGACGTGGAAGATCGAGTGCAACTTAAAACTAACTTGGAAGTTGTATCGCGAAAATTTTCCCATGTAAACTTTCGAAACGTAATGCTAAGAGTAGACGAAAGTTGGAGATTCGAGTGACGGAATTCGATGCGATGCTTAGAAATTTTGAGAAGTTTGTTCTATATATTCGATCGGGTTGTTACAGGATTTACAAGAAAAATATGACATCTTTATATGTAAACGTATAAATTTGTAGAGAAGGTATAACGTAGGAGGAAAGATATGGAGGATGAATACTCGAACAACGAAATTCGTCCAAGTTAAATAGTTTGTAGACTATGAGTCAGAAAATTGCGAAAACATTACGAAATCAAAGTTTCGTAAGTTTGAGTCATAAATTCAAGTAACTTTATTTACTCCCGCGACGTACGATTCTCAAACAATTTTTACAAATTCCTGTATCTTCCTGATCGGATGGGCAGCACGAAGAGGCTCTAAACGTATTTACCATACGTCTTTGTAAACGGTAGAAAATATCGTTCATGCAATTCTCTGGTTAACACTAGAACTACCGACAGTTAACACGAAGCTATTTCTACCGAAACTAGTCAAAATGACTGGTCTTTAAAAAATACGTAATAATAGAATATTTGTATATTTATTGATTTATTACTTTCTTACAGAAGCAATTCCATGTTATGTAGTAGATTCTTGGTATTATTAATCCATCTGGGATCCCTCAACGAGGGTTGACAAATTTATAAAATTGTAGAGCCAGTCATTTTAACTGATGTGGTGTTTGTAGTGTTAGTATCTGGCGATCTAGCGATCGATCCGGAATTTTCCTGATAACTGATATCATCAAATCGAATGATACGCAGTAAAAATTGTAAAAACGCGTGGCAAGTTGTACAAGACGAGGATATTCAGATTGCAGGATCATTTTACACTTAGACAAGTACCAGTCGTTTTGACTAGTTTGGTGTAAGTGGCCTTAATACAAAATTATTTTCAGTTTGAATACAATAAAATTCATTATATTATTCTTTTAGTTANTCGTTGCGAAAGTCATCACATCATTGCGGAGAAAAATATAACATGAACTAGGAATTTTAAAATAAAATTGTAAAACCAGTGCATTTGACTGGTATGGTATTTCTAGTGTTGGTATCTGGCGATCTAGCGACCGATCCGGAATTTTCCTGATAACTGATATCATTAAATCGAATGGTACGCAGTAAAAATTGTAAAAACGTGTGGCAAGTTGTACAAAACGAGGAAACTTGTTAATTGGAGATATTCAGATTGGATATTCAGATTGCAGGATCATTTTACACTTTGACAAGTACCAGTCATTTTGACTAGTTTGGTGTAAGTGGCCTTAATACAAAATTGTTTTCAGTTTGAATACAATAAAATTCATTATATTATTCTTTTAGTTATCGTTGCGAAAGTCATCACATCATTGCGGAGAAAAATATAACATGAACTAGGAATTTTAAAATAAAATTGTAAAACCAGTCAATTTGACTGGCGTAGAAGTTCTAGTGTTAAAGAAAAAATGAAATGTTTCCAATGTTTGAGTGTCGTGTCGTACGAACAAATTGATATCTAACAGTAATTTAGAAACGGATAAGCTAGATTCTGTTTTCCGGAAGTATCGTATCGAGCCTCGAAAAGGAGGCACGCCCTCCGCTTATAATTAAAAGGAGGCTGCACCTAGTTCCGATTGTTCGTCGTTCTGTTCGGGAAAAAAGGAGCACAGAAACGAACGCGTTAACGAACAATCTACGGTATGGGCTATTGTTCTCTTAATAGCAAGGGAACAGAGGGGGTTCGTCCAGGATGTCAACGTCATTACGGATGCGCGAATCCGACGTACACGGCGTTAACCTACTTTTGTTTAATCACAAAGGCAATCTACGGTCCAGTCGGGTTCAACGTCTCGTTACACCTTTGGCGCCACCGACGCTAATTGCCGGCAGCATTTTTTTTTTCTTTTTTTTTTCTAGCTTTAATGACTGTGACCGTGGACAGCCGGTATGCAGCTCTGGATATAACAATACCTGAAATGAATTGGACGCACGATTTTACTATTTTCTTTGTGAAACTTCGAATAAATTGCTATGAATTAACGTGAATTTGTACGAGATATCTCGTTAACGTAAGATCATACAATTTAATCGACACTTACGAACAATACGTGGATACTTCTTGACCCCTTCACGCGATCATGTACGATGATTTACTGTAAACAACTTTCCGCATGTTCCACTAACTTCTATGTATCAAACATCTATCCAAAGTTCGAAAATAATTTTCAAGGACGTGTGTCTTTATCTTTCAACGAATCAGACTACCGATCGCAAGACGCAAGACTCAACCGCAATTACGCAAAACTGTGAAATCTAACAATTTGCAAACCATCGATTAACGAATTACCATGAATCGGACACTTTATCGCCTCAAGCCGCAGCCGTCAGAAAATTTTACCAAACTGACACGACGCATCCATCTACGTGTCTGACCGGTTGATCGCCGGCTAAAATTAGCCGGCTAATTAAACTTCCGTCACTCGGATATTCTCGAAAAGTGCAGCGAAACTATTTGGGGGAATGCCGGCGGTGAAATGGCGGGTGAATAGACGCGTGCACGTGATCCCAGCCAGCGTCGAACTAACCGAGAGCACGCAACAATTTGCATGTTAAATCGCGGAGTCTCTCGTTTGTCGCCGGCACCGAACCAACTACCTATTTCTATGCCGATTGTTTCCTTATAGCAATCTCGGTACGTCGCAGCTTGCGGAGTTCAATTCCTCCTGGTGATTCCGCTTGGAATCACTGCGAGGCGTCGCGAGGAATCTCCGCTACGGGCATCGACGAAAGTTTGCCAACCTACGGAAACGTCGTGAATTATACGTGCAGCGCCGGATTCTCTTTCGAACGTGACGCAGAACGACGCGCGTCACGGGGTGTCTGATGTTGATCGCGTTCCCGGAATCTCGAGGGTGGATTGATTTTACGAGAATGGAGGAGCTGAGGATGGTGGAGATGGAGCGAGAATTTTCTTTCTGCGATTGCGACGCAGGTGGAGTTAACGCGACGAGTTTAAGAAAAAATGTCGCGACGCACAGACGATGCTCGAGCAATTGCCTCGCGTATTAATATTACGATACAGGTGATGTATTAGCGCGATGGTTTTACAGAACGATATCGTGGAAATTATGTTGGCGTAATTTTTCTTCGCATAATAATATGTACTGCGATATGAGTGAAATTAGAATGATGCGTTTAGATAAGAATACCGCGACGCAGGTGGAGTTAGCGTGACAGTAGATGGTAGTTGAGTTACGTGTATATAAACATTTCCCAGGAATTTTCAATTAACGTTATGTAGTCACTCATACGCACCAACGCCGTACTGCCTTGATGTCACATAACAAATTAAATATTATACATTTTACAATCATAAGTTTGATTTTACGTTGGAATATTTTACCGCAGCAGTTTTGCGCGAGGTCGGAGGTTGCTTCCTTCGCTGACCCGCATATTTATCGCTTTCGACCTAAGCACCTCAACAGGCAGTGCAAATCGAGTCAGCCCGGGGACAGCCTTCGGCTTATTCCATCACAGTTAAGGAAGTACAGTTTCTCATAAGACAGTCGGCGTTATATCAGTTCACAAAAGTAGTTCACTGTACAGCTATATCTTATCTGTATGGATTGATACGGAGCTCGAATAACGATATAATAAAGAAAACAAACATTTTACATAGTCTATCGACCGCACAGCGACATTTCAATGACTTGCAATGACCGCGTTGTGCTTACATCGTATCCCCGTTTCACTGATTTAATAATCCTGTCGCGTTTTAAATATAACTTCTAAATAAAAAAAGGAATACATAGCGAAAAAGGAAGGATAAAGTATGTTGGAAAGAGCTACGAAAACAGATATTTTCTTCGAATCTTAGATGTAAAACGTCCCCTTGTTCGCAATTTGAGCACGCGCAAGCGGAGGACGAGGAGAAACCGTGTGAGTCACGAAGCCATCTCGGCTTCCTCGGCCGGTTTCAAGTGCGTTTACGAAATCAATTGCGTGTGTCGGTACATCCGGTCTTTGAGCGTGGCTGTATGCATCTTAAATATCGATGCTTTGCAAGCTTGTGTGCGTGTGTTGCTCGTTATTCTCGATCACGCGTGCGTTCATGCCTAATAATTGCCCGAGCGAATCGCGACCCGTGTTGTCCTCGCTGCAACGGTCGAAAAGAATGGTAATTTTCTTCAGAAGCGACGTAATTAGGTGAACAATCTACGTGTATACGTACGTATGCATATGGATATTTCATTGAATAGACGATGATGTCACAAGTGGGCGTTCGACGATGGAAACACAGAACAAGCACAGAATGGACTTCACATGCTTCTTCGTGTTCCACGTTATGGCAGTCGCTTGATCGTCTTACCATTTTCGTGTCACGTTCGACGCTATCGATCAAGTATAGCAGTGGTTGGAATAAAACTTTCCTCTGTGAAATTACAAACAAGGCGCAGAGTATTTTGTAATCGCGAGACGATTTAAATTTGTATGGTAAAGCGCGGATAAAATCCGTCCTTTTCGCTTGCACTGTGTATCCTCTCGTGCACCTCTCGTTTCTATTTCCTTGGACAGAGAATTGTACAATTTATTCAGCGTATAGTTTCGCCGTTAATAACTCCGTTCTTCTCTACTTTATTTCTGCGACAGAGAACAGAAAAACGTGCAATCGCGCAAATGAGACGCGTACATTGGAACGAAATGAAAAATCCGAAAAGAGGTAACTCGAGGGAATTGCAAATAAAGGACGTTTCGTTTTTCAGCCGAGGTAGCACAGAAGTATCATAGAGGACGTTTTATGGAAATTATCCGGCGCGGCGATGTATTCTCGAACGTTCGAGATAACCTGCGCTTTATCATATCAAACGTCTGCCGTGTCAGTATTTATGCGCGCATCAAAGGGATCTAATCAGAGACGAAGAAAGGACGAGATCAAAGACCGATGATCGATCGTGCGAGCTGCCACGTGCGTTGGCGGATCCATTTTTATCAACGGCGTGATTTAAACGTGTGAAAAATGTAAAAGACCTGTCGTCCATTAATAGGAAACACGTGGTTCGTGCGAGAAACGGCAAATAGAAAAGATGTTCGTTTGCGCAACTGCTTAAATCACAGATATATATTCTAATCTGTTGTCGTCCCTGAGAAACGATCATGTGGGACGATATTCACCGTTGTCAGACGAATATCGTGACGTGCTTGCGGATTGCGAAACTGCCAATTAACGTTTGATATTGCCCACGATAATTTCACACTTCCCCTTGCTATCCGCAAATCGATTTCGCGCGCGAAGAAACCTACACTGTCTCGCGCAAGGTATTCGAACGTTCGCCGTAGAAAATCTTTATTGCACGAAACTTCTTGAAATTAGTATCGTTAGCATCGTAATGAGATTATCGCGACTATAGCGGTAGAATTTGAAACTGAATTTGGAAATGCACACTCGAGTTACGAGTCGTTTCTTGCAAATATACGTTTAACGAAAGATTACAATAGTTGGCTTAAACGGGTAATTAATGTTGCAGATGCTGCAATAAGTATCAAGGTTTATCGATACCGCTGCTTAAATAATTTTCTAATTCTAACGAACTGTACGTTTGCAACGAATATCTGCATTTCCGGGTTTGCCTTTATCGAGATATGTATAATTTTATTTGTTTTTGTTTTGTGTTTTATAATGTGCTAGACTAGATTAGCCGCGTAGTAGCGACACACGTATGTGAGTGTGAGTGTATGGAAGAATGTGTGAGCGTCTCGAAAAACAGACGAACGCAACTGCTCCGTTAGTAATGTGGTATAGAAGATGCTGAGACAAAGAGAGTGCTGAGACGCGTGCAAATGTATAAGATCCTGGAAATCATTTATTAAATAAATCTAAAACTATTTTAATATAAATTCCAAGAGTAATCTAAGTGTTCCTTTACTTTTATTTCAGCGATTAAGATCAACAATTCTCAACAGCCTTAAACACTGCCAACGTGATAATCGGATGGTACGTTGAGTACGAGTCTCCGCAAACTTGTACACGAGTTTCGAATGCAAATTCCATGTTTGATATACTCCGTGAAATATTCCAAAATTCACTCGAGAGGGAACAAATCCGTGATTTACGCGTATGTTTCTATTCTCCTCTTGAGAAGTACGAATTAACGATGGGACGTAAAGACCATGTCACGGTTTGCTGACGGCACAGAGTAAATTTTGCTCGGCAAAATATATTCGAGCGTTCGCTGGAACGAAATGTTTCGACGTGGGTTTGGAAAACCGTGTAAACGCCTACGCTTTCGAACCTGATCGTGATCCGAAGCCACTCGATCCATTTTCAAATCAATTCGATCAAAGCAACTGGAGTATCACGAACTGCTCCCATAAAACATCTCTGAACGATTGTTTGGAAATATTTGATTCGTGCAAGTTGACGATCACCGTTCGAGCGTGCGTTAAATGCATGCAAAGCGTGATATCGTTCACGGAAGCTCAGACAACGATAGCATCAAGTAGGTCGGCATTTCAACTTTGTTGTCAGGTGTTTATAACGCGAGAATATCGATGCATACCTGGCTAGGCCAATGAAGCGTGTCGGTGCGCACGAGGCCGCGATAGCAGCATTCATAGATGAAACGAGAACATCGATTGGCAATCGATTTTCTTGCTTCCGCGTTCGTGACAGTCGAACTATTCGAAGGAAATGATCAAAGGGAATTTTAACTCTTTCCAGATTAAATTGTTGAATTTTTTCCGGATACTACTGGATTATTAGCATCTTTCTATTGTCACTCAGGATCAGATCCATCGAGTCTGTTAAAAATGACGTATTATATATCCGATTTTAATTGTCAAATAGAATCACCGGATCATAGATAACCATAGTAATTTAATTAGATCACCGAAGTTCATTTTACGCTCTTCACGGTAAATTACTTAATTATGATTCACTTAATTATGAAATCTTTGATTTAATCTCATTCTATCATTAAAGTTACTTAACTACGATCGTTTTGATCCTCGACGGCGACGTGATATTACACGGGGACTAGAAATTATGCTTCCTTTGCTTCTTCCTTAATCTGTATGAATTATGCACCGTATTATTATATCATTGCGTTGGAACAAGGTCCAGACCAGCAAAATATTTGTTTTCACTTCTATCAGGTCGTTCCAAGAGTTTCTTTCGTTTTAGAAGCAAGTAATAGATGCACGACATTTTTTCCAATAGAAGAAAATGGATGATACGTAATCGAATAAAATAATATAAAAGAATAAATGTTGTGCATCTATTATTTCCTTATAAAAGGGAGGAAACTTTTACTTAATAATATCTGACAAAAGTAATTACATTTCTTTGTCCTTAGCAATGGCAGAGGCTATTATCTAAATTACACGACGTCCTGCTTAACCGCGAGGATCAGCATGAACGTTGTTAACGGAAATACGATTATTGGGCCAAAGTTCTTGCCAATTCGACCGACAGTGGTTTCATTCCCGCAACTTTATCTCCCATTGTTTGCGCAAACATGGAAATCCGCTGTGAATCACGAACGAGCTCGTCATATACGTATTTTCATCGTCATTTTGATTACAAATTCCAATTAAATCGTGACGAAATGGAAAAGCACGCCGTGATGGAGAAATTGGTATGATAATTGGTACAATTGGCTCGTTCGTAGCAGCATGAAGCGAACAATCCTTCACCTGCCCAAATCCTAACTTGATATTCGTGCTTTTACCTACTTGTTCCAACGACTGTACTTAAATAAAGCTGTCGTTTAACGCTTAAAATATTTCGTCCTAAATCTATAAACCTAGTCTTTTAATAGCCACGACTATTATGCACGAGGAAGTCAACAACTTTGTGAAGGCACGATCGATGTGGCATTTTTCAGCGGTATCTCCGACATCGACCGTGTGTCGTATCGTTTAAACGTAATTGTTAATAAACCATCGACGTTACGCTTCTATTGGCGTTGCGTTAAAAGGCAGCGCATTAGCCGTGAAGCAGCGGCAGACAAGTCTAAAAGCAGTCGTGTCGTGACGCGACGTCAATTAACGCTCGGAACGAGTCTTTGAATGAACCGAAACATTCCTCAATGAGACGGTTCGCTGCTAACAATCGATCCACTCGTCACCGTAGCAACACGATTATAAGAAAGTCGAATTATCCTTCAACGCAGTCCATTTCACTGGGATATTCGATTGTTTCACCGTTGAAGCACTTTTTCTTTTTCATCTAAAGAAATACGATCGATTTCTATGTCATTCAATCGTTTAACACTTTGACCGCCAGGCAGAAATCACATGTTTCGCTCAGGACACCACGGGAGTATTTTTATTATTCAAAGCATATAATGGTAGTTGTGATAATAATAAATTGATGATAACATTCTTCTCCAATGGACCGTTTATCTTATTGGTGGCCACGGGTGGCCCACGGTGGCGCCAGTTGATAGCGACATATTATAACGAGACTTCGTTTATTTCAACGAACCATTCGTATTCGTTTTTTCGTCGTATGCAAAACGTGCAGAATATATCGTTGAAACGTGTACAAGATATTAGTAAACAATATTTGATCATTTTATATATAATAGTAAAGTATGTGCACAGTTCTAACTTCAATTATACGATTATAAAGCAGAATTTACAATTATTTTCTAAGCTGTGTTTATAATAATATTCGTAGATCAGCCCTCAAAGATGTGGATGCAAACACAGTGCACCGTTAGATGCAAGATCTTTTGTTTTATTTTATTTGGATGCACATTACAATCAATTCTCTTGAGCATTTTAAGTAAGTTTTTCTGCCGTGGTACTATGACATGATTAAAAAGTACAAAGCGTGTTTGGTTCTAATTGAATCTAGTGCTTAATTCTAAAGGATATTGTCTTTTTAGCTTGCGGATCTGATCCGACGTGTCGAGTAATTGAGTAACTAGAAGGTTTTGGTGGTTGTTAATTCTTATGCTATAACTATTGCTGAATTTTGATATTTTTTCTCTGACTATGGGTATCTTGAGATAGATGCAAGATTTGTTCTCATTTTTTTTTTATTGGTGTTCTAATAAAAATGTTCCCTAACTGTAGCTAAGGTCGACGCTTGTGCAAAGTAGTTTAAAGAGTCTTTCAAAAGTAGACGATAAATCTGCTATACTCTGATAATCGATATTTTTTAAACGTTCCATCTTCGTTTCCTAATCTCACGATCAAATGAAGGGACAGCTTCGGTAACGGGGATTTGATTAATTAACACTAAACCCACCAGCGGCGGTCAAATTGACCGCTCTCGAACTTCTATACAAATTTAAACATATTTAAACTTGATCATATCGCTTCATAATTTCCGACTTTTCCTAAAACAAGCATACAATATATTTTTTGGTATTTACTTTTAATTCGCTCTTTTATTTTCTGAGAAAAATTTGTACTCTGCCTTGAGCGGTCATTTTGACCGCCAGACAAAATATTTTAGTTATTCTTAAAATAAATGCAATCAGTACAAAGAAAAGGCTATCTCAAGGCCAAATGACAAACAAAATCAGTAACAACAAATAATAACATAATCCATCCCTCGGAAGAAGAAGCATTTAGAGTATTGGGGACTAAGAAGGAGCTAGATGCAACAAAACTAGATGCATTTATTGCTCTGCTTTATGCTCGCGGTGTATATCAGGTAAAAAATTTAGATGTCTCATATTTGTGGAATAAAATTTGGAGACCTGCATTTTTTTCAAAAACAATAAGCAGAAATGACTTTGCTGAAATTATGAGGTTCATACGATTTGATAAGAAGAACGAAAGAAGCCAACATTTGCGAACCAATAAATTTGCAATGGTATCTACGTATGGGGCCAATTTACGGAGAATTCACAAAATTGTTACAAACCTGGTGCACACATTACTTTCATATAAAGAATCGCGGGAGAAACCATGCACTAAAACTATCAACAAATTCAGATTCATTACTACAAAAATCTTGCCAAGTAAAAAATTGTAAAGGTTACAAAATTACGAAAATTAGTTTAAGACGCGGGAAATATTTCTGCGGCAAATGTACATTTGATAATATGTACATAATTTGTAAAAAATGCAGCAAAGTTGAATAAAATATATCTCTATATAAATAAAAGTGTAATTCTATTCAAGTCTATAATTGAAATTAAACAAAAGTAAATTTCGACGAAATTTTATGAAAGTTCATTTTATATACATTTACTTATAAATTAACCATTAGCTAAGTTAAATCACAAAAACTATTACTCCTTTAATCACCAATCATCTTGACACACGGTAGGAATAACTATACACGAAGTATCGGTACATTTAGTAGTAAAATTGCCTATCAACACGCTGGATTTCTATGGAAACAGTCGATCTTTCAACTGTCCAAAGTTGTTTTCTCAAGATGCAAAGAAAGTTTCAAGATATAGTTGCACAGTGGTGGGTGAAGTTTTGATCGACGATTGCGAATCCTGTGTTCGCACGGCGTAGAATTTCACGCGGTTAGAGGCGAGGGCCGATTACATTGGCCAAATGCGTAGCGACGATGACGAGGGTTCGTTCGAGCATAATCAGAAAGCGCGCGGAGAACTTGTTAATGAGGAATATATCTATCGTTCGTGCTATTTGCGTCGGGCAAGCGTGCACGTGACGTTCCATTAGAAGTTTACTCTCGCCTCCCGTGGTTTCGTCCCAGTTAAACGAGGATTATCGTGGCTCAACATCACGATCGCGTTGTCTGCTTGATATTTTGGTACATCCCGTGATTGACATCGATATCCGCTTTCAATTTTCGTTACCATTCGTACCAAAGTGAAATACTGCGGATAAGACGAGCAGTAAGATACAACTTTCATTCAAACATAGAATATCCAGTCTAAAAACAACAGCAACTTGGAAAAATCTTCGACTAAAAATCTTTAAGGAGCCGGTAACTGATGGTAACTGTGTGCTTAGTTTTCACAAGATTGCGGATACAGTAGCACGCTATGAGACGATATAATTGATTTTTACCAATCAATACGCACTAAGAAAGTTACTTTGCCATTACTTCTTGCGTCATGTGGTCACTCGAATACGAAGATTCATCAAAACCACAACTTACGGAACTTTCCAAAATCTAATTACTTATTCGAGGTTCATCGACGCGGTTGGTCGATTGTGCTCGCTCGCGCTTCCGTCAAATGTAACGTACATTTTAAGAAAACGTCGGGAATGTAACGTTGTACCTGTTCGAGTGACTTTTCGCGGCGAGGGAACAATGGCAATGGAGGAACGCGGCGGACTATAAAATTTTCAAATTCGTAGACGGCGCATTGTGTACAGTTCAATAACCACGGATCGCTTAAATAATATGCAAATTTGATTTGCGCGAATCCGCGGTCGAGCATCTATTTCGAACGTGCGCACCGCGGCGCCGGACGCGGCAAATAATTTATCGGCGAACTCGAACGGAAATCGACTGAATTCGATAATCCGCCGGCGGTCTGTGTAATTTCGAATGGAGGATCGTGCTTTTTCATATTGATGAGCCGTTAATGAGCATCGCTTAATGCGCCACGCTTCATGGATAAACGATACGGAAGGAAACAGGCAAACTCTTGTTCGAATGTTAAATGAAATCGCCGTCTGGAAACGTCGCTTACACGAGAAATATGTAGCTTTATCCATTGGTACGAACACCTCCGACACGATCATCGAAAATTAGCGATTGTTTGAACTGTGATCGATTCTCAGATCGATTATTCCACCGGCGCAAATGTCAAATTATTTTGTTCTATTGGTACGTGACCAATATTCGATGTATTAATTTCAACGCTGGAATAAATCAGCATTTACACATTGGAAATATTCGCCGTGGCGTTATCACGCGCATATCGTAGAAAATGCAAGCCTTCACGATATAAAGAATTTCGTTTACGTTGCGATTTATTTATCGTACGTGAAACATAAATAGTACATTACATCGCGTTATGGCTTCACCTACCGATAACAAATATCAACATTTCTATATGTAAATTCTCGTGATTTGAATCACTATCAATTTACAGACGAACCATTTATCTTATGTCGTTCGAATCAACGGTTAAATTCCCGCCAAGAGCATCTAATTTTCCTACACTTAGTATACAACATTAATCAGATTCGAAGCGTGGAAACGCTGAAACGTTCTAAAACTCGAAGCGCCGCATGGTATAGAGTTAGAAACTTCTGTCGAGTCGACTAATCGAATTCTAGTGACTCGAAGATGAGCAGTGCCAACGTGGCTTTAAATAACTTTCCACTTCTCGAATATCCAGAACCGAGCCGCGAATACTCCAAGCGACAACGAACGTTCCTTGCAGAGAAAACCAGCGAAACCAATCGATCCGCCACTCGATCCTGACCAAAAATTTGATTGAAATGCTTTTCGGATGCGAAACGATACCGACCGGACTCGTCCCAGTCCACGATGTCGGATGCAAGCGAATTTCTCGCGTTGCATCCGCGAGAACCTCCCGGTAGCCAAACAATCTGCCGTGTTATTGCGATGTTCGGCCACCGATCGTCTACGATATTTGATTCGAGCTTTCGCGAACACGCGGAGAGGCTGCTGCAACGTGTGCGCACGAGAACCTGGCCATTCACCCCGGCAGTCTCAGAATAACTGCATACCTATTTGCCCCGAGTAAGCAGACAGTGGTGCACACGCGAAATTGTCCCTCGAGGAAGCTGCGCGATGTCGCAGGCACAAAGAACAGCCGATCGAGCAGCGATACGTTGCTGGCTGAGAGGAGGACTGGGGGACAGCAGCGAATGAGAATCGCTGACACCGACAACGAAAGGGTGCGAGGGATTATTTTTACTGTTGTTTTTCTTGCGAACTGCGTATCGAGGGACGCAGCCCTTGTTCGCGACACGATTTTCTTCGCCGGTGAAAAATTCGTTTCGAGGCAGATTACGGTAAAATATTGATTTTTGCTGTTTACAGGTGGAAGGTACTGGGATTGTGAAATTCAATATATTTGGAAATACGAGCTAGACAGTTTCACGATAGAGGGTAGTCTGCAATTGGTGGAAGCGGAGTAATTCTATATGGGAAAATTGGAAACACATGAACGCAATAGACGAGAAGCATAATAAATCAGCGTTTCTTGTTTTCCGTACAGGAACAGCTTTAGAATTCGTTACGTCGTCCAGCAATTCCACGAAACCATTTCCTTCTACGATTCTCTATTTGATTGGAACATTTAGGAGATATTGGTAATTTCTCTTATTAATTAAAGAATTAACTTCGCGTCGTTGTTATCATCGATTAGTTAGATCGTAGAGATTTTTTCCTTTCGGATAAATATGAGACAATTCTCAGCGATGTTTGTATTACCGAAGATTTGTATTCCTGTACAGATTTCGTCTGATTTCTTAAGCTTCTTAGAAACCGACATGTGTTGAAAAGTTAACGCCTTGCAGCGAGATGGAAGAATTCTCTTCAAGAGGAATTCGTGAGTGGCAAATCTAGATCCTCTTTAAAACAACTTGGTTTCTTCCGCCGAAGGATAACAGCGTAGACGAATAAACTTACATAGTTGTGCAACTTAATATTATCAGTCATTTTCGAAACGCTTATCTCAGAAACCATCCTAGTTCGTTGCTGAGTCAGTTCTCGTTGCTCTGTAAAACGAAACGAGCTATCGCTTTGGAGATGTTAAACCGCGTGTATCGGTCACCACACTTGGACAAATATTCGGTTGATTTTGAGAGAAAAAATTTGAAATCGGAAATTGGAACTGAACGAATAACGGGAATAGGATCAAGGGAGGGGGTGGAATCGTGTCGGAGTTCAAAGAGGGTGACAGGGGGATGAGAGTGGTATCGAATGGCGAAGGTAATGAAACGCGGTTTCCGGTAACGCAGTATGGGAAAACTTTTGTGTAATTTACTGTGCAAACTAGTCACGTGTTTGCCCGTGGAAAATTCGCGGGATAGTATAACGCATTCCGCTCCAGAAATCAGCTCGACCGGCACTCGTCGTTATTTGCTCTAATGAAACAACCGGCACCGGTAATTAAATCTAATTCGAACCGGCCCTGAATGCGTCGTGCGCAAAATGCTTTATCGTGTTTTGTGTAGGCCACGTGAACAGAAACGAATCCCTATGGCTTCGTGAACAATTCGCGTTTCCAACAATGGGGTCCTCTGTACACCCTTCATGAAATAATAAAATTCTCTAGTTTACGTGGCATGAACCTATCGTACGTTATACGTGCTGGTTCCCTTATTTAAAATGCCAGAAAGTCAAAGTTAAAGTTAAGTTGTTACTTGAAACGTTAGACGCACAGGGAATTGCAAATGGTTTAATCGTATTTTGAAAAATCAGCAAGTGCTACATGGGACGTTTTAACGGAGAAACTACTCGATGGACTCGGGTCGTTTAAACATCCGCAAGGTAACGTGAAAGAGAGAAGCCAGAACCAGAAGTTTGGAACAAGTACCTGTTGCGTAACTTGTACAAATTTGCAAAATATCGACGTGGAACTTTGTTACCATTAAATTGATATTGTAATCTTGAAATTCTTATAAAAATCGATTCGTTAGATACGATATTTAGTAACAAAAATCAGTACAAGATTTTCAGGTATCTCGACTAATTGTTCTTAGCAACTAGGAAAGTGTTCCTAAATTTTTCATCGATAGATATATGCGGAGAATGACTGAAATCGAAGGAGGAAGTGTCAGAAACATTTGGGAGACCAGTCGGAACGATATCGAAATTATGGAGGCAGTGACAGACTGTAAATGAGAAAATAAGGGATAGAGAGATTCCGATGCGTGCTGAGAACCTCTAGGCATCAAAAAGACCAGGTGAAACCTGTCACGGACATTGCTTGAGACGTATTCGAAATACAATACACCGATGGTCTTCGAAAAGCACCAACGTTGACACGTTCCGATAGAGGAAAAACGAGATTGTCAGAGGCATACGACGCGATTTGAAACTAACGTTGAAATGTTCTACTTGTCTGAGTTGTGCCACGGGAAAAAATGCTGTTCTAAGAAAACACGCCTAGAAAACTATAAAACTAGAGGCTTGAGCGAAAATCGGAAAAAATTCTTGGACAAAATAGGTTTGTTGATATCGGTGAAGCTTTAGCTTACGATAAAGCCTTCTCTCCTACAGCAGACAATATCGTCTTAGATTACATAAATATACGTGTCATGTCTTAGATTATATTGCACCTTCAACGTGATAATTCTAGTGGGAAACGACAGTCAATCTGTTTCTTTCAATTTTCTGATGATACGGCAGAACAGGTATCTAAAACTTGATCCTAGTCATTAGATTCTAGATGTAAACTCTAGATACGAATCACGTTTGGTATTTTCTGTAACGTTGCATTTTCTGCTTTCTTTCGTCTATTATCTTTAAACGCTATAACGATCGACGATCACCTTACAAATTTTGTATCGGACGAATCAAAACGAAAGGTGTACGAGAAGATAAATAACGCAAGGGAAAAGGTAATCCGATTGAAAAGGATATTTAATTGTTTGAAAATCTTGGAAAACGTACTTTTATAAATGTGGAAAGGAAACATAGCGAGCCATTGATACAATAAGCTTGGAAAGCAAACACAAACCCAATACAATGAATTTGGAAAGCGATTCGATCGAGTGGAAACGGGCTACCGCGAAAATCTTGAATTAATTTAGTAAGAAAAAATAGTAATTTAGCAAGAAAAATAGATAAAAATCGCTAGAGGATCGTAGACAGTCGCGTTTTCTTCATTCATCAAGACTGAGGCATCAAGACATTCATCTGGGGCGAGACTCTTAACGTTTGCCTACTCACTCGTGTTAAATACACGCGAACTTTCTTCTCCTGGCGAGAACTCAAACATTCGTTCTCCTAGGAAATTCGTAATTGAATTTTCGAGACGTTTCACCAACGAGAAAAATGTAAATCCACTGGCTCATCGAATATGATATTACCCGATGAAAGATATATTTGTAAATGTTATTTCGTTGCTCTCTTATTCACGTAGCTTCAAAAGCAAAATAGAAGTATTCTTAAAAATTGTATTGTCGTTAGTATAGTACAACCTTCGATGCTTCATAAATGGAATCATATCGCGATCTTCAAATCAATTTTTCTATCTCGCTCTCACCTCCAACGAATAATAAGATCTTTTACGTTTTATGAAAGGCTGTTCTCGAGTCACCCATTAACAACGATTCCTTCGTATCTGCCTTAAAGTAGAGGGCTTTTCAACGACAGAAAAAGCAAACTTTTGAATGAAAAACCACACAAGGAACGGTGGTAAAGTTACAGTTTAAACGTATAAAGTGAAAATTGACTATCTAATACAACGTGTCTTTCTGTAAACCTGGAAACTTCCTCGTAGCAGAACGTGCATCGCTATACCAAAATCCAGAACCTCTTCCCTCGAATCCAGTTACAGCGACACATATGTCCAGCAAACATCGAGAAACTCTGCAGCTAACTGATATTTAATGTACAGACAACGACTAGAATTTAATCTGGTGCAGCGGTGAGTGTCTGTAGCGACCGAACACAGAGAGGAAATACTGGCCAAACATAGAGTTACGCAGTTGAGAATCGCTGGTGGCTGTGAAAATGAAATTACAGGCAGGACATTATGCGAAACGCGTTTAAAAGCATTACGAGAGGCTGGCGACGCGACGGTCTAAAATAAGCCGCTTTGCCCGTGGCCGAGATCGTAAAGCTCCGAGTTGAAGACCGCTGCCGCTTCCGCGACGCGATATTACGCCCAGCGTATTTCAATCCTGGCCATAGTGAACGCGTTGCGTACACGCGCCCTCCGACGAATTTCCGGGGTGGTGTCGATAAACCTCACTCGACCGTAGAACCGCTGAGAACCGCTGGGAGCATCCGAACGATGCGACGTAGCCGTCTGGGACGTCGGTACAAGTTCGAAGCTGTCTCGACGTATCGGTAGAGGAACAAATAATACGCAACCCTCTATCGACGAGTTGCCTAATGCTCGTACGGGGGATGAAAAAAAAAGAAAAGGAAGATGTGGGGAGAGGCGACGACGACATGGTGAAAGAGGGAAGGTTACGTCGCGAAATTCTGCGCCAGGGCTCGATGAACTCGACTGTTATCTGTGAGCTGGGACACTTGGTTTTTAGCTATTTAACGTTACGTAACGTTGCATGCTTTAAATATAGAAGACTAAATGAAATGGTATATTCTAAAATTAAGTATCATTCAATCGATACAAAAGAGGAGAAAATTAAACGGGTTGTCGTGAAATTCTCGCATGTTGGGACGTAGGACACTTGGTTTTTAGATATTTCATTTTATTCAATGTTCTACCTTCCAAGTGCAGGAAATTGAATAAAATCGTATACTCTGAAACGAAGTACTCAAACTATTGCGATCAGCTGATGATTCAATGGTACAAATTTTGCGAACACTCTTGTTCTACTTCCTTTTTGCACAGTAACTTACCAATCCGTTAGACTTCTGCTATTTTATCGATATATCGATAATTTCTAGCTTGTGACTTACAATGTGAGAACCAGGGAGATAAGCATGGGGCAGGAAACGTTTGCGATTTTATTCGCGACGAGTACGAAGAAGTCACGAAAACGTATCGGTGATCCGTGAAACGATGAAAAATCGGGGCACGTGCAGTTTTCACCCCTCGTATCCTTAGGTTTCGAGAATGGTGGCTCGCTCGAGTGTTACACACGAGCGCTAACAAGGGGAACGCAGGCCAACTTGTTCGAAATTAATGAAACTTGGAAGGTTCGCGCACGTGCATGCTTACAGTCGGACGATCGATATAATCGTTCCTTTTCTGGATTATTTTTACTAGCTATATATTATATATATATAACGGCCTTTCCTTTTCCGTTCAATTTAACGCTTCGTTCAACATTGCGTGACATGAAAAAATCACGCGTGTTCATAGAATTGATTACGATAGGCGTTACGTGGATACACGTGGTAATAAGAGCGGAGGAAGGGTAACAATTTCTCTGGCAATGACATCAGCGGCAAGGAAATAGGCATGCCTTCTGGCCTAGTCGGGAATAACTCATCCCTAATTACGTCATTAGACATGGGACGGCGGGGCTGTGGAACGTCTTTCAATTTGTGATTACGCGATCGATTTTCTTCGACGCTGAAACGCACAGCCCAACCGTTTACCGTTTTACAATCTTTCACGTTGCTTCGTTTTCCTTTACTTTTACATAATTCATCGATATTTACATAGTTAACATTCATTTGTAGAGGATGGTTGGTCGTGCGGTTTAAATGACGAGATAACTCGATGTTGAAACCGTCAAATATATTTAAAAATAATTAATAAATACAGAGAATGTTCGCTAAGACGCTCGGTACTAACTGATTCGCTAAAGACTGTGTATTGATCGCTAATAAAATCGACACTGAGATTAAAAAACTGATCACCTTACGGTCGTGTTCGTTTATTTATACTGATCGGGGAAGTGAAAAATTTAAATTCGTCTTTGTTTGATGCTTGCACGTAGCGGCGACATTGTTTTGCCCGGAGTTTATGTATTATTACTTTATGTATGTCCTAATATAATGTTGATACTCCGAGGCAAAACAACAACGTGATTCGAATGTCCTCTAGCTCATGTGCCGCTACACATTTAATATTTTTAACTTTGGCAAACTTGGTACATCACAGTGTTGATGCTATTGAGCCTCGTTCGGATTAGTCAAGCTATCTAAATTCCGAACTCTATGTTGAGTCACTTGACTCGTATAAATGCAAAGTCGAAGTTCAGTTACTTGACGCGTATGAGCATAAACTTGAAATTTAAGGCTCGAGTTCGACCAGCTAATCCGAACATGGCACTACGTTCCTCTGTTTGCTGAGATTATTAAACCTTTGCTCGGTGCTGTTACGAAACAGCAATTTACATAATCCAGTATTTATGTAACGTCATGGTGGTTTGAAAAAGAAGAGAACATTTGATTTGTAAAATTTGATTTCAAACTATCTCTGCGCGAAAAAACTGAAAAGATCTTGCTTTCAATTGTAAACATGAAATCAGTTTTCCCTTCGTTCGACAAACCGCGTGTATAAACAGTTTCTACGTGGAAAAATTCAAACGCCAAACCAACCACGAATTCGTACAAGCGAAAGAAAAAAGAGATGCGAAGAGAAACATTGATTTGGAGATCGCACTGTAGACGATTCCGATGAAAAGTCAGCGGGCTGTTGCACGCTCGTCTCTCGTTTGCCGCGGGATTCTTAAACGTTTGCGTCGGTCGCGCTGAATACTAAAGATTGCCGCATCCGCCGCACTTCCCTTTAAATTCTCGCGTATTCATTCGGGGAGCTTTGTTTAATGTCAGCGCAGTGCCGTCTACGCAGAGGCCTGTATCCCTCGCAAATCTCGTGGACCGTGAATACTGCGATTCCTTTTCACCGTGGAAACCGCGCGAGCAAACCGCGGCACGCGTGCACGCGTTTCTAAAGTCGAAATACGCTTTTCCACCGGCGTTACGGTTCGCAACTTCGTCTTTCGTTGCACGACACGTTCTACTTTTACCGCAGACTCTATTCATCCCGCCAGTTCTAAGAAACGGAGCCCGACTTTGGCAGAACATTTATGAGCTTCGCAAAGTTTTCCACTCCGAAGGTCGTCCCTATGTTCCACCAAGTAGCTTTGTTTCCTAACTACAGTTGAAACAATTGAGACATTTGTACCCTGGAGAAAATTGAAATTTTGTACCAGGTTTAGTTATCGTTTATATCGAGAACTTCGAAGCTTTGCATATGTTGAACGGTTAAAAAAGGAGAGAGCAGTTTGTTGGTTAACCGGTTAAGGTATTACCAGGCAGTAAAGTAACGTGTAAATATTGGACAACAGCTACGGTAGAATTTCGTTTTGTCAGAGAAACGTATTAGAAAGATGAATACATTACAGAAGCCCGTTACGCGGATCAGAGACATAACAAGAGTTTCTATAATTTGATGAAGAACTCCATTGCATAAAATGAAGCGTAGTAAAATTGTACAACCAGATGGAAGAAGAAATGGCAATGGAAAAATAAATGTAGTGGTCAAATTCTCTAAATTCCTTTTCGTAATTGCTAAGTGGACTAAATAGAATCTAATTGTGTACACTGTACATTTGACCGAAAACGAACGGAACGTTGCGTTAATGGAACTTGGCTCCTTAATGGGTTAAACAAATTAAGCGGAAGGCACGATGTGTGGGCACCTTAATTATTTTGCGTACATGTTGGTATATGCACTACGTGACTCAAGACCAGCTCCGTTATGTGCAGTTTACTTGAGGCGCATGGTGATTCATAACGAGCGAACCGTGATACTTTTAGATTCCATAGCGCGAGGTTATATTTGAAGCTCGCGAACAACGAGATCAGCGCGCGTATAAAGCACGAGAGATAGATGAGGACAGGCGGAACGACCTCAACTTTCAACCAGGACCGTGGACAATAGCAACATTGGCGAAATAACCTCATCTTTATGCCCTTTCACGAAATTTCTCGACAAAGTGCTTGCATGATCATCGTCGTCCAAAAACGATCCCGAGTCCACTAGGGGCAGCTCCATTTATCTACTTACGTATTAGGTCGTCCGAAAAGTTTCTTTATAAACAAATAATAAATAAATCAAATAAATGCACAACATTTTCCGTGTTATATTATTTCAGCGAATTACGTATGATCCATTTTGTTCTATCAAAATAAAGATCACAACGTTCGATTAGGTTTCATGTCTGTATAAAGATACATCGTTGTAAAAGACGGGTCTGTAAAAGAAAGACACTTTTAGTGTCTGGAAGTTACAAAATATCTCAAATTTGAGCAACGTATGGAAGAGTCACGCAGAGTTGCTTGTTCGAACTGCATCAAAAAATGAAATATTACAAACATAACATTGAAATATAAAGAATCAAAGATTGTAGCAGGGTTAAACGTGTAGTCTAAATGTAACTTGAAATTAATTAATAACGCTACAACATTGAATAATCGACAAAGCTGTGCGTTTCCCAAATATAAATTAGTTGAACAACGTTCATCGATTTCCAAAGTCGTTGAAGTAATTACGAACGCTAGTGCGCGTGATTTACGGCGAATAAATTAAACGACCATCCCAAAACGAGAAAAATAAGTTATTTTCAACGGTCGGTTAATGTTTCCTCGAAACTTCAAAGAGACAAAGAGTTCCCTACGAAATCCTACGAGTTTACACCAGCAACTTCGTTACTATCGCTACGTCGTACAATAGCGTCTCCAGTAAAGCATAGCGCGAACACTCGATGACGCTTTTCCTTGCCGAACTTCTTGCTCGAGACGCGTCTGGCCAGAGTGCGCGCATTATTTATGGTTTCTATAAACGTTGGCTGATTCATTAGGCGGTTCAGAGTTCACGGGAACGATCACGTCACTGGGTGAGAATTGGTTCAACTCGAGTCGCTCATCTCGAGCGTTAAGTGCCACTGCACCTCTCTTATCCGCCCCTCTCATTTTCTTTCCAAGTCTCCCTTTTCCCCGATGAAACCTGTCCATCGTTTCTCGCTTCCCTTTCTCCCTACCCCGTACCTTTTTCTTTCTATTCGTTCTACGCTTTACTCCCCTTCGTTTTCACAGTGAACTCCCACCGACACCTACGCGTCCTTTCTTCCTTTTTTCCTCTCCCTATCTATTCCTACTTTTTTCCGCGCTCTTTTTCCTTTTTCATCTCTTCCTCTGTATAGTACGTTCGCTACTAGTCGTGTCCTCCGTCACGGTTTCAGCGGTTTCACGCGGTAAGAATGTTTATGACGATGCCAGATGTCCCAGTCTGGCATTGACGCATCGTCGTTTTTCTGCTCCACGATTCGGTTTCCGTTCGAAAAAATCGGTCCGACGACTACGCCACGCGTATATATACATCCTCGATCATAAGCACGTTATACTCGGTTGCTAGTGTCAAATACAACGTACACAATTCATTTTCCCTTACGGTGGACCACGTCTGTCGTAATGCACTCTGCATTTTGGGAAACATATTTCTCCGGAGATATGAGACAATGAAGAGAGCGTCGTACTCCTCTTCTGGTATCAAATACGGCGCGCATAATTCCTTTTGCCTTAGCGAATATGCATATACAGTTAGGGAAAGTAAGAGACGAACATGAAATCGTGGAAATCTGTAAGATCATCGGCGTTGATAACTCGTAGGTTACGAAGTGTGAAATTTCACTGACAATGTTAGCCGAATTATGCAAGAGAGACCTAAACAAGTGTCCCGATATTTATGAACGAGAGTGTACGCGTCGTTCGTCCACGAAGGATGACACCGAAGACCATCACACACGATGAAGAGGGACATGGACTGGCCGAAACAGAGGCGAACGTTGTAGGACCAGACGAAAAACGAGTGAAGGCGTCGAATGAAGATAGATGAAAGGCAACGGATGGTATAATGCATCTTGTAAAGATTAATTATACAAGGAAAATGAACGCGCACATGTTTCACGATATTCGTAGGTGGTTTTAGAAACGCGGTGGTTTAGCGGTAGGTGGTTTTAGCGACGAAAATCGACCGTTGTTATTTATTGTGATTCGAGGTACCGAATTCCAGAAAGAATGATGTCACTGTAAGTTAATAACGTAAGAGTAGAAACGAGGTACTAAGGGCGGAATCAATTAGCGGGTATTAGAGAGATAGAATCTTCGTAAGCGTGTAGCGATAAGCGATCAGGGTTAAGTGGACAACGACCTAATTGCAATAGCCATTCGAGATTTTATGATTTCACCGAGTAAGCAGTGCTCGTAATAGTTCTTACGTAGATGGAAAGCACAGCGATAAGTGTTTTTTAGTTAGATTTGCAATTAATGCAAGTTCTTGCTGTGAGAAACTTATACCGAGTATAGATCATTTATGGGGCTAAAAGTGTTGATTGAATTATGGTAAAAAAAATGTAGCGTCAAAGTAATGGATTCAGAATGAAGATCTAGAGTTAAGCGGGGAAATAAAGCATATGAAGCACGTGAAGCGTATACTACTTATCATTATCCTTCTTTTCTCGCCTCTTCATTTTCATTTATATACGAACGTAAATTAGGACATTTGCTCTCGCAAACATTACTCGTTCAACAATAAATACCAATTAAATTATAAATTATTATTTAAAAACATCGTTGCACTGTTTACGCGTATCATACGTTCACTCGCGTCGTCCGCACATTGTACAATATAAATTGAAATTTTCTGTATACGATATAGAAATTCGTGGCCAATATGAAATTTAATTTCAACGTATCGTATCGAACGAATGAGAGACATTCGCGATGAAAATATTTTCCCATTGCACGATAAGGATCGAGAATAAAACGCGAAACGCGTTCTACGAATACGCGCGCTAACAGTAATTAATTCACGACGGACGCAGTGAAAACGCGAGCAATGCGAGCAGATGCCAAAAGGGAAAGACCGACAGCCAACTCTATTGCTTCATTATGCCTGGAATTTGATTCGAGTCCGCGCGCAACGGGCTTGCAATAACATTCCATCCAGTCGATATAAGCATTTGCGGGCTTAGCAACGGCGTAAAACATAACCGTTATGGCCGTTGCAAAATAAAATCTCACGATTGAATCAGGCAGCTGGACGAACCTTTCTACCGGCTTTCGAAACTCGATAAGGCAGCCTCTCTCGGCTGTTCGTAACGAGATCACCGGCAACGAGTTATATCGATGCTTCTAACGTCGTGTTTGACCCCGTAACAAGTATCGTTGTCGGCCACGAACAACGGACAATTTTATCATCGTCCACTTTCATCCGAACTAGTGTAACGAGCACCGTAAACTAATAAAGAATTTTATTAGCCAACGATAACGGGCGAATTTTATGGGAATGTTAATTATTTGAGAAACCAGACACGAAACGCGCCATGTCGTGACGCGACGCGATGAAGCATCGCCGTGGGAAATAACGTCGTCGGAAGTTAATCCATCATCCGGAATGGCCATGGCGAGCAACGTAACGAAAATACGAACGCTTTAGAAAAGAGCAACCTACGAGGCACAGAGACACATATACGATTCTCTGTGTATACACCTAGGAGATTGAATTCAACCTTTGGCTCGCTTCGGGAACGACGGGAACGACGTCTACTTTCTACGTGCAAGAAGAAAAGGAGAAGCGTCTATCGTGATCCAAAGAGTCCTCGAGGATTCTAAGACTTGAATCGTCAAGCGGTTTCGAGAAACCAAAGTACTTTTCGCGCACGGAGACAAGAAAGCCATCTCCGCCTCGCGTGCGACATGGAAACGTGGTGGTTGGCGAATAGCGAGTCCCTTCTTTGGTGGAAAGTAGGCGAAAGTCGTGGCACGATGCGCGATGAATTATACTTTTCAAACAGGCGTTAACGTCGTCTAAACATATTTCGTCGTCTTAGTTTAGGTAACGGTACGTTCGACACGCTAGCTCGTTGCTTGTGTCAAAAGTTTGTAATAAATAGACCGCCGATGCTTATACGCTACCGACGAAAGATTTCAAGCCACTGCGTGTTTCATAAAGCTGAAGAATTTCCTCAGTTTGAGGATTGTTTTATGTTGGAATCTTTGTTAGTCGGCGAAGAAAAAGTTTAGAACTTTGAATCGATAGCGATATTGATAATGAATTCCATACGAGTATGACTAGGTATGCGATCATCCACGAGTCACGCAGATCAGTTGAAACGAATGCATTTCCTGGTTCTATTAAAAATAATGGAGCTATTTCAGCATGAGATACAGTATAGTACTACTATTCTTCTATCGAAGTTGGCGTTCCAAAACGTTACTCACAGGGCGACCTAATGCTTCAACTGCTGGTAATCGCGAATGCAAAAGTATTGAAATTAAAACGAGTTCGAACTGGGTCAGCTATTCGGTCCATTCGATGTTCGATTGCCAGGTATAATGAATGCAAGCGTGTCACGATGGGTCGGGTAAACGACTCGTTGAACAGAGAACGACTTACGCGCAGAGGATGATAATAATGGAAGTCTTCAGGGACAATGGACTCATAAATCTGAGAATTTTAATAAATCACGTTCTGCATAACTTTCGACATTTCGAGCAACTTTTTGTATTAAAGGAAACGTCAAGATATCGTATCTATGGGAGCCGTAACTTTCGGCCCCTTATACATACATAATCCTAGATTACTTTTCTTGTCAGGAAAACCAACAACGAAGAAGACGTAGTAAATCTGCACCAGAGTTTTATGCTTGTTCCGCATATTACTTTTTACGAATGTACATATCGCAAGATGGGAGCTGAGCAAAGCTTCTAACAGAGGCAGTATTCATCCGAGACTCTGCTGCGATCCTACCTTCGTTATAACAACGTATCGGTTCACCACGTTCACGGCTGTGAACAGTTAATTGTCGAGCTACTTCGAGACTCGCGTAACTCCATTTATCTGTATTCGAGGAACACAGACCAATTAACGAATCTCTCACGACTGTGCAAGCTCTGCACCTTGTAAATCGAACGATGGAAAAACGGTTCGCTTCGAGTATGAATTGCGCTAACGAAATAAAATTCGGATTTTTTAGTCATCTCTGAGTCTCTGCATTTTCGTCGAATTACGTGAATCACAGCCCCTTGCAGTTACAGTTAGAATTTAGGTCACACGGAGGAGCGTACAGTTAGACTTTAGCAAATAGACTTTCGAGAGATCGTGAATTTTATTTCAAAAAGTTGTGTCTTTTCAGATTTGCGTTGTACCATGAGACTGAAAAGTATCGAGTATAGGAAACTCAAAATCTCGATAGATTTCACGTTCTCAACGTCAGGAACACACGCTACGGAAACGAGGGAAACCTTCGACGTAACGTAAGCGTCCGATTGCACAAATCGTAAAAGAATGAGACGCGGAGGCAGAGACGAAGATTTTCTCACATTTTCTCACATTTCGCGTCGGGTTTATTTCTGAAGGAAATAAATAGGTCGGGCGTCCAGCGGCTGAAAAACAAATCGTACGTCTTCGTTTCTTTTCGACTAACGTTAAGCAGAATACTAAAAAGTATGCAAGTGGAAGTTGAAACGCAACAACTTCTCCTTTGGCACTTCCAGAAGATAACGGAGCTTTTAATCGAATTCAACGCTTCACGGTGTATACATCGAGCATACAACTATCTCACCCGAACGATTGAACGTGGTTCGTAAACTACGGCAAACGTTGTAATCTTCTTATCGAAATTAATTACCCGATACTAATTATCTGGCCGGAAAACCGATTACGATTTGGAAAGTGGAACGCCGGAGGTAAACTATGCTTTTGTTCGAGAACGTCACAGGCTATTTTAGAACCACTGTTTGATTATGAAAAAATCACCGGATACCGCGTAGACTAACATCAGTTTGACTATTCGAACCGGTATATGTATTCGTTCACTGTACGACACACAGCGAACTTCAAAAATGCAAAATTACAATGCGTAACATTTAAGTTCCACGAGAACTGAATCCGAACTATGAGATAGCAGTGAAATATCGATCAATTCATATCAATTTGCACAGTTTTATTTAAGACCACGAACCAATATTCTGTCCACAAGGACACGGAATTTAAGCGATTACTCAAGGTAAAGAATATTCTAATTAACGCTAGAACTACCGATAGTTAACACGAAGCTATTTCTACCAAAACCAGTGAAAATGACTGGGCTTTAAAAAATACGTAATAATAGAATATTTGTATATTTATTGATTTATTGCTTTCTTAGAGAAGAAATTCCATGTTGTGTAGTACATTTTTGGTATTATTAATCCATTTGGGATCTCTAAATGAGGGTTGACACATTTATAAAATTGTAGAACCAGTCATTTAGAATGCTGTGGTATTTCTAGTGTTAGCATCTAGGGATCTAGCGATCGATCTGGAATTTTCCTGATAACTGATATCATCATATCGAATGATACGCAGTAAAATTTAAAAAACGCGTGGCAAATTGTACAAAACGAGGAAACTGGTTAATTGGGGTTCGATAAACGGATTGCAGGATCCTTTTACATTTTGACTGGTATTGGTATCAGTAGCCTTAATACAAAATTATTTTCAGTTTGAATACATAAAACGCAAAATAAAATTCATTATATTATTCGTTTAGTTATCGTTGAAAAGTCAATTCATTATTGCGAAACAAAAATATAACATGAAGTAGAAATTTTAAAATAAAATTGTAAAACCTGTTAATTTGACTGATGTGGTAGTTCTAGTGTTAATGATACTTACGAATGTAGAAGCTCGAAGAAGCTAAGAATCAAGTAAAAGAAAATGATTAAAATTACTATTCTGCCCACTGAGACGTTGAAACGCCTGTTCCTAAGCCCTGTTCACCATAGCGTACGTCGTTCGAACTTTCTCGCTCTCTTTCCATATTCTCTCTATTGAGACACGAAATTTAAGCAGTTCGATGCTACCGTTGAATATCGACGGAATATTTAAACGATTGGACGTTAGTCCCGACGTTACAAACGGACCTCCGCATTCGTGTCACGCGCCACCGAACATCCGGTCATAGTTTCCTGCCGGTGTACATCTCAGCCACGATTGCCGCCTATTTTTGTATTTCGCTCGGCGACGGTCTCGCGCAGCAGCCTCGAAGGGCGATTCTCAATTGTCGCGAGCAACCGCTCGGCGTGCATTTTAACGATGGCGATTTCTTCGTGGAAGAAATGGAAGAACCGGACGAGAGCGTGTGCCCGCACGATGAAAAACAAGAAAACCACCAGACCGCTACATCAGTCGATTTTATCGCTCGAAACGAGCGTCCCCGTTCCCTCGAGCGAGTCTTTTAAAGAGGAAGAGGCTGCCAGAGGAGAAGCTGCAGGAAACGATTCCTCTCTGTTCGAGGTGGTTAATTGTTTCGGACAGAAATTCACGACTGCGCCGGTTCCGCCGCCTTCTCCACCCGATTCGGATATTTAGGTCGCGGATGAAGGGCTGTGAGAGCGTTTCTTTCGAAGTGAAATCCTGAGAGACGCGCGCCTATCTACTGGTAAAAAATTTGTGTGCCGCGATAGGGGATATCCATCTTCGGCGAGAAACGATGTTCCATGTAGGCTCGAACGCGCAATTTATGGATACGTAAGAGCGATTACTTCTCGTGTTCCATAGAAAACCATGGGCTCGACCGGAGATCGAAATCAATGTAAGAAATTGCGGAGAATCTAAGTACATACTCATCGAATTTTAATCCACGGCATTTAATAATTGTTCAAGTATAAATGGTTATCTATTGTATCTTAAAATAAGGTGTACAAACGCGTTGATATTTGCTTTCGGTTTATCCTAAACTATAGCTGTAATTAAATCGCTATTCTACGAAGTTCCATTGGGTTGGCAACTAAGTGATAGCGGATTTTGTCATTAGATGGTATTGACAAAATGCCAACCCAATATATACGTCTTATCAGTAGAGCCTCTTAACCATTTTTCTATCGTTCTTTAACCATGATTATAGTCATTTAATATTATTAGGTTGTTAGTGTCTTTCTTTGATAGGCACGTCTTTTACAACGATGCATCTTTATCCTAATCTAGTCTGTCGAACATTGTGATTTTTATTTTGATAGAACAAAATGGATCACACGTAATTCGATAAAATAATATAAAACGGAAAATGTTATGCATTCATTATTTCCTTATAAAACGAAAGAAACCTTTCAGACGACCTAATAATCCACGGCATTTAATAATTGTTCAAGTATAAATGATTATCTATTGTATCTTAAAATAAGGTGTACAAACGCGTTGATATTTGCTTTCGGTTTATCCTAAACTATAGCTGTAATTAAATCGCTATTCTACGAAGTTCCATTGGGTTGGCAACTAAGTGGTTGCGCATTTTGTCAATACCATCTAATGACAAAATCCGCAATCACTTAGTTGCCAACCCAATATATACGTCTTATCAGTAGAGCCTCTTAACCATTTTTCTATCGTTCTTTAATCATGATTATAGTCATCTAATATTATTAGGTTGTTAGTGTCTTTCTTTGACAGGCACGTCTTTTACAACGATGCATCTTTATCCTAATCTAGTCTGTCGAACATTGTGATCTTTATTTTGATAGAACAAAATAGATCACACGTAATTCGATAAAATAATATAAAACGGAAAATGTTATGCATTCATTATTTCCTTACAAAACGAAAGAAACCTTTCAGACGATCCAATATTTAATTAGTAACATGAACAGTTAATATCAATTGACTATTTACATAGATAGCGAAATTTTTGTACGTGCTACTAATATAACTTCCCTACATCAACGAAAACGACTGTACACAACGATCATCTAGAAAGCCCGCGGGCAAACCAGCTGGAGTTCAACCCACTCAAAAATCTTGCAAACAAAAGAGGCGTTTTGAAACTCGAGGCACGCATTCGCACGCGTGGCTCCGCGTGCGAAATAACGCGGCCCACGTTTGTAAAGAAGCGTTTCGCGGAATCGTTAGGAAGATGGTCGAAAAAGACACGCGATTAAGGTCAATTCCGGTCGCGCGGTTTTAATAAACGAGACCTTGTGCCGACACAGGTTTTAACGCACCCCAGAAACGCGCGCACTTAATCGGAATGACCTGTATTTCAACGTCGTTTCTTTCTATTGTCTCTTTCTCTCCCTCTCACTCACTCTCTTTCTCCCTCTGCGTTTGTTCGAGCAGCACAGCTACGGTTTTTATTAAAGTCTCTTTCCGATTCGCGGGGATATAGCCGTGCCGTGTAAATAGCGTCGATAGGAGGCAGGCACTCGCGACGAGAACGCGAAGTAACCCTTTGCGTCTTCAAACGAGCGCATTCCGGCTCAAGGATCGAGAGAGGGACGCAACATCGAGAAACGTGTACAACCGAGGAACGTTCAGCTGGCAAATTAATTATACTTTTGTAAGGAGTTCCATTTTCTTTCTATGACAATCGCTCGTTTATAAATCGTGACACGATTCTTTCCTTGACGATTTACTATGTTGCACCCAAACGAGAGGAATTTCGATAACACAGATCCCCCCACCCCCTAACCCATTTATTAACAAGTTTGAACCGTTGCCTCATCGATGATCGATATCGAACTTGACGTTTCAGCCGCGTGCGTGACCGATATCGGATGGTTTAATTAAAAAATTTTGCAGAACGGACGATTTCAGCCGCGAGAGCTGCCAGCGATAATAAAAAGATGCATCCTATGTAAAATGCTTTATATAGGATGTAGGATGCCTCGGTTTTTGGAAAATTAAAATGCTTTTTTCGTAAATATGTATTTTCCAAACTGAAGCAACGTTTGATACAAACAATTCGTTCCATATCGATATATTATTTTTCGATATAGGTTATATATCCTGGACTACCCTCTATAGGTATGTAACTGACTGGTTTCTCGAATATCGATAACGTTCGATAATCGAAATAATGGAATAAGGAATAGAGTTTCCGGTTTTGAATGCGTATTGAAAATATACCTGATACACGTATACACGCGTATACACGTATGGCTTAGGTATGCGTGAAATCGAGATCTCTACTAAGGAAGAATTGGCGCCAAATTTGTTAATGGCGACTTCATATACATTCTGCATGTACATATGTATAACTAATGTCATATTCATGCAAGCTCTCGACTTTCAGAAAGAGAAATTTTAACAATTAATCGGCCGAAGCTGTTTGTAATATTCATTTGGCGCCATAATATCATCCTAAGGATCCGTTAAGCGCATACGAATTGCGTACGAATTGCATGCGATTGTATATCCATTGTATTGATGTCACGTATTTTGAAATAAACCGCACGACCGATATGCATGCCCAAACATAGTAAAAAATCGGCAATCGTGTGCTACATTGAATTATCTTACATATACGGATATGGAAAACGAATTATTCTTACTTGGCTTTCAAATTGCCTTCCACCATCGGCCGATGGGCGCCTTCGCCTTTCCTTGTGGTCGGGAAATTCTATCATGGAAACTGGCGACCATACGTGCCTGAAAACTTGCCACTTGCATTTCATTCTGAATTCGATACCGTCTACGTAACAACAATAAAACTACACCTTGCTCGAGTTTTAACGGACACATATCGCCATTTAGACATATCGCCATTTCGATATATCGTCATTTCGACATATCGCTACTCGAATGTATTATATCGCCATCTCTCGTAGTGAGTGAAATTACAATCGATATATTGACTATGATCGATACGTTTGCATTTCACGATGCTTCTCTTGAGAGGACATTTTCAAAAAATTTGTATTTATAACACTTTCGCAAGAATATTCGTGTTCATGACTCGACAAAATGGACGCTATTGAAATCGTAACAGAAACGTGTCGACGGTGCTGAATTGATATGTGTTGTCGTTTATGCTTGCAGTCGCAATTCGGTTCAAGTGGTAAAGGTAATTTAATGAAATACTTAATTCAAGAAATATGAATATAGCTTCTTTTATACTTATGAAAAGTTCTCGAACATCTCATGTTGCTATATACGTATGTATTCCGACATTATATGCTTTCCATATAATATTACCTGATATTACACCTATTCTTTTTAAGCTAGACGAGATTATATATTTTTTATTATACGTACTTAGATAACGTACACAACGACATAGTTATAAGTACATCTTGTACGTATTTTTAGAATATGGAGATTGTTAAATAATTTCTTTATTCATCAGTTTCAGTATTCAAAGAAATGAAAATGGAAAGTGAGAAAGATTCAATTCTTTAATTTTCAATGATATTCCATTCGATGCATACCATATCTCAATATGTAGAATTTTATTCCTTTCCAGTTTAGAGGGCACCATGTTTCATGCGCGCTGCGCCATCTGCCGTTCGTTGTGAAATATCGTCATGAAATCATTCAAGTTCCGCGCGTTCTCTCCATTTGACAAGTGTTTCCCGTGCTGTGTAGCTTGGTGAATGCTGGCGTAGGACGATCCAAAAGAAAATGGGTGTTACTGTGTAAGTAGATTTACAACTAAAAATATTTCTCCTGTTTACACTTATTTACCATTTGGACGATCGTGGACACTTAATTTAATATACTATACGTATTCGCTTTAACTTCTGACATTTAGAGGTTATGTCGAAATAACACATGTTAGAATAGAACAAGCGTTCTAGAATGTTTTGTCTCAATTGTTATGATATTCTCTTAATATTGCGATCGTCACAAGTATTTTTATTTGTCTAAATACAAAACTAACAATCTTTAGTACAACGTTAGTAACCCACGTTGTGTATTTATCAGTTTGCAACAATATCCGATGACAGAAAACAAAACCGGACCGCAAACGATCGAATTCCTGACAAAACGAGTCGTCGCTCTTGGTGCAGTGCAAACCGGGCAATTTTTAGTGGACTGTGAGACGTACGTTTCGATGCCGCAATTGGGTGAGTGTTTTCACATTTTGAAATTGAATTTTCGTCACGTTAGTTGTTCAAATGCAGCGTAGTACGTCGTCTTGAGCACAGATGGCTATAATTGTACGTCTGCGAAAGAAGCTTTACAAAATGGACAAAATTTTTCATCTTTTATTGTCATATATTGCGATACATATATATATATATCAGATCATACTCTTAATCTGTGAAAGTATTATATGTCTATGAAGATATTATAGGATCGTATAGTATACTACATGTAGGAAATGTTGGTAAGAAGAGAATAAGAAAAACAATCGTTTGACGATTATATCTGTTTTTTCTTTTGGCATTTTATGTGGGTGTATATGGATTTCTATACAAACACGCAAGTAGTTGGTTCCGCCGAAGGTCATTTAGCGCTTGGATCGTCCATTATTTCTAGAGAGGTACAAATGCAGACGCTAACGAATTACGATTTTTAAGTACATACTCATTCGTAGTACAAATACAGGGTATACTCGTTCGATACGTGCACGTCTCTTTGAATGCAAATTCTCATACCACCGTGTCGGCAGGATTGTTTTGTGCTATTATTCGTATCTCTTCGATCGACTTTGCCCCGTACAAGAAATATCCACAGATAACTTCTGTCTATTTTTAGAATCGTTCCACTCGTTACTAAATTAGCCTATTTATATGTATATATGATGTAATCAAAGAAATCTGTAATAGAAATGTGGTAAGCATAAGTCGAAGTTCAATCGAAGAACCACGAACTCTTACAGCAGCATATTTTATATTACAGTTTGCGTATCGTGTTCGATCGTGGATCGCGATCTTTTTTACGGTGGTTGTAACGCGAATTGATCGTCCCGCTCCGATTCGAATTTCGCGCATCACTGATCGATCGTAAAGATCATGCGCGAACGTATAAACGCGTTTCTTAATTCGCGAAGGTACAAACGAGCTACGTCTAAGCGTCATTACAAAAATATTAAATCTAGCAAGCGAAGCTAGGCGCGGACCTTCCAGGCTAGGTCAGGTATATGTTTATATATATATTATATATATATTATATATAATATACATACATATAAGTTCATATTACTCTATATATATATCCTTAATGTTGCAGCTTTTGAAAAATACGTTCTGTCGGAATATTCTCTTCCCTGATTAGCTTTATCTACATACAAACGTTCGAACATCCCATTCGGTGACGGCCAGCGCTTCCTTCGAATGTCCTTTCTTCTTTTATTGTCGATAACTTGTAAATAGTTCGCGTTTAATTTATTGTCGATATATAGAAGACGTAATTATGTATAATGTATATAGAGGCTACTTAACAGACCGTGACGTTCTCAATGCCCGGATGCACTACCACTTTTGCGTTGCAAATTTTTCATTCTTTAACATATTCCATTAATATTTCTATTTCTTTTGTCATTTCATAGTAACAGACTTTCCAAACTTCAGCAACTTGTATTATCCTTATATCAATTTCAATGCACACATTTACAAGCAACTTTCATTATCCTTGTTCTGATACATGTATATACAGCGTACACGCACATACACACTCACGCACGATATACGCACACAAATATGTATACGAACACGTGTTTGACGCGGGCCACAGATTTTTTCGAAATAAATATTTTTATCCGAACCGCGATGATAAAGATAATTCGATCGGCCATTCGACCAACTCCATCGACGCGTTAATAAGATTTTTGATTGCACTTTGCCCAATGTGTACCGTAAACCCAATGTTTCTCCTTGAATCTCTGCCTTTCTTTTTCTTTTTTTGTTCTTTTTTATTTAATGAACAAATCATTTCCGTTAAATGTTAGTATCACACCACGGCCTGCGTCATCAAACTCACGGTCTTTCAAGTAATAATTGCATAGCTACGCGTGCATTATATAATACGAATTCTAATCTGACTTTCCACTCGCTGTTTACTACATCTAAGGATTACGATAATACCTTCAATTCACGAAAGTGCACAGTGCAGATTTTTATTTTTTACTCTTTTTTTTTCTTGTTTCCTTTACGTTATTTCGCTCGCTGCGTGTCTGTGTATATTATTTTACTTAGCTATTAACTAGCCGAAAGAGAGGTGTTCCGATTAATTAGGAAAGATGTGAGGGTGTTTATCGCTACTACTTGTACAGTTGTTCCGGAGAATTTACACCTATTCAGCCCTTCTAGACCACATTCTTAAAACATTTATATACTTATCGTTCGGCGCAGTACACTAAGGAAAAAGGAGATAGTCTCACGATGGTCGAAGAATTATTCTGTACAATTTATAATGTGTATATATTTATATATTCATATATAGAATCCCGGAGTATCTTTTCTTTTTTTTTCCTTTTTAATTTATTTTTATTCTTATTCTACGTGCACCCGTTTCACGAGTATTGCACCTGCGTTAACTTAATTGTAAAGTTTCATTTATTCAATACTGCGTCCAAGCCCTTGAGCATTATAAGATTCATTTAGATGGTAGATTTGAGATTCGAAGATGCTGCGCTCTCGTTTCTATTTGTAGACAGTGACACGCGTCTGAAAAATTTGATAAAACTCCGCGTTAACTTTTGAAGAAATTTATTTTTATTGTTAGTATGCTCGGTATCTAACGGAAAGGTGGCAAGTGGAAGTAATTGGAGTTACGTTTAAAGCGAAAGGGAGAGACATCGATCACCGTCCACAAAAGTAACCGATCCGTTTTTTTCTTCCCTTTTTCCTCTGAACGTTTTAAGTACAAGTTTCCCTATTTCTATCGTACGTCGGAGGACCCAGCACTCTTCGTTAGAATATTGGATATGGCAGGGATATGACTCACGGGGTTATAAACGATTACAGATATAAGAAATCCTGCCGATAGACTACACGGAAAAAAATATCGTTTGACTCGATTATTTTATTACCAATGAATGAAGCAAAAGTTTAAATGAAATTCGTAATTAATTTGATGAAAACTAGATGTTGCTGATATGTCGATAGTTTAACATCCCTGATATCGGGCGCTTAATTAATTGGAATTCGTTAAATCTATGATTAAACGGCGAGATTTTTGAGAAAAATATCAGAACGACTGAACGTAAACTCTTAACGAACGGAACTTCTTCGTTCTATAGATACATGAAATCTCTTCTTTTCTAACGTGAAACGATAATAACTCGTGGTGAATATTTTCATCCGTGAAGACCAGGCGTTCGATCACAGAGTGCAGAAATCATTTCTGCAAAGTCGACGCTGACGAGTTCTACAAACTATATAAAAATACAAAATACAAATGCCGTTTCCTCGAATACCTTGCCTCAAAAGACTCCTCCTCTCTCAAGTTGCAGATTCGATGATATCATTGCACGAATCTTACCCTATACACCAAACGCTTATCTCATCGAAAATTGTAAAAAAATTCATCATCGATCACAGTCGTATCCTCGATCGAAAAGAGCCACGACTGTCATCCACGTTACAATAGGACAAGCTTTTCAAGTTTCCATCTACGCACGCGTGTCTCGTGAGTTTGGCAATGGTTAGTTACAGTATTGTCGCAAAAATGTTGTTCACCGCGTCCGAATAGTTGCACGATCGGTATTACATAAGTGTTCGTACTGGTAATATGTATATAATGTACAATAATAGTCGATTTATACAATAGGTACTTAAGTATGAAAGATAGTACGCGTAATATGTATAATATATCTACAGTTAATAATATTGTCATCATTAAGTCAATAGTGGCCATTGTTAGAAACGTGGAACGAGCCTCCCTCCTCCGTGTCTTTATACTTATAGCCGCGACAAGTAAAATATTCTCTGCTCTGTCGTGTCTAAATTATTTTCTCTCCCTTCTACATTCTTTCCTCAACGATAGAGTTTACGTCACGATTTACGTTCACGGTGTATATAATACACCGTATATCACGGTCGTGCGAATAGCGTTAAATTGGCGGAAAAGCAAGGAACACTTCCTCGGCCACGTTCAGTCGATCACATCACGGTTACGTTCCAGTCGTTTCGTTTTATACGATCGTCGTATTGAATAAAAAATACATATATCCTTCGTTCGTTGGTGCACGTTCATCACGTGGAGTAGAAATTTCCATTATTTTCCCATCGATTTAACAGGAACGCGTGTATCGTATTTCAATGGAGAAACAACTTGTTCCACGTTCTCCTTGGCGTTCTTACTTGGCCAACGAAACTACTAAAACCACTAGGTTTGAACATCAGTCAGTCATACGCGCTTTCGAAACAACAAGAACTTGCTTTCTGGAAGAAAAGTGGAATTTTGCGTTTGTTATACTATCACGTTCTATTTAATTAATTAGCTTTTCACGTGTTAGCCGCGATTCGAAACTCGAAGACGTAAGTTGAAAATATCACGGTGAATCTTGAAGTGTTTAGAGAAACGTCGACGACAATCGACGGACCAGTCTATCGATTCTATTCTAAACAATTTATATTAATTTATATATATATATACGACTATTATTTTTGTCCTGCTTGTTTCTTCTTTTGTTTATATATATTTACACATGTACGTACGTATTCTGCGTTATTACCTGTACGTCTATATTTGCGTGCTCTCAGAAAAGGCACGTTGCACGGAAGAGCGTTCTTTATATTTTTTTCTATTTTTTTTTCTTTTTTTTTATATTGTTTCGACGAGATCCATCTTTCTTTTCGGGTGCGTGTAATCCGCAAGTATTCGTTCTACGTAGTTTCGATAGTTACGGAAAATAACGTATGCTAATTTAATGCGCTTCTTGGTCAAAATATCGTTCAACGTTTCACAAGGCAAATCACGAAGATGGTTATCTAATACGAATTTATGTAATTCAGTCGTGTCGTTTGAAAACAGATCTTATTCCTTCATTTTACGATTTATAATATCGAAAGTGAGCATAAAACTGGTCAGAGGGAGGAGAAATTAACACTCGAACGTCTCGCTGCGTTCTTCAATTTCTAACAAGTTACACGCTATTAATCGTTAACCTCTATTCTACGTTCATATAAATTGTACCTTTTTTGATTACTCGATACAAGTCTTTTAGAATGTTTTACACGTCAAGTATTCGAAGATGATTAGAAAGGGAGACTCGTCGCGTTCGTTCGATCGAATGTACGCGTTTCTGACCAATCTTATACGCCAGCTGATGAATCATGAAATGTTACATTCATATTCATTTCTATCGTCTCGTCAACTGAAAAAAGCTCGTATCAAATCGATCAAGGAACTCAATAATCTAATGTCGTCGCTAATGAGATCTTGCTGTGATAAAAATCAAGTCGTTTCAATACCCTTCGATATCGCAAATAAACAATTATCTCTGTTACCAGAGACTCTCGGTGGTTCGTGGTGGAAAGAAAATCTTCTAATACTTAAACATATTCTAAACGTCGCGAAAACATCACGATTTCAATTCGCGTCAATCGAAAGCTTAATCGGAAAAATACATCGGAAGAACGAGTGTCGTGAAAATCAGGTCACCAAGCTTCCTCGTTATCAACGAATCATTAAGCATATCGGGTAGACGATGATCCATCAATAAAAAACGCTTTGATCGAGTATTATCATCAACCCTATTGCGTTTCTTCGTGCATCACAAGTAGCACGTTTTGTAATAAATGAAAGCAACCGTATCCTTGCCGAATGTCCTGCATTCTCTCTCGTAGTGTACCTGGCCGGGCTCGTACTTGCCACCCTGGGGATATCTGTTCAGCCTGGACAAACTTCTGTAGAGTCTCAAATAATCATCTTCGAGTTGGTCCTCCCGATATCTTCGACGTCTGTAACCATCGTCCAGCAGCCTGTCGTTTCTCAATCGCCTGTTCGACGATAAAAGAGACGAATCGCCTGAATCTCGTATTCTATCGTCCAGCTCGAGGTCCGAGAGGTCCTGCAAGCTTCTCGGGTAGCTACGCCGCGATTCAAGGGAATTGGCCGGCTGATCTCTGAAATTGATGGTTCTACTTCGTCTGGGCAAAGTCGAGCTGTAAAGCCTCTCGCCCCTTCCGTGACTAATGCCGTTTCTCAGGATCGGCTTAGACCCGTTTAAATCACTCGAGACGTCCCTCCAGCTGTTGTCCTCGTACGCAGCCGTGTAATCGCGATGCCTAACTCGTCGAGGCTGCATCTCCATGTCGCGATTTACGTAATTCGAATCGATGCTTCTTTCTTCTGGATACGTATCCTTTGGATATACGTCCTTTGGGTAGGCACATCTATCTCGGCGATTTCGTCCGTTCCGACCATAACGATGCTGATTCTCCTCGAGTACTTCAGGTCGTTCGTTCAGCCGATCGGAGAATCGATAGTCGTTTCGGATCACGTCTCCGTTGCTTCTATGCGTTGTGGTCGCGTTGCTGCGCGAACTTTCGTCGGTGGAACGACGCGCCGTGAAGAATCCACGGGACTGCATGAAACTCTCCACGTTTCTACCGATTCTGTTAGTTTTCTCGGCGAAGATGTTGCAATAATCGGATAATTTGCGATGATTACTCCTGTAGTTCGCTGTGTGACGAGACGTCGTTGGAATATCCGTAGCTGGATTCGCAGTATACAGCTCTCTCGGATCGTGTTGATTCGGATAAGCTCCTCCTGGTAGGGGTTTGTTGGATTTCTCCAAGTTCGACAAACCCCCTGTTAACGAGGCCTTATACTACCGTGCTTGTGCGTAGTCTGGATTCATCTCGTCCAGTTGTTTCCCTTTGGTCTCGGGCACGCAGCATACTACGAAACATAGTCCGCATACCGCGACTGCTGCGTAGAACCAGAATGCTCCGTGTAGACCGAACGTCTGTAACGTGATTTGGAAATATTTAACGTCGTGTCACACATGAAACGTCGTGATCCGATATATATGAACATTATCTAATCTAGCAAGATTGTAATCTGCAAGACGACACACAGACCCATTTCACGATATCAGTTTCAAGAATTACACAATGAGAATAACAAGAATCGGTTAAAGAAGCGTAATCTCCGTTAGTTAGCTAGTTATTTTAGTTAGTTAGTCGGGCAATAAACTACTGCATTAATGATATTTTAATACCATACACCCATTTCGATACTACGGCAAATAAGTATCGAGGTATTTCAATTACGCACTGAAGCATGATCAGATACTGCGCTCGATTGTAGTTCATCGATCGAGCATCTAATTAAATACCATATAGCTGGAATACTCAGACACTCGATATGCGTTAACCCGAAAGCGGTTGACGTTCTGCGCGACGTTGCGATCATACGTGATTAGGGCGTCTCACCTGCTGAAAATCCATGAAGAGCTTAATGCCGACGAACGCGCAGAAGTAGTTGAAGCTCATGCTGATGCTGGAGCCGAGGCCACGATACTGCAGGGGAAAGAGCTCGCCAATCAATAACCACGAAATTGGCGATATGCCCAAAGCTAGAGCGGTCGTGAAGACGAGCACGCAGAGCAACGGTATCCAGTCGTGTTGGCCGACCACCGCCGTGTCCGGATAGCCCAGATTTTGCGTCTGCGACATGTAATAGGCATAACTACCGAAACCTGCTAACGCCAACGACATGAACACGGTACTGGCAATCAGCAGCGGTAGCCTACCCACGATGTCGATCAGGAATCCTGTAAAACGTAACAAAACGATGAACGAAACGTTAGAAAGTCGATGGATTTCGTTGTGCACGTATTTTATGGCTACGAGAATTTCTCTGGAATATTTTCTTTCATTCTCGTTGTTTGACGAATGCGCATCACGACAACCAGAGGCTCGAGTTACCGTACCTGATAACATAGAAGCCAATAATTGCACAAAGCCAATTGCAATGGTCGCGCCGTGAGGATTCATGCCGCCCAGAGTCTGACGGAATATAATGACCGCGTAATAATTGAACGCGTTCGCGCCAGAAAATCGCTGGAAGAACATTAACCCGCACGTGATGGCGATTGGCTTGTACAGCTCAGGTGTGAACATGCTGTTCTTCAGCGTCTGCTCGTACTGCTTCGCTCGTGACGCCAGGATATTCGTTTTGATCACCTGCAACAATCGTATAATCGAAGTTTGTAGTACCGTGATGAATCGCTTGAAAATAGAGAAGATGCACGAGCGAAGTTCCGCTGAATCGTCGTTTGATTGCGATGTAATACAATTTGTTGTACGACGAGGAGGTCGCATAAAAGAGGTATTCATAAGGCGAAGTATCTTTGAAATTACCTGCAGTTCGTGACGTATGTCGACCTGATCACCGCGCAGCCATTGCAAGCTCTTGGCAGCTTCGTCGTCTTTGCCATTCAGAACGAGGTACGATGGCGTCTCAGGTATAAAGAAAGTACCTAGAAAGAGCATCGACGGCGCTATGGCTACCAGCAGTGCGCTCTGTCGCCAGTTCAGATACGTGCCTGCGATGTACGACAATAACACGCCAACGTTACCGACCACTTTCAGCATCGCCGATAGACAGCCCCTGATCCCCGGCATCGAGATTTCTGATATGTATACCTGAACGAAACGATTATTTGCTAGTAGAGGCCTCGTTTACAATAATAAACCATAAACGGAGGAGGAATATGTAAGCACCAGAAGAGAATATTTTTAACGAATAGAAAGAAAACGTATTTCTGTTAATATCGCTGTTTAAATCGTTTATTATACGTCCAATTACTTATTCAATCTCTGTACAGCGAACAGGTTAACAGATTTAGAAAAGCTAAATAAATATCGTAAAACATGTCTAATTGGCATTTACGATTATAGTTCTATGTTATACTAGCGCTAACAGATAATAAATTATAGTCCAACATCATTTATACGATCTCGGTTTATTAGGACGAGACTTTAGTGTCCCATTAAACGAACTCCTGCCGATTATATCCCCACTTATTCGAACGCAAACTCGTATTATATGGAGGAAAGGTCACAGATAATGGGGAAATTCAGTGATCTTTTACCACGCGTATGGACTCTAATTATACAAATTGTTTGTCTCCTTATATCGAATTTATATACGCGAAGTTACAAGTACCACCGTGGATTAGCTCCGTAAATTCAAAGATACAGGAAAGTAAATGAGACACTCTGTATTTTAAATGTACCCTTACTTATTTCTACTCTTCGTATTGTATAGAAAGATAAAAGACGCTATACCTGAGCTACCATAACGATCATGCAGCAGCAAAGGCCTCCGATGAAGCTCGTGACGTATACCAATTCCAAGCAGGGTGCGATGCCCGTAAGGATCCATACGGCGGCCAGAGGCAAAGACGTGACACGGAGCGCCAATCTACGACCCCTCCTCATTATCCAATCGCCGATCATAGCACCGAACCATGCGCCCAGCATCGACAACGACGCTACCCACGAGGCTTCTTGTTGCGTCACCGAGAAAGCCGACCTGCGACAAATGGCAATACGGTTACAGATGACAGGAACTAACGTTATGCGAGAACCTAATGGTTCCCTAATACCAGGCCGCCCACTCTGCCCCTCTTCTCTCTCTCTCTCTCTCTCTCTGTCTCTCTCTCCTTCTGTCGTGTGGTTTTGATTAAGTCGCTGGACACGATCGATCGTTAGATCGGTCCTTGTAACGCATCGATCTTCGTAACCGGTTCAAGGATAGCTAACCAGTTGATGTGCTCTATTCCGACCAATACGTTGTCTTATTCGTCGATTAATTCGGGCCAATTATGCATCGTTTATGCGTTATAACCTATTTTATATGGTAAAAGAAAACCGTGCAACGTTGTTAACTGAAGGAGTTGATATAATACGATAATGATGATGAGTTATCATTTTTGGAGCGGAGACCTGTGTATCGTGGTTGAATGCCATCTTAGGCTCGGTGCAAATTAGTCGCGCAAATATTTTGTTAGCGTATCGAATTATGCGAAGAAATACACGTTGCGATCGAATGTCTTAGATTGTCCGAAAAGTGTCTTTCTTTTACAACGATGCATCTTTATACAAACATGAAACCTAATCTGTCAAACGTTGTGATCTTTATCTTGATAGAACGAAATGGAGCATACGTAATTCGATAAAATAATATAAAACATCCATTATTTCCTTATAGGACGAAAGAAACTTTTCGGACGACCTAATACGTAAAGATTTCTCGCATATATCCGCCGAATCTATATCTCAATCAGAGTGACGAATGAAACATGTGACAACCGAAATGCATATACCGATAAGAAGCCATATATTTGATCGCCCTGACATTTTCATTATAGCTTTATAATCGATTTTGTAGCGTTTAGTTGCGATTAAAAACACAAATCGTTCGCCGTAAATTTCGTGGTTACGTAAAGAATATAAACAGGCGAATATTATTGAAAGCATATAGCTAATGAACACAGTATTCTTGCCACTTTATGTGGCGTGCTTCGTTTATAATGCAACGTGATAAAACCGAGCCACTATCGCGGAGAAAGTGTGCGACAGCCAGCTCGAAACGGAACAGAGTGACGTTAATGCATTTGTTAAGTGAATTATCTAAGACCCAAGATATTCGCCCGCGCTTTATTACGGCCCGGCGAAATATCTCGTCGGGTTTATTTAATTTGCTTATCTACCGACCGACGCTAATCGTTACCGGACACGACACATCTAACTCACAATTACTTATGAAGTTCCACTTTTCCTGTTTGCACTTTAACGCCCGTGTTACGCTGCTCTACGTCTACGTCGTTTCTTAACGCAACTTACACGCTGTTCGCTACGATCTAAATCGCGTAGAACTTTTGCGCGTGAAAAGATTACTTACCCAGTGTCGTTGTTTGATGTTTGATAAAGGTGAGGTGGTTGGTTGTCTAGAATGGAGTCCAAGGCTGGTGAAGTGTAACCCTTTGCCAGGCCCGAGGACAGTGTTCCCATAGACAGCGCTAGGGTGGCCAACACCTACGAAGATATGCAAATTTGTTATGTTAATTCTTTGTCTGTCAAATCGGTTTAAAGTGTCTGTCGTTTTGAGATTACGCGGCAAATAGGTACTACTGCGTTTTAGGTTTTCAAGTTAATTTTATAATCTTTACTTTTTTCGATATGTCTCATAAACTGTGATAAGTGTGTAAAAATTATTTGTTTCTAATGATAGAGTATATAAAATATAGTAGAAGATAAATTTAGTTCCAATTGGAAATATAGTAGAACAAACAACAGTTCGAGTAAAATAGAATCCATAACAGAATTTCTTTTCCAGAGACATTACTCTCCCTGATAGAACCCATAGAAAATACCGTAGGTTACGATAAATAAAATCATCGCATGTTTTCTAATATTCTTCGTCTGTTAATAACAAGAATATCACTTGCCCCGAACCAAGAAAGATCCAGTAGGTTCGTAGGCAAAAATTGTAAAAAAGCCTCAGCGTTAGAAATTAATCGAGACACAAATCCCAATAAAAAAAAGAAAACACGACAAAATATAGATCGAAAAGTACTTGTGCAGATTTATCGAGAATTTAGGAATCCGGAAGGATTTATCAGGTCTATGAAGATCGTAAGTTTCGTAAGTTAAGGGTAGTCGGAGGGTTGCGAATTCCTTCATCGGCAAATATAGTAATGCCAGCGATGTATATCACGGAGGCTGCATATCGCAGGTTGCAATCGTCGGACAAATTGTTGGCCGCAAACTGAAAGCAGATCTCTACCCTCGCAAGGAATACTGAACATTTCGCATTGGGCCAGGCTCGTGCACACGCATCCTCGGCAACTATCGAGCCGCGCGCGTGACAATGCTCGAGAACGCTCGAGTTCCTCGTGTAGAAACCACCGATTTTATGGTGCAGGGAGCCGAAATTACGGCGCGATGGAATCTCGCGCGGAGGAATGCGAAACGTTGTTGCAACCGATCTCTCTATCTCTCTCGCTCGCTCATTTACTCATTCACTCATTCTCTTTCTCACGAATCCTTGAGCCTTTGCGATGAAAGGCCAGCGTTCGCGCGTTTCGATAAACCACGGAGAACAGATTTCCTCTGCTGGCCGATCTCGTTTCCGCGTGGAAGTGGATCGTAAAATCGTTGAAAAAACAAACCTGCGTGGTTGTTGATTAATCGCACGAGTCTAGTTACTTAGGAACGATGGATTTGCGACACGGTCGTTTATAAACGTTGCAAATTATTCATCCCATGTGTGCACAGATCTAAACGCCACGACCGCTTTTCACAATATCTCTTCCTCGGTTGCGTCACCGCGCGTGCCTCGTTTGCGTTACTGCAAAGTAAAATACACAAGCACGGTGGCAGTAAAATACACTCGTGGATAGCCACTGCTCGTGCAGCAGCTTCTGCAACCATTAAGTTCTTGAAACTTCCGGGATTCTCCAGCTTCGCTGCCCTTCATACCTGCGCCTGGAATACCGAAAATCCTCGATATCCAACAGCACTGTGTACGTAGACTTGTATAGAATTCTCAGTTATATACATAATACGTGTGTCTAGTGTTTAGCATCGTTAATTCGACTTCCAAAGTCGTAATTTCTGTTTTCTTTTCCTTATTTTTCAGCGTGTATAGTTAGAAAGTGTTTATACTCGAACAGCTACTGCAGCGTAGTATACGTTCGCACCTTTGATTTTACGATTTGTTGAATGACAACAGAAACCCACTCGACCGTGTAAATCATTCTCGTGCTACTCGAATCTACGCTTTTTACGCGGGAAATCTAATTTTATTGGCAATATCTGTTCCGGCAAGTCGATCTGCTAGACAGTGTAGAACTACTTATTCGTGTGAATAAGAAATAGAGATGACATCAACCGCTCGAGCCAGACAGCATGTGAAAAATATTCGTGTCGAAGTATTCGATATTCCTTTCCAAGCGAATTTTTCCGGTCTTATGTCGGTCAGCTTACCGAGAATATAATTATTTATGAGCTATAATTGTAGGTAATGCAGGGTGTGCCTGCAATTATTGTGCAATTTCGTGATCTCGACGAGGTTGCTTCGCGTAAAATAAATTGCCACGTTTAAAGATCGCGAGATAAATGCATTAATTCATCGTGAAAGAGGGCAAAATTGTCCGCTTATTGAATTATGGCCAGGAGATAATTCAATTGCCGCGTAATGCAGTATTGATCGGTGGCTGTCAAAAATAATGATCGTTACCCCATTCGATTCTCATCTCCGATTGCGGATAGAGACGTCCGCTATTAATTAGTCGTTCGTTTAGTTCCTATGCTTTTAAATAATACATCATTTTCTTGCGTAATTCGGTCATAAATTAAAATAAACTAGACTTAAGGCTAAATGAAATACGCTTGTACACTGTTCCTCGACTGTTGTCTTCGTCAACTTATCGACTACCTTTAACGAGCTTTTCTAAGGTGACACTAATATCGGGAAGGTAAGAAAAAGATTTGAAAATCTCGCAAATCTCTACAATTTTAATCCGCCACTTTCTCTCGCGATAAATCTCCCGAACGAAATAACGAACACGTCGGAAGCAACCGGAAGGCGTGGCGGAAAAATTGCAAATGCGATGGTCGCGAACGAGTTCACCGTACGCGGCGTCGCGGTACAGCTTTGCCGCTGAATCCGTAAAGCCGTGTCACTCGCACCTGTTCTAAAATCCTGTCGATATTTTATATTAAACTCTAGCGAGCACACACGTGTCGCCTGTTGTGTTTCATCCACACACACGCACACACACATTTGTGTTTCATTGCTATTTGGACGTTGAATCTCTGCTATAGTTCGTAGCATTACTTAGGAATTTTCTGTGTATTTTGTTCGTAAACGCGTCCAAAAATCACACGCACACTGTGTGTTTCATTGCTGGCCCGACATTAAAATTTTGTTATATTGTCTAAAAGAAATTATCCAGCGAAAATATCCAGAAATCACACACGCACGGTATACGTCATCGTGGTTTCAATGAATTTCGCTGAGATTGTTATAGTTTGCAGCGTCGCTTGTAAGGAATTTTAAAAGACACGCGTCCGATGCCGATCCCACATAAATTTGCATAAACTCTCGATATTCCGCCGGCGTATTAGAGGCTATTAAACGCGACACAGCGATAACCTTTCCGCCAGAGACGTCGATATCCTGACTCTGCGAACAATGATGCGTGGGTCGCGAACCGCTTTTCAAAGCTTTTTATTGCAGCGACACGGATCGTGCGAAAATCGTGCAGCTACTTAAATACGATCTTGATTAAACGACCGATCATTCTGGCGTGAGTCACTGGACTCGCGGAGTCTCGATGGTCGATATTTCTGATACTCGTTATCAGTCGCGATCCGAGCTTTGGTCAGAGTTGCTGATCGAAAAATTGTAATTGATCGGGTTGATCTATAATTGAGTCACTCAGAGGCTGTACCGGCCGACATTATACATTGAGAAATAGAAGAAAATAATACGATACATATTATTGATATTTATCTTGGAATTTATCATTATTCGCGCTGCTTGCTTGCGAAAAATCGTGATCGATAATAATTTGCTTTTTCGGAAAGTTGAATATTAATAACGTAATAGTAATGTTAATAATGAGCTTGCGAGGCTAAAAGCGAGGCTGAGCAATTTTAGTTTCTGAAGGAATCAATTACCTCAAAGGAGCCCGATAAACCGTTCCTGTTTCATCGTTATTTCTCGATCTGCAATTATTTTGGAAATGCAACGATCGATAGCTGTATCGCTGCATGGCAATTGATACTTGTGACGTTAACTTGCAAAATTTTGAAAGTATGGAAAATCATAAAGAATTATCTTTGGACATAATCGATCGCCTTCATTCAGACTGCAAATTGCTTGGATGCAGTGACACGATGAACGCAGCGGATCCCGGTAGTAGCCAGTTTCTCTTGTCGACGCGTTAGTCTGGTGCAATTACTCGAATACGAAATCGGGTATCAGCATAAAGGAGAAGCAACGATGCTACGTGACTCACCAGCGGTTTACGACATTCGACAGTGCGATGCTGCTGTAAACCAGCCGGTGGTTCGCGTTGCTCTTCGCTAGTATCGCGTCCAGCTGGTGACCCAGCCTGGGCCCAGCGTTTAACCCTTTTGATGCTGACTTTCAATCTAACACGCTGACCATTTATAGTCACAGCGCGTTAAACTCATCTGTCAAACGTTCGTCTACGTACGTTGAAACGCCACTTGGGGGAAACGTGATCGAACAATCCGGATCGACATTAAACTGAAACTCGAAACTCCGAGTAACCGAATTATCCGATCTGTTAGGTTTGATAGGAGAGAAACAATATAGATCATGTTTGTTGTTACTAACTATAATATTGGATCTGGCAATTCCGTTATAACGTTCCATGTAGACTAATTTACATACGACCTCGTCGGCTTTATATGACGTATGTGGCGTGTGCAATGAGCAAGATGTCGTGAAATTAGAGCGAGACGTATTATCGTTAATTGAGCAACTCGCGGGGAATGCGATATAAATGATAGAATCTCTGATTTGGTAAAATTCTGCCTAAACTTAGACTTTAACCCCTTAACCTACGATTTACGTTTTTAATTTAATTTTGGGCCGAAAACGTAAAGAAGCTCGCGCAGCCTTCGAGCCATTCGCACGACTGGTGCATACAGATTATTAATTTTTATTACTGATTTTTGTATAAATAAACTTTTTGTAGTACTTGCATCTATCACAATTATTGCATCAGGTTGTAATTACTTATCAAATATTCCACAAATATCTATAACTTTAGGAGGGCGCCGCCGCTAATATTTATATTTGGCGCGATCATCGTACTACGGGCTATGCCCGTAATATTTACGTTTGGCCCGATCATCGTAGGTTAAGGGGTTAGTGATTTAATTTCGTGGTTGCGCACGCTTATGGTGTGTCATTTCGATTACACAAGTAACACTGCGAACGCTTGTACGACTCGCAACGAGAAAAGCGTGTTGGAACAAACGTTGCTGAAACGAAGCAGAGACAAAATTTGTACAATTCCACGTATTAAGTCACACTGTATACTGCGTCCAGTGAAATGAAAATTTGTAAGAGAATTTTCTAGATAAATATGGATCTTGTCTTTGAAAAGGTATGATCAGTTTCTTATAACGATAAACGTAGAAAATTAATTTACAATTAAAAATAACGTAACGAGTTTATGAACCGAGCAATAGCATTGTGATTGTCAGCCAGTCGTACAATTATACGAGGCTCGTACGTTGATAATCGAATGAAAAGCTGCAAGATATAACGAAACGGGATTCGCTTTCTACTCGAAATCCAATAACACGGATACCTAGTTACTATGCCGGATGCGATTATCCTCGCCGACTAATTGGTGTATAATGGACAGCGTCAAAGTTAGAAACAGCGTGAACGAATCCGGGTAATTTCAGTTCGGCCGTATCGTGGAAACAGGGGTTGAGCCACGGAGGGCCGGCTACGCGATTCCGTTTTGGTGCACGACCTGCATTCGATAATCCTGAAATCTAATTCTCGTTCGCGTGCAGAGCAAGGATGGTAAATGGATTTGTATCGTAGCGCGTACGTTCGGTTTGTTTTCGGTGTGCAAATATTGATGGCGCCGTTCGAACCACGAACGATAATAAAATGGCGTTATACCGAGCGCGAGCCTTTTATCGGCCGCAATATCTGGCCGACCGTTGATCGCGGCAAGATGCGGCCTAATGGAAATCGCTTTAACACCGACCAACCGCTTCCATAATCTGGCCAATCGATTCCACGAATTCTCAACCACTTTCTCCTTCTTTTCTCTTTGATTCTACAGCTACAATATAGTAGGATCGAAAAAGGGCAGAGGTAGTTCTATGTAAAAAAAGAAATAAAATGTTCGGTATAATATTGCGTTGGCAACTAATTGATTGCGGATTTTGTCAATACCACCTAATGACAAAATCTGCAATCACTTAGTTGCCAACCCAACATGATGGGGCTACTCGAGTCAACTAAGCTTCAACATTTTGAAGTTCGATCTTGAACTTTGTGTACGCTATGTCATTATTCTCTGATATAATATAAAATAATAAGAGAAAATTCTTGATCGCGAACGAGAAAATCAGACGAATCACTTTAATGGTAGGATTAACTTAGGCGAATAAAGCAACGTCGACTAATCGACTAATCTTTGAAAAATTGACAGAGACTGGGAAACTCGTATCTCTAGGAAACTGTTGGAAAACAATTGAGAAATTGCCAACGTGGCGATCGGATTCGAGTTTTCAAAGTAATTTGTCAAAAGATAGATACGGAGAGGATTGGAACGAAAATGGTAGCCTCTGCGGGATCTGTCGCGAGTCTCGTAAAGCTTTCGCGGTGACCGCGGTTAGTCAAAGTGAAATGCCCCGGTGCAAAAGCAACTTCGACCCTCCATCGCAACACCATTTCACGCTGAAAGTTCGGATGAACAGTCTCTGCTAGTGGTATGAATATCCCTGTTACGTGGAAGCTTCCTCCGTGCGTTTCTTCTGCTACGACGTTAAAAGCTCGTTTACGCGGCCCAAGGATGTGCCTCGAGTTAGGTCAGAGTTAACTAGGAGAGCCATTAGCTTAAAACTATTAGACGATGGTGCGCGAGCGAAGCAAGGGAAAAGAGGAAAGAAGGAGGGAAAAAGAGCTTTGAAAGTCTTTAGAGTGGCGGTATTATGAAAATGGCTGGTCAGTTCGGGATAGCCAAGTGCACGCCATTGTATACAGGCGAGAAAGAAAAAAGAAAGAGAGTGGAAAGAGAGCTTCGGCCGAAACAGCCCGCTCGATATGCATTTTAAGCTCGGGACACTCGATTAAGCTAGCGGGTGTCTTTGGTATTTGCATATCAATATGGATCTATGCCAAGAAGGAGATGTTCGCTACGCTTACTGGATTTGGATTATTCGAGAACCGGAGTGCACGGCGAAATGGGTACGAGATAAAGTCCATCTTGATTGCTAATAATCGCGCTTGCACCAAATTTCGGCTTGCTGTTTGCCAACTGTTCGTTTACTACTCTCACGCAAATGAGGTCGGAAACTATTTTTAAGAGTAGTAAATTTTAAAAATAGAATTTCTGATGCATTCGTGAGAGAATACGATCTACAGCGAGAGAGAGAGAGAGAGAGAGAGAGAGAGAGAGAGAGAGCTATTGTGGATTGCGGAATTCTGATCTGTGGTTTCTACGTTTCCTACAGACTCAGAGCTACTACACGAGAAAAAAGAAAGGCAGTTCGAGTGTATCTATTGAATCTAATATTGCGTTCTGAATCAATAAACAATAAAATATAACAATTCGGATAAGCTGATAAGAAGAAAAGGATCGATACCTGCGACATGTGCTGCGGTCTGGTCGCCGTTGAAGTCATGTGTACCACAGAAGCTCTGGGCATTTTAAAACTGTTCTCGCCCTCGTCCGGCACAGTCGTTACCTGCAACATAAAAAAGATACCCATGATACAACCGATACGAAGCTTCCACGATGGTATTTCTTACGCAGCATCCTGCATGGAAACACCAAGGATGGCCAAAAAAGTTTCCTTCTTCGACACCGTGTGTCCACTCGAGTCTTCCTCAAACGGACGCACTCTTATCGCGAGAATTTGATTTTCCACTTTCGACCAACTATAGATCTTACTCGACAGCCAGATTAGTCACGCGTTCCCCTGAATACCATTAGTCCAACTCTAAGTTATCTTCTGCCCTCTTCCAAAGAACACGTCCACGTATCGTCCGGGTGTACATTGTTTTCGCTATTTGTACACAAATATTGACACGATATTCTATTGTCAACCGAGATCCGTCGTTCTGAAGTCGCTCGTAAATTTCCGTTTAGTTGGCCAGTCTATGCGAATAACCTTAGTAATCGAATGGCATTCGACGAGAAAAACGGCGACTTGAACTTTACGAGCTTCCAGAAACTACAAAGGGGAACGTTGAACATGTTGCGACTAACGCAACCAGCCCACGATAAGGCTTTCCGTGGCTACCATTGTCTAGGGGAGCCGGACAGATAATTGTCCTCGGGTTCTACGTCCAATTGTATCGCCTACGCAGTGTTCCTGGCCATGGAAAACGTGCAGAATCTTTTTTGCGTCTGGCAGGCCGTCAAGTTAGTCGGCCGAGGACCATGTTACGTCTAAATCCTCTGGCGGTGTCCACTCTTGGCCGCTCGAATGCGGATTGTTGCACGCCTGCGGGCCTGTTTATTTACATCCACCTGACCAGCAAATCGTAGTCGGAACTGGTCTCGTTTCGCGACTACGCGTGTCCACCGGTTGCTGTACGAGCTACGTTCAAATCCGTGACACCGGGGACGCGTGTGTTTTACACGATATTGGACGAGAATGGTAAGACCCCTGCTGCGATTCTTTGGCCTTCTTAGATATCGAATGAACGATGGTAACGGTTGTCCGATCTGTCCGTTCCATTCACGCCTTTCGTGATTTACTGCCAACTGGTTTCGTCGATCGACAAAATTTTGTAGCTGTTGTAAGCCAGTACCCGCATGCTCGGTAAGCTACTGTAGAGTTGTATACATAATACTTTAGAATTTTGCTTTTCGCTTTAGGCTGTACATACAGCGATTGGTAAAAGCGTCGAGACAAACCAGATTTTCTTGTAAGCTAACACGCGTATCTGTAAGACGTACGATTCTTTATCTAGATTTTTGTGAAGTACAATATTCGTCATTCGTTATCGCGAAGCAGCCGTACGAAACAAATATAAAACGGACATAACACAGAGAAATTATTTACGTTCCTTATGTATTAAATAACAAAGTATCTCGAAATGGATTATCATAACTGTTTCCAACCTTTATTCTCGACGTATGTGAATTTTAAACTGGAAAGTCGTTTCACCTAAAAAATTTCATAAGAGAAATCATGTTCCTTATCCCTTCCTTATTTATTTAATAACAAATTGTCTCGAAATGGATTACCATAACTATTTCCAACTTTTATTCTCGACGTATGTGAATTTTAAACTCGAAAGTTGTTTCACCTAAAAAGTTCCATTAGAAAAATCATGTTCCTTATCCCTTCCTTATTTATTTAATAACAAATTGTCTCAAAATGGATATCCTAACTGTTTCCAACTTTTATTCTCGACGTATGTGAATTTTAAATTCGAAAGTTGTTTCACCTAAAAAGTTCCATTAGAAAAATCATGTTCCTTATCCCTTCCTTATTTATTTAATAACAAATTGTCTCGAAATGGATTACCATAACTATTTCCAACTTTTATTTTCGACGTATGTGAATTTTAAACTCGAAAGTTGTTTCACCTAAAAAATTCCATAAGAAAAATCATGTTCCTTATCCGTTCCTTATTTATTTAATAACAAATTGTCTCGAAATGGATTACCATAACTATTTCCAACCTTTGCTCCCGACGTATGTGAATTTTAAACTCGGAAGTCGTGTTTCAGCTAAAAAATTCCATGAGAAAAATCATGTTCCTTATCCCTTCCTTATTTATTTAATAACAAATTGTCTCGAAATGGATATCATAACTATTTCCAACCTTTGTTCTCGACGTATGTGAATTTTAAACTCGAAAGTCGCGTTTCACCTAAAAAATTCCATAAGAAAATGTTCCATATCCCGATTGAAACAGAACAGCTGATCTGTAGCGATACTTTTGTTTGCCACTGCACACGGAACGTTTCGCCACGTTCGCTTCTATCGATCTTTGTATGATTTATATTAGAATGGTTCGCCAACTCGTGTATCGTTCCCTCCTTTTAAGCGCGTGGGCTCTGATAAGGAAATTTAGGAGGCGTGTACTCGCAAGCCGACGGGAGTAGTACGTCTGCGATATTCCCTTTCCAGCTATCTCGCGTCTCTTGCGTCGCGAGAGGAACGCGCCGCGCCGCGCCGTCTTTTTATAACCGTTGTTTATTGCGATAGGTTCAAGTTCTTCGACTTCCCCCGAGATACTCGACGAGGTCGGATAATTATAGGCGAACGTTCAAGACGAGGCTAGATACCTCTTATAATTGAGATACCGCTAGAACTACGGATATTCCTTAGTCCTGCGCACAATGGACGGTTTAAATCACTCGCCCGTACTCTCTACCACCCACTCATGCCCGCCTTCCTCACAAGTTGAACACTTTCCGATGGTCGAACAATTCAGGCCTACTTCACTCTCGATTCCGAAATCCCCGAACGAAAATCGTTACGAAGAAAGCACGACGAACGTACTCGAGCCTGAACCCACGAGAATCGTAAACACCTACAGGTGCCACCTTTTAGATATTCTATTATGCGAGCAAATTGATAGTTGATGGTTTCTAATGTATCCTGACTCGGATGATTAGTGGAATATTCATCTTAACGCGTTGGTTCGCCATATAACAGACACAATGCATTGGTTTCGTTCGTCTCGTTGTTCCATTGCTCTTAGCAATTTTTTGTAGGAGAAAACCTTTTGTTTGACTAATTTCCTCGTTAGAATGGTAAGAGGAAGTAGATTAGATCATTACGTATATTGTAGTACTATATTATGCACATAGTAATTAGCGAATACTAATTAGACCGTGAATATGTATGCATATTCAGGTTTTTACGAACGCGAGTAAAAGATCAACGCTTAGACTGAAATTTGTTCGCCTACTAAATGTACCTGCAATCAACAAGAATTCGTTCAATCACCGACTAAAATTTCGTTGGGAAAAATGAAGTTATCCAGATAAGTGCGATTCCCCTGTGTAACAAAATTTCCTGCGTTGCATTAAAATCCATGAAAATTGGTGGGCTAACTCTGTTACTTGATTATTCCCTCGCGAGTAATCTCCCTTTCCATTTTTTCCCCTCTTTTTCCGCGCTCCTGCTTGATGTTCGCATATTGTCCCGCTATCTGCAGTCCGATTCGACGACACTTTGTTCCCGGTTACCAGTCGCACTAGCAGAGACGAGCAACCCGATTTTCAATAACCGACAAGATAGCGGATAAGCTCGTCGGCTACCCTCACTTGCGATTTCTCACGTTTTCTGCCGCGCTCTCCCGAGGGATTTATCCCTCGAACGTTCGCCTCCAGGTTTGTGGAGCACCGTGGCTCCGAATCGCGGCCGAAATCAATATCTTCGAAACGCCTGGCGAGTTCCGAGCGATCCTGTTGAAAACGATTTCGCTGTCTAATCGAACGCGCCTCGCTCCCTCGCCACCGAGGGTTTCTTGCACAAGGAATGTTAAATGAAAAGCTTGGTGATTCTGTTGACGAGCTGCGAATTTTTATTCGGCACGATGAAATAAATTATGTTTTTTGTGACAAAGGCACGAGGTATGCTGTGAATTTATTTTCGATACAAACGCCAGCTTTTGCTCTTCTCTGGATTTTTGTACAAAGCCGAAAGCACATGGACGTGAGAGGAAAAAGAGGCGATTGGTACGGCTTTGTTGATATTCTGATTTTAATGTTACTTTATGATTAGATAGCAGCATTTTAATATGAATACAACCCCTTAGCTCCGAAAAGTGGGTCTCTTAGATTCAGTTGATAAATTATTCACGCAATGTTTTAACATGACGATTATGTAATAGTTTGATGGTGCCGAGTGTCATGGATTTATCATCTAATCATTGCTAAAAAGATAAATATATATTATAAAATAGAATTTTAATACGACATAATCGAATACAATTTCTTAGCAACGAGAAGTGGGTCTCTTAGATTCAGTTGATAAATTATTCACGCAATGTTTTAACATGACGATTATGTAATAGTTTGATGGTGCCGAGTGTCATGGATTTATCATCTAATCTTTGCTAAAAAGAGATATATAATTTCTCTCGTTTCCTAAAGAAAATAAAATAATATAGAGCAAAAATGTGCATCTATTGTTTCCTTATGAAACGACCGAAACTTTTCGGACAACCTGGTATATAAAATTACACACATATATATAATTTGTACTATTAGATATATGAGAGGACTTTTGTGTTTGAGATGGGAATGTGAATGGGTGTGGATGTTTGGAGGTGATGGATGCTCTAAGAGTTGCATGGGAATGAGTGGGAGTCAGAAATATATAGCTAAGCCAAGTTCTTTTTTCGGACTGTGAGAATGAAAAATAAATACATCTATATTTCTAAAAGGATTACATATATCTCCGAACCAAATGGATCGTTCCTTTCTTTAACCGTGTTATATTATAGTAAATCCTTCTAATCGCTAACCAACATGAAAATAAAACAATCAACGAAACTCGTCGTATTTTTCTCGAATAATCTTCGTAGACATACATCAGCGTCGAACGTGGATACAGAAAATCGTTACCTATCGGAAGATAAAGGATGAGAACGTGACGCGTGTAACGCGATAAAAAAATGTATCGAGGAGGGGAAAGTTTACGTAACTTTAATCGTATCTGGGAAGATTGCGGAAAATGAAAAGGGCAGGGTTGGAATTTATATCCGCGGAGGGAGCAGGGGGATTAATCTGAATAGATGAATCTGAATTCGAGGGAGTATTCCAGGGTACGGCGCGCGTGCATACAGAGCACCGAGTTGGATAATATTTTCCCTAGACGTTAGCCCCGAATAAAGGCGAAGCATGTGCCTGGAAGGATCGTCGACGCCACGATAGTGCACGCTTAATAATAATTTCATGCCGAGATTTAATAAGAGATGCCTTGGAGAACGACTGCCGCGAGCCAACCAGGGGTTGGGCCTCGTGTTGTCTTCAAATCGTTGCATCGGCCCCTGTACAAGGGGAAACGCAACCTAATTACCGATATTTCTGATAAACATAAACGCTTTCGTGCTCTACAGGCACAGGGGGTTAAGTATCTGCTAAGAAATCATAACGTTTTCCCTGGGAAAGTAAATAGCTAGCCACAATTCTGTCTCTGGAATTTATTCATTTGGTTTCTTTCGAATAAAATCTGATAAAAACGTAGCTCCTAGAAAGCATCAAATATACGATCAAAACAATTGGAACGTAATTGATTTCCAATGATTGATTAATTTCATTATTCCAGATGATGAAAATTCAAGAGCTTTCGGAGTACAGTTATTCGTGCAATAACAAATTGTCTATTAACCTTGGTGGCGTTTCTTCCAAATTTCAACTCAATTATAAAAATCATACGAATATTCTGTTATTCGCTAACGATGTCTCGATTTGTTCCATTATAAATTTCTTTGAAATTTATTACACGTGACTTATAAAGGTGTACGCCAATATTCGTTCTCATTTCCTTTCTCCACTTACTTCCATAGATTCTGTGTGAATTGCTGTATGGGTAAATTATAAACGTTATTAAACCTGTGATCGAAACGATTCAGGATGCACCAATACCGATGGAATGAAACGCATCAAATTATCGAGCATAATAACGATACTTCGTGCGAGTTAGGAAATCGAACAACCAATTTGTACGTACTGATGTTCGTTCAGACTATTGCATTGCTCAACCACGATGCTCTCACGGTAGTTCTGTCAGCCTTACGCGGACTTTTTCTTCTTTGACATAGATTTTCCCTTATTGAATACACCAGCACTACTTCAAATACTCATTTATAATCGTCAATGTAACCCTCGCGATATATTAGCATCTAACGCCACTTTTGACTGCGTTAAAATATCTCGACAATAAAGTGTCACTCGTTAACTCGATAATTCCCTGCTGGCTTTCTCATTTTCGATTTCGACACGGCGCGAAAATCTACGCACCAATTATCCATCCATCTACCTATCTCTATTGCTCTGTACGACTATCGTTGCTATGAACGGGTTGCTCAATAACGAGCGTTAACGCGAATGCATCGAGCAATCGACAACGATTCGAGGCGCCATTAATTATATCGAGTCTCGACCAACGAAATAATCCGTTCTCTGGATCGTAGGCGGTGTCCGGTACCAGTCGCCGTGTAATTTCTTATAATTGTAGCGTGTAAATTGGTTTGTCGCCATGAATCAGTGCTCAATAAGGACAGAAGCGTTCGATTAATATACCAAGTCTGTCAGGAGGCAAAATAACTGACTCGTTGTCTCTTGTATATTTCTCAATTTCGTTACCCAGGTACTCCGTTTAATGTTTAATTTTCGAACACTTCCGTCAGTTTATCATTTATATCCAAGTCTTTGGGACAGCCTATAAAGCCCCATAAAGCTACTACAGAGCCATATACATCTCGAGATAAATATCGAAAAATGATACTTGCAAATTTCCTCTGTTCTCCAGTTTTGCAGTTGGTCAATATCGCTCCTAGAATAACAAATTGTCTATCAACGTTCGTAAAGCTTCTTCCTCAAATTTCAACTCAATTATTAAAATCATACGAATATTCTATTATTCGTGACGATCGCTAACGATGTCTCGTTCTTTTCCATTTTAAATTTCTTTGAAATTTATTACACGTGACTTATAAAGGTGTATGCCAATATTCGTTCTCATTTCATTTTTCCACTTACTTTCATAGATTCTGTGCGGAACTACCACTGAAAAGTTCTACCTCTCATTTTTAATAAAACTTGGGTATTTGGTGTGGATTGTGAATGTCAAAGCGGCCGCATCTTTTAATAGAATCGTAATATATTTAGCAGCGTATACTCTCTTCGTTATATAAAGTTGCATATACGGTTGAATGCTTTATCTATCGCTGGATAATTCATCAATCATTTTTTCCAATTTTCGCGCGAGTAGAAAACTTTCGATCAGACTTGATCGATGGAATACGAGACTAACACTTTTGAACAAGCGTGTACACGATGCAAGGAAGACGTTTCGCAGATAGAAACATAGTCGTGGCGTTGATTCCGTGACGAATTTCTCTCTCATCGCGACCACTTGGCGTAAATGAATCGCGAATCCATTCCATGTGTTCACATGGAAGAATCGATCCTTAGGTTTACCGAAGCCACCCAACCCTAGGCTAGTCGTATGCAAAACGCGAGTTCTGCATACGAAGCGCTGGCCGCTTTACGGAAGCGGTGGTTCTCTTGTTAGTTAAAGTACCGGGCTTGAATATTCGATCGATCTGTGAAGCAGGAAGCGCGATGCTGGGTGTCAGGCCACTTCTGAAACGCCGTTGAAAAACACCGACACTGTTTTTTCACCGTTTGCGCCGTGACTCGTTCTCATTCACTTTGCCTTCGCACCTGTTCTCTAAGCTCACACGTTCGCGCCTTGTTCGCTCGTGCTTGTCAGTCGCTCAATCAGGTCGGAAAAACCACGCGTAGCCACGGTTCGCGGTTTGCTGCATACGTGAGTGATTTTGAATTAGTGTCTTTGATAACGTTTGCTTTGCCTTGCTTATATTCTTTCAAGCCTGCGTGCACGCGAGACAGCCTTTCGTTTCTCCAAAGCTCCATTCTCATCGCTCACTGTCCGGCTCCTAAGAGCACGTCGTCGGTTCACGTTCAGGAGAACCTACTACGTCTCTCTCTTGTCAGCCACTGCCGTGTGCACGCGTGCATTCTCTTGTCCCTGACTTTCCATATAAAACAGCTAAAGTTAGCCGGTCTTCTTTCTTCCCCGAACGAACTTCGTTCTTGCTCCTCCGTAAAGAAGCAGCGCGATAACACGATAACTTGGTATATTTATAATATATCGCATGATCTGAGCGCGTGCGATCGCTGAGACTGCTCGATCGTTAACGTGGAAGCGGCTGGACCACAATTTTCTAATTTCCAGTTCCCATCTTTCTACGTTATACGTATTTCTTGCATCGCAACGTGGAATCGCGTGCTGCATCGACGGAGAGACGCAACACGGGACGGGGAACGGATTTCATTAACGAGAGCGGTCTTTGCGTCTTCAACGAAGACGCGAGTCAAGGGAACGCCGGATCGTTCGCCGAAGCTCTTTATGAAATTACAGCCGCGTTTCGAGAAAGAGAAAAAGTGTCCTCCCGACCAAGGACGCTCGTTTAATTTCTTTCGAACGAACGGCGCTCAGCCACCGAATTTTTCTACGTTCCACCGATCGCGTTGCACATCCTGACAACCCTTATTCGGACGATCCGAGGGCAGACTAAAGGGTAGAAGACGGAAAAAATTGAGAAAATTAATATTCACGGTCGAACTGGCACGAAACATATCGAAGTGGCCAAGTTACCGCCACGTTAATTAAATATCGCGCATATTATCAGCCGTTGCGGTGCTATAATTCTTCGCGACAAGATAATATCGCGTTTACTTAATCGTAGCTCGCCTTTAAACTCGTACCAATTAATTACCTGCGCGGTCTCGCTCTCTCTCTCTCTCTTTCCTTTTCGGTTGTACGTTCGATTAAACCCGGCCGTGATCGCCGCTGATTTATTCGAAAGTTTCGTCCGTGCTCGCGCGCCAGTTTCCACTCCTACCTTCCCCTTTCACAGTTACTAACGATCGTTCTTTCCTCGACGAAGAGGAAACAACGTCGTACATTTCCTCCGCAACGTTGAAATTCGCCCCCGTGGCCAATCGATCGAGCCGAAACCTCCGCAGGTCGCTACCTCGCGATCGTTTCTCAAGTTTTTCTCGTGGAATCTGCACCGGTGCCGTTCTTCGTCTCGCAACTCGGGTAAAAAGAGACGCCGATATCAGGCCGTGGTTTTGCAACTGTGTAACGAAGTGTAGAAAATTTCGGCCGATTCGTTACTCGTAACTAAGAGGTTTTTATCAAACAGACATTGTCTCTCTTATAAATTTGATGGAATTTCGATGTTCTTGTTTGACGCTGGAATTACCGAACCCGTATGCTATGATAAATATAGGTGATCAGAATGAAAATGATGCGACGATGGAAACATTAATTTCACCGAAAGTATCTGTATGTTTTAACTAAATGCAAAGACAAAATACCTAAAAGGGTAGTTTCAGTATCAGCTATGAAACTACACAATTTTATACATAATCTTCTCGACCCTACACCGTAGTAATTTCTTCGCGTGAAAAATTAAATAGCAGAAAGCTACGATATTTTAGAAAGAAATAATAGCTCGAGTGAACTAAAACAAAACCGAGCAGAGGATACGGTGTACTCCACTGTGGTTGAAAGAAACTGTGCGCTCGCTATAAAATGCATCCTTATTTTACCGTTCCACTTTTCATCCGTGAAAAAAGAAAAAGGGAAAAAGAAATAACGCGAAAGTAAAGAACGGCCACGATGAATTTTCCCGCGATAAATCGTCAAGACGAATTTTCCCCGGAATATCTCTCTGGTCGTGTTTCGAGTTGCAACGCGATCACGATCGAACTACTGGGCGAGAAAAGGAAAAAGGAAATGGTCAATAGAGAGGAACGATGTGCGCGGAGGAAGACGTATCAATTCGAACCCGGAGAAAATGCACCCCCGTGCAGTCGGCTCGCAGTAATGAAATGCAGCTTACACCCCGTATTTTATGTTTTATTAGGCTTCTCCCTCCCCCGCTTCGCTGCTTTTGCCCGAGCATTCGGGTCAAGTGGCTATGAATATCTGTATCCAACTGTGGCCGTCTAAAGCAACCAACCAATTTGTCTGTCATATTTCACCGCCTTCCCGCCACCCTATTTTTTTCTTATGGTCCTCTTTTTTTCTACCTTCTCCGAAGGGTCCTTTTATCGCGTTCTTTCGCGAGACGTCCGTCGTCGTCGTCGTCGTCGTCGTGGTAGTCGCGGCAAGTGGGAAAACAAGCAGCGGACAGGGAATAAGCTATTTCCGAGCGTGTAAGCAAATTTCACTGTTAAACGGTGCAGATAAAAATTGTTCCACTTTGAGGATAAACTTTTCGTCGGAAGCAAAAACAAAGATAAACAACTAATCGATCGTTTTTTAGTTCCATTACTCTTTAAACGAAACATTCTTGTACATCATTTATCTCTGCGTTTCTAGTATTATTTATCATCGATTTCTTCGTTTCGTAATCCTTGTACACGCCAAAGAATTATCTAATAGTTTTATACAACAGTTACGTACTTCTTATAACAAGAATTAAATACAAAATATTGGGTTGGCAACTAAATGGTTGCGGATTTTGTCATTACCACCTAATGACAAAAGCCGCAATCACATAGTTGCCAGACAAATAGTTTTGCTTGATCAAAAATTTCTACGATTACAGGATTAAAAGCTAGTAAAAATTGAATGGAAGATAAAAGGTTCGTTTCAATTCTATGAAACCCGTTCGGAGATTTGCGCGCGATGGTATCGTTGCTAGAATGGCTCATCCATCGCAGCCAGAGCTTAATTGGCCGCGATGAACTTTTATTCGCCACTCGAACACGTCTTCGAGGAACAATTAGCTCCCACCACCTCCGTGCACCGATTTTGCTCCAACTTCCGCCCTCGGCCGAGAAAGGCAATCGAGAGAGGTGGACGAAGAGTAGAATGGGAAGAGAAGAAACGTTTGAAAGTTAAAAGGAGAATATATCTCGGTCTACGGGGTGGTAATAAATTCTCGTAGAATTATGAATCCACGCACTAAGGATGATTCGATATAGCGAGAGGTACATGTACCCGGTAATCCCTGAGTGGCGCGATGCATTTCGACTGGAACTCGAAGGGTAATGACCAGAACTCGATCGAAGTCACGATCCAGGGTTACGAGCCTTACCTTAGGCTCTTTCAGTCTGCATCTTACGGCCTCTGTTGTTGTAGCGTCCCTTCGTATTTTTCCTGGGCGTTTAAGAACCCATACGACATTCAAAAGAAGCGAGCTGCGCTTGAAAAAAAAAGGAACATAAAAACGGTCCCGTCCCTGTTTGATCTCCTAATCACTTTAACTTTTTTCCATATTTTCTGGACTATTCTTTTTATTATTTTCTTCATATACTCGAGTACTTGATGGTTGAAAAATTATTACGAAATTATCGGACGAGTCATTGACTAGTTTGTAATTTCGGAGTATTATTGCAATAAAAATATATTGCAATAAAAATCTCACGCGATTCGCATCATTCGTATTCTTATCCGCTTTATGCGTGTCAGATTTTGAACGCTTTGACCACTGTTACTACTCCGATTAATTTTAGAAGATTTCAACGTTTCGAAGGATACGAGATGGTAAAAATTCCCCAATAATAAGATCTTAATTCATCATCGTCCATAATTTCTGCAAATTTCTTTCGTCGTACATTTATGTCTCTATTGATATAATTTTTTGTTAAGATTCAATACTTATCGATATATAAATGCAAAATTCTACTCGACTAATAATCTGCGTGACAATGTGGGTTAATCGTCAGGTTTTGAACGGGACTAAACCGTCGTAATTCTCGTACACAGGGTTGTAGGTGTCGTTTAAGAACAGTTTTAGTCACGGTCGTTTATCAAGCGTCCGAACATTTGCTAGGGTAATCGATCCAAGAAGAGAAACGACCGCTAAAATGTTGGCCATTTCGCGCGACCGCGCGATTTAACGGCCGCAGCCAATTTCTGCCTTGGATTATTCTCGACACACCTTTTGCGTGCGCGACAAGCTCTAGAATACAATCTCACTGTTTGGTGCACCTCTCTTGCCTCAGACGTGATACAATCGCCGGTTCGCATAATCCCTCGATCTCGCTGCCATACGGTTAATTTCAACCTTTGGCCTTGAACAGTCGCGACCAGACGATCGTCTATGAATAATACAAGCTACGTGTCCAGTATTCCTATGCTTCGAACCGGGTACGGGGTATAAATCATCTTCTGTAACCCTACCCTTTTCATCGCTTCTATTTCGGTATATTTCGGTGTACTCTTAGGCAAACACCATCAAGACTCGCGGACCATTCATCGATTTATACGAAAATATACTGCGAGAAAATCTTTGCCGAACAAGTTTCATTTTTTAATTCAATTTTAACGAATTACCAATATTTTTTCCAACTATCGTCGGTATCCTCGATTTTCTCAGTCCCCGAATTTGATCGTTTTCGCCTCGGTTACTTGTATATTCGTATTAAATTGTTCGAGAAATTAATGATGCGAATCGAGAGAAATTTTGCGCTTTATCAAATACACAGTACATTTTCGTAATAAGAAAAATATTTCGTAGAATCTGTAACATCGCGTCGTTGGCAAATTCCCTTCTCGTAAAGTGTGCACAGGGTGTGAATAAACGCGCGATGAGAGAATCGATTCCATATGGACACCATGACAAAGAGGAAAGCTGGTACGTAAAAGTATCGACGAAAACTTACTTTCAAAGTTACAAACATTTTCGCTAGAAATTACTCTCGCTACTCTGACTAAGAGGTAAATAGACTTTGTACGCTGCTAGAAAGATCGTTTTCCTAGTGACGGTATAGAACTTGGTTGCACTTGGTGCGCGTGGTCACCGGCAGTCAGTCTTTTGTTCCTCTACCAAAAAGAAGCTGCGCTGCAGAAATCCCAGCCAAGAATAGCTTACGTTGCGGGTGCCACGTGCCGTGTTACTCTTCTACTAGTCGTCTGTAGACAGCTGAAACTTGTACTCGCGCTGTTACCGCCGCGCGCCAATACGATTTCGCGCTCTATTATTACGAGTTTCGCGAGACTGCCTCACGAGTGTCTAACAGTCTCTTCCTCTTCTTCTTTTTCATTCTCGATCGTGTTTGACTCTTTGATTATCGCGTATCGTATTTCCATAATTTCCCGCCATCAATTTCACCCGTCTGGTACGTTTGGATCGTTGCAAGACTAGCGAGGACGCAGCTTAGGCTGCAATTAAACGGCGAGATGGTATCGTTACTGCGATATCGACTAAGTATAATCTTCTGCTACGAATAGACATAATGGTATGTTCACACTGGTGCGGGTAATCCACTAACAGATCGTGGTCGTTGGCAGTGTGGACACTTGGACACTTTCGTGAGCAATGAGCAGCGAACACTGGCCAGGAAACGATACATCAAACGGTCTGCTTGCGACTGTGTTCTTGCCTCGCTGTATACTATTGTCTACTTGTGATCTGCTCGCCAACTATTTGTAAGCATCAGCGTGGATAAACGAGAACAATTATGAGAGTAGCGTGAGAGCAGTATTAGAGGAATTTAGTAGTAGAGAGAATTTATGAATTTAATGGATTGACTCTACCTTGTTAACACGTTCAATGCACAAGGTGTTGCATTCGCTTTTCATATAAATATAACATGTATATCGACCGCACTTGAAAGTGCATTTTGCTAATCTCATTATTCGTATTATTAAGATACTACGAACGTTCAACAAATAAGAAATTTTAGTCTTCCTGTTTAAAAAATCAATAATCTTCTTAAGGAAAATTCGATAAATTATACGTTGGTCGAATACGGAATACAAACTGCCTTTGTCTTCTCTCTCTAAACGCAAGGCAAAATAAAAACAACACTGGATGCATAAGCGGGCGTGCACAGCGCGTGGTAAACAATTTTTCGAAATTCATATATGGATTCACAGTGACGAAAGACTATTCAAGACTTCCGGGTATAAGCCGTGACCAGAAGGAATTATAAGCATCGTAGTTAGCTTCTTCAGAAGGTCGACCAACACGTCCACGCTTTCCTGTGTCCAGTAGTACATATACATGTACGTATATGTATATAAATGTATATATACCAATGTATATTACACGTATACATCAACTCACGTATTCGTCTGGCGAATCATTGATCGATCAGCCGACGTCTTACTTAATTACTCACATGAGTAATTAAGAAACGTTCGGAAACAATTCTGGTCACGGTGGAGCTGGCATAACGATGCAAAGCATCGACAGTCGTATACTGGAAACGTTTCCACGACAGAAAATCCATCAACACGTACGTTTAACGGACTCGCGACGGGTTCGCGTGCAATATTTAACTGAATCCGCTTGGCATGCACACGAGACTGGTTTCAAGGCAAGACACGAGAGCAGCGAACAAGTCACACGTCCGAGTCTCTAGCTGACCGTAGCGACGAATTATCTGTCCACGTGGCTCGTGATCCATGAATAAACGGCCCGGTCTACCCTCGTGGACGTCGCTTTGGGCACCCAGTGTCTCTTCTGCCGATAAGTAATCGCCGGTCCGGCCGCGTGAACCGCCACGAAAGAGAGAAAAAGCTCGTAAAGCGAGTGCTGTGCCGTTTGTCCCGTTGATACATCGAGGACTCCGCTGCTGCACTCGGTTGCTCGCGTAGAAAAACGAGTCGCGTGCTGATAGCAACACCGATCGGTTAATTAATTATCCGCGCGAGACAGCCGACTTCGTTCGAACTTTCGTTGTTTTTAGCATACTTTTTGCATTTGAAGTTATCCTCGAACTGGAGGCTCGCGGCACTCCCAAGGGTATCAAGTTTGCCGTGCTAATTGTCAGCTTGATATTACGATCCTGTCGTGTCAGTCTCGTTCAAGTCGCTGAATTCGTTGAAAGAACGTTTACTTGTCCTTTTAAAGAGCCTTGCGTTGCTTGATGATTAATTTGTTAGCGATGTTGAGGTAACTTTAACTTACTTGTCGTGAAGTTTTAACTCCGACACGAGAGAAATTAATAGACAGTTGTCTTCGTTGATTCCGAAGTAAGAAACAGCCTTTGCTTCTCTGTAGAAACTGCTTGTTTCCGTACGTGGTCAGACAAAACAGTTTACGCGAACTTGGTCGTCGAACCTTTCCAGCTTCAGCTCTCGCGTCGCTCATTTTTCCAGCAAAGGGTCAAAGAAAGAAGAACGTTTCCTGCCTTCGAGTTCAGACTCGTTAGAACCCTACGTCCTCCAAGTATATCACGCCACTGTCGAAACAGACAAATTGTTTCGATGAAATCCACCGAAATTGCTTTGACTAAAAATCTTCGGTCCAACAAATCATCCCGAAATTCTCCACCAATCAGCGTGCCAATAATCGATCCTTCCATTCTTATAATTTATTTTCGCCACAAAACCAAAACGATTCGTTAAAGCGTACAAAAGTTGCACAAAAGCGACGAGTTAATACATCTGTCCCCAGTTAACAGTTTAATTGCGCTACGTGAGTCGTCGATCGTTGAATCGACGAGTGTTTCTCGTTTCACAGAGCCCGTTAGACGATCGCGGCACGGTTCCACGCTTGTTTCGCATTCTACCGGCGCGACACACCACGAGAGTATCGCTTACAGCGCACGTAACACCACGTAGCGATGTAATTTCTCTGTCAGCCAGGGACACGCGGCTCTGCGTCGTCGTCGTGGTCGTCGCGACGCCCTTCTCCAGCTGCATTTCTAGGGTTATACCGATGGTCGTCGACGTCGTCGTGTACGTACGGATTCGGCACGTTCTTCGAGCGGCGCGTCGACCTCTCGCACCCACGTCCGGATCGGTGTTCCATTTCGACGTCTCTCGTGACGCTCGCTGTCCAAACGAACGTACAGCCAAGCCATTCGTTCTCTCTAGTTCGAATTACGTCGCTGGTCCGCGAAATTGGACGGATATCTCGCGGTCGGATCGCTCGAAATCGACGACTGTGACGCCTCCTCGATTACGACCCAACCTGGAATTCCAACGCTTTCCGGTGTTTCCAGCGAAATTAGAACGAACGTTTACAGAGGTTCGGCCGTGGATGCTTTTGAATCGGTCGTGAAATTTTTTTCTTTCACGAGAATCAAACACGTGCCGGTTTGCGTGTTTCGATGGAATATCTTGGATGTTCCAGGTGCAAGCGGAGTGATATCGGTTTCGATTGAATTAGGTGACCCGTTTTGTGTATAAATCTAAGCTTCTACGAATCCGACGAACATTTCGACATTGAACGTTGCGTGTCTCTGCTCGTTGCGTAAATGTCGTACTATTGCGAGCCTATCGTCGATCAGCTCGCAAGAAGATCGTATTTTTAATCGCGATTTGTGTATACTCAGTATCCAATTGTTTGTCTCGTAAATTTTTGTTCCATTTACCAGAGAGGATGATTAAATTTGCCTTTAGTGATAAACACCATTAGCGATAAAAATGTGCGTACGATACACGAACTATTATTAGCTTGTCCGAAAAGTGTCTTTCTTTTACAGATACGTCTTTTACAACGATGCATCTTTATACAAACATGAAACCTAATCTGTCGAACGTTGCGATCTTTATTTTGATAGAACAAAATGGATCATACGTAATTCGACAAAATAATATAAAACGGAAAATGTGCATCCATGTTTTCCTTATAAAACGAAAGAAACTTTTCGGACGACCTAATACTTACGAGTGGAAAATTTCTTAATTTTAATAATTAATTTAATATCTCAAGAATCAAATAATTCACTACGATGGAAATTATCAACTGGATTTTCAAAAAGTTCGTCCTTCGTGTAAAATACGTATGTAACTGATGTTAGCTTGAATGCAGAAAGATCAATGGATAAAACGATTGACTAAATCAAAGACGATCTACGTTCCTATATGTCAGAGTGGTGCGCTTCGAGCGGTTAAGAGAGTATCCGAATCAGAGCACGCATTCTTCGAATAGCGACACAATTCTGTCCCATCTTTTCTCTCGTAAATTCTCCTTCCATTTATGAAAATTCCCAGTTTCAGCGAACATAAGCGATAAGTCGAGGGGCAACGTTAATCGCTTCGAACGAGAACAGTCGGACTGGAATTGTGACAAACAATTCGGTGGTGCGTTGGGCGCCTATAGGCGAACTCGTTTAAAAATAAATCACAGTAGCATCTCAGCAACACATCACAGATACGAAAGCGACGGAATGTCGAGTTGCTCCAAATTAGATCGCGACTTATCTAAAAGCGCGGTTTAACCCATTTAACGTTAATTTGATGTGTGCACCTGTGCGCAAGGGCCAACAGATCCCCGGGATCCTGTTAAAGGTATTAAAAATCCGCGGATTTTTCCACAGCTTCAGCGCGGAAATGCGATCGCGTTCCCTTCGCCGAGGCACTTTGTCAGCAGAAATACGTCGAACCGCTACTTTAACGAAACGCCAGTCTTTGCAACAAATCGGTAGAAATGGAATATTCCTGTGTGTAAGATTAAGTCGAAGCTTTTAGTTTCGTCATCGAATTCTTTTAGACGCTTGGTTTAAAAAAAAAATAATAAAGGAAATAAAATATCCTACTTGAACGCGTAATGGACAGACAATAATTTCAGGTGGCGTATTTCGCTCGTTCACTCGTGCAAAATTCGATGAGCAATAACAACTCAATTATCGAGTGACAACAGGTGAGAATATACTTAATGTTTAAAACATGTGCAAAAACACGATTGGCTAGTGAATATGGTTAGATTATGTAAATTCTTAACTTTCTCATCTCGCGTGTTAGAAAAGCAATAGGGAGCCGCTGTTTTTCACGTTTGATGTCTCATTAATGCGCGAAATACGCGAATATATAAAACGAAATAAGATACTTCCCAACCATCGTATATCATCTAAATCCACTTCATAGAAAAGTAGTAAAGAAACTCGTTTACCACGTTCTATGTGTCCCAAGTTGGCGTTTCGAAGAGAGAAAGCAACAGACAATGCGTGAAACATAATAGAACGTTCCACCTGCAACTCCGTTTAATGGAAGCATAGTAAAAGAATTTCTATTCAAAAATAAACCATTCTACTAAAAATTTCGCAGAGAGCCAGAAAATTTTTTCAATTTCAACGAACTGTATCGTATTAAAAGAGAAAAAAAATAGCTAGAAGCTTCTAGTATTACGTTCGATATTTCCCAACCGCAAATTCCATGAGAGAAAAATACTGAAAATAGCGATCAAGATAAAACGTTGCATGTGTTACCTAAAATTTCACGGAAGCTACGAAAATATTGTCCAATTCCAACTTCCAATTCCACTTCGTAAAAAGATAATAAAAAGCTTCTACTATCGTCGTCTCTTATCCTAAATATTCCAAAGAAAAAATACTGCAAATCGCAGTGCGTGTAAAATATTCCGCTCTATTATCAAAAATTTCACGAGAAACCAAGAAACATGCCAACGATCGATTCACCGATCGTTTCGGGCAGTTCGACATGGAAAAATCCTGCAAGACGGTGTTCGTACGTTTTCCACGCGGCGGGCAAATATTTGCGGCTTCCGTAGCCAAGATGGTTTCCTCGTGTTTCCCAAAGAAACACGGAAATCTCGGTGGCAAACAGCGGCTTTCCTTTTGGAGACGATCGAGTCGTTCGCGGTTTTTCACGAGTCTCGTCGATCATCCTAAAATTTGTTAGAGAACGCCCACCAGGCACAAGCGCTTCCGCCTCGCGTGTCTTGGATATTTACACACGAAATTAGACCCGAGTTCCGCGAGCATCGCTCGCAGACACGTCTTCTGCCTCTTTCGCTTCTTCTTCTTCTTCTTCTTCTTCTTCTTCTTCTTCTTCTTCTTTGTCTCTGGTGTTTCCGCGCGAGTTCGTTAAATTTTCATTACACCGGTCCACAATACGCAATTTGTCAGCTTTATAAATATGGAGCTACGCGATAGCAGAACGTTTTTAGATGGCTCAAAGAGTGGTAATGAATATGTGATTCGTACGTGTTTGAATCAGTCGACGACGCTTGTACGTGGGTGTTCCAGTTATTTATTCTACATTCTTGCATTGATTCATTGGTGTAAGTTGATTAGAAGTTTGTCAAAGCCCACGCGTCGTCTCTTGAGTTCCAAATAAAAAACATAATTAGCAAAAAGTTTATCGCTTTGTGTTGACTCATCTCGTAAATAACGTGGTTTTTCTCAGTGTTTGTCGCAAGACGTCACCGTAGACGTTTTGTGAAATTTCTAGAGAAAACGTTCACAGAGGAACATAGAGTGGCATAAGAAATACCGGTCGATTGCCAATAGCTAATTTTCTGTTGGCGCTGGTAAATATTTACGAAGCGTGTGAACTTGAAAAGCGCTTGTACCGTTGCTAAACTGCCATTTATGTAAAATTAAACTGCAATATACTGTACGATCTATTCGCCAATAAGAAAAGTGATATATGTACATGAAGGAGCTAATGAATCATATTCTCTTCATATTGAGTCGTGCAGAGTCCATTTTTGGCTAAGTGAAAGTATCAATCGTGTTTTTATGACGCGCGAGAGAAGAGGAATTATGCAACAGCAGATATTACGTTCGTAAATCAAATTCGAGAGATTTGTTATGCAAATATGCGTGACATGTAATTTTGGAGTAGACGGACGTGTTCTTGGGCGTGGAGAGATGGAAACCGATGCGCCGATGTCGGGTGTCACGCAGATTAAAGTGAAATGGCGTTCACACAGCAACGGAAGTCATTCACTAGCTGCGCAGACGGGATACACTAAATGTGGAACGTCGAGTGGCCGTCGACTTGAATAAATAATCGGCTTTTACGAGCGGAGAATTGTTTGCAGCCGTTTCTCATCGATGACCGTCCAGCGAATTTCCAAAAAGTAACCTTGACGATCGTTCCATCACGATCTATCAGGAAAATAAACTTTTTCATTTATTTAAATCGTGAATATGAAATCTCACGATCGGCTGTTACGACGATTAATCGGAATATTCGTATGATTTTCCTACGTGAATTTAAAAAGTGACTTCTTGTTGGAAATACAAATTAAACATTTGAGAAATCTCAGAAATATCTTCCATCGCGTGTAGACAATTTTCAACGCGCAAACTATCGAATCAAGTTGTGACAACTGCGTAGTCTTCTGAAAATTCCGAATTCTATTATGAAAATTCTGCCCAATCCTTGAAAATGAACGAATCGTGTAGAAATCTCTTCGATGAAATACACAATGAAATTTTTATTTGTAAAGGGAAACCACAAAGGAAGAAAGCGTCGTGTTTTTCATTTCGAAAAAATCCAGCAGCAGCATGGAAGTTGGAAAAATCGATGGAACGTAACCGGCAGATAACCGCTGAGAATAACGTTTTCCGTGTCCTCGTTTGAATGGTAATCGTACTTTTGGTTTCTTCTATTCAGCATTGTGCAGGACCGAGCTATCGCGCGCATAGGAACGCCACGCCACATACATACACCATGCTCGTACAATCGGGAACTTGCAAATGGCAGTGGCACTTTTACTCGAGACCTGGACGCGCAGCCCCTATTGTTCTAGCCGAGTTTTAAAGTGCGCCGTTCGAACTCTGACATTGGCCTCTGCTCGACTCGGTTTTAGTAGCCAACTATGCGGTTATAAGCGAGGGTGCTCATATCGCCTGTCGAACTTGTCTCGGGGACCCCTGCCGTACCAGAACCCTTCCTCGCCGTCTGCAATTTGCTTGCCAGGCAATTACAACTGTTTCCTTTCGGGGTGACAGCGCGTGAAAAATTGCTGGAAATATCGTTTGCTGTTACTCGCTTATACTATTCTAGTCATCGGAGATAAAGATGGGAAAATATTAGCAAAGATTTTACTACCGATGACTCACCGTCTTGTCCATGGGTCATAATAGAAATAAAAAGTAACAACTATAGGAAGAGAAACGAATCAAAGAGGAAAACATTAAAGATAACGAAACTACCGTCTATTTAACAGTTTCCACGGTGAATAGCTATGATCTTTCAATTACGTGCAGCTGCCAGTGTTCCTCAAACGGAAGCGAAAATCTATCTCGACGAGCTACGAGTCCCTGTTATAGAAAGTACAAGTAACACAGGCAGGATCTTATTTTCGTGTAAAACGATACAGTTGGACGTATCCTAGACACGTCTGAGCACCGCTGAACCCTAGATACGTCTCGTATATACGCGTTCGATGTATTCAAAGGTGCAACCCTTTCATTAGCGTGTGGGCCACGCGCTCTATTATCCCCAACAAAACATCCGATTCCATTGTCAGGCATGGAACAATGCCGTGCCGCGGTCACGTGTTCTACTTTCGATCATTATTCGCGAAGTGTGCATAAAATTGGCAAATTGCGCGTGGATCCTCTTCTCCTCGTCTGGCTTGTCGTCCGAGGAAATTTTTCCATCGATACTCCGCCGCTTCTTCTTCTCCCTCGGCCGATGACAGCTGTCGCGCCTTCGTCGAGATCCTACTCCAGAAAGACAAAAAGATCCAAAGACAAAGATCGAGGAGAAAACGATCCTCTCTCTACGCTCTACACGTCTCTTCCCCTGTCCGCGTCTCGTTTCTCCCTGTCGACTCGGATCGATTCGAGTGCTAGCACGCTTCTGGGTTGCCGCCCCTTATTCTGTCCGACGATACAATGGGCCGTGTATCGAGAATTAAAGGTCGATTAAATGGAAAAATCGTCACTGGCAGCGCCGCGCGGGGGTACAATTTGCCCGAATAAATTGGACGAAGTGTTTGATTGATCGGATTTTATTGGAGCGCATTGCCGCGCCTCTCGCCCCGGCCAACCCACCCCGACTTCTCCTGACAGTTTTGACAGCTGTCGCGGTGCAGTCGTGTCTCCTGGTTAGATAAAAGCCTTACGAAACGATCATTTCCTCTGTTTCGATCGGCAAACGCGTCGCGTTTCAATTGGACACGTTCAACAGCCTCGTGAGATCCTTCCTGGAGGCCGCGTTTTCCAATCGACCTGTCGCCGTCCATTGAAATTCAAACGCCGACGAAATCTCCGGGGGGTGGAATTTATTTGTCCACGATGTTTTCTTGATAAACGTTATATTGGCCTTGTGTAGCCTGATCTTGTATACGATCTTGTACACGATGCATGGACCGTTCAAGGGTTCGACCGGTTCCGCATCTCTCTGCCCCTCGATTTCGAATAAAAGGGACCCGGAGAAGAGGGTGGACGCGCGAGCGTCATCGACGCGATGAATATGCAGAAATTTCGTAGCTTTGTCCCAGTAATAGCAGTGGCCAAAAAAAAGATAGAGAGGAACGAAAAAGGTTTGGAAAAAAAAGTGGCAGAACGAGGAGGACGCTTCCTAGAAAAGCTTGGCACGTGCTTCGTTTCGGACAAGAGGCAAATTACGAGGATGCGACCAGTTTGCAAACATCCTTCTGTCGTAATAATTAGAGACAATGAAATCTGCATAGGGAGGAGGAACAACGAAAATATTAGGCCACAATACGAGCGCATTCTTCCACGGATTACTGTTTGCCTCTCGCTTCCATTCCGCTCTGTCCTTCCTACGGTTTTGGCCTTCGAACGAATTCACCGCCACTTCAGCATCGATTGTTCCACTGTTATGCAAATTTCACTGGCGCGCGCTGTCGCCACTGATTAACCAAGCGAATTCTATTTCTCCGTAGGCAGTTTTAGCCAATTGTCTTTCATCGATAGTATTTCTATTTTTGTTTCTTTTTTCTTTTCTTAATTCCTCGTAAATTAAACAAGACTCTGACGCTTCGTTTTAAACGTTGATCCACGTATTAATCAAATCTTAAAAGTATGTCCTAGATTCGTTAAGAATATTTCAAGTCAAATTCCACGCGGAAAATTGAAACAAACTCACCGCAACAATTTACCAAATGGAATTGTTTCGCAACTTTGCTACCCTCGTTCGTTAACGACTACTATTTTTCCGATTTATTCACCGTTTCCGCCAGCGTCCATCTCCAGACAACGTTTCACACCACATAACGTAACGATGCGAGGATCAAGCGATACGAATCCACGGACACGGTTCTATCACAATAGGAAGCGGTCGTCGAGTGATACTTCCGACAAGGCAATCCACTGAAATAGATGAAGATACTCGTCGCAGCGCGCGTCACTCCTCGCCGTACGCACGTGCGGAAAGTGATCTCTCCTCTTCCTGATCGTCTCCACCGACTCTATTGCAACCACTATTATCGCGTAATCTCTTCTTCACGAGCGTCATTTACCGATAAACGAAAGATTCTTTTACCTACATACACCTGAGATTTCTCACTTGTCAATTATTCAAATCTTAATGTCAAATTTCCAACGTTACAAATTTCTCATACCTGCAGCATAGATGGAAACACGGTCAAACGAAAATTATCGAAGCTATCCATTTTGATGAAAAAAATATCGAACGATTTAAACCTCGTCAATATCCATAAAAAAAATCAACATCGATAAGTTTCGATAACGGAAGGTCTCCTCCAGTCGCTAATCCGGCTAATTTTACGATACAGAGGCGCCTACAGTTTCCATTGTCGGATCCTTTGTTTTCCATATCAGAAGCTTGGGTTCTGCGATCGAAATAAATTCGTGGAACGTTCGATGCAACGACCAAGTTGCATTACGTAGCTCGTTCATTCACTGGTTTCATTCAGCGGGGTGTTTCACTGGCCGAGCCACAGCGTCCACGTTGAATGAAAACGCGTGGAATTGATCTGGTTGATTTATTCGCTCGGTGGGAAGTCTGGTATTAGAAATACTCGGTGGATTGTTCTTGTCCGTGATGTTTCGCCTGCAAGATTTATAGTAACCATCCTTCCTCTGCGTTTCTCTGATTATCAATAACGGAAAAAGAGGAAGGTAGAAGAGCATAAGTATCAAGATTAGATGAAATTGATCGACTATAGACGTTTTCTTGTCGTCACAGCAACGTATGAAATTAATCTGCTTTAATATATACCGGCGCGAGCAAGTCAGATATCGCAGGATTTATGGAGTTGTCATTAAGACAAGGGACGAACGGGAATCGGCGAGTTTGTTTTTGTCGAACGAACGAGCAGATATAGCCAAGTGCAAGGAATCGAATCGGTTTGTTTGTGTTTTCTCGTTCGCCGTAGCTTGCAAGATTTATGGAATCGGTGCTGTCAAACGAAATTTAAGATACCGGAGAATTTATGACAATGACGCGTTAAATATCTCTGGCCACAGATAATTTTGGAAAACTTGGATACAAAGGATCGATTCGCTTTCGTTTATCGCGAGCAAGTTTGCTTAGAGAAAAGATCAACAACAGGATTCCCGTTACGCTGTGTTTTTTTACGAGGCTCTTGGGCGAAAGAGGTTGTTTTTGCGTTCGAAACGCAGGAAACGACGCTCATTGGTTTCCAGTACAGAAGTGTTTTCGACTGCGGTACATGTGTCTTGGGGAAAAAATTCGACAGCCAACCGGCAGTCGCGCTCTCCCTCTTTTTCCACGGACCCGTGTTTTCGGAAACTTCACGGAATCAAAAAATGTAAACTCCAGCGAGAAATTGCGTCCGCCTCTTGTTGACAGTTTTTTCTTTCTGGTCGAGAGCGAAGCTCGATTTTTGTTTTCAATCGTTGCAACATATTTTATCGTTGGAACTAGCAACTCTAAAATATCAAATAGAAATGAGCTTCGTAGGAAAAAACGCGTAATTGAAAGGGGAAGGTAAGATATTATCTATACGTAGACTTTACAAGAATGTTGTAAATCTGTGAAATTTCTAAGAAAATTTATGAATTGGTCATGTTGACACTCTGATAATTTTCGTGTTAACGAGACGCGAGAGCTTTCTATACGGCAAAACCGTCTCGACGCTTTTTTTCGGTAAACACAGAGCGACACTGTTTTCTGTTAAATTAACAGATTTGCAGCTTTGAAGATAGCTTCGTTTGATCTACTCTTTAGCGTAGCGTTCGCGAGATTACTGAGAAGTAGGTTACGACATTTTTCTTCAAACGATTTATGTTCCACCACTTTGTATCTCGAACCAAAAGCAATTCCACAGAACCGATAAATATGGAACTCGATCTGGTTTCACCAACTATCAACGGCTAACAAGATTTTTTACGTATTCCCGAGTTTAGAACGTTTTTAAGAACAATTGTCTATTAGAAATTGGAAAAAATATTGTACAATCTGGACGCTGATTCGATTTTAGAAAGCAGAGTATCGGACAATTATATCAGCTGTTTTCGTACAATTGTTCTAAACACGTGTGCTCGAACGTCCCCAAGGAACCTGACTCACGAAACCCTCTCATATCGCATTCCAAAGGAAAACAAGTCGAATTCAGAAGCCCGACACCCTTGCCTCTTCAAAGCTTCTCACAGTCCTTAATCTCCCTCGCTTACTCGATAAATTACGTACAACATTGTACAAAAGTCTTAGACCATCCGTGATACTAATCTTGTAATAGCGACTAGAGATACTGTTAGGAAATATTTCGCGAATTAGACATTTCTATTCAGTTTGTACGGAATTATTCCAAAAAGATATTCTGCCCAATTTCGTTGCTTAAAATAACACAACCGAATACCTAGAATTCTATCTATTAAGTTGTCCAAAAAGTTTCTTTCGTTTCATAAGTGGAATAATAGATGTACAACGTATTTTATTTAATATTATTTTATGGATTTATGTATCATCCATTTTGCAGTAATAGAATAAAATGGATCAAACGTAATTCAATAAAATAATACAAAACAAAAAGTGTTGTGCATCTACTACTTCCCTATAAAACGAATGGAACTTTTCGGACAACCTAATACGTGTAAAAGTAGAAAATTTAGAAAATTCCTATTCGTCGGTTGGTCTAAAACTATTACGCGACATCGTATCGTATATTCCTTTCACAGGATTACAGGATTTTATAGGAAAAGGAATGTTCGTTCAAATAGCCTGTCGAATTTCGCCACTTTTTTTCACTCGAGCGAAAAGCAATTGCTTTTAATCGTCGATCGGAAACGAGCATCGTCGATTGTGCGTGGCGTTCGCTAATTTCCGCTGACGAACGATATAATATCTACCGGGCGACAATTAAAAGCGAAACCACCCTGTTGGCGCGTGAACAGCCACGGAAACGAACTTATCACGTGATATAAGTGGGAGTGCGTTAAATTACGTTCGGTCGAGAAATTATACGACCGAGTGGACTGCTAACTAACGCAGGCCTCGGAACAGGCCATTCACACCGAGACAGCCATTCCTTCTCTCCTATGTAGATCGTACCGTTTTAAAAGCCTGCCCGCGGCTTTTTCAGCGACACGATCAACCGAATCGATCGCCACTCGTTTCAAAGCCTCGATCCGGCCTGTGACACACACAGACACACCGTCTGCAAGACAGTCTGTCTTCTCGGTCTCCTCTCTGGCTCTCTTTCGAGCTTCCTTCGTTTTCTTCTTCTTCTTCTTCTTCTATCTAGCACCGCTTCACCGCGACGTTTTAAGGTCGAGTCAGAGTCTAGCTTCTGTAACTTAGTCGTTCGAATCAGATCGATTCCATTAACAGTCGGCCGGCGAAGGTTCGATCGATCATCACGAACGTCGAACCGTTGATATTCGAGCAATACAAAGAATTATCGTTGTTATGTGTCTCCAGATACGTGGCATTTATTTAGGGACACCCTAGACGTCTAAACGACGAAGAAAGTTAATGCACGAACGATTCGATCGAGACTCGGCTTTCCCAGTTATAAACGATTTCATTTTACGAGTGACAGTGAATTAGTTGGCGAACGTTTCTCCTTATCCCATTCGTGCTTCGTAGCTCGTAGCTGCATAAAAATGCAGTTGAATGGTTCAGGAATGATTTCTCAGAGGCTCGAATATCCAGCACATATTTTCTGACACCTTGTTTGGTTTGATGGAATAATAACACGCGAATGTAAATTGCAATTAGAACGTAATAAGCGTGACACGATTGTACGTGTCAGAGTTGAACCAGTCTGCGCCGTGCGAGGATTAAGGGCGCCAAGAAACGATCATAACGGTGGAAGAATGAAAAAAGATTCGTGTCACCGTGGTAGAATTATTTTTCTCGATTATCGCGTTATCGCCAGGCCAGTCGAGTCGCTCCGTTTCACGATAACGCTATATCTTAATACGTCTCGAGTACGTAATTATTCATGCCGCTCTTAAATAATAAGATTACGTATCGAGACGCCGCGCCGCTCTATCGCGAGACGACGCTTCTGCAGGCTATGGATCGACTGTTTGTACACGCTTTTATACCAATTGCAGTTGTCGATACGTTTATAGTACATTGCGCGGTGTACCTTTGATCGAGCTAACTGCGGTGTCAGAAAAACAAAACGTAAACTACAACATAACGCGCGACAATAGTTCCAAATACGCAAATACATGTGAACATATATGTAAAGATACATTTAATAGGTCTAACAAGAAAGAAATTATCAATTTGTTGAAATTTTACCGTATCGGAAACGAGCGTGTGCTCCAAATTTCGGCTTTGCAGAAATTTCGCTTAGAAGATTCAACCCGGTGAGACGGGCAGACAGATAGAAAACTAAGGCAGAAAAAAAGGAGAACACTCGTAGAAACGAAACGCATTTCGTATAAACAACTTACAGTGAAAAGCAGTCTCGCTGTCACAAGCCACGTGGTTTACGCCGGGATACGCCGCAAGCACGTGTTACTTTCCCGCTGGTGCCCAGCCTGCTCGATCTCGCTCACGATCTTCTAGCCTTTCCAGTCTTTTACCCCGATCTATGTCCAACTACCCGATCCTTCCATCAAACACCAAGTTTCCCGCCTTTCTTTCTAAACACTGTCCAGCGAAATCCTCTGCTTCGCCTCTACCAAATTCAATTCGATTGGATCCGGTAGCGCGACCGTACGACGAAGGATTCCGCTGTTGTTCCTCACGGCTCACTGTTTTCCCCCGTTAATCAATCCCGCGGCGACGAAAATAAATTCGTATATCAACCGTGACACAATTACCCGGCATTCTGCCGGAGGGAAGCACGATGATTTACGAGCCACGGACCGCAGACGGTCAATGACAGTGCATGTGCGCGGCCACGGCAGACGGCGAATCGTCTTAATTAGGCGCGATTAAGCGAGACACGCGTTTCCCTCCCGCTGTATCGTGTACGTGGCTGCCTTGCTTCGTATTCCTGCGTGTCTGTCCCCGTGCCAGACGACCGATGGATGGACCGAAGCGCGACAGAAACGATGGAGCCTCGTTGCACCGCGCGACTTGTCCGCCTGCTGACCATCGTAACACTGAGCTCTCTTTCCGAGCGACGAGCATAGGGCTTCGAGCAACGACAGCCTCACCGTCCCGCGCTGCCACCGAACTACCGCCGTCTTGCTCGCTCGCAAACGCTTAACACGCCCGTCTTCTCTCTTACTCTATGCCGGTATTTCTGCCCCACGTGTGTACGCACGTGGCCGCGCGCACACCAGCCAATGCTCCGTCAAGTTGATCGTCGTGAATCCTTTGGGACGCCATCAACTCCACGAGGATTCTTCCGGGACGACAGGAGCGCTGTTCCAGGGAGAGGACGTTTTCAACAAGGTGACTCGAGAGAGACTCCACCGAGACGTATTTGCCCGCGTGGTTACGGCAGATCGATCGTGGGTGCAATGCTGGTTTCGTGGTACACGGGGCTCATCATCGTGGCATTTGTGGGCTGAATTTTTTATTGCGTCAGTTCCAGCGGACTGGAGATCAAGGTGTTTCGTATAGGTTGTGCTAGGTTTTACGGGGTAACTGTTTAGAACTACCACACCAGTCAAATCGATTGGTTTTACAATTTTATTTTAAAATTCATACTTAATGAGTTCCTAATATAATGCATTTTATTTTGTTTTTTATGCATTCAAACTGAAAGTAATTTTGTATCGAGGCTACCTTTACCAATAGCAGACAAAATGACTGGTGCTTGTCAAAGTGTAAAAGGGTCTTGCAATCTGTTTATCGAAGCCCAATTAACCAGTTTCCGAGTTTTGTACAACTTGCCACGCGTTTTTTAAATTTTCACTGTGTATCATTCAATACGACGATATTATCAGGGAAATTCCGGATCGATCGCTAGATGCTAACACTAGAAATACCACAGCAGTCTAAATTACTGGTTCTACAATTTTATAAATGTGTCAACCCTCGTTTGGAGATAATGGTCCCAGATGGATTAATAAAATGTACTACATAAAATGGAATTCCTTCTGTAAGAAAGTAATAAATCAATAAATATAAAAATATTCTGTTATTACGTATTTTTTAAAGACCAGTCATTTTGTCTGGTTTTGGTAGAAATGGCTTCGTGTTAACTATCGGTGTTAAGTAGTTTTTCGTTGCCAGATGCGTGAATTTTGTTTGTGATCGCGTGATCTTGAATTGCCACCGTTTACAGATATTCATCGCAGGTTGTGGTAGACTTTCGAGTAGCTTTTGGTATTCCCTTGTCTCGCAGAATCGTGGAATGTCGAGCGATTTGTTGTACGCGAGATATTTTGCCATTATGTGTGAGCTTTAGGATAAGTTTAAATATTCTGCTGTCTCAGAGTTAGAAGCATTGCCTCGTACGCCAAAGCTGAAACAACGCGCGAGGACTCTTGTGAACAATTTGCTAGACAAAGAAACACGATGTCAGGTATCTTCTCGGTTTCGTGGAGGGCTCGGACCCGTTTAATCCGAATATATCTTCGTTTCAGAAGATCGACGCCTCTTCCGAAACAAAGAAAACCTCTCTTCTGGATTTACGAAGGTCTTAATCGCGTTTCAGCCTGCTTGCTTCCATAAGCAAAACGATTTTGTTATTTCGAGGAAAACTTTCTCAAAATTACGCGCATTATTCTTTCGTTTTCAATAGTAGAAATTGTTCGATGTATCGAGAAAAGCTTGGGGAAGATAATGCACATCGATAACAATTCTTTCATTTCCAACAAAGGAAACTGCATCGTTGCGGATGATAAGTTACTTTAAAAAGAGTTTGAAATACTTCACTCGTCTCTTATTATTTTTATTATATGTCACACTTTGAATGACCATCTCAAATATGCAAAATATGCAAATTGACATAATCGCGTGAAATTGCTTGAAAGCGTGCGACACAAATTTCTACGATACATCGCCTTCAAGTTTAACAAAACCGATACCCGAAACTTGCCACGATCATAAAAATATAATAAATATGCTGGATCTTGAACAGCGTAGAAACATTGTTACCTGGCCTCTTTTCTTCTTTTCTTAAAATCCTCAGTCAGCCCAACGACTGTATAGAAATTCTTGAACTTTTCGATGGGGGCCACTTTTTCACATCGAACTGGCTTTGGTAACTACAATTGTACTAACAGACTTTGCTCAACCTCGAGCGAGACTGTACCTCGGACGAAATTATAAAAATCGTTGCATAAATCGTTAATCCACGTTCCTTTTTACTTCGGTTCGTACGACACCGAAAGATCTACGCCCGTGAAACGAATAAAAAGAAATAATAATAATAAAGAATGCAAAGAACGTGGCTTAGAAATTTCGAAGATTTCAAGAACGTTTGGATGTTTCGCTTTAGTCGTAGAAAAGCATCGAGTTCCGGAGGAAGCCACCCCCACCCGAGAAAGGTATCGGCACAAACGGTGCAAAGTTTGAGGACACAGAACGTAATTTCCCGTGCAAGCTATCATTACACAAGAACTCGCTTTTTCGTGGAAACTTCGAAGCGAGTGGCGGGAGAATCGTCGGTTTCTGAAAGTTTGTCGACAGTTTCGCCGGGGAATCGATAGTCGAGCGTGCAAAGTCGAATCGAAAGGTTCCGAGAAACCCCTACGAGCTCGTGGCTATTCCTCGAACGAATATACGTTTCATTAAAGCGACTGGCCGCCCCCTTTTTTCGCAAACTTTCAATTACTCCGATGATTAAGAGCTTCGAACGCGAAATTATCAGCTATCGTAACTCTCGTGCAATCGAACACGCGTTGAAAGCTTCCTGAAACTAATAGCTTCATTTCTAACCGTGAGACACGAACGTTCGTAATTTTCCCGACTGATGAAATTTTCATTCACCGCGAATAACATCGATTCGTTTAATTACTCGATATGCTGTATCGACTGTCACTGTGTAAATCGCATAATATGATAAATTATTGATATTATATGCCCGAAAGGACGATCGCGAAGTAACTGGTTTTATTTCGCCAATTAGCATTATCCAACGTCGTTCAACGTTCTTCGAATAGGATGGCTATTATTTCGTTAAAGTCAGTAATCGAGAATTTAATTAATCGTCTAATTCAGAACTGAAGGAAAAATTGTATTATTTTAAGAAATATGAAAAGAAGATTCGCAGATAGAATGTGAAATATCGCGTGAGAAAAATAAAATTCTGATGAAAATCGTAAAAAAACGTTCGCCTTTGCGAGAATATTGCGTATTGGATTGGCAACTAAGTGAGTGCGGATTTTGTCATTACCACCTATTGACAAAATCCGCAATCACTTAGTTGCCAAGTCAATGGTATTCGTCGTGTTGATCTCGTAATGGAAAACAGAACGAAGCAAATCTTATTAACCGCTGGTAAATCGAGAATATAATATCAAAGGTCGATCGTGCAATACTGTTATTTTATTATTTACAGGCCGAGCCTGTAATCGTTTAATAAAGACCGTACAGCTTCGTTTTCGCAAATCATTCGACAAGCCATTACGATTCTCGTGCGCTCAACGACGCACGCGAATAAGTGGATACCTGTTCATTAATTATTTGTGCCTCACAAAGGAAGTTCGAGATCGCAACAGTTTTCATTCGTTTCAGCCGGCCGACTCTACGCGATCGTGTAATTGCGATTACATCAAAGCTTGTCGAACGATGAAGAGTCTCGTTTCTGCGTATCACTCGAAGCTCGGCCGTGACTACTTTTATTAATTGTTCGTATAAACGTTATATTCGAAGATAAACAACTTCATTCTCGCGAATCACGCTATAATTTATTTCGTACGTTTTACCGTACTCTGGGTAGTCGATGATTACACGCGTTCATCATCCGCTTATACAGCGTGTCAAGAAATGTTTTGATACTTTCTACAAAAGTAAACCCTTTCGGACGTGTCACGTTCCTCGTGGAAGACATTTTGAAACGTTGTTAACACCAGTTTGAAAGAAGTCTGAAGACGCAGGCGAAAGTTACAAAATATTTGTCGCGAGCCATAGAATTAGAATCGCCAGTCTTCTCAGTCTCTTAGTTTTCAAAGAAAAATCATCAGTTTCTCGAGGTCCGCCACAGAATCGCTCGTGTTTGACGTGCGCCGAAGAATTCCTTGAAACGTTAAAAGTCATTCTGTTCATGAAGTATCGCGCGCGTTTATCAAACATCGAGCAACAAGAACGACATTGGCGCATCAAAATTCGCTGTGGCAAGGTTAACCAGAGGTTCACCGCTGTTCGTTTTTATCCATTTCCTGCGTCATCGAGCCTCGCGGAGATCGATAAGGAACTTTGAAATGGAGAATCAATGGTTGGTCGCTGCTTGCATCGATCGAAACCAGCGAGTACATTTAACAAGTATGGAGAGAGAACGGGACGATGCGATGCGGCCAATGAATCATTCGCTCGATATGCGCGCGAAAAGGCGGAGGATTCTCTTCAGAGACGTCGGAGAGAAGAGATTCCTTCTTGGCGAATTTTTGCGCGAGAACTTTGATCCGTCTGGTATCCCGACGTTTCCACCCCACAAGGATTAAAAATATTCGGTGAAACCGCGCGTGAAACTCGAATCGCGCGCCGTGGCCCGACCGCGATGATTATGCGACGCGGACGCACGACAACCGCTCACAATGGGTCGACGCATCGTGACAGGACAAATCTAAATGCAAATCGATAAATACTCGCATAATCTCAAAAGGCGGCGAGACGTTATGGATGCAGCAACGAGTTCTGCAGACAGACGTCGCAACACGTGCAATCGAGTTTCAAGGAGAACAAGGGAGAAAAGGAAATCGCCAGGCGAAAGATCGGCCAGAGTTTATTTATTAGAGACATTTGTTTAACGATTAACGGACGGTCGATTAGCGTTACGGCGAATAATTACATTAACAACGATAGGAAAATTGTCGCGAAACGTGCGAAGCTTCTGAAACGAAGAGCAGAGTTGGTCGGTTTGGATTCTGAGAGATTCGATTGTATCAGATTGTCCGAAAAGTTTCTTTCGTTTCGTAATAGATGAACAATAATTTCTGTTTTATATTATTTTATTGAATTAGGTATGATCCATTTCGTTCTATTTCTATTATTATATTCGTGCATAATTTAATAAACTAATATAAAACAAAAGACATTGTGCGTCTATTATTTCCTTATAAAACGAAAGAAACATTTCGAACAACCTAATATTCCGTAGAAAGTAATTAAAATGTCTTATCGATAAATAAATCGGAATCGAATATAAAAAATTAAGCTTTGGAACTAAATATAGAAATACGATAAGAGAAAGATGATTGTCAAGATGAGAGACGTAGAAGTTAAGTCACAATTAAAAGATAAACGTTGAATCGGATTGACAAAGACCGTGTCCATCTAACTATCGATTGTTTCGAAATCGATTTGACACAGAGCGTGAAGGAGAAGCTGTCTGAAATGAAATTCCATTAACGACGGTAACTCGACGAACGTTCGTCGACTGACTGATGGTCAACCTGCTGGCTGATATGTATGCGCACCTGTGCCCTTTTACTTATGCGCGTTGCGCTCTCCGCGTTAAACGCCTCGCGACGAAACAGACACGCGATTTCCGACCGACGCGCGACGTCTCAACGTCAGGATGCCGTAAAAACGGATTTCACCACGGAGACGGATTTTTTCGTTGCTACGTCGGATGCTTGTTTTCCTTACTCCTTTTCTCTTCCCATTTCCTCCCTTTTACACGATCTATTTTTGACCAAATATTCGTACAGTCGATTCGCAATTTCTCAAAGCGCTGTTCCTTGATTTTTCAGCGAATCTTCGTCCGACGGTTCTGTGATAGAACTTTGACAAAATTCCATTAGAAAGTAGGAGAAAAGAAAAGGATCGCATACAGAAACATCGTTTAATTTTCAAATTAAAAACAATTTTACTTCTTGCTCGTGAGTCTTGTATTTTGAACTTCCTGTTTGTGTTGAAATTTCTCGTTAAGAAAGAGATTACAAGCGTCCATGGATTTTCATTTATACGCAGTCCTCAGTTTCGTTTCTTACCGATAAAAAGAAAACCAAGTGAATAATTCGCGTGTTATTAACGTCGTCAAGATATCCATAATTGGAGTGTAAAGGGTGAACCGCCAGTGTTTGAGCAATAAACGGATCATAAAGCGAGCTATTATGAAAACACGCGCGTGAATGGTTCTAGTTAGAATAATCGAAACGTTTGTTTAAGCCGTAACAATGAAACAAACGCAAACGCGATTACTTCTCCCTTTTGTGCCCTCGCGAAATCTTCTACAGTCTCGTTTCAGTGTTCGCCCTTAAATTTCACCCCCAAGTACTCGTAGCTGCCACTTAAACCACTCTGTTACACCCTTGCCGAATCTTTCTCCTCTAAACGTGGCATTCATACTTGGTCCTCAGAGAGAATGGCGTAATTATCCGCAGACGCGTGTTATCGATCCGCGAACGAGTTTTGTCTTTCACCTAAAACAGCGAGGCATCAGAAACTTTTCAAACAAACGGTTCAACCGTTCTTCGACTATTCCTGAACATTCGAAATATCCTCACGTCGAAAAATCTTGACATCGCGTGATACGGTTCACGCGGGACTGACTTTCGATTTCTCGCGGAAAGAAAAAATAAACTAGTGGCGGTTGTCAGCGGCGATAAAACATTTGGCACGTTCGAGAATGGCAGTAGGTTTAGCGAGCGAATGCCACGTGGCTGGCAGCTGCAAAACTGTTGCTCGTTCTCAAGTTAATTGCTTCCAAATCGTCCCGCAAAAAAGAATCCGATGCAGAATAAACAGAAAAATTCGTGGAACCTTCGGTGCCCACCTTTAATTCCAGAGAAAGTAACGCGTAAACCGTCGTGCCTTTAGTATTTCGTCGGGACATGTTGCTGAAAGATCGTGAAATATTATTAAAAATTGTAAATGAAGGGAAGCTTGCAGCAAGCAAGTAAAAATTATGTCGTAAATAAGCAGAGAGAAGCTGGTACGATTTTTAATTTGATTCGGTATCGCTCGAGACAAGAAGCACGTAATAAGAGAGTTATATATAACGACGATCCCCGGTAGTTATGGCATAATACATAACAGTGTTTCGCTTATCGCAACAACACGTGTGGCGATTATATCAATTTCGCGACTGCTCTGACTGATTCCTTTCTACGTACCTACCCGCTATGTATCTGATGATATTAGGTCGTCGGATAAGTTTCTTTCGTTTTTAAGGAAATAATGCATGCGCAACATTTTCCCTTTTGTATTATTTTATCGAATTACGTATGATCCATTTTCTTCTATCAAAATAAAGATCACAACGTTCGACAGATTAAGTTTCATGTTTGTATAAAGATGCATCGTTGTAAAAGACTTGTCTGTGAAAGAAAGACACTTTTATTACAAACCAATATTTTCTTCAAAAAAAGAAGGAAGAGGACGATTAATTACGAAAATCCCCATCGTATCTAATCCATCGCCTCTTCGCGAATACCGCGTACCGCTTATTTTAAGAAGCATACAGCTCCTCGAAATTATCGAGGAACGTGCGAAAGATAAATAACCCGGCCAACGAGCTTCAGCGAAAATGTATACAAGCCACTCGATCACGATTCGAAGACGCTTTGGAAAAATCTCTGTGCAAGATGGCTTTGTCTGACGGAATAATTGCAACGTTCCGAGGAAAGCTTTGTTGCGCGTTCCATTCATAGGGTCTCGGGGCTTCTGTTTTCAATATTTCCTGCTTAACGACGAGATATAACGCGAGTATCGACAGAACGTGACAAGAAGTACGAAAACTGATGGAGAAACAACGCTCTCGAGTTTCCACTCGTTTGCCGAATAATCGTGAATAATCAGCGTACACAGAGAGAAAAAGAACAAATGGCGCGGGTTATTACGAGTTAACCTTTAGCTAAAGCTCGAAGCAGTCGATTAATCTTACTAGCAACGGTTTCTTATTTACCGGGTGTCGCCTTTTCTATTTTAATCCCGTAAGCAGAGTGGGTCGGTGTGGCTCGATCCATAGATAAGGATTAACCGCGCGTGCCACACGCGGATTAAAGGTAATTGATCAAGATGATCGATGCTGTACGCGTATACCAGCGTCCTTTCTCTTGCGCCGTTCAAGAAAAACGTTCCTCTCCTTTTCGGCGCGGATGACGACTGATTTACTGGTTCAACGAAATCACTCGCTGGCCTGGTTAAATATATCCCTGGAAAGAAAATAAAGAGCGGCCCGGGGCCACAAGGTGAGAGAATCCGTGGGCCACGTTCGAGGAATCGAATCGCGCTTTTTCGGTCCACCGAGGGTTTACTCGAGTTCACCGAGGCTCGTTCTTTCGAGCGTAACCTTCTCTCGCGTTCAAGATCATTCGACGTTTCCTTGGAATTTCACGGGCTCTGAAAACTGCTCGATATTCGTCACAAGCTCTTCGCAACTCGCGTTGCAAACGATCATGCTGTATCCTATTTTCTTATTGCTGCGAGACCGAGCTTCGTATCAGGGATCGTAATCAGCCAGAGATTTCTACGATCCTCGTGGATATCGCGCTTCTTCCATCTACGCGTTTCAACGATCGTAAGTTTTCTCCGAATGGATCTTGTTATCCGGTGTTCTCTTACGATGGACATCGAGATCGAGGCTCGATCAAAGATGAAAACGATAAAAGTCGGTCAAAGGGGATCCTGGTTGTTCACGGCGGAACCAAGGCGCGTAGATACGAGTTGGAACGTCCCAAAGATAATATTTGTCGTAATAACATCTCTCGACTTGTACGCGTTTGAAGAAGCTCGACGAGCCTCTTGGAGAACCGCCCTTCCGGAACGCTTTCAACGCTTGCAACACGCGGCTCGAGCCGGTGTTTGATTTGATTTTCTGTCTCGAGACGAACGTTGACGAGGGTCCTATCGCGCCAGCTGAATTACACGAACCCCGTTGCCCCATTTTCTTCGTCGCCGTGTCGAAAACGGAAGTCTCGGCAAGTGCCTCGGACCAAGCAATCCTTCGCTTCGCTCTATCCGGTTCCCAGACCGCCAGGTTTCAAGTAGCATGGTGAAACTGGCATCTTCAGGATGGAGCGTAACGTATGACGAACTAGAGAGACGTGAAGAGCAGCTTGCGACATGTCTGTGCTTTCTCCCGTGACTAGCGGCAATTCGATTCACGGTCCTCGAATAGGGAAATTAACCTCTCAGCTTGGAGGAAGTTCGTGTCATTCGCTGATTATCGTGCGCGGTCGTTTGACGTATCATCGTCTGTTCGGGGAAATTCTTCCCAGAAGAAAGTTGGGATGTTGAAAAACGACGAGAAAACGAAATTTATAGGGTTGATTTCCAACATTTGAAATTTGAAAAAGCGAGACGAAAATATGGTAGAATATTCCACTTGCCAATTGTTTGATCAAACTTGGGAGATTCTTCAGAAGGAAAAGCAAATCCGACAAAGTCATCCGATCGCGAATATTTCTCTTCGTTAAAATCGGACAAACTGTTCGGAGAAAGATCGCTGATTTCGCAGAGTTGTGATTTCCAGGTTCTTTTATACGAATGATATGATATCGTTTACCAAGGAAATTCTTTGGAATAAATTCGGAATTAATTAATAAACGCGTCCGAAAAATAGCTGGTTCGTTTCTTTACAGTACGTTCGAAGGATATTTCAATCACTGCCCAACTTTGTCTCGATGAAGATTCGTATCGGCGTTGAATCAATTGCCTCCGAAAGAACAAACTTATCGCGCTATCTTACTCGAATATCTATTCACCAGGCGTGCGAGTTGTTCATTTCACGATGGAACGAAGAAGACAAGAGAGAAACAGCTGTATCGCCGGGCGCATTTTTTAATCGTCTTCACAAGAGAGGAACCCATCGAAAGAACGGGCCAGAAGGGTGAAAGCCCTTCCCTTTCCCCGTGTTTTTAATATCCATGCCGCGTGTAGTCGTTTTCCGTGCACGTGACGACACCGAAACGATGGCTGGCCTGGGTGCAACGCGTGTTCCATGAATATTAATTACTTTTCCGTCGCTCGATTCTTCGGAAACTCGTCCACCATCGAAATCTTGTTCCTCCAGGCCGAACGTAATTTACGTAATAATCTTTCGAGATAATGGGACACGCGTGATTCGAATACGCTATCTTTTTAGCCTAACTCCTTGCCAACGAATGACGTATTGGTCCTCCTAACGTCTCACCGACCATTTTTCTGAACGACGTGTTGATACATCGAAGCTTCTCTGGTTATTTTCGTATAGCAACCACTCGGAATGGTAACCGATCGATTCTAATAATTTAAAAAATACGGTAGAACGACGATTTAACCGACGATCTTTATGCAGTTTTACATTTTTCTAAAGGTAAGTTAAACGAAAATTCGTGAAATATTGCTACGAGCATTTTATCTCCGGATATTTTATCTTCAGATATTTTTGTGTATTTGCGCACGTCACGTGTATTTTCCAGGTTTTTACACTTCTGAATTTTTCATAAACGTACGAGTATCCACGGTCTAGCGTCGATGTTACAAACGTTATCTTTTTAAATTCAATTGGAAACTTACGATCGTTTACCCGTGTTATCTTTTTACGAGCGATACAGGCACTTCGCTTATGGAAGTAAATCATTCGCTTTCCTTTTTTTTCTCTTCTTTCGTTTTTTCCCTTTTTGCGAAACTGGACAGATCCAGCCACTGTTGCTTAGAATACACAAGGCTGGAGATAAATTCAAATCAATTCACTTTTACTTGGCAAGGGAAAAAAACTTCATTAACAAACACGCATAGTAATAATAGCTGGCAATCAATTCTCAAGTAGCGACTGCGTGTTTACACTCGTTACGCTGTCTCAGGCAGCACGCTATCGCTCTCGTTGCGAATGGGTTAACGCGCTTACATAAACGACCAAGCTTACATAAATAACCGGGGGAGAGTTTTCGACGGACGAATTTATTTCCAGATCGACGTTCCCGCTGACATTTACCGTTCTAACGATATTTCACCCGTTCACGTGCTCATTTATCCTATACGCAAAGTTCATCAACGTTTTCTAAGTTTCCAGCGTGTCCATGTTCCGCGAGATCGAGAGGAAAAAAAGAAAAAATTCAAGATTAGAATTGATAAACTATATGATAGGAGTTTTAGCGTCTTCGTGTTATTCGAATGTTGCTGGCAAGGCTATTAGTATTTCTAAGATAGAATATTGTTACGTGGCTGTTAAGACCAACGGTATATGTAGACAGTTACACGCGTGAACGGAAACGCCTGAATGGAAAATATATGGGTGTTAATTGGTCGTCCAAGTGAATTCACTATCGCTTATGTAGCTACGTATGTCGTTGGGTTCAGCGGAGAGAAAGTAGGATACAATGGGTCTTTGTCCTTTTACGTTTACTTTATTATAAAATATCGTACGGAATAGGTTACATGATAATTAGATGCGGTTCAAGTCGATAAGATTTTGGGTCGCGTGCCTTTCGTACGATTTAAGGTGCGAATGATTGGACGATAGCGCACCAACAATACAGCGCAATGCATTTTTCGTGAAGCTAACATGATACGTCTGATAAGGGTCCGATTGCTATATCTTAGACATAATATGTTTTCTTCCACGTGCTGTTCATTTCTGCTATTCAGAGAGTTTCACTTCTCACTAGCTGTCTTTGATACGCTTACAATGCAAGACCAGTTGTTAGTCAAGTTGCCTGTTTGTTGACTCTTAATTTATCGCTTATTTATCAACGACCTGATTGCACTGTGTCGGTTGAAAGTTGATCGTGCTCCTTATCCTCGCACGAGTCCTAATACGCTGTATGCTGCTAATCGTTGGCAAACTCGCCATACAGGAGATTCAAAAGTTTCTCGAGTGAAACTGTAGTTACTGGAAGGAGATTCTAGTTATCGGCCGACTAAGTGAACTGAACTCTTTTAGAATAATTCTTTTAAATAATTAGGACAATCGTGAAACTGAAAATACGAATCATGCGGAGCGGGCAAATGGAACTCTACGGTAACATCGAGCCTGTTGATCGGGTTCTTAAATGGTTGTCACAAGATAAGATTCCACCGTGTCTGTCACGAGCCAAAACCAGAAACTCGAATCTTCCATTTACCTGGACGATCTGTTCGGATTCGAAGATGAAACATCGTTCCTATCATGGCAAGCGCAACGTCTTCCAGAAATAGAGCGATTCAAGAGAAACTTTTCGAAGAAAGAGAAGGAAGTAGGAAAACCTAAAATGCCACTTTAGCGTGGAGAAAGAAAATCGTCCGCGATAAATAAGCACCGTTGAGAAAGCAGAAACGAAAACGAAACGTCTGCAGGCTTTAATCCTCGAGGGAACGCTACGTTCTGGACAAATTGATTCGTATTGTCATCTTCGAGGCTGTCCAGGAGTGTGCAGAGGGACGTGGATCCAGAGATCATTTTGGCGCCAGCTAAAAGCGAGCCTGTCAACCAAACGAACGATCGTAACTAGTGGAAAAGTTAGCAGTGGCGGCTTCAAAGGTTAGCCGCGTTCGATGAAACGCGTGTTCGCTCGCTCGTGAGCATAAGTTAGACTGTTTAGCGGCACGATAACTCCAGCTTCTTTATTACGAAGCTGAAAGTAAACGCGTATTCTCTCGATAATCGCAACCACCGCTACTAAATTTCTCCGGTTTGGATTTCAGATCAAACGACCAGAATATCAATGGGCCACTGCATTTCCTTTCTGAAATCCTCCGTGTTCGTTTGATCCTACAATGTTCGCCACTTCTACACGATTCCGACAGCTTCTTCTTGTAGCGAGTAATATTTTTGGTTACTCGTTATTAATCGTCTACGACTGGAATTTTTTTCGTTTCGTTACAGTTTCTAATAAACTAAGAGTTACCATTAGATAAACCGTTTCGTGTTAAGATAATAACTGTCAGGATAATAGTTCCGAGTCACATTCGTTATGGGGTTTAAGCCAAATAAACATGTTAGGCTGTTAAATCACGGATAAAAGATAAATATAACGATCTAGAGAAAGTGGAAAGTGTTAGAAAAACTATGAAACAACGTGTGTGTTCCAGGGCTAAATACGATACCCTTAAATGTCTTGTTATCTTAAACCAGAAAAAGGACCATTGCTGCATTCTCTAACGTACTTGAATAATTAGAGGAAATTCTTAATTTAACTTGGAGTTTTCCGAACGTAGAACGAAATCAGCAGTCGCACCACACCTCACGCAGAAGGTCGTGGACAATCTTGGCGGTCTGCTTCTCACCTTGACGCATGAAGATTTCTAAATCGTAAAGAAATCGTAAAAACGCCTCGCCACGCAGTCTGCCCTGGACGTATGATTTTTATTTCACCGAACAGACGAGTTTAAGCGTCCCTGTCTGTCTCGAAACGATCGACGAAGGAAATACATAAAAGATCGGAGCTGTCAATATATTCCAGGCAATAACGAGGATATAGCCCTTTGTCCAAAGGAATCATCGATCAACCACCATGGGACAGAGACGAGTGGTAATGCTACTTTACGGCCTGTTTAAGAGCCGCGTTGAAACGCGCGCACCAGCCCTTGACCTTTGGTCAACTGTAATTTCGAACGCCGGTTTGACGACCCCCTCGTCAGCTCGCAGGAAAAAATCAGAGGCAGACAGCGGACGCGGTGACAGAATCTTAATCGTTTCTTAACGCATTCTATGCCATGCTGTTTTCGCGTCGCCATTGAGCCAACAATGGTGTTGCACATTAGGACGACAAATTGTTGCTACGTATAGAAGATCGTTTTCTGTCTCGCTTTTACTTTTAACTGCGCTCCTTCTGCCTACTACAACATTCTGTGTTGTTATTGTTTCAAAGTGGACCTTCATTAACGGTAGAACTATCACACCAGTCAAATTGGCTGGTTTTACAATTTTATTTTAAAATTCCTACTTCATGTTATATTTTTCTCCGCAGTGATGTAATGACTTTCGCAACGATAACTAAAAGAATAATATAATGAATTTTATTTTGCGTTTTATGTATTCAAACTGAAAATAATTTTGTATCGAGGCTATCTATACCAATACCAGTCAAAATGACTGGGCTTGTCAAAGTGTAAAAGAGTCTTGCAATCTGTTTATCGAAGCCCAATTAACCAGTTTCCGAGTTTTGTACAACTTGCCACGCGTTTTTTAAATTTTCACTGCGTATCATTCAATACGACGATATCAGAAAAATTCCAGATCGATCGCTAGATCGCTAGATGCTAACACTAGAAATACCACAGCAGTCAAAGTGACTGGTTCTACAATTTTATGAATGTGTCAACCCTCATTTAGGGTTGAATTAATAATACCAAATTATAGAATTAATAATACCAAAAATGTACTACATAACATGGAATTGCTTCTGTAAGAAAGTAATAAATTAATAGATATAAAAATATTCTGTTATTACGTATTTTTTAAAGACGTCATTTTCACTGGTTTTGGTAGAAATGGCTTCGTGTTAACTATCGGTAGTTCTAGTGTTAAATCTGACAGCATCGAATAACAACGTTAATCCATCGAGTCTACAGAGATTCTTCATTTTCGTCCACTTGGTTTGTACGATAAAATCGTTCATAATAGCGATCCTCCGATTGTATTAACGCGTGCATCATTCTACGATCGTCTGTATTAGACACCTCTACCATGGAATTGGTCACACGGTATTAAGTTTCTTGTTTACGTTCGGCAATTGCTTGTTTACATTTGGGAATTTCTGTTTACACCCGGAAGCTGCTATTTGGTAATTGTTTGTTTACATTAAACGTTTGTTTATATTAAGGAATTCACTGTTTGCATTCCTCGTGAGTCAGAGGGTAGTGAATGAAACGCACGTGCACATTTAATAGTAAAGTCTCGTCACTCGAATGACTCAGGGGAGTCGAATCGCCATGGACGATAGGTAGTTCGAATGAAATACGAAGAGGATGATAGCCGCCTGGCAAACGGGAACTTTTCAACGGTTCCACGGTTCAGGAAATGACCGATATCGTTCTCTTCCGTTCCCCACTGTACGTTCCTCATTATCGCCTCTCCTTTTCTTCGCACTTCCCTCCGTGCAGTTTCCGCGACTCTGGTTCCACTTGTTAGCGAACGACGACCGCCGCTCTGGCACACTTTTTCCCTTGATTACCGCGATGTCGATTGATTAGTCGACGCTAAGGTCTTCCTTTCTCCATTCTGCCCTTGCTCAACGCCCTCTCTTCTTCCTCCCGCCAACCACCTTCCGACTTCTCGCAGTCCCATTGTCGTAAAAGTTTTAATTAAATCCGGCCGGCGAAACCGTAGCCGATTCCACGATCGAGAATAAACTTTTCCTCCTCCGCTCGACGCGGCCAGACTAAACGACAACCGTTTCCAGCTGGAATTCACGGTTTTCACGACGCGAAAGAACCTCCAGGCCGCCGAATGCGATCTCTTTCAATGGGTCGGGTCGGTTCTTCCCCGCACTTTGCCCCAAAATTATGTCCACGTGCCTTTCCGAACGTCGCTGTGAAAACTGCTACGCGCACCGAGCGGAGGAACGGGACGATATTCAGGACGAAGCGCGTGCAACGTGCTCTCGCTAAGAGAAACTTTAAAGTCACATTAAGATTGCGCGTCGTATCTTCCGTGAGAAGTTGACGAGCTTTCGCATTGTAGTATATTTATGCGAGTCAGACGTAGACACCACGTCATCACTCGTTGGCTAACTAGAATTACGAGCAGAGCTCGTAGTACTACGTTTATATAGCGAGTAACAACGAGTGATTACATACTACGGCGACAGTTTCCAACGATCGAATAGAAAGCTTTCGACCAGGATAGTAAAACTTGGAAAATTATCGGGTACTGGTACCACACGTAAACGTTATCGTAGGAAAAATTTCCAACGACGACACGAGGTACGCGATACTCGCAACCTGAAGAATACGTGTTGGAGAATATACGGGCTGTACATGCTTAACAGTAGCGTGGCCAGACAGGTACCCATTTCTGAGCTCCAGCCAGCAATTTCTTTTATTCTCTGCCTACGAATTTTAGATTAGACGTATTTTTGAACTTTCTACAGAAATTTTAATCGTCGAAGCTTCGCATTCACTTGTACATTTTAGTCAAACTCAAAGTCTACATGTTACTTAGCAATTAAGTTAGAAAAATTTACCAAGTGTCCAGCTGGACAAATTGTAAAGTACAAATTAAATAATAAGAAATAAGAAAAACTTGTACATTTTAGTCAAACTCAAAGTCCACATGTTACTTAGCAATTAAGTTAGAAAATTTTGCCAAATGTCCAGCTGGACAAATTGTAAAGTACAAATTAAATAATAAGAAAAAAGAAAAACTTGTACATTTTAGTCAAACTCAAAGTCCACATGTTACTTAGCAATTAAGTTGGAAAATTTTGCCAAGTGTTCAGCTGGACAAATTGTAAAGTATAAATTAAATAATAAGAAATAAGAAAAACTTGTACATTTTAGTCAAACTCAAAGTCCACATGTTACTTAGCAATTAAGTTGGAAAATTTTGCCAAGTGTCCAGCTGGACAAATTGTAAAGTATAAATTAAATAATAAGAAATAAGAAAAACTTGTACATTTTAGTCAAACTCAAAGTCCACATGTTACTTAGCAATTAAGTTAGAAAAATTTACCAAGTGTCCAGCTGGACAAATTGTAAAGAACAAATTAAATAATAAAAAAAAGCTTGTACATTTGTCGCACCGTCGCAGTATTTCCATCGCCCAACAATGAAAACATGTGGCAAATTTTTAACGCTTCTAATTTCAAAGGCAAAGGCTGTACATTTACTTGTCTTCAAGTATCGCAAATATCGAAAATTTGGAACACTCCTAATTACAGCTATTTTACGATATATCTTCCTCGAAATACATCACACGTTTTTTCGTGTTCTCGATACCGTCCAGCTGGCAGACGTTTGACGAGTACGAGTTTCCGCTGTTCAGTTTTAAGAGCTGGCCAAAGATCGTTCGAGTGGGCAGGAACGAACGGAGAGAAAAAGACAAGTCGAGGGATTCGGAACGCAAAAAGAAGGGGATTTTTATAGCAAGAAGCCCGGAGAATGATCCACCGGCTCGATTGTGTTATTACACGTCATAAAGCTGAGAATATCCAGGCATCAGGAGCGGCGGAGATCCTCTCGCGACCACTTTTTTGTATCAGCGTGTATAATCTCAAGCGTGAAATGACCTATAAGAAAGAGTCTCGGGCAACACGAGTCCACCGTCGTTGTGTGCGCACGGTCGTTTATTCGCACTTGAGAAACGAGTCGCCATTCTTCAGCGAGCGCCAAGTGAAATTTCTTCATTTATCCGGTCATTAAGCATAGGCACGCGCGATCGTTGATGTTATCGTACGTCAAGCAGACGCGTGGTTTATAATCGAATTGATCAACGAGCCTTTCGTTTCGTATTCATTCTTTACAGGATTATGTACTTCTTTACATCGTCTTCGATTTTTACGTTTTATCGTATAATCGTACTCGTGTAGTACACGTAGTTAAGGCGTGAAATATTTCCCGAAATATCTCACATCTTGAATTATGGAAAGAAGACTGCGTATGACGTTGTGACAGGTTGTCTAACAGGTTGTAAGTTTGCCTCGACACTGTAACGTACGAATAGAGAAACCACGAGACACTATCTCTATCAGAAATTAATGAAATACATGAAATCTGGCAAGTCATCTTTCTGCTAGCTATTTATAATTGACCGTTAGCCATTTCCACTTGTAACACGACCGCCTGCTACGAAATATTGGAACATCACGCGCCATTTCCCTTCAGAGATCATCCATGCGAATAATCAAATTTTATTTCCAACTTTCTTACGAATTAACATCAACCTTCGTGATCGCGATAGCGTATTTGACACGTTTGACAAGGCAAGAGGTTAATCGTGCCAATCAGAAGCCAAAGTGACCGTAATTACGCGATAATAATGAAACGGATCAATTTCGCTTCCCGGTGACTCGATTATAATTCCAACGAAGACGAACGATATATTCATACTTAAACAGTGTCCATCTAATGACGATCTAATGATCATAATGATGTTCTAACAGAGATCCTTGTTACTTTGTCGGTCATGGATCAGATAGAAAGACTTTAGCCGATCGACGATGGTACCGATCCCTTCCAAATTTTATTCTCTCGCTAAAGAAGATCTTACAGGGAACCATCCTGAGGGGGCAGGCGAATAAGGCCGCGCGTCGACGTGAACGTTTCCATTAAGCTGAGTTTAGGGTCCGCTGCGTGACTTTGACGAGGATATCCGTGCCAGTCTTTTTCTTCGCCTTTACCTTTTTCGTAGCCGAGTTATTTGGCAACTCGCCTGGGAGGTCTATATTATCCAGGAATTCTTCTTTCCTTCTGCAGCGTGTTCGTGTATTTTCTAGGGCCTGACGCTATCGTACGTGTAGCGTACACAAACGTTCTCGTTCGCGTTTCAGTGTCTACCGATAACGGCGAACAGATCGTCAGGTAACCGCTTAGCTCGCTCAAAGGTCCCCCGGGGTTTCCATTCAATTTCACGCCTATCCATTTGTATCCAATTTACTCGGCAGAATATTCCGTCACGAAGAAACGCGTGACTTTGATAAGTGTGCACCGCGACGCGTCGCGTCCACGGATAGACGTGGAAACCTGTCTGTTGATTCAAGTAGATGCGTCGCGCGTTTCGTCCTCCACGTAGAACCTTGGAATTCCACACTCGTTTAGAATTCAGAGTTCAACGACGGATCTACGCTTCACCGTTGCCGGCACTCTCCGTTCTACGTGAGAGACGTCGATTCAAGGTGGCACTGTGTCATCGAATATCTTCTACGTTCATTTGCATAAGAGGGAAATAGGATGGAAAGGCATTTGGACCGCTAAGTCGTCGCGCGCTTATATTCGATCGTGTTAGAAACAGGTTAGATTCGCCGTGAAAAACGTGCTCCCAATCCTGCGCCGGTTCGCTGCACCCGCGAAATGGAAAACGTTCGTCGTACCGGCTAATCCGCTAATAATCCCGCGTAGTCGTCCAATAACTTGCGACAGGACACGCGAATTCCACTGGTCAAGCACGAACCGCCAGGAAAACAGGGGATTTGCGCGATATTACTCGGTCCGTCTTCCACCCATCCTAAGCACCATGTATCGTCGCAGATCTTGCAATATTCATCGACTCATCCGCGGTATCTTTCCATTGTTAGCTGCAGATTCATGAAACGATGCGTGCTGCAGGACTAGAGCATCTGAAAATAGAATCTTTCGAATGGGTCCTGGTCGAAGTTACGATGTCGAGTTCTTGGTGAGTCGCAGACGAATCCCTGGGACTCCGTCTTTCACTCGCTTGCAGAAAAATACGAATTGGAAGTAGAATTCTCAACAACTGTTCCCCTAACCATCTTATCTTACACATCCTGTAACGCGCCCGCTACAGTAACCGCGAGTCCAACAGCAGTTTATTTCACTTGAATAGCTGATACTTGCGAGCTTCATAATAATCAACGCGAGCAAGCAATACGATAAAGCGTCATCGTTACAGATGCAACTCCATATCCAACGCTCTTTCTACACTGTCGCAGAGACAGGTGCAAAAGAACCCGTAAAAAACAGCATGGCCAACCGTGGAAACTCGCTTTTCCTTGCTTCGATTCTATCGTTGCACCGCGACCCAAACAAATTCCAATGAATCTGCTACATCGCATTTGCCTGGCTGAACTCTCTCGATACGGAGAGTTCCATATAGAGAAGTTGGTAAGAGTCAGCCAACAATTGCAAAGTGGTGCGCAGTGTGAAACAGTCGCGACGAAACGCACCGCGGTGAAATATACGAAGAAAATCGCGTTTGCCATTGGCGTACACAGGATCGGAAGAGGCGAGGAGTACGCAGGCCGAGGTGCGCCATCCGGCTGTTAATATCGCGCGAGCTGGTCCCATTGTCGGCCTGCGAAACGGTAATTGGTTACAGCGATAATACGAGAAAAGAAGGCTCGTTCAACGTACTCGCTGAACGGCCATTATGCTAAAACGCTGACAATTAAGTCAGCGGCTCTCCGCTTTTGTTCCACGCTGGTGAAACTCGACGAGCGTTTTCCAAGAAGCCGCGTCGGTGACGCGCGTGCTATTGACAGGTGTCGACGGGTTGTTGGTTGCTTTCCAGCGTTCCACGCGGACCAACGACAATGGAGACACGTCCCTGATGCCGTTGTGTAGGATTCGATGTGTCGTAGGAGAGGACTGAGTGAAACCTGCCGGGTGTTTGAAGAGCGCACATGTTAATTTGCGTTTCGTAAGCCGTCACGAACGCATCTGAACAAACCGAGTTGGAAAAGATTGCCAGGGGATGGGCGTTGACTTCGACGTATAAAGGAATAATTAGCTACTCCCTATCGTCTGACAAGCCACGCCGTGTACACGAAATGGTGTAAGCTTATCGTTTGTGCGTGTTGGGTAAAACGAGGGGATAAATCGAGGGTGGGCCGTGTGCATTGTATCGTCGTGCAGTTTAATGGATAGTTGGTGGTGTCGTAGCCGGGCAACAGCAATATCCTTGTATTATAGGTTTACGCGTGTTATCGAATATATTATAGCGGTTAAAGAACATTGCTGGTACCTATTCCATGTTCTTTGAGACACCCTATTAAATCTATATATATCTTACGGTCAACGTATGTGAACGTTATTGTAGTATATCGTTACGTAAATATTTAAATGCATAGTACAGTTCTAAATTCGTGGTACAAGTAGAGATAGGCAGATTGTACGGCACGAAATAAGATGAAAATCGAGAATAACAGGACTGCATATACGTATCGGATATGCTTCGTTAGTGTAGCGGATAGTTGTCTGTGTTTAAATACTTTTATGGTTTGTAATCTTTCTAGATATTTTCAAATTTCTTTCAAATTATATCAATATGACCGCGATAGTCGTGTCTCGAGTAGCGGCGCTAATAAACGTCCAAAATATTTCGTATAGCGAAAGTGTCCTTCTTTCGCAAACATGTTTTTTATAATAGTGCACCTGCAGACAAACGTAAAAGCAAGTCCGTGAAATGTCACGGTGTTTATCTCGACAGAATAAAATGTAAAAATAATGTAAAACAAAAACGTTATGCGTCTATTATTTTCTCATTAAACGAAAGAAACTTTTAGGGCAACCTAATAATAACGTAATCAAGGAGGATGAGCACGCGTGCTGGAATATTGTCGTAACGTTATTGTTATTATCTAGACATTTGTATCTACCGATGTAATTGCTCTGGATCGAACGTTGCCTCGTAATAAACCTACTACTCCGTCGTCATAATGCCGCGAAACAATGCCACTTGGAGTATTCACCGCATTCACTCTCCTATCAAGAACCCGTAATAACGATCAAATAATTTTCAGAGAGCCCTAGAAATCGGCATGATAAAACGCTTGAATTTGTCACGGAACGCGTTCCACCGACTGGTTGGTCGCGAGAAGATGAGAACCCCAGTCGCATAATCGACACCGCCAGCGTAAAGCCTCTTTCTCTCGGGGGGCATCTATTTCTCACGCTGAACTATTATCGCGTCAAAGCTCGTGCCCGACTGTTTTTTCATGGCTGGCACGTCGCAAGCCACGCTAAGGTCGAGCATCGCGTAAATTTTCAAGGAAACGAAGATAAGCTGCTGAATGGCGCGGTCTGTCCACCGTCAACGTCCAAATAAAAGTGTCGATCGAGTCGTAAATATGGCCAGCTCCGAGAAAGACGATACGGTTTCGCCAACACGTTCGCTTTTCACTCTGATTCTGCTCGGCACTGGCTTTGTCTTCGCTCCAGACGCGGCGCCTCTAATAATCCGGACCACCCGGATCGCTCCAGAAATTCTACCTTTCGCTTCAACATTCGAGAAGACGATCCAATTGACAAAAAAAAAAAAAAAGAAAAAAACGCTAACTATCCGGAAGTCGTCATTATCATTTTCGGCTAATATACCGTTCGAAGGAGAACGAGGTCTTGTTTCGTGATTTCTCTGAATCTTCGTAACGGAATCGAAGGTCTTGCGGTGAGATGGAATTGTGAAACAGAGTTCGGTTGCTGTGCTCAGTGATTTAACGTGATATTCTCTTGCTCGAACGTTAGTATGTCCAGCTGGACAAATTGTAAAATGCAAATTAAATAATAGAAAAAAAGTAATAGTAAAAAATAGAAAAATAGTAGAATGCAGATATCGATGCGATTTCATATTTTCATGAATATAACGAGGATTTGCTTCGTCCTAAATATTGCAACGAACGCTTTGTCTTGAATATCGCAGGTGTTTGCGCCCATTGTGCGCATTTTCTACATTTTTATGCGAAGTTTCACGTAAGTGCATCTACCGTCTAGTGAGTAGCGACCAAGTTTCACTGAGAAGTGTTAGGATTTGCGAGAGAATAGCCGCTTTCGAAGAAGGCGAAAAGAGAGCTATTTAAGTCTCGCCATTCGTTTTAATCAGAGACCTATTTTATCTTTTCCCTCTTGAAATTAAAGAAGTCAGAAAGGAATACCGAACATTAGTGGAAATTTTACATCATCTCCGCTTCGTTCAAAACTCAACGGTGGAAAATTCAACGAGGGACAATTACAGTCGGTGGTGGTTCTTGAAGAACGCGTATAAAAATTTGACCCTCGCCATTCTTTTTAATTAAACACCCGCCCTATCTTCCTCCCTCCGTCGCATTAAAAATTCTACGTGAAAAATCCTCGATATTAGCGTAGTCTTCGTATCATCCTCGTTTCGCTTAAAATTTAAACACAGAGTTTGGAAAATTAGAACGCGTATAAATATTTGACCCTTTTTCCATCATCTTTTTTCTTTTTTTTAATTAAACACCCATTTTATCTTCCTTCCTTTATCGCGTTGAAAATCCTAGATAAAAAATACTAGATATTAGCGCAGACTTTATATCATCTTCGCGTCGCTTAAAACTCAACAGTTTTCACAAAGGCAATTACAGTCGGTGGTGGTTGTTAAAGAACGCGGCTGAGAAGTTGGCCCTCGGTTGGAAAAAATTCAAGTGGCGACCGACAAGAGGAACGGTCGCGTAACCCATGGAGAAAGGGAGAGAATGACTGGGGATTTATAAGACGCTTAAGGAGATTTCCAAAAGTCCCATTCAGAACCTTTGGCGTCGTCTTACGAGCACTGTAAAGGGACGTATTTCAACCGAAAATGGTACCCTTCCTCTCTTCGTTCCTCTTGCGGCACACGCACGCCGACTTCTTCCTCTGTCTTAAATTATGCACCCTTATCTGAAGGGCCGAAATAAGCTCGCGGCCGTTTCCTCGCCGAATTTATTGGCTGCCGGGTCTCGGTTAAATAAATATCGAAGATATCTCGCGACTTACGAAGCGCTAAATCTGTCATTCCGTGCGCACCAAAGGAGTTTAGAAAAACAACGTTCGACGAAGAAAACACGAGAAACGATCGCCGTGCACTGGCAGGAATTCCGTGAGTCGATCCTATCCAGACTTCTATTCCGCTTCTGATCCCTTTGCGATGTATTTACGATTACTCTTCATCCAGCTTTGCGATTCGATTTCTCTCTCTTTCATTTAGTTTAGGATTTTTATTTCAGAATTGTACGTCGATCGAATGACTGACAGTTTTTTTCAATTTCCTTTGTTTTATCGACAAACTTGGTACCTTTGTTCTTTGCTCGCTTGTAAAATATCCGATTCATAATTTTTTCATGGAAATGTTATAAATTTGCGATAACGCGTACTCCTTTTCTGGATCTTCTTTAGCACTTTCACTGCCACGCCGAAATCACGTTTCGCTCAGGACGCCACGTATCTCGTGACTTCTCCGTTTCTACTGTAGCGGCACGTGAGTCAACGGAACATTTGAATCGGGAGACACATTATTGTGCCTTGGAATACCAACGTTGTTTTAGTTTGCTAGGTTCAAAGGTAAACGAACTCTGGACAAAACATTATAATTTTATTATTTGTAATCGTCAACCAGAGTTATATTTCTACTTTTTATAGTAACACCTGTCGATACAAATAGACAAACGTGCTCTCTAGGACAGTCATTATAGCGAGTCATATAATAAGTTGAAGAGTACTGTACTTGTACTTAAAGTGATTTGAATATAATTGACTATTACAATTTCATCTCTTTAACACCTTGACTGCCTTGAAATCACCTGTTTCGCTCAGGACGCCACGGGAGTATTTTTATTATTCAAAGCATATAATGACAAGATAATAATAGATTGATGATGTAAGACAACATTCTTCTCCAATCTTATCTTATTGGTGGTCACGGGTGGCCCACGGTGGCGCCTTGGTAACAGTCGATAGCGACATATTATAACAAGCTTCGTTTATTTCAACAAACCATTCGCATTCGTTGTTTCGTTGTAAGCAAAACGTGCAGAATATGTTGTTGAAACGTGTAGAAGATACTAGAAAACAGTATTTGCTTATTCTATATATAATAGTAAGGTATGTGCATACTTCTAACTTCAATTATATGATTATAAAGCAGTATTTACAATTATTTTCCAAGCTCTGTTTATAATAATATTCGTAGATTTGCCCTCAAAGATTTGTATGCAAACACAGAGCACCGTTAGATGCAAGATTTTTTTTTATTTTATTTGGATGCACATTGCAATCAATTCTCTTGAGAATTTTATGTAAGTTTCTCTGGCGTGGTACTATGACACGATTAAAAAGTACAAAGTGTGTTTGATTCTAATTGAATCTAGTGCTTAATTCTAAAGGATATTGTCGTTTTAGCCTGCGGATCTGATCCGACGTGTCGAGTAATTGAGTAACCAGAGTGTTTTGGTGGTTGTTAATTCTTATGCTATAACTATTGCCGAATTTTGATATTTCTTCTCTGACTGTGGGTATCTTGAGGTAGATGCAAGATTTGTCCTCATTTTTTTTTTTTTTTATTGATGTTCTAATAAAAATGTTTAGTCGTTCAATGGGACACTTTTTATTTCAAAGTATCTTTTATTTATCGGTTATATTCAAAATGCCCTAATTGTCAATTTTCATACTATTTTTGCAATTGTAAGAAGTTCAAGCACACCGGTCACCAATGATCAACGTGACAGTCAAAGTGTTAATGTAGTAGATAAAAGGTTTGTTTGTGATTCCTTTATGGTAGAATTTGTATACTTCAGTCGTTAGCATTGTTGGCAGATTTTGCGTTAAAATCGCAGTTGCTTAAAATTGCGAATGCTTAATTATTTCAATGTTGTCGTCGTTGTGATTTCTCGCTGAGGCTTCTAATCAGAGTAAGTGGCAGTTTCTTTATGGAATGCTACTTTTCCATCCTCGTTCGCGAGATTTCCGTCGCAAAAAGACTTGCACTGGAATACGAAACGTCGTCGCGAGAGACCTGTTATCGCGGTTGCCTTTTTCTCAGCCGAGGTAAGGGGACACGAAAAGAGAGAAAATGAAAATGTCAAGGAAAGTTTTCGCGAGGGAAAAAGACGCAGTCGTTTTGCTAATGAACAAAAAGCTACCAGAGCCCCTTTGAATTTTCCACGAGCCGGTTTCTTGTATTTAATGATGCTCACCAGCCGTGAAGGAACTCCACGAACGATAATGGATCGAGGAATGCTCGTTGCTTACGTGCTCCTCGCACCATGAACTTTTCCTAATAAAAACACCGGATATTAATAGCGCAGTTAATAGAACGCCCCATTGGACGTTTCTAATTTCCCATAGATATTTATTATCCATAATCAAACTACATTCACGTTAACATTACTCGTTCATGTTGTGAATTCGAATTATTTAAGAAGCAATTAGCAGCTTGAAATACGCGTGATACCGGAAAAATATAAATTAATAGAACGTCAGTTTGCTAATAAGCGCATTTATTGCGAACTCTCATTTGCTTTCTCACGGCCGCTAATATTATTAGCTGAATCGACTATGAAAGAAATATTTTTCTTTTCGTGTTAGAATCCAAGCGTCAAGATACGTCGACAAAACGTTGGTAAAAATAAAAGAAAGTCTAAGGACTGGGAATTTATCGAACATGCACGAGGGTCTGAAGCATCATGGTAATGATTCACTTTCCATAAGGTTCAGAGACCCTCCCTCGCGCGCCCCATTGCCAAAATCTTCTAAACGTGTCTGCGTGAAATCAGACAGCGCCGTTGGCGGTACAAAGCGAAGGGGGATTCTGCGAAAAGGGCTCCGACAAATTCTAATTGCCGCTATTTCCAAGCTTCTGCTCGCGGCAGTCTCGCGAACGAAAAAGGAGCGAAAGGTACAATGGGCTGGCCATTTGGACAAATTGGCCCATCTCGATGCACCTTAGAACCCCTTTTCTCGGGCGGGCCGGGTCGTAATTATCGAATTATAAATGGATATTTACGACGCTATCTAATATTCGTCGTGCACCGAAGACCGCGTTTCTGGCATCTTTATCGACTCGGTTCCACCTACCATGCGACTCCTATTCGTCAAAAATCGACAGCGATTTGTCTTCATTCGACGGAGAAGAATCGATTTCGCGTAGGGAGGTCTGTCGTGTTTCAACGATACTTTTCCTTAACCCTTTGCACTCCGAATTTTATTTCAATTTCGTTAATAGCTCGCAAGTATTTTATTTGAAATTTACTTTAAGTAAAAAGTAAGACAATTGAAATAAATAAAGGAAGAAGGAAATTCACTTAATTACCAGTTTTATTCACGCTATTGTTGTATTTTCTAATTTTTAAATGTATGAAAAGCAATCCTGCTTTTCTTTCGCGCGTTTCACGAAAAATGGTGGGACTCGATAAAGGAGCTCCTGAGATAAAAACTCGACATAGGAGTGCAAAGGGCTAATGTTGGAACTGGCGACGATTAAAGTATGGTAGAAAATATCGATAGCAAAGGTATATGAGAAAATACAATAAACAATGCGAGAGAATGTGAGTCTTTTTTATTTATTATTATTTTCCATTTTATCAAAAGTCATTTGAATTTCCAACAGCGTATCGTAATTGTAAGTTCCTTAATGACAATTCGATTTGAGCGTTTGATACGACGATTGGTTCGAACAGATAATTTTCATCGTCGTCGCTTCTAACAGGACGAAACGTCCGTTTAAGGAAAGCAATTAAGAACGTACAACACGAGACCCATTAAGAAACAGTGTGACAAAAGCTCTCGCCCGGGCTGACAAGATGAGAAGCTCTATACAATTATCTCGTTAATTAACGAAGAATTTAATTAGCCAGAAACAACGGCCGGACCCGGTTCCTACGGTCAAAAAGACACTCGGCGGCCTGAAAGATCGCAGCCAAAGGAACTCTGCCGCTCTTGGCCATTCGAAACGCTGCAGAAAATCTTGCGAAACTGCCGCGCCGATCCGCTTGCGATTCCTCAACGCCGTCCGATTTCTGCGGAATTTCCGCAGGCGCGCGTCCTAATTTCCCAGTTCTCCTACTCTACGAGCGCATTCGCTATCCTCTGTTCTATTCCTCTATGAAAGCCAGGATTCGTCCGGATGACGAGCGATCGAGAATCGAACGAACATTTGTGGAATATGAGTCGCGCAAAAGTAAAGATTTAGGTAGATTGATAGAGAAGATTCATGTTTTATTGGACTCTCGCTACAAACTACGTTCATTGTCGATGGGTACAATGGTGACACGATGTGATACATCAAATTTCAAGGATTTATTTGGCGGAGAATTTGAAGAGTTGGTAGAATTCGGAAAATTGAGAAATTTTAGGCAGAAAAGGGGACGATAGAAATTGCTAAATTTAACATGAGTCAACGATGGATAACATTGTTTGAAGAGCGGCATAAAAATCACTCGGCTCGCTCGTTCGGTTATTTTGAGCATAGGAAGCGAAAATATTCGAAAATTACAACAATTCGAAGGGGAGGACATCGCGAATATCCTAGACGCTGGAGTATCGGTAACAAGTGAGGAGAGATTCGAAGAATTCACGGATGCCACGTAGGATAGCGCCGCAAGAAAATTCGGCTGCATGTGGCAGGAATGCGTGTTATGCCTATGAGATGTTTAAGAGTGCGATGTGACCAAGACGCCACACAATTCTCTATGAATCGTTGAAGAGCTGCGAGACTCGCTTGAAATCAAATGAGAGACTTTTTTTATTATTTAATTTCTACTTTACAATTTGTCCACCTGGACATTTGGTAAATTTGTCTAACTCAGTTGCTAAATAACACGTGGATGGCTACCTCCAGCGGGATACCATCTTCGAGTTTGACTAAAATGTACAAGTTCTTCTTTTTTTATTATTATTATTTAATTTGTACTTTACAATTTGTCCAGCTGGACATTTGGTAAATTTTTCTAACTTAATTGCTATTGGCTAAAATGTACAAATTTTTCTTTTTTTTTTTGTTATTTAATTTGTACTTTACAATTTGTCCACCTGGACATTTGGTAAATTTGTCTAACTCAATTGCTAAATAACACGTGGATGGCTACCTCCAGCGGGATACCATCTTCGAGTTTGACTAAAATGTACAAGTTCTTCTTTTTTTATTATTATTATTTAATTTGTACTTTACAATTTGTCCAGCTGGACATTTGGTAAATTTTTCTAACTTAATTGCTATTGACTAAAATGTACAATGTTTTTTTTATTATTATTTAATTTGTACTTTACTATTTGTCCACCTGGACATTTGGTAAATTTGTCTAACTCAGTTGCTAAATAACACGTGGATGGCTACCTCCAGCGGGATACCATCTTCGAGTTTGACTAAAATGTACAAGTTCTTCTTTTTTCATTATTATTATTTAATTTGTACTTCACAATTTGTCCAACTGGACATTTGGTAAATTTTTCTAACTTAATTGCTATTGGCTAAAATGTACAAGTTCTTCTTTTTTTTTTTATTATTTAATTTGTACTTTACAANTTGCTAAATAACACGTGGATGGCTACCTCCAGCGGGATACCATCTTCGAGTTTGACTAAAATGTACAAGTTCTTCTTTTTTTATTATTATTATTTAATTTGTACTTCACAATTTGTCCAGCTGGACATTTGGTAAATTTTTCTAACTTAATTGCTATTGACTAAAATGTACAATGTTTTTTTATTATTATTTAATTTGTACTTTACAATTTGTCCACTTGAACATTTGGTAAATTTGTCTAACTCAATTGCTAAATAACACGTGGATGGCTAGCCCCAGAGGGATACCATCTTCGAGTTTGACTATTTTATTTCTTCAGTGGGATCAGTGCGGTGTTTTCTTTTTAGTCTTCTTTCTATGAGAGTTTTTCTCGCTTCAGCAGCCAGCTGATAAATGAAAGATGAAAGAGCGAGCGACAGTTCTGATTATTGTCAAAATGATCGTTATTACGCTGTTATTAAATTCCACGAAATATTCGGATTATTAATTAAATATTATCAACTTCAACAAAGTCTACAGACTGTGTACGTCTGGTTGAAGCTTTCCCCTTCGGCTCGTTATTTCTAGAATACCAAGTGTACACATGCTTGAACGAGTTAAGAGACCGAAAGCTTTAATCCGCGCGACGATTGATTCGATTTAACCAGCTCCTTTCGAATTCCAGACGAATTTTTGCCACGTTCTCCATGCGGTTCTGCCTCTGTCGCTTTTAATAATTTAGCGTTGATAAATTTGCCAAGCCTCAAGCCCCAAAACCTCTACACATTCTCAGTTGCCCCTAGACGTTCTAATCTCGCGTACTCCTCCTGTGTTTATGGAAATTGTTATGTCTCGCTATAAAAAAAGAAATGGGAAATACGAGCGAGTTTCATTATGGAGAATATGTGTGGCTCAGGAGGCGGATCGTTAAGATCTCCTATCTTCTTAAACCTCTTGGAATTCCTTCACGATCTCGCCTATTCCTATGACTATCCTTCTTTTTTACATTTTTCTTTCTTTCTACTTTTTCTCCTGTCTCTCCGCGTTGTCAGAAGTCTTTAGATTGGAAAAAATTCTATTCCTCCGTGGATGTGTTTCTTCCTGGAGAGAAATGCCGCCGCCGCGTTTCGCCATCCGGACGAGCAATAGGAAGACACGAAAAACGCGTAAGAAAGCTTTTTGCTGCTCGAAACGTCGCCCTATTTTCTGTTGGCGCAAAGCTCACGACGCTTGGATAGCGCACGCGTGTGTTAACTCGCGTAGAATCCGTGTCATTAACATCTCTGTTCGCATACGTTTCGCGCCAATATCGCTCGCGAATATCGTTATCTGTCTTGTGAACAGCGTGTTCAGTCGTGAAAACGATCAAAGGTACAGTTAATAGATTAAAGGGACATTTTGCGTGCGAGATATTCTCGTAATTTACGAGGTATCGCGATTGCAATTATGCAAAGATATGTAAAACGTACAAAGCGTAGTGAGCAATCGTTATAATATTTCACGAGTGAAAGTGCTTGGGTACTTTCGTATTCTTAAAAATACAAATTTGCATAAATATTCGCATTCTAATAATCAAATGTGAAAACACCGAATGCATAGCGGCTGACACACTAATAACTTATTCTTCGGATTCTTGTCGCTTTCGTGTCTAGGAGACGACCACGATAATCCAACTACGAAACATTTTTATTTCCATTCCCCTATTAATGAAAATTCGCCGATGAAATACAAAATGATGTCAGCGATAAAGCGTCGCAAATTGTTTCCCCTTTGAGCGCAAGAAATTTTGGAATTGAGTCTCGCAGCGGTCTTCTCTCGTCCAAAAATTGTCTCAAATGGAACGACATGTTAGCTTTTCGTTATTCGGATAATTTATCCGAAACGTTTTCTTTTTTTGAACATACTATTTTTATTGAACTACATAGTTGATCCTCCGTGCGCAACCTTACTTTTATCGACGTGATGTGCATACCAAGTGCTTCAAATCGGTGCATTTATTTTTAGGTCTCCGTGTTTTAAAAATTCCCAGAAAATTCTTCAATACCCTCCAAGCTTCTAAAATAATGAAAACTTACTTAAAATGACGAAATGGACGTAAAAGATCGTAACAAAGTATTCCTCTTTACCCCGGAGTAACTTTCGCATAAGAGAAAAGATATGGAAATTAACATTAACTAAACAATTCCTAACAAAATACTCGCGATGGAATCGATGAAACAACCTGTACAACAAGATGGTTTAACACGGTAGCACACGAGCACACATCGTGCAAGCGCAAAGCGCTTATACGCATACTGCGATTATAGCCGTGAGCTACAGCGCGTTAAAAGACCGAGGTTCGCTTTGATCTACGCGTTCACCAACATTAAGCACCGTATTGATCCTGTAAACAACTGTCTTAAACATCCTCCGTCGAGCTCCGAATTAAGACGAAAAGACGCACAAATTTTGCCACATGCTAATAGCAGGCGAATAAATTTTCCACCGCCTCTCTACATGCTAACTCTGGACTTCTACCCTCCGGCGTAGAAATTGAGACGCTCTTACGATAGTAATCTCTGACGTCTCTGGATCATCGCAATAATATTTTCATCCTAATCGACACCATATATTACCATCATAAATTACCACGCAGTCAAATGGATACGACGATTATCGTAAATTGAGAACGCAAATCCGAAAGCTGTTCTTTCGCTGTCCATCGAATATCACAGCGGAACGCTGAATTCTCTGATTAATGTCGTTTTAGTTACTTCTAGCATATGCTGGATTTTTGTTATTTATGCTTCTTGGCAATATCCTAACGCGAATCGAAAATCGCTCGCTAGGTTTGAAATCGTTCGAGAATAAGGGAATCGATAAAAGTATGTTTGTAGTTTGTTTAGAACGACGGTGGCCAAGTCTCTTTTACTTTACTTTACTTTGCTCTGCTTTGCTTCAATCCTTGGTAATTTAGTCAAAGTTGAAAATAAAAATATGAAAATTGCTGTTTAATCCCTTGCATGTTGAGGAAGCCAGGAAACGTCGGTATCGTCGGAGGGTGGTATTTTTCAGCCGAGGTAAGTCGATTCGCTAGCAATAGGGGAACGTGTCGGAACTTTAGGGTGTATTGTTCGTGACTTGGTAGCTTGCCAGTTGCAAGTTCCTGGCCTGGTGGCCGGCACCACCGTCTCACCCTGCGATCTCCTTATTAATGAGCTCTACCCATTTTCACCGGTGATTTACCGTTTCCCTTTGTATCGTCATCCCCCTTTTCTTAGCTGCCACGATGTTCAATGCGTGTTCGCGTGGCCCGCCGCCAGTGTCATCAGACATCGAATATATTTTCTCTCGTTTGATCGTTTGTTCTATCAGACAGTGCTTGTCTTCCTAATTCGCAATTTCTTCTTTAATCGAGATATCCTTGAACAAAATTTTATAATTAGCAGAACGTGGATGCACTCATGGAAAATTCAGAAATACAAAACAATATACACAAAAATATATGAAACATATGAAAGATTTTTGTATTGTTATTTAATTTGTATTTTATAGTTTGTCCAGCTGGACATTTGGTACATTTTTCTAACTTAATCGCTAAATAACATGTGGACGGCCACCCCCAGCGGGATACCATCTTCGAGTTTGACTAAAATGAACAAGTTTTCCTTTTTTCTTTTTGTTATTTCATTTGTACTTTACAATTTGTCCAGCTGGACATTTGGTACATTTTTCTAACTTAATCGCTAAATAACATGTGGATGGCCACCCCAGTGGGATACCATCTTCGAGTTTGACTATTTTATTTCTTTAGTAAGGTCAGTGCGGTGTATATGAAAGATATGACGGTTCGTTGGCAAGAGAATCTCTGTTTCTCTGTGTTCAGAAAAATATAAATTTGCATAAATATCCGCGGTCTAATGATTGGATAGAATATAGAATCGAAATTCCAAAAGTATATATTGTAGTATCGTAAACTATTATAATTACTTTATTAATAATAAATGGAGTAAACAGATGTTGATTAAACAGGAAACGATGGTTATTTAACATGAACTAATCACAACAACGTATTATAATTAAGACAACTAGATAATTAATTTGCAACCCTCGTCACCACGGATTCAACTCTCTCTCTATCAACAACGCTAGCAACACTATCTCGACAACGCAATTCGCACTCTCTGGTTTCTCAACTCATACTGCTGTTAATTCTTTTATGTCCCTAAACAACCCCTTGTCTTTTGTCTTAGCCCCACCACGCACATGCTCAGCAACCGCTTGTTTATAATTCGCACGACACCCCCAGGCCCCTTGTCCACGATACTACAATATATATATTTTAATTCAGAAAATTATTAGGAAGCATCAGAGGAGCTGCGATGAACGTTGAAAGATAAATTTATGCCGAGTAAAGAAACGTCATCGTCGACGCCAAGGACGTAATAACGATCGATCCGAATTAAGGTACAAGTTTTGGCTGGGAGGCGCGCGAAATGGCGAAATGGCATGGACGAGGCTCTCCGTATTTCCTGCGGCAAGGAATCGTACATCGAGGCGAATTAACGCGGCGACACGTAATCATCGCTCGAATTCACATTTATCGGCGAAACGGTGCGCGTGCAATTTCGACGACGCGATGTATCCGTCTCGTTCTACCGGCAATTCCGCCGTAAAAATGAAACGTTTCTCATTCGCCACGCTGCTATTCGAGCCGTTGAACAGATTTTTATTCATTTTCCAACGTTCTCGCAATCGCCACGACCCGCCGTGCAATTATTAAAAATCAGGTCGCGGTATTGCGTAGCTTTATTTATCCGATCGCGATGAAAAAGCACGAGGCGAAACGGAATGATTAAAAGCAGGCAAACGTTATTCACATGCTCGAACCCGATACACACCATTATGTTCACCAGAACGCTGGTCATCGTTTAATCGGCTTTTTTTTAGCAAAAAATGTACATTATCCCAGATTTTACCTTCTCTTTTTCTCTATTCATTCTTCCTTTTTGCTCTCTTCCCTTTCTCTGCGTATTCCATTGATAAGCGTGAGCTTATCGGAGAACAAAGTAACGCGAACAAGAGTCTAGCTACTCGATGGTTTTAATCCTCTCAGCGCGTGTTTCGGTTCATTAAATTTACTGGATCGTAACTCAAAAGCCCGGAAACCCGGCCTGCAAAGGGATTGTTCGAACATTTCCCGGGAAATAATTAATACGCCTGTAGGGAGCTCTCCGCTGGATGACGTAGTGGTACAGTTTTTAATATGAAACACCGCAGGTCCTTTAAAAGCTAGAATTTCTCTTCGCCAGTTAAAATACCTTTAATCTAATTCTCTTGAATAGCCTGTACCACGTGTTTACGTAGACGACTCGAAAGTCAGATATTTAGGTGTGTATTTATAGTCTACTATGTCGGTTCTAAGCAGGTACACGAACAGCTGAATGGCTTATGGCTACTGTATCTTCCATCCATGATCAGATTTAATGCTACTAATTTAATACATCTTTCGTTTTACTCTATTCCTCCAATTCCATCTTCTACCAATACAATCATACATTTTATTCGATATTACAAGCATGACGTTTAATGTAGTACTAGATGTGTAGTACACATAATACTACATTCGAGACCGTGGTACTATAGCTTGCATTTTATTCAACTCCCAATTTCCATTAACACAATGCAAAACTTTCGTTCGTATTACAGCCACGATCTCCGGCATAATACCGCGACTACCGTTTTATTCATCTCTCAATTTCCATTAACCCAATACCAAACTCTCTTCTACGTCACAACTTCATTACAGAAATTTATTAAAATATTATTACCTTATTGCTCGTTCTAATTAATATTACAGTCGTTCTCGCAAACTTGATCCACACTTGCCGATTTATACTCATCGCGATACGCTTTGTTACCTGCCAGGGAATCAACGAACTGACGACAAGCTAGTTACCATACATAAACAACACAATGATAATTCGTTTAGTTAATTAGTTCGGAGACCAGTTTGTTAATAATTTAAATAAGCAACGGAATATTTGATTCGGGAGACACTCACATTATTGTGGAATACCAACGTTGTTTTAGTTTGCTAGGTTCAAAGGTAAACGAACTCCGGACAAAATATTATAATTTTATTATTTGTAATCCTCAACCAGAGTTATATTTCTACTTTTTATAGTGACGCCTGTCGATACAAATAGACAAACGTGCTCTCTAGGACAGTCATTATAGCGAGTCATATAATAAGTTGAAGAGTACTGTGCTTGTACTTAAAGTGATTTGAATATAATTGACTATTACAATTTCATCTCTTTAACACCTTGACTGCCTTGAAATCACCTGTATTGCTCAGGACGCCACGGGAGTATTTTTATTATTCAAAGCATATAATGGCAAGATAATAATAAATAGATGATGTAAGACAACATTCTTCTCCAATGGACCGTTTATCTTCTTGGTGGTCACGGGTGGCCCACGGTGGCGCCTTGGTAACAGTCCATAGCGACATATTATAACAAGCTTCGTTTATTTCAACAAACCATTCGCATTCGTTGTTTCGTTGTAAGCAAAACGTGCAGAATATGTTGTTGAAAAGTGTAGAAGATATTAGTAAACAATATTAGCCCATTCTATATATAATAGTAAGGTATGTGCATACTTCTAACTTCAATTACATGATTATAAAGCAGTATTAACAATTATTTTCTAAGCTGTGTTTATAATAATATTCGTAGATTAGCCTTCAAAGATTTGCATGCAAACACAGAGCACCGTTAGATGCAAGATTTTTTTTTATTTTATTTGAATGCACATTGCAATCAATTCTCTTGAGAATTTATGTAAGTTTCTCTGGCGTGGTACTATGACACGATTAAAAAGTACAAAGTGTATTTGATTCTAATTGAATCTAGTGCTTAATTCTAAGGGATATTGTCTTTTTAGCCTGCGGATCTGATCCGACGTGTCGAGTAATTGAGTAACCAGAGTGTTTTGGTGATTGTTAATTCTTATGCTATAACTATTGCCGAATTTTGATATTTCTTCTCTGACTGTGGGTATCTTGAGGTACATGCAAGATTTGTTCTCATTTTTTTTTTATTTTATTGATGTTCTAATAAAAATGTTTAGTCGTTCAGTGGGACACTTTTTATTTCAAAGTATCTTTTATTTATCGGTTATATTCAAAATGCCCTAATTGTCAATTTTCATACAATTTTTACAATTGTAAGAAGTTCAAACACACCGGTCACCAATGATCAACGTGGCAGTCAAAGTGTTAATAAACCAACCAACACGTTTAATAATAATATTCACCTCACTACAAAAGTTGCTTTCCAAGTTGTCGATCGAGAAAATTTATGCGTCGTCGTTCGTCTCGATGTTTTACGCAAACGTATAAAACGCAACGAGCACAGCAAAGTTCGGATCCAGCGGACGACGATATTCGATCGGGCGAATAATAGCGACAAGAGGTGGAATTGTCTGGCGACTGGAACACGAGTTTAATCGCGCCTCACCGGTCGGATAATTAATTCCCTCTCGTCGTGTCTCACTCGCTTGTTCTTCTTCGCCGTATCCCTGATCGTTCTTCACCTATCACGCTGGTCATTGCTAATTAATCGATTTCTCGTTATGGAACTGGCGGAAATTAATCCGTCGCCTTTGTTGGCTACGCTACGCGCAGCGGGACAAAACGATCATCTCGCCGCGGGTTTCTTCCAGTCTAACGGGACACGATGATGCGATCCGACAGCTTCTCGCTTTATTGTCCGCGGGAACGTCTTCAACACGCTATCTTCCGTGAGAACTCTGACCTACCTATTTTTAGAGTGCATTAAATTCTGCATAATTTATGACTGCTATTTTCTGTTATGATATACCGCATAAGTAACCTTCCCGCACTTTCGTGCTTTTATGTAATCCATAATTGTTACGAATGATATCGCGCATATACGTACACCGAAGTTTCCTACGTCTCTGTGCCAAATCGTATAAAATGCAATTGAAATTCAAGAAAAATATCCGACTAGAATTCTATTAACTCGGGGAACGCTTTCCAAATAAAAGCTCGAGTTCTCAATAGGAAAATCTGCGTTATCGAACGTTGAACCGCTTACAGGCAAGTTGACAGTATCTTTCAAAATTCCCCGGACAGATACGAAACTTATTTACCGAATGTCCAGCTGGACAAATTGTAAAGTACAAATTAAATAATAAAAATATATTGGTACATAAAAAAAAGATACAAAATTCATGGTTCATCCAACTTCAAGGGAATGACACACTCGCGCTACTACCGACGCATTGTGAACAGGAAAACGAAGAGGAAGAAGGAAGGAAAAATCGGACGAAAGTTCGTGCGAATAAAGAAAGTGGAAAAACGGACGACAGACGAAGAAAGCAACGGAAGTTGAAACCCGAGGAGAAAAAATGGCTCGCATTGGAGGCTGCGTTCCTCGTCGACTGCCGGCCCGTGTATCTGACACGTGTTTTAACGCGTATCGTTCGACGAAGCTCGTGGTATCTGGGTCACGCTCACCCCAAAGCGTTTTCCAAAGTCCTTCGCGTTCTGCACTGCGGCGTTTTTACGGCCACTGCGGCGCACGGCCGCCAGGATCGCGACGTCGGCCGATCGTTGGAAAGCCGGCTGCACGGACAACAGAGGTTAGGGAAGAAGATGGAAGGTCGCGGCAGGGTAAATGAGGGTTGATATCGAGGGGTGGAAAAGTGTAAAACAAACCGTCGTTGGAACACCCGCTTTCTCTCGTACTCGCGGTGAAAAGCTGGAAATTTCTGTCGAGAGTCAGCGGAACAAAAGGATCGCGGAGATGAAAGGGTGGTTCGTCCGGGCAATTTATAGCGTTTTCAGGAGTGGGGCAGCGGTACACGGGTATTGAACACTTTTAAGGATAATGGCGGAATATGTTTCCGCTGCGTTCGTTGCTGTACACCGAATATTTGTATCGTCGACGACCGTAAAAATATTTTTAAAGTATTCGCACAGTACAGTTGTCTGCGCGAAACATTCTCGGAACATTCGTCCTTCGTGGTAGTTTCCGAGAGAAACGATAAAAGAAACATCATCTTGTCCATCTACATCTGTGTCCTTGTTTCAAGTCGTACCGTATACGCAATCTTAGTTCAAATTCGTATTTTCTCATTAATGAAACTTTTCAGGCGGAATATTGTTTTATCTATTCTTATAAAATTGCTATCTAGGCAGCTCTATATATATACCTAGCCGTATTAGGAGGTAGATTTACAGCATAGATAGCTGTAGCGAAAGAATGAAAGATCTACGATAGAAAACAGACCCGAAACGAGCTAATTCTTGTTCAGTCGTGCGTCAAAAACGTCGGCCGTCTTTCCTGCGAAACCCATTTCGGATACCTGACGGACAAGTTATCGAGAAAAATGTTCCATCACGACCGAGTCGTTCGAACTTTCCACCTCTACGTGCGGGAAAGGAAAGGAAGACTCAGCAGCTTCCTCGGTTCTCCGCATTTGGGAATATTTGTGACGCGGCGAAGCCGAGTTCCAAGGTTAATATCACCGAAGAAACACTTCCTGGTGATTTATATTTAAGAGAACGGAGCGGAAAACCGCGCAGTCAGGACAGCTCGTGCTTCCAGCACGGTGGCCACGTACTTTTTACATTCCTCCGCGCGAGTGATAACGATTTCTTCGGTGGCGGTCTTATCGTCGCTACGTCGTCGCCACAACGTCGACACGAGGGAACGAAAGGCGATGAAAAACGAGGCAATGCAGCTCAGAGGAGTCCCTTACACCGATACCAGAGGCCACAGGAACGTAGACACTTAGAACGAGCAACGACGAAGAAAAAAGAAACTGCGAGAGCTTAGGACAAGTGGAACGACGACGAACGATCGGGACCACAGAAAATAGAGGAAACTGGAAGGATGAAAGAGCGAAATGGAAGGGTTAGACGAGCTTAGAGGGGACACAGCGTTTGCTTTGTGCGATACTTTGCCTTGTTCTCCCCTTTTTGCGCGGGTTAAACGTGACTGCTGCTTCGTCCCCCATGAAGGGACAGAAATGGCGGTAGAAACCGTAGCACGGAAACGGAAGAACAGACAGAGAGATCGCGGAACGATACCAAGAGACAAAAAGGCCAGGGGGAAAGCTGCAAAAACCAATAATTAATTCGGTCACGCGGTGCTCCCCCATTCCCCTCACTGTACCACCCTTTCATCCTCTCTTCTCTTTCTTCGTTCTTAGTGCTCTGCCTCTGTTCGTTTAAAACCGAGCAAATCGTCGACGTTCCCCCACAGCTCGATTGAAACGTCCAGTTGTCTATTCCGATTGGAATTCGAAAGAGTTTGCCGGTTGGTCCTCCATTAGGTTGCTCTAGAGGACGCCGTCGAATTATCGCCGGACGCGTGTTCGCCGATCGATTTTTTTATGGGGCGTTCTATCGCGTACACCGTTGCCCAGCTTTGTCCGCGAATCCTCTTTGATCCTCCGGTTCAATTCTGGCTTCGACGGTCATTTTTATTCAACGCCTCTCCCTCTTTACTCGCTGAAAGTCCGCCCCATTCGAGGAATCGCTGGCGACGAAACACACGGCGCCGATCACCGATCCGCCATGCATATGCACGAGCCCCGATCGTTTAGGCTGCAGCAGCCTATCATCGAACATCGAAACGCGCTTAATTGTTTCTGGGTAATTCTCGTCCTTGCAAGTGGATGCTGTGTTATCCGTGTGTGTGTTGGAATTGGGACACCAGAGGCTGCAACTTCAAAGGGTTTTTATATCGTGTTTGACACACTTCAGGATTCGGGAACTCAGCAAATTTCTTGGATACACGTACCTATTTCTATGCTCGTTCCCGTGTAGCCTAAACCTCGTCGTAGATGCGGAATATCGAAAGCTTTTCAACGTCGATAATATGATACGCTAATCTTCAACTTAATCCAACTAATTAGCTGGTCGTAAATTTGGAATCGAGGCGAGCCAGTCTCGTTAAGAATTAAGTCGTTCGATAATCTTTCTTTCCTACGTATCGTAAGCTTCAAGCACGTAATTCGTGAACAACGTAAAACGTGCGGACTATCGATTTGAAATCTTGAAATTGTACACCCAGTTTAACGCGATCGTAACATCTGTCACGAAGTTGGAGAACCATCGTTAAAAGCTGGGCCGCTGCTTGTTCGTTCCGGATGAAACTGAAACCTCGTCGCGAAAGCAGGTCTAAGCGACGTCCACGACACATTCGCTGTTCCAGAGGCCAGGATATTAGACGCGTCTCCGACCGACCAGGAGAAACGAAAGTGGACGTGCAATTCCAACGAGATTCCGGTCGTAAAACGGGGACCGATCGATGGACGAAGGTCGAGTGACCCGAATAAACCGCCGATTGAATTTCAGCGCGATTATTTATTTAGGTGAGTTTCTCATCGGGTAGCGAGCAATCTCGAGGCGTCTCGATAGCAGCAAGATGAAGACAGAGGCCGGAGAAGGCCTGAAGAGAGGATGGGGAAACGATCCCGCGGAGATACGGCCGGGCAATGATCGATTTTAATTTCCGTTCCGCCCTAGGGAAAATAAATTGAAATTGTCTGTAGCGGGACCTTCGTACCGACCCTATGCGACGCTCTATACACCAAGCGATACACGTTTACATTCATTACGCGTTTACATTTTTTTTTTCTTTTTTCTTAATTTTTCTTTTTCATCTTCCCACCGCGATAGCTAGTTAAAGTTGTGTTCTTCCTCGCGTCGTATTTTCCTGCTTCGTTCTTTTATTCTAAAATCTTTGTACGAACGATAAGCGAAAGACATTCGTGGAACAAGTTATTTAAACGATAGTATGAGCTAAAGGAAATTACTGTATCGTTATCACAATGACCTTTTTTGTAGATTCTAAATAAGTTACGCAGAGGGTAAGAGATTATTCGTCTGCTTTTCGAAGAATCGAACATGACTCGTGGAACTAGAAGAAGTTGAGAAAATGCAGAGAAAGAATTATTTAGAAATATTTAACTGCTGACCAAGTTAAATCAATTCTCTACGCGGTTACTTACAGCGGTACAAGTCTAACGGAACCAGCGAAATTTGGAAATTTTTACAGAACAAGATTAACGATTTATAGTTCGATTTTTGTGTATTTAATGGGTAGCTTGATTTCTGCGAAACTAAAGCTATTTCAGCAACAGTTGCGATCGCGGTTACGGCGGGCAATGGATATCTCGCGCGCTAATTCGCCACTTATCAGCCATAATTCCACGATGACGCGGTGCCGGCAAAATGTTTACGATCTTTTACGTTCTGTCGATAACAACCGAATCGTGTTTGCGGATTCGAGTAACAGATACCAGTTAAACAGACGATATATCAACGGGATGGTGTGCACGTTGATTTTACTGTGGCCGACGATGGCCAGGCAACGCAATCATCGGCGGATGAGTCAGTGAGTGGGGAAATTTTCAAGCGACATCGCGACACCGCGAACTCCATTTTCCCTCGGGGCGTAAATTTCGTTTCAGCCAGGAAATAGCTTGACACTGAGCGATTTAGAAATAAATGAAGTCGCGAAAAAGGTTAAACCCTGCGGTGCTAGTTCGAAATAGAAATTGTTATTGGAAGAAAGTCGTTGCCAGCATCCTATTGCCATTCGCGCTGGTATTAGTACAACTACCAGCATTCTAATATTATCCCGATCGAATGGAGTTCGGCTTTTGCGCGAAAAATCGATTGGATCCCTCCGCTTACGACTTCCTGCTTTCTAGGAATATGCAGGAAAATTACCAACGCGCTTCCATTTCTGCCATTAGAAAGTTAATTAGAATTTGGTGCAACTGCGATTATCGTAACATGTTCTCGTAACGTATATCTTGTACGTAAGCGTTTCAGAATACGCTTCCACCTGTTGTTGTACGAATACGAACTTTAAAATATTTCCTTTGTGATATCAATTTATGGTTCCCTCTATTTTGAATTTTTCTTCTTTTTTTTGAGAAAGTCGCAGTACTGCAATTTTCTAAAACCGTTCTGCATATTCGTTATAATGAGAATAAAAAATAATAAATCATAAGTCGAGCGCTGCATATTCTCAAGATTCCACCCGATGAAAATGAACGTCAACTTCGACGAAATTATGTGCGTGGTTCTAGCGCGTAATCGCACGAATCGAAAAATTCGCAACTCTCGTAAACGACTGATTTTTGAAACTCTGTTATCAATGTGGTGTCTTACACAGGAAGCCATCGAGTTTAGAAAGTGTTGGAGTCTTCTTACGAAAAATCGAGCGTAGAAACGCACGTTAGCATCTACTTTGCATTCTGGAGAAATAATCGTAACGAAATAACAAAGAAGCGGACCAGTTTGCACGGTAGAATGGCTGGAAGCGTTTCAGCGGTGCTTAAACAAGGAAATCTTGTTTTGCAACCGCATACATTTGCGGGGAGTTGTCGACGAGCCAACAGGACCGCGTTCTGAAGGAGCTTGTTGACAGACACACCCAGCCCGCTATATTCGCAAGCTCAAAGCCTATCGTACTAGATTCGAGGTTCCGCGTGAAATATTTGCGGTGTAAGTGCACGACCGGACTCCACCTCGATGCATTCGTTCGTTTGTTCGTGCAAACACGACCAGCACGTGACACCAACTTACACTTGTCGCGTTAAAGACAATCGATCCATCGAATCTGTCCGTGTAAATTACGAAATTCCAAAGCGTTCAGCCTCTTCTCATGCACGTACGCTCTTTTCGTATACCTGTCGCATTCCTCTTTCCTCTAATAGATTATCTGCTTGAATCAAAGGTTAATCGACGTCGTGCACAATTTATATTCGTGAACGTACACGTAAGTATCGCGAAATGCGCTATTCATTACGCAAAGAGCAAAGCTACCAAGTCTGACCGATCTAAAAGTCCCACTAATGAAACCTCTTGCATCCTCCACGCCTTTGTATTTGATTCTGTTACGAAGATTAGCACAGTGGCTGAGCAAAATATGGCAACTATCGAGTTGGTAATTTTGTCATTAGGTGGTAATGACAAAATCCACAGTCACTTAGTTGCCAATCCAATAATACTCGGAGATCGATGCTTTTGGAGAGGTTTGAAACCGATTATTTCCGATGCAAAAGTATCTTTCAAGAGAATCAACCTACCAAATGTAACGATTAGCACAGTGACTGAGCAAAATATGGCAACTAAGTGACTACGGATTTCCTCATTAGGTGGTAATGACAAAATCCGCAGTCACTTAGTTGCCAATCCAATAATACTCGGAGATCGATGCTTTTGGAGAGGTTTGAAACCGATTATTTCCGATGCAAAGTATCTTTCAAGAGAATCAACCTACCAAATGTAACGATTAGCACAGTGGCTGAGCACAATATGGCAACTAAGTGACTGCGGATTTTGTCATTACCACCTAATGACGAAATCCGTAATCACTTAGTTGCCAATCCAATAATACTCGGAGATCGATGCTTTTGGAGAGGTTTGAAACCGATTATTTCCGATGCAAAAGTATCTTTCAAGAGAATCAACCTACCAAATGTAACGTAAACACAGTTTTGGTAATATGCAGTCGATCGACGAGATATCGGATTTTAAAACGACAGGTACAACTTGTATCTTTGCTCCGTCTTCTCCGCGGTCTTCGTACGTCTTTCAATTTAATAGTTGAAATATGTATTTTCGACCATTCGCGGAGATCTCAAGGAGCGCGTCAACGGGAGTCGTAAATTCCCGTTACGATATACAATCGACGCCGCGAAACTGATCGATCTCCTATTTCATTTTAGATAATCGAGATAGTTGAATGGTTTATGACGCTGAGGTACTTTCTATTCCAACAATTGTAGACAAGATGTTTACGCTTGTTGCGTATATATATGTCGAAGATGAAAGAACATCGGCCTTTCTTTTGGAATTTTTTGGAAGATTCCCAATACCTTAGTCTAGGCTTTTTATTATAGCTGCACTTAGAAGCAGTCGTTTATGATTTAATCCGATTATGTTTGCCCGAGATTTATGACAATAGGCTTGTGCTCGAAGTGACACAACTGGTCGCTAAACGGCCACGGGATGTACGTTTTTACCTAACAGAGGTATGAAGTAGTTGCATAGCTCTCATTAAAAATATAGTGGGGTACAGAGAGGTACAGAGAAGTATAAGTTCACTTCCACTTGGACTGAGAAGAGTAAGTTGAGTTCTACTTGAATTGCGGACAAGTAAGTTTAGTTACACTTGAATTGCGGACACGTAAGTTCAGTTCGACTTAGACTATTGAACCTAAGATCATTATCATTAGCACCTCGAGTATCTAATCGCCACGGTTACTTGTCAAATTTTCTAATAATTATATTTGTACCAGTAAACAGTTCCTTATGATTATTAGGTCCAACTAATTATATTGACGTAACGAGTGACCGCCTCAACCTACGGGTGGTTTCCGGACTACGCAGAGTATTAAAATACATTTAAAAAGAGAAGATAGAAGTTGTTTCGCGAGAGATTCAACGTTAAGAGACGGCTCTCGCCCTCACGGTGGATAAGTTTCAAGGTAGATAGAGTCTGCGACTACAGAATTGTTCCATAAATCACGTGTTACGTTCTCGGCCTAACCCCGTTCCTCCTGCTGTGTAGACCTCGTTACTTTGGCGACGCATCCTCGCCAGTCGCACAAACGTCGGCCTCCTTTTCTCCTCGGCGAACCTTTCAAAGGACTCTTATTCCCCGTCGAATGGAGATGATAACGACCTCCGTGGACAATGAGCGAAGAGGCCTCGTACAATACGCGAACCCGCGACCCGCGAACAGCCGAGATTGGAAAAATCATCGGATCGGCTGCCATTGTGGTCCTCGTCGATTGAATACTTTATCACGGCAACCAGCAGTATTTAGAACAACGAATCAAAGGATCGATATCGTGATTTAAATTGGTCGACCCTCGCGATCCTCATTTAAATTGGAATTTCTCGTTAATTCTATCGGCGTTTACTTGTTCCTTCGTCTCACTTTTTTCTTCCTCTGAGAAGACCGTTTTATAAAAAGACGTGGCTCGATAGAGGTGGAGAAAATTTTTGGACAAAGGATTGCAGTACGGTGACTATCGAGCGAATCGTGGATTAGTTCTATTTGAACGATCCACTCGTTTTGGACGTGGAAATTCGAAGCTCGCAGACCCGGGAAACCGCTGTGGATACACCCAGAATTTATCGGATTTTACGTTTTCCATCGAACTCGTTTTTGCTTTCTATTATTTCCCAGCGTGCAGCTCTTCCAATGTTTACCCCGCCACGAGCGTTCGTTAGTATTTTGTTCTTTGCCGCTTTTCATCCAGCGAATGATAAAAAGAAAAAAATAGGGAGAACGCAAGCTCGATTTAAACGAGTCGATCAAAGAGCGATGTGCTCGTCAAGAAGCAACTTGGCTTCTTCTTCCTCTCTTAACAAAATGGAGTAACGAGAGCTCGAGAAAGGTAATCTGGACATTGTCTGGATTTAATTGGACCCGAAACGATTTCACAACTTCCTTGTTCTCGCCTCGACGCGAAAACGCGATAACGACCAGCCGCCTCTCTAACGTTCTCCTTTAATCTAATTGATCCACCGGCAAAAGTTTGATCGAGTCTACGGGACGATTTTCCAGACTCCAGACTTGTCCTTTTTATATTATTTTTCAAAAATGTTACGTCTCTGTTGCACAGGAATTCCACAGTACGATGGAATCGAGGGTCTACGACATCTAGCGAGGTTATAAAACGTTTAATCGATATAGATTCTAAGAAAAAAGAAATCGCCAATTTTACGTGAAAAATATAAAGTAGAGAGCTGATCTATATTTGTGAGTCGTAGATCGACGTAATTTCGGATATTCCTTCCGTGTCTCGTATTACATGACACGCGTTTTCCATTCGTTGCTTCAAGTCCGGCACGTTATTTATAGCCGATGAATAAAGCAAAGTCTAGGGTCGTCAGGTAATGGAGGAAATTTTGCCAGATGTCCTAGTTCTATCGTAGTTCAACATCTTATTGGACGTCCGATTACAATGAAATTAAACGTTAAGCGTTAATTGAGAAATATGGTACAAACTTAGATACGACAATTCGAGCGAACGATCTCTCAGAATCCATCGTGATTACACGTTTTTCGTTGTTTTCGATAAGTAGCAGCGCCAGGAAGTTGCGAATGCTGTTTCTGCTCGTCTTACGCGATGTCTATATAACTTCGTTAATAAAAAGGACAAAGATTCTTCATCAAAGATCAGAGCGCAAGAGCAGATATTATAATTCCACGCTGTCCTCGATACCGGGTGCTAAATAAAAAGATGATTGGAAAATAGCGTTAAAGACGATCTTTGAAGTCACCGATCCGCCCTGGCTGCTAATCAACCCAGTTATGTCACAGACAATCGCCGGCCGTAAATCAAAATTCCATCGACTGCAATTAACGCGCAACATAGTCGCACTTTCTCCCCTTTCGATCGGTGGAAAATATCGCCAGTTCGTCGTGTCGTCGTTATCAGTCATAAAGTGGACACTTTCACCCGTGTCACCGTGATTATTCGGTCGAATTTGTCGGGCGACGAGCTCGCCATAGATGGACGAATACTCGTCGATAATCGTCGGACCAAGAGATCGCGGCTACTACTTTCACTCTTTATCGCGAATCACGCTGCTTGTTTATCTTAATTAGAAACGATATTCTGTATCGCTTTTCTTTCAATTACAAAACGCCACGATAACCGCTGACGCATAATTCAATCAGGCCACAAGAGGATAAAGAAAATCGTTTCCGCGAACGTGTTTCTCGCACTTTAATTCGTTGCCTGATTTTTTCTCGTTTCTCGTCGTGTAAACGTGTACGAGCTTTCAGCAGGAAATTCTAATCTTCTTTTTTACTGTTCGATCGTTTCGGTTGGAACTGACGGTTATGTAAAAGTAAAACAAATAAATATAAAATTGTAGGTAGTCGAGTAACGGTATGGCTAGCGTGGAAGTACGTAAACATCGAGTATCCAGTCTAAATTAATAAACAAAGTGTCAACGCACTATCCTGGCTGTTAAATACCGTGGAACCAGAATGGCTACATTCTGTAAGGAAACTGTAATTTTATTCGAAAGCAGATAATTATTGATCTTAGACCTCCGCTCATCGAACGCTCATTTTAACTAGATCGCAAGTATATTTTATTTCACGATACACACGATATAAGTTGATTTGTCCTGATCATGTCACGTATCAAAGCACGAGAATTAATATGCCAACTCGTAGCTCCGGCTCGATTAAGCACTCTTTGATCGATAACCGCATTCCAGTATCGCAACACAATCCATTGCATTCATCAAGTAAGTCTTAGACTTTCCATGTCAGGAGATTATTAAAAAATGCAAATAACAATGCTATCGTCTCTTACAACTAGAAACAGCCAAAGCAAAAATTAGCGAAAAAATGCGATACGCCACGGCACCGTTCCAAAGATAACAGATCTAATGTAATATCGTAAATTCTATAACCAACAAAGCTTCTTCTTATCTTCGTAGCTTCAGAAGCCACAATCCTCAAAGTAATCGAGTCTCCATCCTACGAAATTTTACTTGAGAAACCAACGTCTTTTCGTAGACTCTTCCACGCTAGATGCAACACACGACTGGAATAAATGTAAGGAAAAAAATTAATTAACAGCGCGCCTAATCGGTTGCCAAATACGCTGTTGGCAAGCTGGCCACTTTCCCATTCTCGCCGCCATGATGGTACCGGAGGTTGCAGAGAACAGGAAGAAAATTATGAACACAACCGTGGCACGTAGAAAACGTGGCAAACTTCTAGTCGTTCCTCCGGTTAGGATCCAGCTGTTCGCCGTCTTCCTTTCCGGCGTCGTTCGAACGTTAACGGGAGCAACCCTCTCGACGTCCTGACCCAGCTGCGCTGGATCTTGGCACCCTGGCCAATCCCTCGTTTCCTTTTTTTCCTCTCGCTCGATGACCCTCTAGGCCTATTATCGACAGATTGTTAAGGCGGGATTACGTCGACAGGTTCGCCTCGTCTCGCGTTTTCTTTCTCTCGAAAGCTGAAGAGAGAGAAAGAGAGGTTCGCGTTTAAAGCGTCACGTACCCGCGCGACGTCGTGCATAAGAAGCTAAATTTACGAAGCGTGCCCTAAATTTCGCTCGAACGTCGCACATCGAGGTTTATCTTGGGCAAATTTGGATTAATTCTACGCGATTTTCAGAAATCTGACTGGTCATTTGATCTTTTGTTTTTGCTCAGATTTTCAGCGGTAGCTTCTTTGGCGTTTCATAGGATTAGGGAACGATATCATCAGCGTATTTGACGAGAAACTAGGTAATTTCGCTGGAAGAGATTTCATTTTTCTTGCATTTGTAGATCACCTGGGTAACTCGTTGGTCCGGCTGCACGTATTCACCGTGTTCCGCAACACTGACCTAGTCCGCGGCCAATCTTGGCACATTGACCAATCACGTCAGCGATTTCGTGCTACACGAAACTCGTGTTTGCGGTTTTCCCTGACGATTCCACGTCGATACCTCCGGAATTTTAGATTCTCAGAGAGGTGGCCGTGCCTGGTCACCGACGAACGTTCGATTCTCTGCGTCGCGAGTAGTCGCCGAGGATCTCACGGGCTCCTTTTGGTTAGAACGAAGATTTATACTGTCGATGAAAGGCTGTAAGATTCATCAACAGTTTGTAGTTAACGTGTGTGATATCGAAACAAACAATTAGAAACCTTATACGAATACAACCTGCAATTGAAGTCACTCAAACAACAGGTTCACGGACGTTTCAAGCTGTTTCAATTGAAAGCGTTCGAGTTAAGCAACTTGTACGACCTTGAATTCAAGTTACTTGAAGCGAAACGACTTGACCGACCAAACCAGACCCTTCGAACTTGTACAATGCCAACTGGAAATTGTGTGTTTCGGTTTCCTGCAAAAACGCGCGTCTTAAAAGGAGAACTAACAAGAACGTACTATCGTACAGATTTTAATGAAGCTCTGTAAGCAGCGCGATTTAACGAAAGACTTTTCCAGCCTATTCAAGGGACTTGCATAGGACGCGTACGATTTCAGAAAGTGCTATATCGATGCTCTGTCGTTACTCAACGCTCTTTTTATTTTATTTAAATTTATAACTTCGATATATCTTTCCCGCTAATTATACGACGCGAGACTCGCTTATTCTCAGAAATCAGTATTTCACAGAGAATATAACGAAAGTATAGGAAGAAAGTAACGAGAGAAATAGTTAGGAGCATCGTGGTTACGACAACGCAGATTCACCCTGCCACGATCTTGCACGTAACGGCATTAAATTTTATAAGATACGAAGTCCTATAACCAAGCGCTACATTTAGAGCAGTAATATGCATAAACGGATTGTCCCACAAACTTGTAAGGGTTAAGTTTACCATGACGGCTGATTAACCGAGAGCAGAATAGCCGGTGTTAAAAGTCCGCGTCGCTGGACTCTGTCCAGTCGTCTCGTTAGGCCAGCAAGTTTATGATTATCGTAACTTGCGACCGCCTGCTTAATGCGTCTGCTAATTGGCCACCGCAGGGACTCTATTTCATTTATACATGAACACATTACATATAGAATTAAGGAAGTATTTCATTTTCGAGGGATAAACGTCGTTGCTTTAATTAAACGGACAATCCGATCTCCCCTGTGATCCTCGAATTTCCATATCATCTTGTTGCCATTTCAGCAAACAGAAAGAATCTATAATTCTGTAAGAAAGTTCAACATGAAATACAAACGACAAATAGTGCACACTAAAAAGAGCAGTTTTTCACCTCTGTGACATTATATTTTTTTCGTCGATAGAAAACTACGAGAAAGGACCAACGAATAGATGAAAAAACAGAGTAAAGAAGTCGTCAAATATTCGAAGACCGCAACACGTTTATCTGTCCCAAATTATAGCACACGATACTATGCCACGAACTAATTACACGTGGTATTAGCGCCTCATGTAACTCGTCCTCGTTTCGTTAAACCTACAAGATACTCTAGCTACGTTACAAGTTTCAATCTCAAGGGAATAAAAAAAAAGCTTAATTTGTACTACGCCGTGAGTCACGAAAGTGCGAACATAGAAATTGCATGGCAGACCGACGAGAGCCGGTTCGAGCGGTCGACGCGTCGAGCCGCGCGATTCTATTTCGAGCGGCACGCACCGCTCGAATCCTCGTGTTCCATCAACTTCTTCCGCGTTTGTCGCGCGGGTGGAAACGCGCTTTTCGTTCATCCAGCTCGTAGTATGCGTGCACTAAAGCGAGATAAAACACGCGCGTGTCCGCGCGGAAAATTTCACGACGCACGCACGCGCGCCTACGAATGCGGCATTTGCAGGTTTGGCAGGCTGCGTCGCGAGTCGACGCCGCTGCTGTGCGATGAAATGTGGGGCTGGACACCGGGTCGAAATTAAAGAGGCCAGCAAGTGGCGGGAAGTAGCAAGGAGAAGGAGAAGAGGGTGAAAATGGAAGGAAGATTAAGGGCTGGATTGGAAAGAGGCTGAGAGTTCTCTAGCTTTCTAATAACTTTTCCGCTATTTTACTTTGCTCGGCGGACAGCTAAGGTATAAAATTCGTACTGCAGAAGAGGCAAGATCCTCGTCTACGTGCTGAAAAATCGCAGCATGTGGTTGAGTCACGGAGAATCGCAACTAAGCTGCGGACGTCGATTCAAATTCGCATTCTCTTGCAGATAATTAAAGCAACTGAATCTGAGCGTGCAGATACGCTTAACAAAGAGTGTTCCGTACAACAAACGCAGGTTTCCTACAAACGCTTCTGCGAAAACACCGACTGCGTAGGAAACGTCCTCTTCTCCGACGACCATCCTCCAAGAAATTATAATTTATAAAACAAGAGAAGTGGCAAGAGTAACTAAAAGCTGCAAATCCAGATAACGACGAGCAGGAAGAAGCGGAGAAGTCGCAGTCGATGAGCGAAAGAAGGACAAACTCGACTGAAGAAAGAGGGTGAATAAATAGGAAGAAGATAGAGGAGTCACTGTAACGCAGTGAACGTAACACAGGGAGTGGGCTGGCTCTCTCTCTTTCTCTCTCTCTCTCTCTCTCATTCTTGTTCCCTCTTTGTCTGACCTTCTAACTGCACCCTTTCTCCCTCTGGTTATGTGTGTCGGTGGGTCGATCGGTATCTGGGTCGCGGGTTTTGGCAGTGCGAGCCCAAACCCCCTCTTTCGTTCGCGATCATCCCTCCACTTGAGGACGCGCCACTCTCTGCTGGTACTGCCGGTTGCGGATTTACGCAGAGTTTCATTTCGCTTGTTCGCTGCTCTGTGCCGCGCACCACTGCCAGCAGGATCGATTAATCTCGGTAAACAATCGAGCCTCGACCGGAATCGACGAGTGCCAGGCTCGATTTCAGCCGGATTAGCGAGTCTACTGTTGGAATACGTGGTCGTGGTGCAGGTTCGGCCCGAGGTGTGCTCCAAAGTGGTGATTTTGGAAGTTGTTTAGAGGATCAACGGCGGATAATTTGCTGCGAGTTATTAGGGCGATCGGAAACCTCTGACGCCAGATTTGCAGCGTGCAAACCATCGAAACAACAGCGATACGAAGGTGCCGGAGGAATGAAACGCTGTTGAAAATTCGATCGATGAATCGTTACACAAGACAGCGCGTTTTACGCGACGCAGCGTAGAGAAATTTGCTGGCGAGCTTTCTCTTTCCGATGGATCGATGGTCTGCTTGGAATCGCGAGCAATTTCTCGAGAGAAAAATATTCGATTTCGAGGTTGTAGTTCAAACAGGTTAAAAGACGTCAGAGGGTAGATATAGGTACGAACGGATTGATATAGTTAGCAGAAGTTCATTGACGTGGAGACATGTTTCGCGAGGAAAGGTTGAGATTTGTCATCCGATAGAGGAAACTTGACAAGAGTTTTCTTATTTACTGTTGATTGATTTATTCTTTCACCAGAGACTAATCTCGTCGGACGTCGAGCACGACCGAAACGAGGGGCTGTTGATCCCAGCACGGCCGCTTTACAAACACACGTCACACTTTGAAACAGCTCCTTAACAAGATTAATGATTTCCACCGGCGATCAGCGTGACGCGGTCTTAAGCGATCGATGCGTGAGCTTTTTAGTCGGCGCCTACGATTAATTTATTAACGATCGATACTTTCACCCCTCCTGTTTCGTCATTCGCGGGATTTTCTTCGTCGTCGTTCAGGATTGCTCATATCGATTGGAAAAATTGCGAAACATCCAAACTTTCCCGCTTTTAGACAATTTTAATTCCATCTTAATTCCAGAATTATAACAAATATGGAAAAAATAAGAATGTCTTGCAAAGGAAATTCTCTATTTTCGTTCTAAGGGTGTGAAAAAAGTCTGAATCAAAGTCTGTCGTTCTCATAGTCTGCGACGTGAGCAGAAAAAGAATGTAACGTTGTCGGAATTAAAAATCGCGGGAGGAGAACGAAGACTCGAAGATTTCAGGATTCAAAAATTGACGTTCGAGGTTGTGAAGCAATTCAGGTTCCAAGTGTCTGTCAAAATCTCTCGTTTTCATAGGCTGAGACGCGAACGGTGCCTGTAATTAAATAGGCGATCTTGACATCGACTGAGAAAAAGAAACGTCGCGAAAGAATCAACCAGACCGCTCGAAAAATCTCGCTAAATGATATTTCCGTGTTAGCGAACGTACTGTACGATCCTACTGTTTCGTTCGATCCAAATTTTCCTGCTCTTACTCGAAAGCTCGCATTTCAACGCGCGATTCGCCAACAGTTAAACGCAGCGTGGCGTAATCGTAAATTGCTCGTTGCGCTTTTTATCGTTTCCGGAGTTTAACGCGATGAATTTAAGGGAGAAAGGCAGGAGGGCGAAAGATAGAACGAGTTCGATTGGCGAGAAAACTCGGAAAGAAGCGGACGAATCGACGTGCTCTCAGCACGAACAAATACTATCAGAAGCTTCGCTGGCAGACTCGCAGAGGATTCCGTTGGATCTCATTGGGGGAACAGTTCTGCGATCGTAAATTGAGTGAAATATTCCACGATGGATCGAGGAAAAAAGCTAGAAAGAAGAAAAACTTGCGCGGATTTCTAGATGTTTGCAGATCTAGCGAGAAGGAAAGGAGGAGAGAAGAGAAAAGTCTCGTTAAAGATACATTTCCTCGATGCTTCCTGGCGGAAGTTGGAATTCCACTTGGTCAAACTCGACCAAACTTGGCAATACGCGCTCCTGGCGATCATAAATTACTCCGCGAGCCTACGTATCCTTTGTTCGATCCAACAGATAAGAAATGAAGCGTTAATCTGCAGCATGGCCAACACGCGAGATAAATCAGTATCGTGTATCGATTTCATTGTTCGTTGTATACGGCGAAGCGAAGAGACGCAGCTGGTCTCCTCCTAAGGAAACCTGGAAATCTGATGACATTGAATAAATTGGAGAACTTTCGAAGCTTCTCGTGAAATGCTAGAAGAGGTAGAATTATTCGAAAGTTCTTCCGGCTGAATTCGCGATGGACGCAGCCGCTTTCCGAGCTGCGGTTGCTCACCCGGTTTGCGATCATCGGAGATTTTCCACGGGCAAAGGATAATTCGTCCTTCGTACGTTCAGCGGTTCTTCTCTGAGAATTCCATTTTTCAATTTAGATTTTTCGTTACAGCGTATGTATCGTACGTATATAAATCGAAAAAATGTTTGGGAAGGACACTTTCACTCGCGCGCGATCTGACACCCATTCTCGCGTGCGAATGGCGAAAGAAGGTACAGTTGTACAAATGTCAGCGACTTGTTTTGTCAGCGCAGTCGCGAACAGACTAATTCTCGCTCGTATCTCTCGAGATGCGACAAGCGGCGCGAGTATTTCATATTCCCGACGATAAGCTCGGCTTAGTGTCGTCTGCAACAAATTCACCTCGTAGCCTGTCTGGTCGTAATTCATCTGGTCTAATTGGTCGATGTAACGCGAATCAAACGCCAACAGACGTTCGATCGCGCTTCTGACAAAGCGAAAAACACAGTACGTCGAATATTCGCTGCGTCGAATATGGCAAGAAGAAATTACACGTTTGATCGACGATTTGTCTCGCTCTGACAGAGTTGATAGAGCTATAGCGAATTCTACCAAGAGCCTCGAATCAATTATTCGACGATCAATCATCTTATTGCGCGTATCGTAAGAATATTACGCAATCGAATCTATTAACCAACAACTTTCCCCACCGAATAATCCAACGGCTTGTCACGTTAAAAATCGGTTATCACCTGAATCTGTCGCTCGATTTGTTGCTTAATCAACCGGCTAACACAATGATCGGACGTGGCAGGCGGTCGATGTTCGCCGAGAGAAACAAGGGATTACGAGGAACGAGCAAGCCGATTAATTCACGAGGCGGTGGCAAAAAGAAGTCGAACGAGGCGCTGGCGATGTGTCTGGGGCCTTGATGATCGCGAACAAAAATTCTCCGACCGGCGGACGAGCAAGGAAAACGATCGCGTAGGCGTCTACGAATAGAGGAGGTGATTCAGTACGGTCGATGGTTCGGTGAGGAGCAAAAGGAGAGATCGTACGCGATCGCACGTGCGTTTTGTGCCTCTCGGCGATGCACGTGAATCGAGGCTATGAATAAACCCGGCCACTGCATCCTCTGAATGAATCCATTTCTTCTTTTCTCTCCTTATCTTTTCTCTCGTACTGTGCTCTTATTTATTAGAAGGCGACTTTTACACGAAGTTGCAGCGAATTTCTTTATATTTCGAATCCGTAGATTTCGTATCGCGCAACGATTCCTGTTCATAAGGTTGAGCAAAAATTAGATTAGGTCACGTTTCCTGTACGGCCATGTTGCGTTCTCTGCAACACGATAGATCAATTCTGTATTTTATCGGCGATATTATAAAGCTTTTATATACGAGATACCTGGCAGCCAGACGAGCGTGCTGCGAATTCTCCGATGAAATCTATGCGAATTCCGAGGCGGATGTCTAACAATATGATTGCAAGCGCAACGCCAAAATTGCTTCTGAAGCCGTTGGCCTAGAAAATCTGTTTTTCTTGCGCGCCCGCCAGGGTGCCAAAGGCCCCACCCAAGCCTCTGATTTATCGCGTTACAACGCGTTACAGTGCGGTGGGTCCCAAGAAATTGTAACAAACTGCAGACCAGTTTTCTCGCTGATGGAGGACGTTTAAAGTTGCTAGCTGAAGGGAATTTTACAGACACCAGAGTTCGATCGTCGTTTAGATATATGTCATGGAGCGAAGGTTTCTCTCTGCATCATTTTCTATGAGAAATAGTTAGACACGTTGAGATTTAATTTTCGTTTTAATATGATCGCAGAATGCAATTTTATGTTGCGTCTATTTATTCTTTTTTTTTTTTATTACCAACATAGTGTAACATAAATAGAAGTAATAACCAGCCTGGCATTGATAGATTATGGAAGAGGCTAGAGAAATTTATCCAATCTATTTATTCAAAGCACTATAACTCGGAGACATCTATTCTGAGATTTTCCTTCGAGCATGAAAGTCGTATCCCTGGGAAGCTAGTCTTACCTCCCGCTCCCAGATCGTTAAATTTTACATCTCTCGATCTTTCTTGTTGCGACTTTCGAATAGCCAAAGAAAATATCTTGATTATTCCGGTAACCACTTTTTTTGGAATAATTTAAACGTCCATAAAACAATAAAGTCTGGACGATAAAACGGGAAAAAGGAAATATTCGAAGCTTGAGAAACTATCGGTCGCAGCCTTAAACGAACAACCGCGCGAGATCCCCTTTAACATCTTGAACTCGGCTTGAAGGTGAGCTATAAGAGAAAAGGGGTAGCCATATATCAATAATTTATTCGCCCAGAAACGGTAGTGATTTTTCCAACGCGTCAGCAATACTTTTACCGCCGGTACTCGCCGCATTTTTCATGCTCCACCTGTTCCCTCCATTTTAATATTATTCCCTTTTCTGCCGGCTCAAATAAAACCACAACCTCTCTATTTTTCTTTCTTAAACGTATAATAGATACGTCATTCTTCGGCTTGCGTATCAATCCTTCACCTCTTAGGTTGAATTCTGTTTCTTTGTACGGAAGAGTTTCATACAAATTACGCGTAAACGATACAGCACTGCAATGTATGTGTGACGGACAATGCTGTTCTTTACGCAAGCATATATTTTTTTTTTGATAATTAAATTATAATTTTTCTTAAACATGCGATGCATGTACTTGAAGTTTAATAATTTGCTTTAATAATTAGTAATACAATCGAGTGTGATGTGTTTTAAAGCACAGTACACGAGACACATAGACCACGTCACAATTTTCACACTTATAACGCGATACTGTTTTTCAAATTGCTCTTCGTTTTCTATTTTGTAGCGACATTTTGAGCTTGAAGATTCTAAAAAATTGTAAGGATACGGATCGGCATGTTAAAAATATTTATTTTAACGAAAAGCAACAATCGACATCTGACACTGGTGTATCAAAAACAAAGACTTTATATTCCGTCTGTATATTGTTAACACTGTTATAAAACGCTACGAGGACAAGAAAAATGTGAAGCAAAATGAATGAAAAAGATCGTTTAGTTGAAACGGTGGGCGAACGAGTAGCAGAATGAGCCACTATAGTGGCGCATCGTACCTAAGAGGTTAAATATCCATCGATCCGATCGTTGAAACTAAATCGTGTTAATTCCAACGTGCACCAACTTCCGCACTGTAATCCCTTTCCTATTTTCGAAGTCGACGCTTAACGCGCTGATCCTTCAAACCTACGATGAAATAAACAATCGCGTCACGAGTGGAAATGCACGATAAAAATCTCTTTTTTTAATTTACGAAACGATAAATTCGGATGAGCGCAATTAAAAGGTTTCATCGTTGTTCGATGCTGAGAGTTTTGCTGTTTGCAGCGTTTTGAAATTCCCATGATATTTTATAGCCGAACGATGACGACGTTCAAACAAAATTCGCCGAGCTTCACGCACGGTGTCCTTTGATTCCTGAAAGGATTTCGCTCACGACAGTTCGAATAATATTCGAGGATGATTTTTCACTTTCCTGGAGCAAGATTATTATGACTGGGTTTCTTCCAGTACCGGACAGCACGATATGGTAATGTATGATAAAACGATGCAAACGACGAGGCAGTTAGTGCAGCGGAAACCGTGACGCGTTCCGCTTTAACTTGGTTACGCCAGGATCCGATCCTCTGACAGGATCACACATATGCGTGCGGGATACCTCGGATCCTTGGGGATGTAATTTATCGCCTGGTACGCGATGGTAAGTGTTCCAAAGCATCAGCGATACTCTCGCTACTGTGCTTTTAACACTAACGCGCAGCGTGTCTCGAAACGCGTAATAGAATTTTGCGAGATAATAGCGCGACTTCCTTGATACGTCGCGTGGAAAGAAACCACATATGGTTCACCATGTAAAAACATAATATTCCCTGCTAAGATTGCCATCTCTTCCTTTCGGTCGGTGAATCACCGTGGGATGCAAAGTTTCATGCGAATAAAATGAACGTCCAGTGATCGAGAAATAAATTAGAAGCGCCATAGTACGTAAAGTACAATTTCCACGGGTTCCTTTATCGAATCTTCGTGCAAATCCATATCTTTACGAGCGCACCGAAAGAGATCTTAAACGAGTCTAAATAGAATCTAAGGAATCTGAATGGAAATCTCATTCATCCGCTGCTACATATTTTACAGCGAATTCTTTACTTTCGATATCGTATCCTAAACGTTTTCATTCTTCGTAAATACATAAATATCCGACGCTATTTGGAACAGAGGTGTGGGGCTGGAACATGGAAGAAAGGTTGGATAGAATACAAAGAAGATATGTGAAATGGATTTTAGGTTTAGAACAGAAATCAAAGAAAAAGCACTAAGAAGAGCAGCAAGGTATGAAGGGAAAACCATACAGTCAAAAAAGGAAAGTGCATAAAGCAAAGAGAGAGAAACTGGAGAAATGGCCAAGAAGGGACAAGAGCAAGGAAGAGAAAGAAGGGACTAAAGGAGGTGAGAAATGGAGGGACACAAAGGGAAGCAAGAGAAAAGCAAGGAAGGATGACAGTAGACCAAATTACAAAAGAAAGGAGAAAGAGAGAAGCAGAAGAAGAATTACCAAAACTTAGAATGGATAAAGTGGAAGGACACAAAAATATTAGCAAGATTCAGATGTGGAAACGAGACGAAAGCAAGGGAATACTGGAAAGAAGAGGGAGAAAAAAGATGCAAGAAGACCAGAGACGCGTAATAGAAGAATGCGAAATAACGGGAGGACCAAAGGACACAGAAGAAATACTAAACGAAACTGGAGAACAATAATGGAGAAGAGAAGGGTAATACAAGACGGAGAAGAACGACAATAAGGAAGCACAGCAAGAAGGCAAAAGCCCAAAAGGTGCCATAGTTTTAGTGATAGATTACACAACGGAGTGCAATATAACAGGGTGGATAAGGGGAGAGGTAGATATATAAGAAAAGAATTTACATAGTTACAGACAAGGAGAAGAGTTTAGATAAATATAAGGGAAGAGGCAATAAAGTGATAACGCCATAAGACTGAGTGAATGTAAAAAGCGCGATAGGTAAAGGAGATGTTAAACCGAACACTCGTCCAAAGCCGAAAGGCACGGACTATGTAATAATAAATAATAATAATAAATAATACATAAATATCCAATTTATTTGCCGATTATAATATTCAATAGGATGCAACTTTTAGTGAAAACTAAGAGGATATTTCATACGGTTGTCGTTAGTCAACGTCCAACAGTAATTCTCTTCATCCTCGTAGCATCGCCGTATGCTTCTTCGCTAATTTTCATCACCGGCGACCACTCAAATCGTCTTCAATTTGTCCCTCGAAACGGTACGGTCTTGTGTCGCTACAAGCGTAATCTCGGCAAACGTTTCGTCCACTATAGGATCGTGAAATTACACGCCGAGCGACAAGAAGCTCGCGCAAGAAGCTCAAGAGAAATTCATGCACGTTCGTTGGCACAATGGATCCTCCAAGGATTAGAACGTTGCTCCGGCCAGATAACAGTTTTCTGTTATCCTTCGGCTTGTTTAATTTTCAAACACAATGGAATAATAGGTATCGGGATATCGATTGTTTAGGAAAAGTTCAGGGTAGCGAGTTTATCCGACGATCAAATTGGCATATTGCTGACTGACGATAAGTTACACCTTTGTTTTCCCGGCTTCAGCGGTGAGCAATGATTTTGACCGCACGAAACCTGTGACTCAGTTATATCTCTGCTATTCAGTGCCTCGATATCCATTGTGCCGCCTCTTATCTTCTCCTCGCACCTAGTAAATCGTTAACGAGGAAAGGACAGTATCTGGACACTGGGAAAATTGTTCAGATAAAAGCGAAATAGGATAATGGTTACACAAACAGTATGAATAATTGCTTCGGCGAATCTAATGGAAACGGATATCTCTTCTTCGATGCTTCATAGATTCTATCACGCAGAGTAAATAGAAACTCGTCGTTTCTCAAGAATAGTCATTTGCTCGGATTTAAGACCCAAATCTTGATAACATTCGACAGATCTCGATAAACAATTCCGTTGATTCGTTGGTTTATCGTAGCCGACTAACAGCAACAACTTTCTAAACAAAGCAACACATCTCATCGCGTAATCGAAAATGTCCGTACACCCTAAAACTCTGTTATCACAACGTATCGATTTTCCAATTACAAGGAATCTACGATGATAATTAACAAAAAGAAAAAAAACGACTAAACAAGAAAAAAAAAATTATATAATTCCAGAAAATTTATTATTATTCGCGTCGTAATACGTTGGTACGATGGACGTCTGTTTAAAGTAAAAAAGGGAAAAACATTGAGATAATTTGGAACTGCAAATCGATGTCGAATTCTACCACGTTTCTGTTAACTGTACGTTAACAAGATGGCTGGCTCCGCGAGGCATCATCGGAAGCGAATATTTTAGTTAAACCGCGGCAGCCAGCGTTTGTCTTTCGCTTTCGGAACGATATCAACCCAGTAACCGACTTTCCAGTTGGCGGCAACTCCTTCGGGGCTCTTAAGACTGAAAAGTTCCGCCTACGGAAAAAGGAGAAATAACAGCGGTCCTATCAATCCGTGAAAACATCTTAAGCGTGGGCTCCGCACTGAAGAAGAAATATTATCGGAAGTGGAATAACGTTTATCGGAGCACGGCTCCTTTATTCCCGTTCGAGATTCGCTCAGGAGGATGAGTAGCTGGCGATTTTTCTTTCGTCGGCAAGCTAATGGCCCTCTCATCCATCGTTTTCTCTTATTTTTTCCATTTTTTTTTTTTTTTTTTTTTGTTTTCGTTGTTAATACCATTTTGCAGACGCCGTGAATAACACAAGCATAAGTAGGATATTTTATTGGGAAAAAAGTCCGTGTTTATATTTTTAAGTACCTGCTCTATTATCATATTTTTTTATTCTGCGTATTCAAAATTTGAAAATTGTAATTTTATTAAATAGGGCAGATGCGTTAACACCAAAATTACCGACGATCGAAACGTGAAGAAGCTTGTAGCCGGAAATCAGAACGAGAAACATAAAAATACATAAAGTTTCATCCATAGTTATCGTTACACTATCCATCGATAAAACATCTATCAAAAATTATGAACGTACAGTTGCAGCGTTGAAAGGAAAGAAAAAATTGAAGAGTACTAAAACTAATTCTATTTTCCAATCAAAGGGAAGAAAGAAAAAAAAGAGGAAAATGAAAACCCCTCAAAGAAACCATGCTCGATACTCACGTAATATCTGTGATTCAAAGACATCTCTTGGCTTCTATGGTTCCTCTTGCGCCGTACTTTTTCTGAATTAGAAGCCTCTGCACAAGTTTGGCAAGATGCTGGCAGAAACGTTTCTGTACATCTTCTTTCTTCTCTAATCCCTGGCGCATAAGCGCTGTGTCTTCTCTTGTCGAAAATGGATCACGAAAATATACGACGTTTCTTATCCACGGCTCGCTACGTCCTCTTCTCTATTTTCCTTCCCCGTTTCCCTCCTTCGCTGCTAATCGATCCGCGTCAGTCTTACGTGTTTATTGTCGAGGTTGCAGTTAATGTCTGGTCTCCTCATTATTGTCGTTTTTTCCCTAGAATTCGTGTCGCGTGCGCATCTGGGTCACCTGGGCCGCGGCTCCCTTCCGTCGTTGGCAATTCGGCTCGGATTTTCCTTTCAGACCCGGAGGATCCTCCTATGGAAAGCATCCACCGTTTGATAACGTGAATTATCGAGCCGATCGGAGCCGATCGAGCTGCGGAATCACGAACGAGCCAACGATTCTTAACGCCGACGATGTAAAGTTACACGAGCATAAACGACTGAAAGAGAGATTAGGTAAATTAGAAGGTGTAGGAGAGACGAGTTGCAAAAAGAAAGCAAGCTCCTAGTCTCGGTGGCTCCTGTGGCGTGGCCATGACTCGAAGAAGAATCAGGAAAGCAACGTGACTGGAAGAAATCCGAGGGCAAACAGTCGGAAAAGAGGTTTAGAATTAATCGTACGGCGAGGTAAGCTACCGAATTTCTAGCCTAGTTAGCGTGCACAGTGGAGTTCGCGCGAAATATCCTCGAATCTGCTTGCGGATTGCACAATGAAAATTTGGAAACCGACGAGGCTCGCAGGATCCCAGCACGAAGTTGGTAGATGCGCGCAAAGCGAAATTAATTTTGCCTCGTGGCAAACAGTCGAACTTGCCATTTTCTCTCTAATTCTAACTGGATCGCTTAAAGAATCTTCGCAGTGTACTAACAGGAAGATTCCGGCTAACGAACGTAACTAGTTTAGAAGAGATACTTTTCCGAAGTGCACTTCTCGCACGAGCGAGTTCCACGTACACCCTTGTTCGTAAGCAGCTTCCTCGTTTTCTCTAGTTGCTTCGATCAATCCTGGCACTCGTGTTGTTAACATTCCTATCTAATATCTCTGTCTTTTCGTATTTAGTTGCAACCTTCGATACGGATTCTACGCCGAACCGTCTGCTTCGTAACATTTTTCCACGAGATACAAGTTAGAAGCGACTGCAAGAACGATCTCGCGTGATTCTTAATTACGTTCCTCTTCGAATTCTGGCAGATGGATTTTTTTCAATTGTTTTGAAAATTATCGTTTCAATTGTTTCGTTTCAATCGTTGTTTCCCGCGTCAATGCTAGATCGTCGTGAATTAATCGCGTTCTGGTTAAAGTTGTGCAGACCAGGTGTTCTAGTACTTGTGAATGGAAGCGTACATACGCCACGCGGTATGAATTCTACTTAGGTGGCTCGTTCTTCAACTAATCTTTCTTCCGACGATTGAAACAAAAAAAATACCTCCACGTATGCCGAGAGACATCTGTCCGAGTTCCTTCTGAAAACTCGCTCGATCTTGTCTCGCTGTCTCTCTTGGCCTTCTATTATGCGTTCGCCGCGCGAGAATGTGCTCGTTCTGCCAAGTCGATCCGCATTCTGCAGGTCGACCGCTCGGCCGCGCGAATCTCTGAATTCCAAGGCGGTTGTCGCGCAGCTTGGAAAAAAATGATTTTAAAGGACGCGTTCCACGACTCAAGAACAAGATGCTGCCAGCGGAATGCATATTTACGGTCATTTTTCCATACGACGACCGGCTCGAGCCATCCCGTGTATGTGTGTGTGTGTTCCTTCTTTTTCGTCGCGAATCCGCCGCGCATTTCAACGCGATTCCCAGGCAAAATATGGAAAATCATCGTGTGGCTTTCGCCTCGTGCCATAACAATCTTGTAGGATAGTGAGCTATCCATAGCGAATATATGCATCTTCTTCTTTTCTTTTTTTTTTCTTTTCTTTTTCCTTTTTTTCTTTTTTTTCAAGAGCATTTCATAACGAAAGCCACGGGCGAATGTAATCGGTTATTGAACGCGGATGATCGCGCGCAAATATAGAGGCGAACGCTCGTTAAGAGGAGAACGCGAACTTTGCATATGAAAGGACCTGGAAGATTCTAGGCAAGCTCGAAAGTGTGACGAGGAAATGCGTTTTCACGATAGAAACGCGGATCTTTCCTTTAAACGAGGCGCGGATAAAAAAGCGTTTAACGGTGGATGGACGTTAACTTTGCACGACTAATCGTATTTTGTTGCAAAGAACGACCGGTTAGCGAGTTTCTCTGATGAGAGGAAAAATTCACGGTGTGTCATTTCGGAACCCTTTGAACCGCTGCAAGTGAATTTTCTTTTGAAAGCTGACTGCGCAGCCACTTTTTTACGATGCAGTTTCCCCTTTAGAAGCAGCTACCAGCGAGAAGGTTCTCTTTATATTCTAATTTCAATGGGAAGAACGTTGGACCAAGGTGCCCTGATAATACGTAACTCTTCTTCCCTCTGTGTTTGCGGAACATCTTATCGACGTCGTAATAGCTCGGAATTATCCTAAAGTTCAACCTGAACGTCAACTCTCGTTCTGTCCTTTCACTTTATTACACCGTTCGAAACAATTAGCGGACGTCGCGAACGATTTTATCGCGCCATTCACGCGAATAGAAGCGGAGAATCGCTCGCAGACTCGATAAGTTATGTATTATTCAGGCGATGGTTTTACGGTGAAGCTTCGAAAGAGAAAAGAAAAGGCGAAACGTGTGGTCTAAATATTCCATCGCTGCCGCTATAATACGTTCTATCGCAGTTGGAAATTGTTTCATGACAGTAATAAAGTTTGACTTTAAGAGGATCGTTAAAAGGATATCGATGTGAAAATCAAAACGACATAGAAAATAATCCTTTAAATCTGTCTAATCCTCTAAGTAAGAAAATAATCCCAAGCAGTGTATGATTCTTCAAAACACGATATTTATCTAACTTGTTAAACTGCTGTAAATTTGTTTAAAAAGAGGAAAAAATACACGTTGTGGAAAGAACGAGCGACCGCAATGTCTCGATCGAACCTGACACGAATTATCTTCAGCAGTGTATAATTGTACGACGTTTTTAAACGGATGCTAAAATGCCTTTTGTGTAAGGTAATATTTTATCGACATTAATCTTCGCTTTTCCAGTCAAAATAGAGAAATTAAGGGAGAAGACGAGTCGTGGACAGGATGCTGGAAATTCCTACGACTCGATCGAACCGGAAATCGCGGCCTTTGAACGCTCGCGTTCGCGTGCTGTCGCGAGCTTATCGCGCGACGAGCAATAGCAGCCGGTCGCGAACGCGCTGTGCAAAGAATAAATAGCTTGCACGCGAAACGTCACTTTTATGGGCCGGAGCTTTTAGTCCCCGCTGTAAAAACGTCGCAGTCCATTAGTACTCGCGACGATACGAACGTCACCGCGGCTCGCTGCGCATGCAAAAATTCACCGGCCGCTTAATAACATTTTCTCGTTCGAACGTCTCGACGGATAGGCCATGACCATGTACCGGGTGTTGGGAATACTTTTTCGTGAGTAACTACATAGTAAAACTGAACTTGGACACGTCTGCTGTAAACAGAGATTTCGCGTTTAAATTTTAAATGTCGATACTGGTAAACGAGGGAAGATGGTAATCTTTATGGCTACCATCTTCGCATTTGCATGCAAATCTCGTCGATCGTTCACTGTTTTTAAGCGAGGGAATGAGTTATCGGAAATGGAAACGGGATTTTCAGTCTCCGCGTGTGTTGCTTGCTTGATGGTTTAAGGCTATTTATACTATCGATCGTAAATGTTAGGACATTTGTGGAAAATGAGCTACAATCATTAGGAAATTATTGAAATCTCTGAGAATTACTATCCCGCTTGGTATCTCAGAGTATAAGGAAGTTGTATACATCCGGAGTATGAAGAAGTACATGTTCAATAAAATGTTGGAATAAGCATCTCATCAACTGTGTATAACAATAAAATAAAATTCTTACTTGCTTCTACGTGTGTACACACCGTGACAGATTCAGCTTATCTGTTTGAATTTTCTATCCTATTTATTCTCAATTTCTCGCACATTTTATCTAACATTTATCCTACGATTTCTACCAACTTTTTGCTTCCACAGCTTCTCCATACCGATTTCCTCGATAACCCATATCAATTACCATATTTTCTACTAAACCGACAAACATCTCAATACTTAGAAACCAATATATACATAATTCCACTTTAACTCGTGGATAACTCAAGGAAGCACCAAAAGCTCAGTCCGCGATTCTACCAATGACGATCAAAGAACGCACAAACGGAATCGGATCACAAAATCGATGATGTCTTCCACCCCCATTCTGACGATTCCCTAATTTTCCTTAAAAAGCAGAAAAATACGTAAAAAGAGGCAGAATTCGCCTGCAAACACAGGAAAACGTTGGAATTTTTCTCGAATCTCTTGTGTGTGGACGTTGCAACGAGTGCTGGCCCATATCGCGTCTATTTTCGCGCACGATGCGATCGTTTCGCGCGAACGAAGGTCTCGGGGGTGGTTGGTCGGGTGTGCCGCGAGGCAAGGGGTTGGTTCACGGTGGCCCGGTGGCACGATCAAGGGGAAACTCGACGGAAAGTTGGGCAAAAGCAAAAGGGAGCGCCGCGGCCGGAGATAGCGGTGGCACACACGCCGCTGCTTCTATTGTTCTTCGTTTCTGAGAGGCCGAAGCGCTGCCAATATCGGAGCGTTCCGGCGCAATATCGGGTCACGAGGTCCGGCCCTGTTTCTGGCAGACGGTGATAACTCAGTCGACGACGCACCCACGCCGCACAACCGTCCTCCTCGTCGTCGCCGTGATTCAATTTACCGTAATTACCAACGGATTAGCCGACGCGGCCTTTCGATACGCGACCCTTGCAACGCGTCCGCCGTTCAACCAGATTAGAGAAAGGCGAATTTTCATCGACGAGGATCATCTTTGGCAACAGTGGCAACTTTGGTCCCGGTTTCCAACTTCTCTCGGTACAGGTGGAATTCGTAATTGAAAAGTTAGATAGATGCAAACGAAAGTTTCGTGCTATGGCAAATAGCAGGAATTTTGATCGCACAGCAAACTTTAATCCCCAAGTTTTCAAGTTCTTGGCTAATTTTTTGTTTAGGTATCGGATATGGAAATTAAGCGAGTCGTATGATTTGGACGTTACATCTTTCGTTCTATCTTTGAAGTTATTGTTTAACAGTAGAACTACCACGCCAGTGAAATTGACTGGTTTTACCATTTTACGATAACTAAAAGGATAATATAACGAATTTTATTTTGTTTTTTATCTATTCAAACTCAGAATAATTTTGTATTAAGGCTACCTATACCAATACCAGTCAAAATGACTGGGCTTGTCAAAGTGTAAAAGGATCCTGTAATCTGTTTATCGAAGCCAAATTAACCAGTTTCCTCTTTTGTACAATTTCCCACGCGTTTTTTAAATTTTCACCGCGTATCATTCAATATCAGGAAAATTCCGGATCGATCGCTAGATGCTAACGCTAGAAATACCAGAGCAGTCAAAATGACTGGTTCTACAATTTTATAAATGTGTCAACCGTCATTTAGTTATCGCAGATGGATTAATAATACTAAACATCTACTACATAACATGGAATTCCTTCTGTAAGAAAGTAATAAATCAATAAATATGAAAATATTTTTTAAAGACCAGTCATTTTGACCGATTTTGGTAGAAATAGCTTCGTGTTAACTATAGGTAGTTCTACTGTTAACAGATCGTTAAAAATCAGAATGAATTTTATGATATAGTGTGACATTAACGTTGGTACTCTCGAACAAAACTCGGAACCTACACGCTCGCTGTATACCGAAATCATTCGATGAATCCGCATCTATTTATCAAAGTCGACAAAGAATTCTCTGTCTACCTAACTAGAGCCTCATCTCTGCTGCAGCTCACGATCGCAAGACAAGCAAAGATCCACGCTGTTAGTCGCCAGCAGCTATTTCAATCTCGTCGTCCTCCATGCAAACTCGATAGCCGATGTTATTCGATTGGGGGCGAGAAGCTCTCGCATCTTCTTAGTCGACCGATCGGTGGTGGGTCCTTGATCTCCCTGGCGAAAGAGCGAGAGAAAGAAAACGAGCAGGAGACGTGGGTGCGGCTTAAGATTCTCGTTGCGGGAAAGAGGGATCAAAAAGTTTTTATCCAGCCGCCGTTTCATAACTTATTCCTGTGTACGAGCGACGACTACACTTTGTGAAGGCTGGCAGCGAGCACAAAGAGGATCCTCTTTTTATTCGCCGCGGCCCCCGCCACAAATCCTACAAACGAGCCGGGACAAATTATGTTCTCTCGCTCATTTTTTCCTTTCTCCCTCGTTCTCCGCTTCCTTTTCTAATTACCCATCGGAAGGAATTACTCTTCGCAAGGATAGCGTACGCCAAAGGCTGAAGAAACGATGGCTGAGCAGAGAATAAGCGTGCAAGTTTAAATTTCAGATCAAATTGGGTTAAAAAGCGAGTGCAAGCACGTGTCTCGAGAGAGATGCGAAAAATAGTATGATTATAGGTACTATTGTTTAAGCGGAAGAACGTGATGGATCCGTTTCAAGTAGAAAGTAGAATATCTCGAGCATTTTTCTTCCGTCTTCGCTTTAAAAAAGATAACTTGACCTAGTTTCTCACAAGTATCTCTGTATATGCACGCATGCTGGATATTAAGAGACGAAGAAGATAAAACGGTGAATAAAAAAAGGGGGGAAGAGGGGATGGGATGATAATTAGGACGGAGGATAAAGGAAAAATAAAGAAGTGGGAGGAAAGGAACAAAAGTAACACGCATTAAAGGAGACGAGAGATACTGACAGAGAAAGTCCTAGGAAGTAGGTAAATTAATCCTAAGTCCCGAGGAAATTTTATGTGCTGCAAGTGCCTAAAATAAAAATCCACGAGTTAGAAGCTTCATGGCAGAATGGTTTACTTCGAGACTACCACGAAGAAAACCAGTGTTCGAGCCTCGCTTTTATAATCCTCCGAACATTTTTCAAGATAATTAACGATTCTAATCGAGGCTTCCGACCTTTCCCACTAACACTTTTATAGACCAATAAAATCTCGGCTATAAAATTTAATTGACAATCTAAATGGCGAATTCAGTTCTAAAGTTGCTGCAGAGTTTCTGTATCTAAGTTTCTCACCGAGTAAATTAAGTCCAAGTTCCGAAACAAGTATCGCGAAGTTGGAGTTGCAGAAATTTCTTCGAATTAAAATACCGTAGTCTAACAAGATAGTAGAAAGGTGTACGAGGGAGGGGGTAGTAGAATAATTCTAATCTACGACTGTAACGAGATCTCGAAATTTTCATTTAAAAAGGTACGCGAGACATGGAAGGAAAATATTAAAAGCAAATAAGAATTTCAAAGAAGTTAAGGAAAATAAAAGATCTTCTTCTCAGATCACTGGCGGAGTTGCGAAAGAGTATGAGATAAGAAATTCATTTAGAAAGAACAAGTAAAAAGTTCAAAATACTTGAGAAGAAAATGAATGAAAGATCCGAAGAATGAGACGAAGAACAAGTAAAAAGTACAAAATATACTAAAAATGGAAACGAGGAGAGATATGAGAGTGGAATCAAGCAAAGAGTAAAAAATATTCCACGTACAAGAGAAATTAAAGACAAGAAATACAAAGCAGAGCATCCGTAACTAGAGGATAAGTAAAAAATGTAAATGTAGAAAAAGGGAACGAGAAAAGCAGGAGGATAAAATAGCAAGAGAAATGGAACAACGTTATAGAAAAAGATAATAAAACGCACCATTAAATGCATGCTTTAAATACAGTAAAAAATTCGAAAAAGCAGTGGATCAAAGTAGTACAACGAAATACGATTGAAAAATAAAAATCGTGAGAAATACGAGTTTGGTAATGTCCTGATTAACGTGCAAACGCTTACTTTAATACGCTTGTTTTTAAAGCGGTTCGACTCGACACGGGAAGAATTTAGTCCGAAGAATTCGACGAATTAACGATCAAATTTCCCGGTGGATGTTGCAGAAAACGTGCTCTGTTTCTGACAGGGTCTCCTGCCTCGTGTAATTGATGGCTCTGATCGATGCAATTGCAGTCACGAAGACCATCTTGTTCAACGCGGCGCCATTCAATCTTTCATTATGCAAATTCATTCGGTCATTCAACGAAAATCAACACACTTCATAACTCTTGCTTCCTTCTTTATTCTAAAAATAGCACTTGCTCTTTTCTTAAAATGAACTTTCATCGCAAACATTCTGCGTTTACGAACGTTAGCAAAAAAAAAAAGAAAATTCGTGACAGCCGATCGACACAGTCGAAGGCCAACAAATAACGAGAAATTCGTAATTAAAGGCTATTCAACGGCAAAAGCGGAACGATTGGGCGCTTCAGGAAACGGCTTAATGAACCTATAACGCAGCGGTTTATTGGCGGAAAAAGTCTACTAAGCGCGTCCCTGAAATTGCTTCCTGATCGAAACTAATTGACCGTCGAACAGCTGCGCTGTCGCGCGTGTTTTTCCACGTCGAATCGAATAACGCGCGACATAAACCGCGATTATGTCGTACGATGTTTCGCGGATTGACTTCCGCGTCGCTTCATTCAGCAAGCCGACTTTGATTCACTGTAACATTTATTAAATCGTTCGTCGTCGAGAAGATATATTAAATACTTAGAGTACATCCAAATAACGAACAGAGGTTGAAACACGATATTATTTAATGTTCGGTATATATATTGGCCTTATACAGGACAAGGAGTCAGAGTGCTCTCTTTACCAGGAAATTAAACCTCGCTTCAAACGAAGTCTATAAAGTGTCTCGTTCCTCCAGATTTACCTATTAAACAACATACAAAGATCTTCCGATACCTTCAACACAGGATTCCAGGCCTTTGAATATATTCCCTGTTACTAAAGTTACCTTTATTCCTCGCCAGCAATATATTCTTTTAGCAGCTCAGTTCATTCTTTCTTATACACGTTCGCAGTAAACACGTTTCACATTCACATCGTCGTACTAGTTTCAAATTTTACGAATACGATTATAACAGTCGTGTTTCGTTACGGTGCTGATCAAATTTCACGAGAAATTTCACGCGAGTCACTGTATACGTAGACCTCTGGCTTGCCGTTTTCTTTCCAAAAGAGAGAAGAGAAAAGTTCCAGACACTCGTTATCCGGCACCCAATGATGGCAAGTGTGTCAGAGGGGCAAAGAGATACGGGTCGAAGAATTTTCTGACCGCGGCACGGTGATCTTGACCCGCCCTAAGCCAATGTAAAACGAATGCACGCTTTTAGTCTCGTCTCCCTTTGCGAAGCTCGACTTCTTCTTGTCGTCGGAGAACGACGTTTCCCCAAACACGTTGCTCCAGTGAAACAGAATTCACCAGGAAACTGTATCGTCCACGACCACAAATCGGGAATTTATGGAGCGCGCACGAACGCTTCCGGTTCTCCACGTTCGTTTCGATTCGCATCGATCGACCTGTGCCAAGCGCAATTTACGCGGCGCTATTCGCACGCGAGTCCACCGATATTGTTGTCGTTTCGCTCGCAGCTACTCGTACCAGCTGGAACCGAGACCCTTTTAAAGGGAATAGCCTCGAAAGAACGAACCCCGACCGGCCAATTTTCCCTCCACCCCATATACCGGGTGTGACGTGGTTTAATCTGTAAATGGAGGTACCTGTGCTTCGGGCTACAGTGGAAAATGGAGTGGAATCTGCTATTCGAATGTTCTACCGCTTCAACAAACTGCTATTTCGTACTGCTATCTCTCTCTCTCTCATTTTTCCTCTGATCGTAGGTTGCAGGATTTTTCTCCTCCCCTGTTTTTTGACACGATAAGGGTGGGTGGAGAGTTAAAAAAAAATAAATAAAAGTGTAGAAGATAAACGCGCGAGAGTGTGTTCGGGTGTGTTTGTCGACGAGTGAAACAGAATTTTAGCAGATTCACCGATGTAACGGTCGGTTTTAAAGAATTTCCACAAAATCTACGCTGTCTATCTGCTTTATGTTCGTCGAATTTAAATGTGAAAGAATATTGCTTTAAACGCGAAAATAAGCAATAAATTATGAAAATTAGCAATATCTAATGTTCTTTGGAACGCCAAAGGTATTTCTATTATGTGAAGCGCTTCAGACTTTCTATGGGATAGTATTAATATTAATAAAGCATATTCGATCATCATAATTCAAAGACACTTATGCAGATGACTTTAGATAGGCATTCTTTCTCTATCGTCAAGGTACGTACAAAGTACCGTGAAATTTTTAATTAAATCGAGGAAGAAAGGGAGTTTCACGGTCTCGGCGGGCAATTCGCGCGGACAACGTGCAACGCGGCGAATTCTCACAGGTACACCCTGTGCACGGCTAATCTGTAAGTGTCTCCATTGTAAATGGATGCTGTCTTGCGCGTGAATTGCCGTAACTCATCGTGAGTCGCGCGCTGAACGTGTCAGCGCCTAGATTAAGCCGCGCATTAAATCAGTTGTATCTGCGCCGGTGATTAATTTCAATTATTGTACGCCGCTGGGAATTCCCTGGCCAAGTTCGGCATTCTGTAATTGAACGGGTCTACTTGAAAAACGAGACACGATGACGAACAACTTTCAGATCGAGAAGTTCGAAACGATCGCCGTCTGCATTTTTCATTGCAGGTTTGTTAGACTTTCGAACACCAGTGTGCACTTTTAATCACAGGGAAATAGTAAACCTTCGCAGAGATTTCAATCTATTTGATAAATCTTTCGAAAGGGAAAAGAGACGCCGAGCAATTTGGAAGTAGAAAAGCTTGGAACAGTCGTCATTTGCGTTTTCAATAGCTGATCAATTAAATTTCTATAGGCTAACGTGCAAGAATTTGCTGAAAATAGCAAAATCGTGGAACTTTGTCGACAGAGATAGAGATTGAACATTTGGAATCTGTTAAATAAAATCCACCTGGCGATTTGACAAATGTTTCGAAAAGTACGATCGAATGTAATTGATCAGATTTCTGTCCACCGAAAATCCGATTAATAGTCGATGTATTAGCGTGTCCGAAAAATTTCTGTCGTTTTATAAGCAAATAATAGATGCACGATTCTTTTTCCTTTGTTTCGTATTAATTTATTAAATTATGCACGAATATAATAATAGCATACCTAATTCAATAAAATAATATAAAACAGAAATTGTTGTTCATCTATTATCACCTTATGAAACGAAAGAAACTTTTCGAACAACCTGATAAATGACAGTCTTTGCGTAGAACGTGGTTGCTAAACAATTTAACTGTCGCGTGCCGACTGGAAGCCCGTGTCAAGGCTTAAACTGCGACGGGAACACAATCGAAGGCTCGTGAACCGTAATCGATTATGTAATCGAGTAAAATTAGCTCGTAGTGTGTTCCACATAAATAGACTTGGCAGGAAGTTCTTGAAAGTTGGAGAATCTGCGAGTTCCGAACGGTCCAAGCGATTCTCCTCTGTGCTTCCTAAATAAGGACAAGTTAATCGAGATATTCGAATTCTGTCATCGAAATACGTAATACTTTCGATCGTAATAACGTTATGAAGATTTAAAGAAGCTCAACTGATGTAATATTATCGAGCAACTCTTTCGTAACTCTATTTTCATAGCCAGGACTACAAAAAGTAGATTAAGCGAACGTTCAACGATATGTAAAATCAAGCAGAGAGTTTGACAGGGAATCTCTTGAAAGCATAACCGAAGGCGCGCTTTCACCGAAGGATCCAAAATGCAAACAGTCGTCACGGGACGACGAATAAGGGGAAGAAGCAGATCAGTGGCCGCTATTGATAACGCTAGACCATCCGCTGTTTGCGCAGATTAAATTCATCGATCGATCGTACAACGCGAAACGAAAGCCTCTCTGCACAACGTGGAAGATGGCTACGGTCCTCTCTCGCCAACGTTCTCGCTGCCGTTCCAATAATCCTCCCATACGGCCGGTAAATCGTATAATAAACGCCGTTCCATCCTCCCGTACAAAATAGAAAATCCCTGCGTCTGTGTAATAATAATAATGTCAAAGAAAATTCCTCAACTAAATAGGTTCCTCGACTAATCTGTTTCTCCATGCTGAGACACTCTAATTTTACATATTTGATTAGTAAAATACGATAAATTCAAACCGTTAGCTTTTTTTAATCTTTGCGAAATTATTTAAATAAACTAAGATACAGGTACGTTTGTTACGTAAAGCTCGGAGAATTATATGGAATTGTTCTCAATCAGAATTTATATTTTCCTACAACAATCGCCTATTGACCTACTTTTTACTCCAACTTCTAATTGAGAATTTCGAACGAGAGTATCGAAGCTCGGACGATTTTCTAATTGAAATATCCTTTTTTAAAAATCTATGGATCGTATATGCCAGTTTGTGCTTTGTTTTCGTTCAGCTGTAAACTTCAATTACTATCTGTTACGATAGAATCAAATGAAAATTTAGTTTTCAATTTCAAGAAGCTTACGGGCCGATGGAAAAGAATAGCAACATCATTGTCTGTAAATTTACTTCCTATAAAATCCTACAAAACTGAGATTACTTTCCCATCGACCCGATATTTCTGTACTCCGGATAAAACATTAAAAATGAAAATACATTCCATCGAAAAGTCACCATCGTTCGTTCGTTCGAACGTTCAAGCCATTATTAATCGTGCAATACTTTAAAGATCTAAAAAGAGTCGTCACGAAATCGATCTTCGTTCGTGATTCCACGCAATTCCATGAGTTCTTGCCTTTCCGTGGACGTCATTCAACCCGCAGTCTGGGTCAGGCTGTTGACTGATTCGAAAGAAGCACGAAGCTGACGAGAATCACGTCGACGAACCGTGCAGTCCGGCTGCATCGACTCGTCAACGTATCCGCAGTGACGATTAATCACCTCGCCCCGGTTTCGATAAGACGCACCACCCCGTATCGGCATCAGAGTTCACGGCGAGCCACGCGACAACGATTCCATTTCATTTTGGAACTTCCACCAGTGATGTCCTACTATTGTTATATTCTAATACGATATTCTACGCTACACACTCGAACTCCTTACGAATATCTTTTTCCCAATTTTTCTCTAGTTTTCTCGATTCTCAGCTCTCAACTCGCAGTCCTCGGTTCTCTCAGTTGCCAGTTTCTCAATTTTCAATTCTCAGCTTGCAGCTTCGAGTTTTTAGTTCTTAATTTTCAATTCTCAGCTTGCAGCTTCGACTTTTCAATTCTCAGGCCTCAACTTTCAATTCCCAGTTCTCGGTTCGCAATATACAGTTTTCAGTTCTTAATTTTCAATTCTCAGCTTGCTGCTTAGAGTTTTCAATTCTCAGGCCTCAATTTTCAATTCCCAGTTCTCGGTTCGCAATATACAGTTTTCAGTTCTTAATTTCCAATTCTCAGCTTGCAGCTTAGAGTTTTCAATTCTCAGGCCTCAATTTTCAATTCCCAGTTCTCGGTTCGCAATATACAGTTTTCAGTTCTTAATTTTCAATTCTCAGCTTGCTGCTTCGAGTTTTCAGTTCTCAGGCCTCAACTTTCAATTCCCAGTTCTCGGTTCGCAATATACGGTTTTCGGTTCTTAATTTTCAATTCTCAGCTTGCAGCTTCGACTTTTCAATTCTCAGGCCTCAACTTTCAATTTCCAGTTCTCGGTTCGCAATATACGGTTTTCGGTTCTTAATTTTCAATTCTCAGCTTTCCACTCCGAATTCTCAGTTCTCAGCTCTTTCGAGAATTCTTTCGATTCTCAAATTTCTACCAGTTCTTAATTTTTCCGGTTCAATTCTCGGCTCTCGCATCTCAATTCTCAAAATTCTCGACTATTAGTTTTCAATTCTCGATTCTCCCGAAAATATCCCCTCAATGATATTTCTTCTCGCAATATTCCGCGTAGAATTCTCATGCAGTGATTCGTATCACGAAGATTCGGGTGTAAAAAGTTTTATCGTCCACGATCGGACGTTGTTCTTGCGTTTGCCAAGCAGATGGCCCGGAAAATGTTTATGCACCGTGTTCCGTCGATGCACTCGCCACCATCGTCCCTCAAGTTCGCCAGTTACGAACTTTCTTTCCCCCTCGGTACTGACCTACTAAAAACGATGCATGTTCGACACACGTTTTTCACCGGGTGCACCACTGTGTCCTCAGATCGACTGCCTCCAAACTTGTCTCCTCTATATTAAATTACATCCGGACCATCTTTCTTCTCCTATCAAGAGTTTTATTCCTTTTCTTTTCCTTCTCTTTATCTACGTTCTACTTTTTGTTATTTTTTTTTTTTTTTCTTAAAGAAAAATGAATTTCATGGAATTTTCGAAAAACACGATGCAGTTATGTTTGTTTATTCAGCGGTTTGTGCTCGATGGTAGAACGTTTTCACGGCTAAACGCGTACATTCGGGCCTGTCCGTTGCAGTTGCGAGAAAAATCCGTCTGATATGTTGACTGAAGCGTGGCGAGCATCTCTACCGTTGTACCAGATATCCCAGGATATGTAAAAACTCTGAAGGAATTTCGCGATCTTGCGGAAATAGCAAAAATAATACTCCTTCTGATATTTCGATTCTCGGTTAGTAAAATTGACGAAGAAAATAGATAAATCTATATCGTTCTATCGGTACTGTAACCAGTTCGTTCCAGTGAACATGTCTCGATAAATCAATTAAACGCTGCAAATAATTTGACGCCATTAAGCGTACAGTTATTTACATAAAATCGACCAAACGCACCGTATTTATTCGTCGACGATTAATCATTGATCCATCAAACTACCATCGTACTTCCATCATTCGAAGCTATCGTCAAAATCATTTAAAAGAAAATCGTCGATAAACCGTTCTCCGTTAACAGCGATTCACGATCATTCGTATCACTTTAAAAGATCCTCCATAAATATCTCCATTAACATCTACATTCCCATCTTCAAACGCAGACCACTTTTCACTTCCTTCCCCTTTCCGAACGTAAATCTCGACAAACTCGTCGAAGCCTCAGTCGATGGTCGCTCGACGATTTCCTCGCAGGTCACTGGAACGAAACATCATCTAAGAATTTCTCGTTGGTAGAACATAAATCCTTCGAGATATCGCGTGTCTGTTGCACGTTCTACAGAAGAATAAACGGAGGATCGGTGATCGATCGGCTCAGGAATCGCACGTCCCTTTCATTCTCGAGACGATCAGCCGCGACGTTGTTCGAGCACGCAGTGCAACCCTTTCACGATGCATTATCGGTAGAGAAGCGACCGTTCAACCGTGGAGGAGACTGCTGCATCGGCTTTAGCAATTATCGTCGAAGCTGCGATCGATTGTTCGATGTGGCCTCTTCCTCCAGACGTCTCATCCTCTCCTCGGGCTTGCAGCTCGGCTATGCCTCGAGTTTCCACCGGGATATTCCGCTTCCGCCAGTTCAACATTCCCATAGCCCTGACCCTGTTCCGTCCATGTTGTCTTAGGTCCCGTGGCAGCTCGGCAAACTCGATTTTATCGAGCTCGATGATAGACGACGATAGGCAGAGACTTCATCGTGGACAGGTTGAGATTGATACGAAGGAAGCTGGCTGATGTTCATTGATTTCCTCGGTTCGATTAGACAACTCGATAGAATGCAGAGGATTTAGAGAAAGATTCGCCAGCAAGCAGAAATATATTTAGAAGAAGGAAAAATAAATCGAACAACGTTACGATTATTGACCACCGGATCGGCGGGGTTAATCCGCGTGACGAACGGCCGAAATTGAAAATTATTTCGCTGGCCGAAATGCACGTTCCCATTCGAGCGCTCTGGGAGAGCAACGGATCGGAACGGGTTGGCAAACGAGTCAAGCGATCGCGCGCTAGTTCCTCTTTAACGCAATCAATCTTTCGCCACCGCGTATACCCCGTAACACACAGATAGTAGCCGCGACTGTGCGTCACGATGGAAATAACTGGCCCGTTCTGCTCCTTATTTATACCCCGATCGGCTCTCGTCGGATCCTAACCGATTGGGATCCCTCGAGGGCTGCCTTGGCTATCTCGGGATCAGTCAAACTCTCCCAATTATCCGTGACATTCGTGACTTATCCATCTAGTTAAATCACCGATCCAACGAATTTGAAACATCCGATAACGACCCGAGTATAAGGATACGTAGATCCGGCACCACGTATCACACCGATCTAAACGTCCTGAGATTCTCTGATCGAATAGAAACCCCTATCCCGTTTCTCTGACACTTCCCTCTTAGATACTAACTGCGCTAACACTGTCTCCTTCGACTCTCGCACACTTCTCTACGATTATACTCGAAACGAGCCGCACCAACAATATTACTTTTGGAATGAGAACGCGAACTCGCCGATATTCGACATTTCAGACGTCCACGCACCGTGATTTACTGTCACGAGAATACGCAAGAGGAGGGAACAGGATTTTTGACGAAGAAGACAATCCGTAGGAAACGTTGCTCGTGACAATCGCCGTGTTTTCGCGTCGGTCGAACCGCGACGAGCGGCACATACACCCGACGCTGAATCGCGGCCAACTGAGAGGGAGAAAACAGCCCCCTAGATACTAGCGTCGGTTGGCTGTAGCATCGCGCACAGAAACCCCCTGCGCAACGTTCGCCCCAACCCTCGTGCACGAGAGCGCGACCAGCACCGAGTTTCTACGACGAAACCGGGAATCTCGCTGTCTTCAATGCTCACTTTCGCACTCGTTTATGATTAGTGACAAGTGTACCAGATATAATGGGGACTGGATCGACTGGTTTGGAGAAACAGGGTGCATCGTGTCATATCGATGTCGAAACTGACCGGTGCTATAGAGGTGATATTCGTATTTTTAGTTTCCGACTTTCGAGGGTGGATTCTTTGAGCGAAGATTATTTAAATTTCCTGTTTCCTTCGTTTCAATTGTGAAATATATCGTATGAGGGGGTTCTCAGATTTTTCATCGCGCAGTGAAATATTGTACGATGTATGATTGTTAACATCTGCTAAGTTGTTAATTAAGTTAATTAGATACTCATTTTTGAATGTTGAAATTAAAACACGTGGATCATTGGTACTTAATTAATAATATATATTAATAGCAAAGAGTAGGAGAAGCAGTAAAACTGTATACCTCTGTATATCTTTTGCATCGTTCTATCACCTGCACTGCAAAATCTTCAAAACAATATCAGACTGTTCATAATCGAACTACAAAGTATTTTCAAGGTTTCCGACTTTCGAGGGTGGGTTTTTTGAGCGAAGATTATTTAAATTCCCTGTTTCCTTCGTTTCAATTGTGAAATATATCGTATGAGGGGGTTCTCAGATTTTTCATCGCGCAGTGAAATATTGTACGATGTATGATTGTTAACATCTGTTAAGTTATTAATTAAGTTAATTAGATACTCATTTTTGTATGTTGAAATTAAAACACGTGGATCATTGGTACTTAATTAATAATATATATATTAATAGCAAAGAGAGTAGGAGAAGCAGTAAAACTGTATACCTCTGTATATCTTTTGCATCGTTCTACCACCTGCACTGTAAAATCTACAAAACAGTATCCAAATGTTCATAATCGAACTACAAAGTACTTTCAAGTTACGATGTATCCCCTACATGGTTGCAGGATACTTTATAAAGCGTGGAAACCAAAAGAATTCTTCGAACGTATTCTTCAAACTCCTTTGTCGTTGCTCCTCGCGAAACAAACACACATTGGAGAAAAAACTATAAAGCGCAAGGGGCTTCAGAGCAGCCATACTCTCGAGCGTCCCTTCAAAGGAAACTTATCAAAGAAAGATATATCGATGGAGAGGCGAAGGATCTGACAGACGCAATTCCCGCAAAAGCAACGCAATCTCATGGACGCGGAGTCGCGGTATCAGCGCAATGGACTTAGCAAAGCAATCAGTGAATGAAGCTCGTCAATCTCGAATCGGTTTTAATACACTCGATTGTGCCGGATCGAGAGTTCAAAGCGGCCGAAATTCACCGCGATACACCGTGGATTTCAACGAGGTTTCATCCTCGAATTGCCGGTGAAACGCGACCACCCCTTGATGTCGACTCACCATGGTGCAACAGACGTTGCAACGCGAACGATGCAACTGAGCAACGAGAAACGTGAAACAGAAGGAGAGGAGGCGGAAGTGCTGAATGGCGAAGCGAACGTTGCGGCTTTTCACGGGGTCAATCGGTTTTAATTGCGTACTCCGGCCACTTGACTAATTGCTTAGATTACTTGTCAGATGTTATGGCCGGCCTAATGAAACGGCGGCCTTGCTCCGTGCTTTTCAATGGACTCAATGGAGGAATTCGAGGATGAAAGTAGCGTCTCTCGGTGGAAACTGCAATTTGCTGATCAGTGAAAAAGGGACAATTAGACGACTCATCGACCAACCGACTGAATGTACATTACCATTCGTAAAATCTGGCTACTTCGTCTCGGTGTGTGCGAGTTTTACCGGAACGTACAGTACAACGTCAATAGAGAATTTAATAATTTGGATCAGCGGTTGCACACATTCAAATTACCTCAACTGTTATATCTATTTGCATATGCTCGTATCGAAAGACTTTCCGTCACCTTGCACATACATCCTCGATCGTCTGGTTTATAAATAAGAAACAAGAAAAAGCTGAAGATAGGTAGCTTGTCAAATGATCGCAATAATAGCAATCGCGAACGTCGATCTTATCGTCAGTTGAACCCGACGAAGAAGCTGAGTTGAACCTGAAGAATATACCCGGTCGAACATATACATACGCTTTTCGACTTTAACGTAATTTGAATATAATCGTCATCAGAGAAAAGCAACACCCTGGCAGAAAATTCGTCGAAGAAAGAAATAAAAGGAAGAAAAAGTGCAAGAGAATTGTTTTGCATAGAGACTGCAGCGTCCGAACGATGGAGTGATCAGTGCGCCAAACATTGAAAACGACCCAGGAGCATCAGCCCGTTCGATCGAGCGAAATCACGAGGCTGCACAACAGGGAACGAGACCGCGTCGAATTAAGGGCCGCTATAAAATACGATTCCACAACACTCATCTGGCCCGGGGCACGCCCAAAAAAGGATTCAACGTATCGGTCGTACGGCTGAATGCAGGATAAATTGCTCGACAATGAAGTCCTCCCCCCTCGTTCCCCACGGCACCAACCGACGAGATTTTTCGTTTCGACCCCGTGCGGCGGAGGGATGCCAGGATACAATGGAATCGTGGTCCAGCCTGTTTGCGTCACGAGAGTTCTCTGCAACTAGGGGAGCCGAGCAACGTGAAAACACGAGAGCCACGTCGACGACTCTGACTCGCGCACCTTTCATTGTCGATGTTCCACGGAACGAATTCCACGAGCCAGAACGAAGGAAGCGACACACTCGTGTGTTGGACTGCGCCGCGGCGCTTTTCTCCATTAATCATCGGCATCGACCCCGATTTGTCACGATTCTTAAAACGACAGCGTAAACACGCAAGCAAGCAATGGGCCTGCAGGTTCAGGAAGAATAAAACGGAGCCGATAGTCTTTACGATCTTCTCTTTTAACTGAGATATCGATCTTTCGACGGGCCTACCTCATTTTCTCAGTTGTTTCTCGCGTTTAATTTAACGTCAAGGTGGTACGATGATAATAGGAGGATTACGTAAGCCGAAGAGGAAAAATAATCTCGTGTCGTTGGCTGATTTAGAGAGACAGAGATTTAAAAGGATAGGCAATAGGTGGAGCGAGGCTGGTGAGAAATTAGAAGGCGTAACAAACACGAGGTCCTTATCGATCAGCCGGGACGCTTAACTTGGTCCACATCGCTCCAACTTTCTCCTTAAGCCCTAACATTATTATCAAAGTCAATAGTTGGCCAAACTATTCGTACAAATACCCTTATGCCGGTGTAATCGAAGGGAGAATGAGACACGGTGAGAAGGAGCCGAGCTAAGATGATAGAGAAAGGTGAGAGGGTCGCGTTTCAAGAGGGTCACTTTTCTCTCGCTGCTCGTTCGATCGGCCGACAAGATTTGCGATCGCTTTATTAAAAGTTGCAGCTGCTGCCAGCCGATCGACGATGCCTGGTCAAAGTTTATAAACTCGATATCCCTATACTTATTAGCGAGAAACAAGAGAAAGACGAAAATGATAAAAGGAATAAGTTTGCTCTGTGAAAGCCTCTGTCGGAAGTATTTCGATATTCCCATCTTTCTTCTTTCGTCGATACGAATGCACTCGCGGAATTTCCTTCTCAGCGCCATACAAGATACTGTGTTTCTTCAAAAAAAAAGCAAGAACAGAATAGAAGCTTGGTTGTATTTTTGCAACTTTTAATATCCATCGCGTTAGTGGATGGAAATTCTCGCGTTGGAAGGATGAAACGCGCTCATCTTACGATTTGCCAAATCCGTATTTCTCCTTTCTTCTTCCACTCTCTTTTTCCCACTGTATCGTAAAATGTTTGGTTTGAAAAATAATAGCAATTACGAGGTCACGTCGTGAGAAAACGACCGTCTAAGTGGGTCCATCGATGAACGACAATCTCGATAGATAAGTCTCAATCTTCTAGTCGTTGTTAACGAGAACACAAAGTTGTTGGTTTACTTGGCTCATAAACCTACATAATGACAAATCGACTATCTCCTTGCGAAATATCTTTACAAGCGATAATATCTTTAACAGCGTACACTGGTCGGGAGAGCCTATTAGCGATCTAATATCAGGGATAGACGTTATTCCTTTCGCATACCGAGTTAAATACGTTAGCAGCCAAAGATAGATCCGTCTCGTCGATCTTAACAAATGGCACCCATTTGTCAAAGATACTTTTTAGCCTAATAAATATTACGCCTGTAGAAATGCTGAAATGTAAAATTAAATCCTACGTCATCCCACATCCTGAATACGCTACGTGTTCTTCGTGACTCAACTAGCGTACATCGCTTGAATTAACACGTCCGAAACCATCTGGCAACAGGACAACAATGAAACAACATATACATAATATGTACCGTGTGTTCCGTGTGGTCATTGAAATCGTTTTATCGTATTTCTATCGCATCGTTGATTTACGATTTATTTTCACACAGGACAATGCCACTATTATTCGACCCACAAAGCTGTTCGTCTACGCGAAAAATACCGCTGCGCGTATTTTTAATGACGAGTTACCATCCGAAGCCAGCATTATTCTTATTTAAAAGTTACCATGAAACCCCCCACGCGCGCTTCTAAATTCGACGCGTTTGAAAAAAGAAAATTGATAACTCGATCGTAAATTCGTTGGAACGTTGAAAGCCCGCGAAAAGATAGCGTGACAAAATGGTCGAGCCAGGGCCAGCGACGTCGTAGCTGAGAAAAGGCCCTCTGAGAGATGAGAAACGTCGAGGGGCATTAATTTACGTCCGCATTTCGCCAACGTTTCTCTGTTAAAGAATATAAATTCGCGATCTCGCGCCGCGCGGTTAATGGAGCATCGATACTTGAAACGCATAAAGATTAAGCATCGTCTACCACTGTCGCGTTCCTTCTTAAGTCCGACGCTTTTAGTCGTCCGTTCAAATTCCTCGGACAAGTCGGTTTCATCTGCAAATCGTCGAAATTTTTATTGTATTTCCTGCAAATAATACGAATAGCACGATTTCCGAAACACAGTCTCAATTTGTACGGTATGTGTCGAAAGCAAGGAAAAAGCGTTTGATCAGAATGAAAAGTCAAGAAATCGATATATGAAAATTATCACTTCCATCTCAATCTACTTATTCTCATCTACGTAATTATATTTCAGCCTTATTTCATGCTCCTAAATAAACTATTTCTTATCGCATCGTACACAATTGAACATCTATTACGTTTAATTCTAACTGCTGCAAGTGAAATCACTTTAGAAGCGACTTGTACACAGTGCAAGAACCTCTCCGCGTCCAGTTGCAAAACTCTCGGCGAACAGCCAGACTTCGGCGTGACTATCGAAGCAGCAATATTACCGATATTTTATCATAGACGTTTCAAACTAGAGCGACGCGATCCGCTGACCCGATACATGCAAGTGCGTCGATATGGACAATAAATTAGAGATGAACGTTCCATCCAGTGTGTATTAATTCGTCGACCACGGCACTTGAACGATTCGGGGGAAAATTTAAAATTCGCGGGCTACGTTCACGCGTTCCACGGCGCGACATTTGAACGAGGATCCGGGACAAATATCAAAAAACGTATATCACGTACAATTTTCCTAAAACTTGATGTCGGAAGATCCGAAGTGAGTGAAAGTATGTTTATCAAATCTCTGATAGTCTTTTCCCTAGCCTCTGGCTCGGTTCAAATATCCTGCACATTTATTCCTCTGTGTAACCACACACGGTGACGTTCAAGTTGATAGTGCAGATGTCGGGAACCATATTCCTATTTTTTCGTAAGTACAGAAATCATTTATTCTCTCTTCCGTTTACTTAGATATCGCGCTGACACTTAATAAAGCACAAAGTTTCGGCTTAACCTTTGCAATTTTCTTGCAATACCTCAACCGAGTCGCGATTGCGAATTGATTTTATTAAAAGAATTAGACATTCGATATGAAAGTTTACAGGAGAACAAAATTATATAGCAAATTAATACAATATCTTCTAGACACGGAACAATCAAAATTACACGGTGATTTGAATCGCTTTTTAAAACTGCCCTTCAAGGAAAAAGGGAAATTTTCTATTGGAAATCATATCTTTCAAGCGATTAGATTTTCATGTACAAACGATTTTTTACTAATCCTCTATAGATTTCGGAATTGTTATATTTATTTACATTTATATCATTCACTTACAGGCTGGTCGATATCATCGATAATATAATAAGATGAAAATCGGAAAAGCCGCTCTGTGCACCGGGCCAGCACGTAACTCCATTTATCGACCAAATAATTCGCCGCTTCGTACAGTAACGCTTCGTTAATAATTTCTAGCGGCCACGTGAGCAACCTTGAAGCAAAATGCTCGCGGATCCGCGATGTTCTCGCCCCGAAATTCGATTAACGCGGCTGATAACTCCGGACAAAGACAGGTGCAATCTCAGCGGCGCGATCGCTCAATGAGAGTAATTAATAGCCGCGTCTGGACCTGCATCGTAACGATAAAACTCAAACGCGATAGATTGTGAGAATGGTGTATAACAGGGTAAAGAAGGACGACCTCGGGATAGAAAGTGAAACGATTTCAGATAAAGGCAAGGATAGAACGGAAGGAAATGGCAGAGGAATGAAAACAAAGGAACGAAAGGTGATGGGAAGAGGTAACGGATCGCAAATACGTTTGGCGGGGTGGTATTACAGTCGAAGAATTTGCGGGCGGAGATGGAAACTCGTGGTCGATACCCTGACCAACTTTATCTCGTAATTCGTTACTAAATGCCGTTTTTTATGAGGTTTTTATGCTATTTCACGGTTATCGGACGTGCTGCGATAACGAGCTGTAATTGCGAAACTGGACGTGCAGAGCGCCGAATACACCCGATATCACCGATTACCTTCTCTGGCGATCGATGGACAGATTAATTTTTTGCCACACGCAATTCAACGCGTGGGTGGCAAATCCGCGTGCCCTTTTCGTTTTTCCCTTTCGCGATTGCGAGTTATGGTATTCTTCCAAACTGTTGAATTTCTCAAGTTTCGTTGCACGAAGATTACGTTCAACGTATCTTGTAACAATAGTTACTCTTCGATCGCAAGCTTTACCATTTAAAAATATTTATTGTTGAAAGATATCATATGCCGGATACGTGCGTTTGCACAACAGATCAATCGCGACACTCGCACGGTTAGTCTGAAATTTCCAGCAATTACTACACAGAGACGTTGCTACCATTTACCAGGACGTTTACATCTACAGATATCTGAGAATTGCTTCTTTTTCTATTCACCTTGATATTTACAGTTCATCATATATCAGATATGTACGTATTTCACAACAGATCAATCGCGACACTCGCACGGTTAGTCTGAAATTTCCAGCAATTACTACACAGAGACATTGCTACCATTTACCAGGACGTTTACATCTACAGATATCTGAGAATTGCTTCTTTTTCAATTCACCTTGATATTTACAATTCATCATATATCAAATATGTACGTATTTCACAACAGATCAATCGCGACACTCGCACGGTTAGTCTGAAATTTCCAGCAATTACTACACAGAGACGTTGCTACCATTTGCCAGGACGTTTACATCTACAGATATCTGGTCATCCGAATGTCTGAACATCGTCATTTATAAATGGCTCACTCAGAGACCATGCTGATCAACCCTGAGAATTGCTTCTTTTTCAATTCCCTTTGATATTTACTGTTATTTCAACCATCAACATACTTTTTTTTCTTTTTTTTTATCATGGACACCCTGCCGCTCCCAGAAGAGCGTAGTGTCGGACTCTCACCGACTAAAACCCCACGGTGGCCTACCTAACGCTTAACAGAAGTGCTCCGGGACCTCTTTCGAATTGCTGCCGGAGCCACTCCTGCGTCTTCTCCCTTTCAAACTATCGACATACTGCATGTAGAATGACTTCTTGTACGATAGAACCTCGCTCATCCGCACCTCGTTCATGCAAACAAATTCAGACGCAACTTCCGATATACGAACTCCTAAGTGAGCCTCTATTATCCCAACTATCCGGTTATGCGAACTACCGTGCCCCTCGAACTATTCGGACAAACGAGATTCTACCGTGGTAAAATAAATTCATGAATTCAAACCGTCTATCTTTTAAAACGCTAAATGCAGTTGTGTATTAATCTAGACATCTTTTAAACACGCTGTTTAGACATTAAGCAAATTACTATCTAATAATTGGGAATTTCATGAGAAACAAAGCAGACTCTGGCTACTGACAGAAGCTGAGGTATCTTTGATCGAACAGAAACCATTAACTGGTAACTGTACTAATATTATATATATAAATATATTATATATATAATATACCTTGATTAAATTGTATAAATTAGTTGAAGGATCAGTTTGCCTGTATCGTAGCCTCTACAAATTTATTTCGGGGTCATTACACCGATAAGATGTTATTACTCGGTGATCCTTGCGGATGCTGGGGGTGGCGGATCGCATTTGCGGCTCCTGCAACGGCTGTACATCCGTGTCGCGATGCATACGTGCGATGCAGACGATGCGGAATGCGGCATGCGGCGCGTCACAGGGCCGTACACGGTCGCTGGCGTGAATTACCCCGCAGAAAGCGGCGGAGAAGCGGAAAGGATGTTTCTAATCAGCCTGTTCGTTAATCCGAATTGCCGCCCGTGCGTTCCCATTGTTTTCGGGAAATTATGGAAGCGGAAATAGGTCGCAGCTCCTGCACGCCGCGCGCGTACGTTGTATCGACAAAATCTCCCCTTTCGAAGCTCACTTTTGACGAATCCTTCTCGTTACGCAACGCGTACGTCGTGCCCGTGTGATTATCTTAATTATTACATCGCACAGGCCTTTCGTTTAATTACATGTACATGGATTTTATTTAAGTTACACTTCACTTGGTTTTACGACATTTTCAGAAAATTACGCGTATCATTCTTACACTTGGCTTCACGCGCACGAAGTTCGTTAAACTAAGACTATTCTTATGATGTGTAACAATTTAGATTTTAACGACTTTAAAGATTATAACACGATATCGCGCGTTTAGTTTTGGCTTAGATTATTCCTTGTACCCGGTCTCACCCCTTTTGCATAATTAATAACGTTCATTGACAAGCTAAAGTGGCGCAAATCAAAATTAAACTATCATCAGTTTCGATCCTTAAGAGTGTCATCCATTTAGCTTCGTAATTAATTCATTTTTATTTTATCATCTGTCGCGATAATTTCCGTAACCTGAGAAAATACAGCGAATCTTTACGAAAAGTAATGCTCAGCTATCGGATTGCCAAGTTACAAATCGACAGTTTACGGACTTCTCGAACGCAATTCTACGCTTTTACATGTCGCGTAGACATGTAGATAATCAAACGACTGTTGATTCGTACGATCTATCCGCAAAATCGATGCGTTAAATATCGCCGCTTGAAACAAACATATCTCCCTGATATGAGATAAAACGTGGAAGGATTGTAGCCATATTTTAATAGCGACGAATAAGTTCACCGCATAACGTTAATTAATTCGTATCTTATTTCGTATCTTATCAAAAGACGCGGTCGTCCCGCTATTAAAGCGAAAAAAATAGGTAAAAACGATAACGTTTACGTTATTATGTACAACCGGTGGCAATAAATAAGGGTGTAAAGTGGTGTACAATTAAAGAGCATAAAGCTGTCCGCGGATTCCGCGATCCGTAATTAAGAATTTTGTCATTTGACGGCGCGTAGAGGGTGTGTTATAATTTAAGCCATAAATAATTCATGCGTTTGCACGCGGCAATGGCCTGTTATTATGGTGGACAAACCAGGTGAGGGGTTATGTCGGATGAATTATGAATATTCAGTGGAGTTCGCACGTCGTATGTTTCTGTCTGGCCTGGTATTAATCTTGATACACGTGAGATCCGGCGCATCACGCGTCGAATTACTCGTAATCGAATTTTTCTTTCACCTCGTTCTATCGTACGAGATTTGAGGGAGGATTGTGGCGTCGTGTGATTAGAAAAAGTAATACGGTTTTGTTAAACAAGGCAGTACCATAGAGTAGAATTTTGGGTCCCAAAAAATGGCACCATGTGTCGGGGAATTAATTTCATTGAGAACAGAGACGCGCACCAGCTACAACACGTAATTGCAAAAAATGTTACGAATCTGTTGAATAAAGCTGCACGAATTTAGGAGCCGTAAAAAGGGAATTTATACGTTGCATGATGGAAAAAAAAGAAAAGGCGTAGAATGAAAAAGTTTTAAATGAGTGACAAAAGCAACGCGTAGTGTTGCATAGAATTGTCATTGTAAACGCATTACGTAAGGGAACGGTATTGCGCGATGGAATATCGCTTCCTGTTAATTTCTATTCTGAAAACGGCAAAATAATCTCATTTCAGATAACGAAATGCAGTTTCGAATCTGTCAGATTTCCATTTCACCCCGCGTATAAATCGATCCTGTCTGATTTTATTATTCGCTGCATCAAACTCCAACTACATTATCATCTTCTGTCGGCTTCAATTGATCGACTTTAATCCCCTCGTATTACGCGAAATCGCAGATGACGGTATAATTGTTTACATCCAACCAATTGATTGAAACGCGAAAATGGTACGCGTTTCTCGTCCTCCCTCGATTATTCGCGTGATCAGAATCATTTTTCACGGAATTTCTATATTCCACCGGGTAACTTGCAATAAGAAAAACTTTACGACAGTCGTCAAAAGATCGAGCAAATTAGCGACAAAAGCTGTGACACGATCAACGTGATCGATATTACTTCTTTCCGATTAATATCGAGCGTCGAGTGTATTAAAACTCCACCCTCGGTAACCGTTGGTGGAGAACGGCCAATACTCATCAATATTTTCGTATAAATATCGCCGTCGCAGATCATATTTTTACTTGCTATTGTCTTTTAGATTAGAATACATCTCGGTTTCTTAGTCAATTAGTCGATATCTAAACTTGTTATCTCTAAAACTCAAACAGAAAGCATCTCAGAGCGTTTTGTGTAAAGTTGTTATAAAAGGAAACGTAAAGCATATCAAATTTGACAATAATTTTGTACTCCGTACGTGGTATTATTCTGTGATGAATATTTATCCTAAAAATGTCAAGGCTTTTTAAAAAAAAATTATAAAAAGAAAATAACGGACATGGAAGAAGACTGTTCAGTGTGCGATGAACAAGAAACTTCAGCAACCGAAAACGACACAGAAACACGTGAAAAGCTATTTACAACCGAATCAGAGTTGAATATTATAAATAAGCATTTACGTAAAGGCAAAAAGGAAAGAAATTATCGTTGACAGCAGAGAGTGAAACTGGGCCCGATGGAACAGTTTGGAAAGAAATAGATGCAAGTCCCAAACCTGGCAGGACATCGGTTCATAATATTTTTAGGGATATGCTGAACGGCATATAATGAAAGGACAAGTAAAGACGGCATTTTATCTTATCAAAAGTAAATTTGGAATTTTATGAAAGTTCATCATCTTATATACATTTAGTTATAAATTAACCTTTATCTAAGTTAAATCATAAAAACTATTACTTCTTTAATCACCGGTCATTTTGACCGCACACGGTAGGAACACATATACACCAAGCGTCGGTAGGTTTAGTGTTAATAAAAATTGCTTCATTTAAAAATTATTCAAAGGCAATCTCGATCTTGCACGAAAGATACGCCCAACTTACGATTCCAAGTTCCTCGAAAAATATCATTTCCAGATATTTGCCTAGCTTCGGAAGAACATAGTTATGATAAATCACTGACGGAAAGCGGACGAGAAAGTTTGTTTTCCTCCTGTTAGGCAGAGAAGAGGAAGTCGGAGGAAATAGGCGAATCGACTAAACCGCGGATATTAGTTCTCGTTAACTAGCCGTCTGGGGAATTGGAAATTTATCGGAAAACGAGGGAATAGAGATCGTCGTGCCGGCCAATCCCGATAGTTTTCGCGTCCGGAGATTCATCGTACAAGTTGACAACATACGAGCCCGGATAGAAGTTGCACGTAGCCTCGGCTGAACTTCAAGTTGCGTCCAAGTTTAGCTCGGTCGCGTTATATCCACGTGCATACCGGTGTAAACAGAAGCAACTTGCAGCATACTAAGCCTGGACGTACATCATCGTGCGCGATTTCACGTCTCTGTTGCACTTGCTTCCCATACAGTCTATCTTAAGAGCAATTGTCAACGCGCTGTCATACGAAAGACACGAACATCTAAGAAGTGACCTAAAAGTTTCTACCGTCGCAGAGCAAGTCGTTACAGCGTATACGACAAAGTAACACGAGAAAATGACAGACCATCGAAATAAATGAACGTATGAATTTGTCGGATGTTAAATCGGACAGCTGTATCTTTTATCAATTTGTTTAATCTCGTTAGACAAACAGGTACGCGATTAACATTCGATTCTGAAAAACAAAGAGAATCGCTCAAAGTTCACGACTGTGTCTAATATCTGCACGAAAGAATGAAACAATTTATCGAATATCCTCGTAGCAAATTATGAATATTGAAATATGTGTAATTTTATGTGCTAAACTAGATTAGCTGCGTAGTATTAATACATTTATGTGAATATGAGTGTGTGTGCATGCCGCCTCGAAAACAGATGAATGCAAACAGTTCAGTCGGTTAAAAGTCAGTTCAGAGTCTAATATGGAAAATGATGAGACAAAGAGAGTGCTGAGACGCGTGTGTATCGATGAATATCTGTGAAATCGTTTACCAGATAAATATATTACTATTTTAATATAAATTGTAAGTGTAAATTTAGCGCTCCTACACCGTTATTTCGCCAGTAAAGATCCACAATTCTCAACAATTTATATTTGTATATTTGCATTTATATGAGAAAGGAGGGAAAAAAGCTGTCTTCCTTGCATATTCGAGAAGTCTGTAAGGAAACCTGAGATTTGATTCTATGTCTTTTTTTTTATTTGTTAAAGGTGCTCAACGAACTCTCCACGTCCTCCACAACTCGGAACAGCCAGCGTCAGCCTTCGCGATTCTGGAATCAGGGAACAAAGTGGTGCCGCTGATAGCGGATGGTCTGTTCGATCTCTTAATGTACAAGTTGTCGAGCGTCTACACGAACAAAATGCAAAAGATGGAATCGAAGGGTCCGCGATTCGAGATCGGCGATTTCTGCGTGAAACTAGGCAGCGTGACGATTAATCAGAACTTCAAAGGCGTTCTGGTCGAGGTAAGCGATATCTACAAGCAGAACCAAATGAGATTGATGGATTCTAAGCGATCTTTAATCCCGAAGGAAGCTAATTAACCCCGAAAATAACGAAGAACTCCGAAATGAACCGACGTCTTTTCCATTTCTTCGCGGTGGCAGAGTTTCGTAACTTTTCATAGCAGGCAGAGGGAACTTTCGGCCAGATAATCGGTTGAATTAATAATCGCGGCAGATGTCTAGCTCGGGTGATATTCGCGAAACTCGTTACCAGGCTACCCGACTGCCGCGTTGCCAAGGGATTGCGAAGGATCACGCCAGCTAATTAACTCGCGATTAAACTTGGAAACCAGCGAAATAGCCTGCGCTACTTCAAAACGCCTTGTCGATCACACGATGGTCGCAGTAATATTGATCGACAGTTTTAGCTCACCGTAAGATTCGTTATACACGCGTGAATTACCTCTGTTCGTTACGAGCGTCACCAAAGGCGGACCTTCCTTTTCTATTTCGATCGAGCTTCCATGAAACTTCGATTAAATGCTCGTGAAAGCGTGCGGACTATCGAGAATATTGGAAGGATTCGATTTGTACGATCAATTGGCCGCAGATGATTGCCTACAACTGCAATATCGCGTCGACTGCAACATCGAAATATCACACGTTTGCTCACGAAAGAATATTCCAACACTTGCAGATCAATTTTATGAATATACAACGTTATGTGTCTTCGTAGGAAACATTAAGAGATTTAGAAAAAAAATACGAAGCATTAAAATACTGTCACGTCGATAGAGCTTCTCCTTTAAATTCAAAGTGCATCAGGTTTGAACAGAGATTTAATAAAAATTGAATTTCTGTAGAACGCGTTTCGGTTCCGCTCGACTCGTTTCTGACCACGGCGTTTCATACTGTCGCACACGAGCATTTCGTTCGCCTGATACCGCAAACGCGTTTCTGTGAAATTCTAGCTGCGAACGTCCGATAGGTGCACGGTATAGGTGAATCGATACGAGGAAATATCAGGAAATTTGCGGTAAAATAGTGGAATCTCGTTTGAAAAATATTCGAAAATATGCCCCCTCGATGCTCCAAATTATAAAAGAAATCTTCTTTAATTAAAACGAAAAACTGAAGTTATACGCTTCTTGTTTTAATTACTGCTATCTAGAATTCAATTAGCTCGAAAAATTAATTAAACGGCATTCGAGCAAATTCTAAGTTTAAAGAATTCAACTTTTGATATTTGCATTATTAACCACTTGATTTACGGTTTCTTTATTATTATTTAATAAATCTTTTATTATAAGGATTATTTCACCTATCGTAACCAGAGTTTTTAACGCGAGAATGTTTCTCGGTCATCGGACGTGGCCTCGCAATAGCGTGAAAATGGTGTAACTTCCGTTCTACAAGGTGGACCAACGATGTGGTCCTTCGACCGATCCACCAGCCATTTGTATCGGTAACAGCGCTGTTTGTACTCTACCACGACGTCGAATATGTTACGATAAAGCCCCTGTTCCCCCATTAATTTCACTGCAGAAAATACCACACCGTAGAACCGTACTAACTCACGTTCCTCCGCGTCACCATCTTCCTTGTTTCTACGTTCTTTCGCGTTCTCTGCGGCACAAGAAAAACCGTCGCGCGTACATGTACTTCTTTATAAAAAAATGATCCTATGGTCGTTGCAGTTTTCACGACCTGTAAACTTACAAGGTTTTTTAATTTACGATTTGGAAAGTTTATACGTTTAAAAAACTATGAATAAAATGATACGAAATTTATAGCTTCGCAATTTCTTAGCTTCGTAATTTTTCAATTTGTTAACTTTGACTTCGTAAACTTCCCAATTTGTAAGCTATGACTTGATAGCTTGCCGATCTCTGAGCTCTGAATTCGCAACTTCTCGGTTTCTAAGTTTTGAATTCGTAATTTTCCAATTTCTAAACTCTGAATCCGTAAGTTGCCGATCTCTGAGCTCTGTATTCCTAACTTTCCGATTTCTAAGCTTTGAATTCTGTTTAAATTACTTTTAAATTTCTTTTCAAATCACAAATTGATAAGTAAAGATGGAATAAAAATGGACATAGTCGTCGTTTCGCCTTCGGTCGCAGGTTTCCAGCAACCCGTTGAATACTTCTACGATCGATTTCGATGGAAATGATACCTGCTGCTTCTTTTGACGTAGCTGAGCATGATCTTGATCGGCGAACGCGAAGCAAAGAGAAACGAGCAGCGAAAAGAGCGAATGGTTCACGGTCGCGATCGATTCTTCTCGCAAACTCCATTGAGAGGGACGTTGTTTCAATTTCTTTCAATTTCAATTTCAATTTCACGCGGGTAACATAATACTCTGCGACATTTACACGCTTTCACAATATCGACGACATTTTATGTTCTACGATTTTGCTACGATAAAAGATGAAATATTTCACTTTTTACGTGACGACTTTCTGTTACCACGTTCTTTATTGTACATTTAAATCAGCCTCGTTTGCAGTCAAATCAAATCAGCTTGTTAATCATAACACACCACGAGGCGCTTTCGATCAGAGAATTACTTGCTAAACAAGTTCGTGGAGCAAGAAAAGCGTGTCGGTGGTTGACGTATGCCGTAAACCGGAAGACGTTCCCTCGAGCGTTCGCGCTTTCTTCGAACCGGAGATATCCTGTCGTCGGGGCGAGAAACAAGCTTAACTTTCGATTGCGTTAATCATGTCCTGTTATCGTTTCTTTCGACTTCCATTCTGTTTCTTTACTTTTTCACAGATTTCCTCTTTCCATCGTTTCGATTGCGTCTGGAAATAATTTCTCTGAAAATAAGAAATATCGAAGCAGAATAAAAGATTCGTCGTGAAAAATCGAAAAAGGTACATCAAGTACTGTGTACTTGTTGATTATTTCTGAATATATATTTAATAATTGTTTTCCATGTTTCATAGGTGGAATATAGACCCTGCGTGGTTCCCGGAAGTGCATGGGAATTGATGCGTGAATTTTTACAAGGATTCCTCGGTTCTACCGTGTCCAATCAAGCACCGCAGTATTTGCAGGTAATTTAATGAATAATATGCTTTTTCGGAAAGATAGCGTGCGTCAACGCTGTTTGTTTTCGATAGTCAACAATGTTCTCCGCTGAAAGAATAATTCAAGTTTCTCATCTTTTTATAGAATCGAATGAACGATATTTATCAACCATTGGATACGATACAACAATATCTGGAACATTTCGGTCAGTACAGAAAAGCCACTGGTGTAATTTAAGGAAATTTTAAATTTCTCGTTCTTTGTATAAAAATAGTCTGTATCAAGATCTCGTCGATAATTTTAATGAGTGTATCATTTGGTAATTTTATGGTACCAAATCTTACTGGTAATCTACTTCTATAACAATAAATTTCACTTAATAAAATATCTCTTATTCTTATCACAAACTCTATTAACAAAATCCTTATTATTTTAATTAACAAAATTATGAAGATGATCTACTCTTGGCTCTATATGCCATATATGTGTGTATATACATTAGCTTTTTACACTTTAGCATTAAATTAAAAAATATATATGCATGAATATGTACTGTATGCACATAGTCTTTATCAAGTAAGTAATATTCTTGACAGAAAACAGTTACCGGCGGAGCCATCTCATTGCCAGTTATTGCCAGTCATTGAATAAATACATGCATTGACTAAGGACAGGATAAACGTAACATTAAATGGAATGTTATATCTCAGAACATACGAATTATCACAGAGACGACTCGTCAATCATTATACCAGCAACCTACAGAGTAGACGTGACGTTTGTAACATCAGCTTACCGACGTCTTGCTGTTTTACCGATATAATTGCTAAGAACTTCTGTATCTATCGCTGCTCCGTATTTAAACATCCGAGATATGCGAATGAGAGCCCTGATATCAGCAATCATCAAAGGAGAAGTTGTACCTTCAAGTAGGGCCGGTGCAAAGCAGGTTCAGCGCGTTTGCCGGAATCTGACCCCGCGTTTTGAGAGGCCCCGCGGTCTACGAAAATTGCGCATTTCATTTACGCGTACATCGACGATTTCCTAATAGCTTCGGAAGACGAAAAAGAACACCGCGGACATTTGCGAATATTATTCAACCGCCTCAACGACTACGGGGTCGCAATAAATCCCGCGAAATGCGAATTCGGCGCGCATGAAATTACATTCCTCGGATACACGGTAAATGCCGATGGAATAAAACCATTAGCCGAGCGCGTAGAGGCCGTCGTAAATGTTCCGATGCCCGCGAACGTTAAACAACTATGTAGATACCTCGGTATAATTAACTTCTACAGACGTTTCATACCGGAGGCCGGTACTTCAACCACTTAACGACTTACTAAAAGATGCGAAAAAAGGCAACGCGTCCATCGAGTGGTCGGAACAACTTGAAAACAGCTTTCGCGAATTGAAATGTGCTCTCGCCGACGCCACAATGTTGGAACATCCGATACCTGGCGCGGCCGTCAGCTTCGCAGTAGACGCGTCCGATTACGCCATAGGAGCGATTCTACAACAACGCGTCAACGACAAATGCCAGCCGCTAGGATTCGTTACCAAATCTTTGACCCCGCGCGGGGTCAAATAAAAAATACAGTTGCACCTGTAATCTTGTCATAAAACATAATCTATCCCTCGATAAAGATGGCCACCAGCTGTCAAGACACATAAATTTAGGCCCACAATAATCCTAAGGAACTGTCATAAAATTTAGCATTTTTTACATTACCATTGTTACAAACATTTTAAAAGTCGTGAAGTTTCTTAGGGTTATTGCTCATTGCAATAAAACACGGGAAAAACTTTCCCAACTCCACCCTCGAGTAACCATTGGTGAAGAACGGCCAATACTCATCAATATTTTTGTATAAATATCGCCGTCACAGACCATATTCTTACTTGCTATTGTCCTTTAGACTAGAATACATCTCAATTTGTTTGTCAATTAGTCGACATCTAAACTTGGTATCTCTAAAACTCAGACAGAAAGCATCTCAGAGCATTTTGTGTAAATTTGTTAAGGAAAAGTAAAGCATATCAAATTTGACAATTATTTTGTAATTCGTACATTATTATTACGGTATTATTCTGTGATAAATATTTACCCTAGAAATGTCAAGACTTTAAAAAAAAGTTATAAAAAAAATTACGGACATAGAAGAAGACTGTTCAGTCTGCCATGAACAAGAAACTTCAGCAACTGCAAACGGCATGGAAATACATGAAAAGCTATTTACAACCGAATCAGAGTTGAATATCATAAATAAATCCAGGACAAAAAGCAAAGAAATTATCGTTGACAGCAAAGAGAACCGAAGAGAAAAGATTTTATAAGAAAAACGAAAGAAGCCAACGTTTACAAACCAATAAATTTGCAATGGTATCTACAGTATGGGGCCAACTTACAGAGAATTCACAAAATTGTTGCAAACCTGGTGCACACATTACTTTTATATAAAGAATCGAGGGAAAAAATCATGCACTAAAACTATCAACAAGTTCAGATTCATTACTACAAAAAACTTGCCAAGTAAAAAATTGTAAAGGTTACAAAATTACGAAAATTAGTTTAAGACGCGGGAAATATTTATGCGGCAAATGTACATTTGATAATAAGATAATTCGTAAAAAATGCAGCAAAGTTGAATAAGATATATTTCTATATAAATAAAAGTGTAATTCTATTCAAGTCTATAATTGAAATTAAACAAAAGTAAATTTCGACGAAATTTTATGAAAGTTCATTTTATATACATTTACTTATAAATTAACCATTAGCTAAGTTAAATCATAAAAACTATTATTTCTTTAATCATCAGTCATTTTAACCGCACACAGTAGGAATAAGTATACACGAAGTATCGGTAGGTTTAGTGTTAAAAACCCCTGGAACTAAAACCGTTAAGGAGGATCTGAACGCAACGACTACTATCATATCTTTTGTAGTCTTATACAATATTTTACTAGAAAATCTAATATTTTAATCTTAATTTAGTTATGATATATTAAAATTAATGATACAAATATATTTAGTAGAAAAAATTAATTTTATTGTATCTCATATATTAATAAAAATGGATATAAATGTTATCCAATTTAACATTATAACTATTTCATTATTGTTAATCCAGCTGTAAATAAAAAGAGATTGATTTAGATATAATATTTAATCGTTATATATATTAGAAATATATATGAAAACATAGAAGAATACAAATTTTATACCTTTTTGAAGCCAATATCGGCAGCATATTCTCGGAAGCACTGCCGACAAATATTTAATCCATATTTGCGGATTAAACCGTGCCTGTTGGCACAAGCACGACTGTAAAATAACATAATATGATTAATTACACATTGAAAGAACACTATTATAGACTACTAATAAGTCAAATAATAAGCTATAAATACTNTCGAAATGACTGGAAATGATCAGAAACCCCTGCGAGGCAACGTTACGCACACTAGCGTACTCTAGAACGATTCCCGCCAATGTTTGAATGTTTTTCAATATAAACATCACATAATATCAAAAAGAACTTGTACTTATTACATGTCTTTATTGTTATAATATACATATATACTATTATTATTATTATTATTAATCTGAGGGTATGTATACAAATTTATACTTTTATGGATTGTCATTTATAAGAATGGAACTTAGCAGAGATTTTTCCACATTGTAAGTATCCTGTGCTTTTTTACATTTTTAAGTTTTCTGTAAATACATAAAAACCTGCAGTCTAATTTTTATATCAAATATGTACATGTAGTCAGGGCCGACGCAAGGCAGGTTCAGCGTGTTCGCCGAAACCCGGCCCCGCGTTTTGAGAGGCCCCGCAGTCTACGAAAATTACCCAATTAAAAAACACCGATCTTGATTAACTTTTACAGAATGATGATACCATTAACAGATGCAAGACATTTTTTTAGTAGCGGTGATTCAGTTTAAAGGAGTGACAAAAATCATCAAAATTCAGTGTAACTCTATAAAGTCCTCGTATCCTGGAAACAACTTTAGATAAAAAAATCCAGGCGCTTTCAGAGAAATGTACTTTTTATAGAAATTAAACTACATCAATAGTTTTTTGCAAAAGTCATATATGATTACAGATTTCGTACTTTTATTGAATTTTTTGTCCCTTGAAAGTGAATTATGGATGCGAAAAAATATAATGGATATAAAACTCCCCAATTTTTGGAATTTACGAGTTTGGATTTTACGAGTTTTCACCAGGATTACGATCTTAATCAGTTGCAGAAGTATAGGATTCTGTACTTCCTTTGCAAGCTGTCCTATTATACACCTTATTTGTAATTTCATAGGAAAATATAGTTTCGATTCAAACCACTACTATACTGAATCGATAACGTCATATGCAACACGAAAAAGAATTGCATATCACATCTATTTTATTGTCTATGGTCTAGTCTCCGATGTTACCGTAGAAATCTACATTATGAAAGGTATAGTAGCGACATCTAAGAATAATATCTTAAACACTTTAATGCATATTATCAGTAAAGCACTGTAAATTAATAAACATACAGTTCTTAACATATAAGAACTTCTTATTAATTCTTATGTATATATATATATTAATCTTTTAACTACTCTAAATAAATACCATTTGCATCAATTTTTAATTTTCTACGCAATCTATAAATGCCACTTTCGGTGTTAATTAATGTTAACATATTTTACAAATACTTCTCAGTATTGTAAGTCTCAGACACAAAACTTTAGCATCTTTACATTTAAATTACATGTATTAGGAACGTACAGAATAAATATGAAAAATGGTACAGTGTATTTACAAAGGAAATATCATCAATATAAATTGTTGCAAATATTTCGAAATGTTAAAGAATATAAGTACTGATAATTTTCAACAATATCATGAATGTCATTTTAGAAATTATATGTGAAAAAAATTCATTGGTCATCAGAAAAAAATTGAACTTTGTACAATCGAAATTAAACGATCACAGCGCTGCATTATACACTTCTCTTTGACTTGGCCGTAAGCGCAGTATGTAGTGTAGTGTTCTGGAAGTAGTAGTAGTCGTTCAGTTCTTTACACAGTGAAGTTACAAAATCTTTATTAATTAATAAAGAATAATTATATATCGACAATGGAGGTATTTATTATATGTATAAATATATATATATAATATATATATGTATTAAAATCAATAATAAACGAGTTCTTATTTAAAAGAATCTATAATTCAATGTACCTTTTTTATATTTTTAGATTCAAATATTGACCGCGAAGTCATCAAAATTCATAGCAAATATATCCGTAAGTAAATGAACAAGTAAAAATGAAATAAATATTTTCATACATTATTATTTGTAGCTTATAACGGATACATTAAACTTATCAACCATTACTTTTATGTAATAGATAATATATGCGATACTCAATAATTCATAATAGTCTGATTAATATGCATGAATTTCTAGCGATATACATAAACTTGAATTTCTAATACAAAAGTTTTCTTAAATGACGTACTTTAATTTACATTTTTATAGGTGAAACCTACTACAACTATACGAGAAATTAAAGAAGAATTATTTAAACTAAAAAAAGCACCACATATTCACAGACAATGTTTAAGGCTAGATACTAAGGGAAAAGCTTTATCTGATTCAGATACATTGAAGAATTTATCTATTTCTAATGGTGGAAAGTTATACTTTAAAGATCTTGGACCACAGATTAGTTGGAAAACTGTATTTTTAGTGGAATATGCTGGTCCATTATTTCTATATTTATGGATATATCAACGTGCGTGGATTTTTTATGGTGATGCAACTGCGTCTGAAATTAATAATGTAGTCCAGTAAGTTTATTTAACAAATTCTTCTTAATAAATTTTATCCTAATATTTCATTACCTTTTTTTCTTAGAGGTCGAATGATATAATGACAAGAGATTAATTATTACTGTGTAAATATAAGTTACAGTTAAATTATCAGTATGTTACTTTTAAACTGCTATATAACTGTATAAAACTAGATGTGATGCTTATAAAATATTAACACAAAACCAACAAGAATAACTATATAGAGTTAGAATATTAAAACCTAAAATTGTAAATTTGATTTCAGTGTGGCAGCAATTTGTTGGTCTATACATTATGCAAAAAGACTTCTAGAAACATTGTTCGTACACCGTTTCAGTCATGCAACAATGCCACTGCGCAATCTTTTTAAAAACTGTTCATACTATTGGCTGTTTGCTATGTATGTGGCATACCATGTAAATCATCCTTTGTATACAGCTCCGAATCAAATGCAGTTTCTGACTGGACTAGTAATATTTGCACTTTGTGAAATGGGAAACTTGAGTATTCATGTGGCTCTAAGAAATTTGAGACCACCAGGAAGTACTGTAAGAAAAATACCAGTACCCACTGGCAATCCTTTTACTATATTGTTTAATCTTGTATCATGCCCAAATTATACTTATGAGATTGGCAGTTGGATTGGTTTTACTATCATGACCTCATGTTTGCCAGGTATAAATATACTTCTTATTCTATCAGTAAAATACTAAATATAATGTAAACTATATGAAACTATCATATTCTTTCAGCTGCTCTCTTTACCTTAGCTGGTGCATATCAAATGACTATATGGGCATTAGGAAAACATAAAGCGTATAAGAAAGAATTTTCCCAATATCCGAAAAATAGAAAATCTATCATTCCATTTGTTCTTTAAATAAGGCAATACTAATTTAAGAAAATTGTGTTGGTAATTATTATTATAACATTTCTTCGTTCCAATTTGTTAATAATATTTCTTTTCCTTAAATAAATAATTTACAATAGGAAAACGATTTAATAATATACTACACATAACTATATAAAAAAAATTTATTTAGTAATGGTAAGCACATCTAAAAAGTTATTTTAGTTTCTGCTTCTTCACAAGGTAGTTTGCTTATCAATTTATACATATCGTCTTTTAAAGCAATTATTATATTTTGGCACTCTTGCATTTGAAATCTGTATTCAATTCGCAATTGTTCATGCTCATATAACGCTTCTTCCATCTTTCTTTTCGCTTCTGACGGCTTTATATCCTTTACCGTTAAACCTAACAGACCTTCCATATGCTGTACGTGTTTTCTCGCATCTTTCAATTCTTCCCTCAAAGCATTTAATTCCGTGATCAAAATAATATTTTCTTCCACCGTTTTATCTATATCTTTGCCACTGCCTACTCTATCTTGGAAAACTTGTCTCTTAAGGGAAGCTATTGTCCTTTCTAAATGATCCCTCTGCTTTATAAATTCACATTGCGCGTCTAAATCCGCTTTTCGGCTACGCAAAAATTCATCGCTTGAACTATACTTGTGATACAATTTTGTTATAGCAATTTTTAATGCCTGCGGTTCTTGCACAAGCCCTGAAGCATCATGCAAATCTATTCGTATCCTTTTTAAAAGTTGTTGACATCTTTTATTTCGATGCATTTCATTTTGAAGTTCATGTCTTGCAGCTCCTAATTTTTCCCTCAATTCATGTAATTGTAATTCTAAACTAATAGTTGTTTTATGCAAATTTACAAGTTCCGTTTCCATATCTCGGATTTTCTCTTTGAGTTCTTTGATTTCTTGATCCCGTGGTTCTATTTGATTTTTCAATTCTGTAATCTTGTAATTCAAAACGAATTTGAACTTCTCCAGTTCCTGATTTGTACGCTTTAATTCATATACCTGGCGTTCTCTATCTTGAATCGTGATATCCCTTTCATTTATTTCGGTTTTCAAATCATCTTTATCTTTTTCTAATTCTTGAATAGTCTTTTGGAAATACCCGTATTCGCTTTGAACTCGTTGCAGTTGTCTCTTCAATTCTTCAACATCTTTCAAACTAGCCATATATCTATTGCGCAACATCCCAGCTTCTCCTTTCAGCCGTATATTTGCCTCCTTTTCTTCATGTAGCAATGTTTCATAATTTGTTTTTAGTTCCAATATTTCCTTATCGACATCGTCTTCAACTTGCGTCATCATCTCCTCGTGTACTCGCGCCTGCTGCGTTATTTCATCTTGGCTTTCTTCTAATTGCAATTTCTTCTCATGAAGAAGAGCTTCATATTTAGTTGTTGCATTTTGCAACTCTTCAATGCCGTGCTTCTCTACTTCTTCCAAACGTTTCTCATAATTTTGACGCATATTATTCATCGTATCTTCAAGTGCTAAATATCTATCGTATTCTGTAATAAGTTTAGCATTATAATTTGTTTCCATTTGCTTCATCGTTTCTTCGTGTTTCTCTTTCATTTTAAGTATTTCGACGTTTATAGTGTTCAGTTCATTCTTGTGATCTTCTTGTAATCTACTTATCCTATCTCTTAGCTCTTCGATAGCTTGCAAATATCCTTGATGTATATCCCGTACTTTGTCATTATGTACTACCTCTATTTGACGCATTTTATACGCGTGTTCAGTTTCCAGTTCCCTCATTCTAACATTTAAATCAATTATCATTTGTATTTTCTCTTGCAAGTCATCTTTATTAATTAACACTTCATTTGTATATGTGAGCTCTTTTGCAGTCTTTCCTTTTCCTTCAGGGTATATTACTTTCCAAATACATAAACTACCATCTATTCCAGTAGATATCAAGAACTGCTCGTTATAAGGAAGAACAATCTGCAAAATATAAAGCACGATTGCTTTATACTTTACTTTATACATTTAAATCATTTACTATACAAGATTTTACCTTTGCAATATCAGCAGAATGAATGTGAAAAGTTATGTACTGTACTGGATCTTGAAGTGGACATACTACTGATAAAATAATACCACCAGGACAAATAAGAAACAATGCTTGATCTTCTTTTCCTAATACCATGCAATACATATTTGCATCTGGAATATTATGTTGTCTCGTCTAACATGGATAACATACTAAATTATCTTCTGTTTCTCTGTTATAAAATTGTAGAAAAATTAAATTATGTATTACCGTATTGTCTTTTATTTCATATATATTATTATCATCAGCAATGCAATAGGTAATCTGTTCATCAGCAGAAAGAGCAATGTCATGTAAAACGATCCCTTTTAAAATTATCTCGGCAGAACGGCGACCAGTACTCATATCCCACTGATATATAGTGCCTTCTGCACCTAATGTAAGTAGCTTTGTATCTGTTTGTGACCATAGTAGAGTCTTTACTCTATTGGTATGCCCTTTTAAAATGAAAGTGCTAATAAAACCAATAGTGCAATAAATATGTACAACATTTCCATTAACAGCGGCAAAGAAATGACCAGCATTACTAAATTTTACAGTTTTACAACATCTTATAGAAAATTCCTCCATAGATAATAAATCATCTATTAATATGCTCATGAAACGTAATTTATCACTAAAACCAATCACACAGAAAAGGCCTGTAGGATGCAAAGCAATTCCACAAATATCTTCTGTATATTGTTTGTGTAGAATTAATCTTCCTGATTCAAAATCCCACAACCTTACACTATGATCGAGTTCTCCACAAGTCATGAAAGTTGATTTCCATCCACAGACAGAAATATCTCTTATAGGTCCAAAATGCAATAATTGACCCATGATCTTTAATTCTTGTGGTTCTGGATCTACATTTAAGTCTGGTCCCCATAACTTCGCATAAAATAATTGAGGCCAACCAGTTGTAATTAACAAACGATCTGAACTTAAATTAACACTTATGCTGTTGATTTGATATAAATCTTCATTCTCCTGCTTTGACATTTGAGTTGGTATTATATAAATATTTCTTTTTGTATATTTATGTAGGCCCTCTGTTTCAAAAACCACAATTGTTCTTGAGCCAAATGCATATGCAAAACCTCTGTGAAATGCAGTTAAACAACGAATATTGTTTTCCCATGGAATGTCTTCCTTTGAGTCCATGGCTGTAATTGAACTACTAGCTTGTATAACATATTCTTCGCGAATTTTCAGATTCATAAATAATGTATCAGTCATATTATAGATATTTTTTAAATCACCATTCTCTAAGTAAAGTATTCTACCATCCTTAGTTCCAAGTAATAATCTATCCGAATCCAACCAAGTCATAGAACATGTAAGTATATTGTCTGCTTTAGAAAATCCATATGGCCTCCATACGGTATCAGAAAGAGTTAAGAATTTAAATGTATGTAGACCACCAAGAGCAACTATGCCTGCATCAGATGGATTACAAGATAATACTTGTACAATGGCCAATGGATTCTGAGGAGTCCCTACTTTTATACTGGATTCTACTTTTCCCTTTTCCCAATTATAAAAAAGCATTGTTTGATCAGGTTCTCCTGTAACTGCTGCTAGATGCTTATTATCAAAAGTAAATCCTATGCAAGTAAATTTTGTTACATCAGGGGCTTCATATGGTATCCCAAGAAGCTTTCTTCTTTTCAATGTTTGGACATCATAAATAGATATAGTAGGTTTTTCTCCAATTTCACATGTCGCAATATACTTCCTTTATAAAAGAGGATTGGAAAGATAATGTGTAACTTTATATTAGAGATACAAACATTAACTACATATATAAAAACCTACTTGTTGTATGTAACTGTAATTATATTTATCTGTTGTTTATCAGATAAACGTATGAATCTTTGTCGATATTGCGGAATATTATGAAGTGCTATTACATTTCCAACAGGATACAGAATTTCTGCATCCGAAATATAATGTGCGTTTGAGATTATATCAGTTTTTAAACCATAAAATACTCTGCTTTGTAAATGAATAACCATTCTGAGAATTCTTTCTTCCTTTTTATTTAAAAAGTACGAAAGTAATTTTCGAATTTTATACACAGAATATATACATATACATATTTTCAAAGGTCTATATCTCCGTTGTTTATACTTCTATAGCAACATACATGATCAATATCCAGAAATTGTTATTTATGAGACTGAATGCAGGAATGCTTGAATTACTTCTGATAATTAGAAATAAAATTGTTAATAAAAAGTCAAGTCATTCGTATAATAATTATAATTTACATTAAATAAAAAAGTTTACAATTTCTATTTATATTTTTTATATTTAGTTTTATATTTGAGTCAACACTCATTTATAAATTTCCCGCCAATTGTTATGCGCGACTATATTCAGATAATTAAAAGTAAAGGGTGAACTCTCCAAACTGTACAAAAAAGTAACCTCAATGTGACCAATATATAAATAACAATTATTAATGATATAGTATCTTAAAATATTCATATTTTAGAGTAATAATTATATTCTTTGAACAAATGTATTTAAATAAATGGGTGCATAAAATAGACTATTTTATTTTAAATATGTAACTTAGATCCAGAAATTATATTTTAATAAATAAGCAATGGCAGATATAAATAATGAGAAAGACAGCAAATTTAAAACAGAATCTATTGATCACTCTGCAACAGAATGTTGCAAGAATTGTGGACATTTATGTGATCCATACAGTAAACCAGCATTATGTTGTAATGAATGTTTAGGAAAGATTCATATAGAATGTTTAAAACGGGGAAGCGTTCCAGTATCATTTGTAGGGGATGTATTTTTTGATTTGACTTGTTTCCATTGTAGTCCTTTTGGTGAAGAAATAGTAGCACGTAATAGAATGCCTTGGCTAAATGTAATTATATTAACATTATATAATTTACGTGAAAAGTCAAGTGGTATTAGTAAAAGAGGATACTTTCATTGGAAATCTGACATTAGTACATTTGTTGATCGTAACTGGGATTGTTTGTTCAAGAAAACAGTGTAAGATATTGTATTAGAAAGCTGACCAAAATTGGGATTCATCATAAAATATATATATGTAATTTAATTTTTATTATTTTCTAGTAAAAGAAAGAAGAATTGGATTGGTACAATATCTGGAACTCTTTCTCATTATAGTGGAATTTTTTTTAAATCAGGAACTACAGAATTAGGAGAATCTGGATGGTGGAGATTGATAGACAATGATCCTCCTGAAGTTCTTATTGCTAAAAGTAATCAACAATACTTATGATTTTCATCTAACATAATTATATAATATTCAAAGATTATTTATATTTTTTAATTATAGATGAAAAAATGATATTGGATCGTAAAAAACAAGTTGGTAATCAAGTAAAAACAGCAAGTAAATTACACGTTAGTCCAACTCCATCAGAATCAAGTATTTCAGTTGGGGAGGATAATAGTTATGGAAATGGATCAACAAAGAATCAAGATTCTGCATATTCACAAGCATATGTTCAACCTGATAAAACATTATTTGATCTTTTACTTGAAGAAGATGAGTTAAATAGTATGTACTTGTACAATATAGGTGAAATACAATATAGAAAATTCTATAAAATTAATACAATATTAATATTATTTGACTTTAGATATGGAAATTGAAGATGATATAATGTCTACTGAACAAAGTGATACACCATCATTGTCTGATTTAATAAGAGACTGTCAGTATCAAACCAATAATTTCCACTTTTCACAATTATTGGATGATTTTACATCAGAATGGACATCTACTACAGATGCTGTATCAGAAAATCTTAATATTAAAACAGATCAGATAAAGGAAGATGAAGAAGATGAACAATATGAAGAAGATAGTAATGATAGTCTAAGTTCTACTCAAGAACAACCACCTGTTTCTTTATTTAAGATTACGCAACGACGCCCATGGCCCTGGCAGAAAAATCATACTATTAGTATATATATATATATATATATCTTTTACCATATATTTACAATATAATTCATTTTCAATAATTATTTTCAAATATCATTTTAGAAGAAAAGATTCCACGTATGACACATCAGGAAGAAGCATATTTATTACAGCAAGTTAATAAATCGACTCTTAACTCTGCACCCTCAGAGATCAGACGATTTTACCGAAAACTAGCTGTACGAAAATTAAAACGAGAATATGGTTTACCGATACTGGATATTGATAATTTTGGTTTTAAGACAGAAATACTTGAGAAACCTTTAAAAGATTCTGGCAGAGTTTTGGATCGATTTTTTGGCGACGATCTAAGTTTGTTTGAACAAAGACTACAAGGATACAATGAACCCACATCTGTACATAGTCCATACACAAATAGACTTTTAAAACCATTTATAAGAAGAGATACTTCATGCCGTCCTTTATGGATGAAAGTAATGGAAGAGCTTCGTTTTAAAGTCAATAAATCTAATCCTAAATGGAAAGCACCGCCGACAGCGCCGATTGATTACTCGTATGTGAGGCCGCAGCACATTCCCGCGATTAATAGTCTGTGTAGCCAATTCTTTTGGCCGGGCATTGATTGTGAGTGAACACAATGATTATGTAATGATTTGATATAAGATTATCTTTAATATTGGAAATATAACACAACATATATGTTATATGTATATCCGAGTTCGTATTTAAGAAAAAAATTTTATTTTTTCAGTGACAGAGTGCTTGCAGTACCCTGACTTCAGCTGTGTGGTTTTGTACAAAAAGTTAATTATAGGATTTGCAATTTTAGTTCCCGATGTTGGTTACAATGAGGCTTACATATCATTTTTTCTAACTCGTCCTGAGTGGCGTAGATCTGGCATAGGAACATTTATGCTGTATCATTTAATCCAAACGTGTATGGGCAAAGATGTTACGTTACACGTTTCAGCTACTAATCCAGCGTTAATTTTATATCAGAAATTCGGTTTTAAAGTGGAAGAATTTGTTCAAGATTTTTATGACAAATACATGCCACCGAATTCACGAGAATGTAGACACGCGCTGTTCTTACGATTGAGCAGATAAATACATACATTGAATAATGTATTTGTTGTGCATATATGAAATGCACGTGATGTTAATTAAATCAATTTGACTTTCGTGTAATGATGTATGTAATGTATATATAAACGATAATACATTAATTTGTTACGTACAAAGGAATATTTTCGACTTTTACGGGATATGAACTATACTATGTAAATATCCGTACAATAAATGCGTAAATGCGAAAATTTATTTTAAAAATTATCAAATTATTTGTTTCATATGATAATGCAGTACGCTCCTTATAGGCTTAAAATTATAATTTCTGCAGAGGAAAGTGAAATGAAATTTGTACAAATGGGTAGTACTATTAACTTACTATTAAAAATATAAATTATTAAGTACTATTAAAAAAGAACTATAGTTTCTCTTCTAGCAAAAACAAATCTCATTTATTATTGCATCTTGTATAACTATTATGATATAGAATTCAACAGTTGGCGCAACTAATAAAATAATGATCCATATACTATTTTACCGATTATAAAAATTCATTCGATGGTAATATTTAAATGTTCTCAAACTTCATGAATGCATTATATGTATGTATGCATAGAATTAATATTCACAATTACGTTTATCAAGTATATCAATAGCATACTCGGCTAAGTTCAGATCATAACGAGAACAATATTTCACCTATCTTTTTCTGTCCAATAGAGTTAAATGTGCAAAATTATTGTTATTTGCCAAAGTAATATAAACTCTATTCAATATATATTGCTAGTATATTGTTTACTGAATACATCGTTTATTTATCATGGTGTCGATATTACGTTTCATAAAGCGCGCGCGATTTTCGGTCACGTTTTCCATCTATAACTAGGAGTGGGGATTACTGACGTCATTAAATAAGTGCTACGGAACTGCCGTCGACCCATTCTCGAAAGTTCCGGAAGCCACTAGAAGGAAAGTTTGTATATATGGACTGCACAGCTTACGCGACACTTTAGTACGTAAAGAGAGGTGTTAAATGTTGTTTCATCCAATCTGTCAGAAACAAACATTTCATCAGACTTCATAACGTTTTTTCAGAAATCTCAGTGAATTTAGTGCCAATTGGATTTTCTAATTTATCAAGCAATAACAAGAACAGCAACGGTAAGTGTCGAATGAAAATTATTAACGATAAATACTACCGTAGGGTGTTCCTTGGATTCTGTCAGATGTTCGTGAGGAAATAAAATGGGCGATCCGCAAAGGGGAATCATTCGATTATATTCGTAGCATAATTTTATGATAGATAAATGCTTCAAGGTGGAGATTGGGGTAGCCATCGTGGACATCGTGCACGTTTGTAGGAGCGGACACTTTCGTCGCTTGTACGCGCTCATCATTGCCAGAAATAGATATCGGTGAAATACGTACGTGGGTGTGCGTTAGAGAGAAGAGACATCCATACTTCTTTTCTCGAGAATATCCGAAAAAATGGCAGATCATCGACATTATCGTATTTAGTACCTATATACCATTGTTCAGTCTCCGTCTCTCGATAGTTGGGAGAACGGAGCAGGTTTTCTACTCTCGTGCTTTTACGAGTTTAATTCGATAGTAAACGCAATCTGATATAAAACTAACTGTTCTTCAAACTTTCAAATTTCCAGAGTTATGTAGCCTTTTCACAATTACTTGTTTTCTCGATTGCAAAACCTATACGTCATATAATATTAGTATTAGTACTAGGATGTAAAGTTTGACCGTACTGTAAAAGATTTCTATAAAGCACTCAAGATTTTGTTTGATAAATTTTTGTAGACATTTCGTTAGTCTAAATCAATAACCTCCAATTCAATTATGTAAAGTTATGTAAATAGAAAAGTAAGATGGGACTGAATATCATGATTTTGATATATATATATATAAAAGAGAATATATTTTGTATTTCCTAAAGTAATTTGTAAAAGACAAAAACAGTTCTTTGTGTTGTATGACGTCGAAATCGTACTTGAAACTTCAGAAAGAGCCGCACTTTTATGGTCACGTTGCGTTAAACATCGTTTCCCAAATCGTCGATATAGAACATTATACGGACCCTCGAAAAACGTGTTTTGCAATGATGTAATATTTCGCTTGGATCACACATTGTTATGCATGTAATGTTCGCGATATGTGCAGCAGTGTAATTTTGAATAGAATGTAATATGTATGATATACTTTCCATAAAAAAATAACTTACAAAATGCTTCATATACGTCATAAATCTACTTATAGTTTCATAGAAAACAATTTCAGTAAATTGAAGTAATTTCTTATAATTGGATGATATAATGATTTAGAAAAATACCATAAAAATATCATAAAAAGAGATTAATGAAATGTAATTTGATAATTGTAAATAAAAAACAATAAATTGATTCTTTGTTTCAACAAATTTGTATTTTTTATTTTTACACAAACAATATATCAATCTTCTTTTTATTTAAATTGTTCCAGATCTGTGACCAATGGGGAAAGATTACTATAAAATATTAGGCATAAGCAAAATTGCCAGTGACGATGAGATCAAAAAAGCCTACAGAAAGTTAGCTTTAAAGTATCACCCTGATAAAAACAGGAGTGCTGGGGCAGAGGAGAAGTTCAAGGAAATAGCTGAAGCTTATGAAGTACTTTCTGATGCTAAAAAGAGGGAAGTATATGACAAGTTTGGAGAGGAAGGATTAAAGGGAGGAGCTGGAACAACAGGAGGAGGAGGAGGAGGAGGTGGTAGTGGCACAACATATACTTTCCATGGAGATCCAAAAGCAACGTTTGCTCAATTCTTTGGTTCTGCTAGTCCTTTCCAAGGACTTTTTGGAGGTCCTACGGGCAACCGGGTTTTCACTTTCTACGATGATGATATGGACATAGACGATCCACTTGAACTAGGAGTTGGACCACAACGTCAAGGTCAAGGTGGAGCTTTTAGGTCACATTCTTTCAACTTTGTGGGATCTAATTCTGGCAGAGGAGGCAATAAAGATCGCGCTCAGGACCCTGCTATCGAGCATGATCTGTATATCAGTTTAGAAGAGATTCTACGTGGTTGTACAAAGAAAATGAAAATCTCTAAACGAGTTGTTCAGCCGGATGGCTCTACCAGAAAGGAAGACAAGGTTCTCACAATTAATGTAAAACCTGGATGGAAAGCTGGCACTAAGATAACGTTCCAAAAAGAAGGTGACCAAGGGCGTGGGAAGGTTCCAGCAGATATTGTTTTCATCATCAGAGATAAACCACATCCTCTTTTTAGAAGGGAAGGAAGTGATATACGATACACTTGCAAACTAAATCTGAAACAAGCTTTATGCGGTACTATCATTGAAGTTCCCACGCTTACTGGCGAAAAAATCAGCTTAAATTTGACAAGAGAAATTGTAAAACCCAATATGGTTAGGAGGATTCAGAGTCATGGTCTACCATTCCCAAAAGAACCATCAAGGAAAGGTGATCTCCTGGTCTCATTTGACATCAAATTTCCCGACACATTAACGCAAAGTGCGAGGGACATATTGTACGATACTCTACCGAATTGAACACAGAATTAAGAACAAGAAAAAGCATGGATAATTGTCATCACAACGACAGTCCTCTAATCGTCCCAATTGACGAGAATAAACACTCGTGTACGTTCTAGTATATAAATGCGTGGTTAGAGAACTGTGAACAAATATTCGTTGAGACGATATAAATAATAATTTTATCTTCTAGCTAGGAAAATGTGGTTTTCGATTAGTCAAATGTAAATCAGGTTTTTGATTTGGGTTTAGGCAAATTTATGTTTGTTATAATTCGAAAAAGTAAAACAAATGACCATTGCTTTCGTAGTGCAATGAAACGTATTTTGCCTTGACATGAGGGAAGAAAGATCCTAAAATATTAAATAAGACCGAATATGTTTACTTTAAGTTATATGATTTAACAGTGCGAGTCCGTTAGAATGCAACTCTGTATGAATGTGACATGCTTAATTTTGTTTATTCTGTACATTCAGAGTATGTATTATGTATACAATTACGGTGAATGAATGTGTGTTTGCGTATGCGTATATGGTCTGTAAGTATTCTTTAATGTAAATGCGTATAGCGCGCCTGATTTGTATGAACGGTAAATCTGCGGAAGTATGACAAATTGAGCCACCATCATTGTGTTCCAATCGTCTTATTTTGCCTTTTGTTCTCATATTCCATCATTCATATACATATTGTAATTCGATTCTTTCCCATTTTCAATGAATTACAAGTACGTACATAGATACGTAAGTATATAGTAGAACAAATTAAATTTGTATATTCAAACAACAAATTGTACCTTACTCATTAATTTCCTTCAATTTCACGATGACTGGATGGAGGTTTTTGTCATATGAAAGCACATGTATGTATAAACAACTATTTGTAATATCGAGCTGATTGTTTTCTTATGTAACGCGTCTTCTTAATTTTAATGGTTGGTTAATTATTTGTACGCTAAAATAATATCGATACAATTAAGTGACACGATTTTATATTTTTATTCAATCCTTTTGTCTCATGATCGCTCCTACGCTGGATATAACATCGGGACACTCCTAAAATAGACAGCGAAGTAGGTGACGTCATCGTCCTATCTCCCGAGGCCTGAGATACTTTCACATACAACTGCGTAGTGAAACAGTAGAATTTCTGTGTAAATATGCATATACATATCTATTCATGTACGAGGTTTACACCCTTCATTTTTCTACATGTGTTTCTCATACCTATATACATATGTATATTGGTGTATAATTTATTGGTATATTTATATTTATACTGCATTATATAAAGTAGAGAATACGATTGAATAATAATGAGGAGTTAAAACAAGTAGAAACCGCAAAAATATATGTATGAACACTTTGCTTTTAATATTAATAATTCGAATTCTCTTAGAAACTTTTCTTTTTCTTCTTTCTTTTTTTTCGATCTTTTTCACATCAATATTGTTATCTTATCAATCATCTATATCAAAGATTGATATGATAAAGAAATACTTTAATAACTATAATTCATCAAAATTAGATGAAGGTACTGAAATCAATAGAAAATACTTAACAAAAACAAATAAAAGAGTTAGACAAAATGAAGAATCCATTAGAAAATTATTTCTGTTATTCTCTTAGCCGATACGATGACTCAAAGGAAGTTTCTTCCGTTGGTTTCATCAGTTCTACGTAATCTTTATCGATCCACTCGTCCTCGTCTGGCGGAAACCCAATACCGTACGACAGGGAAGTCAAGAGGGGCAACCCGTCGGGGCCCAAGCTCAAATACTTAATCACCTGATTGTCAAGACGAAGCCTTCCGGCGTGTGCATTTTGAGGGCCGAACTCAATGTCCTCGTTCCTTTGCCGATCATTTTGCAGCGTTTTATCGAAACGAATACTCTCTGGCAGACAGTGGTGCTGGCGACAAAAATAATTTTGTCCCTCCTCGACATGACACCATGTCCCATCTGGAAAGTATGGGTCAAGGCCAAGGTCGTTTAATTCCACGCGCGGCGTGTAATAAGATGCTATGTCTTTTCGCCGACAGAATATAGCGCAGGCCATCCATGGCCTTTCGGGTTCGTGCGGCGCTTGTAGCCCACCACCCTTCGCATCCAATTCTGGCAATCTTTCGCTGAACTCTCCGCACCTCAGTGCCGCGAATTCGCTCATGCTCTTGCGCTTCTTCTTGCATAGATTATCGTCTTTGCAAAGAACTACGTCATAGTGTAATCCTTGGCAACCGGTTTCTGTGTTCTTTGGCGTTGGCCTGTCGCAGTATCGTCGTCTAGTTTGAGCGCCGGTAGATTTCATTAGGCATCCACTTTTACAGGACCCTGTTTTCCATTCACTCCATCCTCCCGGTTGAATAAAATCGGGATACATTTGTAGGGCGTTTTTACATTCACCACCGCGGCACTCTTTACCTGGTGCACAGTAAGTTCCATCTAGAGCAGGTCCAGCGAAATAGTATCCGTTTTTATGCGGAGTCTTACACTGTAGCGACTCGCAGACTTTATACAACGTGGCTACAGTAGCGTCTTTATCGCGGAGCAACACTTCACATTGTCTTTTAGCGGTCCATTCTCTGCCTGGTAGATTGAAGAACTTGCTGTGATCCAATCGACTGCTTGTAGGCGAAGTTGGCCTGTCTTTCAGACAGGGCTTCGTATATGGAAGCTTTTGAACCACATCGCGACTGCATTCTGACCAAGCGGTCTCGCCATTGATACCTCTACTAGGAGACATTATGTAGCCATCCTTTGGACACGTGTTTCCAGTCGAATCGTGATGCATCCCTAAACTTTTTAGGAAAGAATCATTAATCAATGTTATCTAGATACTTTATCTCAACATTTTTGTAGGAAAATGTCGTTTAAGTTCGTTCGCGTCAAGAGATTTCGAAAACTAGAGAAGAGAACTAGACTAAGAGAACGGATGGACTTACTTATGTCCGATTTCATGAGCTGCTATATAAACAGACGTGAACCCTGCCGATGGAAATGGTTTTCCAAATTGATTCGTCACGCCTAACTCAGCAATAACGCAAGAATATTGTTCGATGCACAATCCACCTACTACTGCCAGACCCATAGTAGCACTATTTTTTTGCCCAGCCTCCACAACATAGAAATCCAAACCAGAAACGTACAAACCCATGTCCCAATGATTAGGATGAAATTCATCCCCGGGATTCTCCTTCATCGCGTAATTGCAGAAAGAATCCAATAATTTTCCTCGTTCGCCATCGTGATGCGGTAGAACACGTGGCTGTTTTTGCATAATCTCCAATCTAACAAGGGAAATATCGATTGCAATACCTAAACTCGGATGATGATAAATTGCCTGTACACCGTTTATGTAAGCTAATAGCATGTCGATGATCTTCTCGTCGTTTTTATCAAAAAATGGTGAAAAGATATTGTAGCCAGTTTCGTCAAAGAACAATGCCAATTCTAATGTCAAAGCATCATTTATGTTATTTCTGTTGACATATTCAAGTGGTTCTCTGATCTCATTTTCATCTGTTAAATAATTATGAAGTTGAGTAGAGTAATCTGAATCGTCTTCGAAAAACGTGAAAGAACTGTAAGTTCTTCTGACGATATGAGGTTCTCCCAACATTTCTGAACGTCGTCGTATGTAATGATCATGGAAAAATGAGATATCCTGACTCTGAAGCGGTGTAATCTCTAATGTGGTGTTCTTTAGAAAAATGAGACCATGCTGTGATAAAAAAGCGCTTGTTTTACGAAATGTCACTCTTTCTAATGTTTCGGAATTTCAATACTGACCACACCATGCTCTCCACAAAGACTCACTGCCGCGGAACTAAGATCATCTCGATGAAGGTAATGACACGAGATTGGTTTACTAAGCTCTAACTCTTCCATTATATCTGTATCGCTGTGCTTCCAAATTTTAAATTGAGGTGCTGTGATTTTATCATTTCTGTGTAACATTAGTTCAACCGATTGGTCGAACGCTTTGAAGCTTAGAGGCATCTGTAATTTATCGATGAAGTAACTTATAACGCACAATGATGTTAGCTTTATAGAAAGAATATTATTAATTTAATAAACTATATTAATAAAATTATTTTGAAAATGTCGCGTTTTTTAATTTGCGTATCGCATGCAAATTACAAAAAGGCAAGTGTTGACTTTAATCCAATGCGCATATAGTGAACGTGCAAATTTTGTAAATTATATACGTATATAAAAATAAAGATGTTGCAATAGATAACTACCTCTGCGCTATCTTCCGCATTCCATAATGGTAATAAAACAATTTCAATGTCCTGCATGTTTCGAGCGTAAGCTAATCGGAATAAAAGCAGTAAAACAGTTTCTAATACGAAGGCCATGGTGCACGTTATAAAATTCAAGTTCAAGTACATAGAAGAGCGACAAACTTGTTCTTATATACGCGTGTGAGTGCACGGGTTGCGAAACCCGTATATCGTTTATCTTTTGCAAAAGCATAATATATATACAATACGAGATGCATGCTGGCACCTGTATTGCCAATGTCATTGACACTGAGATTTGAATGAATTATGTAATAATAATGTAGGAGTTCTACGTGAATGTTCATCGAGGTGCATAGGAAACGGAATTCATAGGAAGTTGATAACTTTTTTTTGTCGTAAATACCGTTTTCTATATAACTTACATGTATACATTAAATGATAGTACAGAATATACAGCTTATTTTTTTTTTTTTAATGAACGTGATAATAGCATTGTCAATGGAACGATTAAAGATTTAATAAATTAAGATAAAAATGTGGTATATTTCAATGCATTGGTTACTCGATGTACAAAACAGATACTGTATGAAATATAATCTGTTCAGGTAGAACTTTGTACTTTGTTGCATTATATCTACAGATACTGTTTACATCTGTTTCTCGGTTCTATAAAATCGTGTTATGATCATTTCTTGTGTATATATGTATATTTCAACCATTGTTCGCTCACGCAGCAAATCAATGAATTACCCTAACAAACTTACTAACGTGTCCTTTCGTTTACAACAAAAGTGTGTATTATTGCATAGATAACAATTAACATAATCAGGCAACATCGTAATAAATTTCTTTTACCCCCATTGATATACGCTTAAAAATGCATCTACCATTCTATACTGTTTTTCTCTCTTATTACCTCAACAAAATGGTAACAGTACAACATCGGTATTATTTTCATTTTATCACCATTCCTTAAGTTTCGTTTTGTTCTTCTTCTTTTATTACTGCAGTGATAAATCACGCAAATGGAAGGTAGGAATGAAAGAGAAAATATGCTTGTTACAAAAACCTTAGTATTAAAATATTTCAATAGAAACAATAAATAATAATAATGATCAATAATAAAATTAAAGAAGTTTTTCGGCAGTGTATATAACATGCTAAACTTGGCAGGTGCCTACATCGTTATTTAATTACATCGTACCAATGTATGAGAGGATTATTAAATAATTTGATAACTAATTACAATCATGTACGAGGAGCGGTCGATTTTCTTCTAAACTCCCTTTTCCTTTCTCTTTTCTTACATTTCAATTGTTGACAGTTACTCGGTTGTTTCTTTCTCTCATTTTTACAAACTTTCTGCTATATTTACGACACAATGACTAAAAAATCTTTTATACAATGTAGATGCGCGTATTTTTTAAAAGGTACGTCGCATTTTATTTACAAATCGAATCTCGTATTCACCAGCGAGATTATTTCAAGTCTGATCAAACTCTGCTGGGAAAATTTCTTTATTTAAACTCTCGTGGAGAGATCGTTCTTTGGATTATTTTGCACAATCTTAAAAATCAGTGGCTAAATTTGTGCCAAAAAAAGAAACAAAAACAAAAAAGAAAGATGAGTTAGATTTAACTTCCAGTTAGTGAAATGACTATTCTTCGCTGTCTGTCGTCATATTCGTTTATGAGCAACAGTGAACACTTCGATAACTGCATCCTCCGGAAACAATTGGGGGATACAGAGCTGCGTATAAAATATGCAGCGAATATTTGCTACGAACACACATAGGTTTTGGTAGCTTCTTTTCTTCCCTTTTTGTGAGCTAGTTACGTTAGCTACGACGCCCATAATATATGGTAGATTTTTTACACAGCACTTTTCTTTACCTTACTACATTTTATATGTGATAGTCACATACCATAATTATAGACGAATCCATTTGCAAATTGTTTAACTTTTCCTTTTCTTTTTTTTACGGAATATAATCTCTATGGTATTAGCATATATTTTATGAAGGCAAACATATTCTCACCGTACGTCCACATATCAAATCGACAATGATTATCTTCTAAATTGTTTTGTTTCTTTCATCAAAAAATGTAATAGTTAATATTAACTTCAAATGCTTATCAGTGAGTAATGTATAACAGCGTCTTTGACGTTCTTCGGTACTTCACGTTTTAATATACGCGTGCGTATACGGCTAAATATTAAATAGATTTTATTATAAATAGATTTTAGCATTCCGACAAAATTTCATAGTACTTTTAGCCTTATGAACAAGGTATTCGTTAAATAAATAAATAAATATTTGGATGAAATTTATAAAAGGCAAATTATAGAACATCTCACTTGACTGAGACATTTCTTATTCTTTAGTCCAAAGGAAAAAAATAATTAAAGAAGGAAAATTTTTAAGTCGAATACAAGTACCACAACTTCTAGCTGAATCACAAAAAGTGTCTTATACTGCAACAATATGCATGTATGTTTCAAAATAATTTAGAATCATCTTAAACGCTACATTATGAAGAACAAAAAGAAAAGCAGAAAATAATATTTCTACTATGAAACAAAATAATATACGAATAAAACTCTATTTATCTGAATCCACGTAGAAACAAACAGTTCATATAACTGCAGTTCACTGACTTTTCCCACTACCTACGATTTCGTTCAAATAATATGACTTCATACTCATGGATAAATAAAACGTAAATAAAATTCGGATACATAGAATCGCTAACTAAAGCTTCGTTGCAAATATGGTGTTCGATAAATGGAGTTTTATTGCATCTGTAACTAAAGAAATATAGACTTGCATTCAACTCATTTCTGTCAATCAAACCATAAGGTACAACCCGTTAAAAAGCTTAACATACTAGCTTATGAAGACACGCTGTATAAAAAATTGATTAAGATTGTTCGTCATTCGAAGGCCATTGTCCTGAATGATTCCAATCCCAATCCTTGCCTTTAGGACGAAACTTACTGGTACTCCCAGAGTTGTTCCAATCTCTATGAAAAAACTTTTTCTTAAAATGATGTCGTTCCGGATCTGGATGACGTTGATATTTTAGAGGCACCGAAGATGTGCTACTGCTACTACTGCTGTTACTGCTCGTACTACTACTGTTGGAGGGATTCGGTGGGCGAGGACTGGTCGGTGAAGGTGTACGTGGAGGTCCCAGTGCTTCGTCTGGCGACGGGATCACCGGTGGAGGTCCTGTCACCGTGCTGTCCGATCCTAAACCGCTGTCAGGACTTGTATTTACTCCCTCTGTAGATCTTCTTCGCTTGTCCAACTCCGTCGACGCGAATGCAACCAGCCTATCAAATCCAGAACTGATACGATCTTGCCAATCCGCTTCTCCGTCTGCAAAATGAACTCCACTTAGATGCACTGCTTACACGCTCTAAATCGGTACAACGTATTTTCATAAAAATAAGCCAATAACCCTTTTCAATAATCGTACAGTAAGGTATATTTGTATAATTGTAATTGTTACTTTGTCATTCCTTATATGCACTATGCACATACGTGTTAAATCATAGTTATTGTGTAATAAAATGATTCAATTGGTAAAATAGTATAATATTATCTGTATTGTGTATGGAAATAGTAAATATTATTTTAAAGATAGTGTGTAAGAAGCAGTACTGCTTGAAATATAGTTGTCAATAGAAATAAATGGTACAATGTAAATGTTCATCATGTAGTTAGTAAATGTCATTTGTTTTATTTTTATTATGCAAATAAAAAATAAAATAGGTGCGATATTTATCATGTACAGTACCTTGTAAAATCCACTTCATCTTTTCTTGTACAACGCATATAACTACTCAATGAAAGAAACACTACATTAATCGCATTTTATATATTATGCTATCATGCAGAAAAGCATGCATCAAAAATTACAAAAACCCATCAACTAAAGATACAGTATTTTTATATAAATCTAACATGCTCCATCTGTTCTTAAGTTCCTTGTTATGCATAAGTAGGCTGTAAATTGTGAAATTACCTTTATTATTGTTTTTACCAAAACAATTTCTTGAGTCTGGCTTATTTTCATGGAAAATTTATTATATCATATAGATAATATATCTAATATTTATATAATATAAAAATATATAAGAAAGATAAAAATCTAAATCTGCATTTTATCGAATGGCTGTAATAACACTAATATAAAAAAGGAATTTTGGACAACTCCTGTGGGATAACTCACCAGCAACCACGAACCAACCCACAGGCAGCCGTACTTTTTGATTTCTCCCTCTGAATGTGTCTCAATCTCTAATAAAACAAGCTTCAAGGGTTGTGAGTGAGATTGAGTATGTGACAGACAGATCTAACCAACAAACAGCTACAGTGCATCTAACAAATACATCAAACAACAACAAAAATAAATATAAATAAAGATCAAGTACCAGCTCCATAAGATAAGGGAAACCATAGACAATGATTGTAAACCATTAGTGCATAAAAAACTAATAAAAGGCGCATAGCGGAAACTAATACGATAGTGTCTTAATAAAGATAAAGCAAGGTGTTTAGTGTATAGGTTCTGTATAGTAAAGATTTAGAGTATTGATGAGTAGTGCAAATATACTTTGTGTACAGCAAAGTCAAAATGCTAATTGTGGAATGTAAAAGCAAAATATATTTGCATTAATTTCAAGATATTTTTTTCTATTCTGTTGCTGGATTGGTAACTTGTATTGTTATTTTATATTACTGTGATTGCATCGTAAAAATTAGTTTATTTTATTTATAAATATGACAATACCTGATAGATTTTGATACTTGATATGTATTTAGAAATATTTCAAGATTTCAAATATACTCATATTTTTTCTTACAGCCAGTGTGAAAAGCATATTTTAAAACTTAGATATATACATTCCAAAGCATTTCCTACTCTAATACTTTGACAGAATGCTTAATAGAAGGAGTAAAATTGAAATATAGAACGTTCTGCTCACCGTCATCGCCAATACCGTTTCGTTGTCTCTGCGTTGTCATTTGGGGCTCATCGACTAGCGGCGTGGACGTATTAGAATGTGGTTCCACGAGAGGACTCAATGGCGCTCCGCTTGTGCTTACTGATGATACCACTGCCTCCGTTTTTAGTGACATCGAAGGTTGTGATTGACAAATGGCTGTCACCATACCATTTGTTGTTGTACTGCCATTACTGTTGCTACTGGTTGCATATCGAGGATATGGTTGAAATCTATTACAACAGAAATATATGAGTCAAATCACTTTTCCTAACACAAAAGAAAGGAAAAGGAAAACCAAATAAAATTCTAATACCTTCTATTTGTAGTCAGTATTGGCTCGGTTTTTGTGTTGTGATTATTTAAAATACGAGCATGTAAAGATGCAGCTAATCCTTCTACTGGCAAAAGCTCGCCGTTTGATGTTGCCTGTGATGTATGTAATGATGATGGCGGATGGGCCTGTGTGAGTGACTGAGAAGGATTGTCAGAGAAATACGATTCATGATAAGGTTTGATATCTGCACGAGGTAACTGGACTGGTGTGTATCTAAATAAGGAAAAATGAATTATAAAATGGAACTTCTAATTTATAAGAACACAATTACTGCTAGATAAGCGTATAATATAATACCTTTGTGGTTGTGTTACTGGAGTAAATAACACAGATGATCTTGAAGTAGTAGTAGGAGTACATGTTGAAATGGCAGAAGAAGTTGGAGCGTAACTTGCTACGTGCGCTAGAGTTGATAAGCCAGCATCACCTTCTGCACTAGCTGGTCTACTGATAGGAGAATATACATTTTCTGGCCTTACAATTGCGCTCATATCAACAGCAGCATTTATTATAGATTGGTTGGATATTTCTAGCGTTCTCTCTATTTCTCCACTGACCAAATCACCAATTGTTCTAGTGCCGAGCAATCCATTTCCTCCTGTTACAATACGATTATCATGACTCGATTGCCTCGAGTCGATTGTTGGCCTATCAGATGGTGTTAAATGAGAGGAAAGACGTTCTTGAGAGAGGTGACGACGAAGTGCTAACTTCGCAGGTGAAACCTATGGAAAATGGTTTACATATTAAAATATACATATTAAAAAATAATTGAGATAGAATTATTATAATATTACCTGTGTATAATCAGGAGTAGAAACATTTTGTGGCAATGCAATACGTTTTCTATCTTGCTCAGTCTGATTTTGTAATTGCACCTGTAGTTGCATTTGTTGTTGCTTATTTCTATTTTGTTGATCTTCATTTAAAACACTCGTAATGATACTCTTTAACCTATCTTCGAAATTTGCAACCCTAGGAGGTTCCTGAGTTCTATTTGTTGTCTCCTTATTATTTATTTGCGATTGTGAGGATGAAATGGATGGTGAAGTATTAGAAAAACTGAGAGATGCTTGTGGCAGTCTGGTTCTAGAATTAGTACTGGTACTAGAATTTTGTCTGTTTAATATTCGGCCAGCTTCTATTTGTCTGCCGGTTTCCAAGATCTTTTGCGCCAATATTTCTGGATTATTTTCCTGTATTTTCCCAATATCAGGAACATCAGGCCATTCTTGCGATCTAGAACGTCCTTCTCTATTTTTTCGTGACGATCCGCTCTTTCCATTTTGCTGCTGATGATGATGTTGACTTTGCGAGTGTTTAGAACCTAGTGCCTCTCTTTGTTGCTGAGCTATTGCAGCAACTTGTTTTTCATTACTTGCTCTTTCCAAAACATTTAGTTCATGTTCCAATTTGGATACCTGTAGATTTATTAGGACTCAATTTATATATTTAAACATTTATTTGTATTTAATTGTATAGTATATTTTTTAATAATAAAAATGATGATGAGAACATTTTACCAACCTGACAATGTAATCTTTTACGTTGAGACAAAGTCGCAGAAATTTCTTTCAATATGTAATCCTGAGTAAGTGGTTGTGATGGATTTGATATGCCATTTGTATTTGTGAGACTACTATACTTTTCTTGTAATTCTTGATGTCTAAGCGCAGTTAATCTCGATTGTTCATTTTCCATAGATGCAACCTGGGCCTGTAGCTTACTTGCTTTAGCTTGCAACTGTTTGTGTCTAAGAACTATCTCCTTAGCCTTTGCAAGTAAATCTCCAGGTGATGTCGCATTTATACCTAACTCGGTCATTCTTGCTTTTAAAAGTGCTACACTATCATCAATTAATACCTTTATTTGTTTTTCTAATTGCGCTGCTCTCGATTGTAACTTTGAATTTCTTTCTCTTTCTTTTGCAATATCTGTATTGACTGACACTCTGTACGAAGGAGTTCTCATTGATTCTAACATGAGCATAAATTGGTCCCTGTGTACGAAAATGTATTTGTATAAAGAGATACGTATACAAACAGCATACATATATATATTTTACAGAAAGCAAAGATACCTGTACAAGTCCAAAAGTATTTGTAATGCGTATGGAGTGGCGGACGGAGCAGGTGGTATACTAAGTTCTTCATGCACAGAGGTGGAATGTGACTGTAATGAAAGTGATAATGAAGATAGCTGTTGATCCACGCAACCAGGAGCGGGCGGTGGTTTCTTTCCCAAAGCTTGTGGGGATGTACTCAGTAATGTTTGACTATGCAATAAGTCCAAACCAGAAATATTAATTGCTTTCTTGGGCTTTGATTTCTTCACGCCTCTTCCCCTCTGTCTGCCTCTAGCCGGAGGTCTTATACCATTTGATTTTCTATTTAGTTTTCTACGGATCTTATTTGATTGCCGACGATTTTTAATATTATTCTCATCTGCATCAGAATCACTATTCGTTCCTTGTTGCTCCGAATGATTCGGGCTTTCTAATTGCCTCGAAAGATCCCGTTTAGCTCTATCACCTCTCTCACCTCTATTTGTAACCTTATTATTATTGTTGGCAGTGTTATTTATCACAGAATCAGAATTTTCATCACCACCTTGCTTGTTATTCTTTAAGCGGTGGAAATAACGCTCTAACTTAGTACGATCAATTACATGTAAATAATAAGACACCGGTTTACCAGTCCACGACACAGAACCCTTTAGTGGTGACATCTCTGACACATGCATTATTGTACCAATATCTGTAAATAAAAAGATATATTTGTGACGCTGCACGTATATTGTGTCTTTTATAAAAGTATGATACATTACCACTGAGATTTCTATCCGTTATGCGAAAGTTGAGGGGGCAAAATGATTTTGACGATACGATTCGTGCTCCATCCCGTAAATCAGCAAATCGTTCTTTCAGTTGATGATCCACCGTTGGACCGAATGCAAAATTATTAACAAACACTATCGTAGCTCCAGTAATGCTTTCTCGATGTTCATCAGCTAAAAAATCGCCTTTTACCAAACGATATTCACCGCATCTTTTCCCATACCAATTCAACCATTTACGAAAGTTTACTTCCATACTCTAATATTTGACAAAAATAAGACTTGTACAGATAACATTAATTATTAATTCAACAGTACCGTCTCCAAAATATCTTACAGAAGTAATGTACCTGTGCATATCTTGATGGTACATCAGCTCTTTCAACTCCAATACAAATTTTGCATAAAGTTGCTGCAGCCATTTGAAGAACCACTTGTCCAACTCCAGATCCCAAGTCAACAAATACATCATCTTCTGTTACATCAATTTGATCAATCATTTGACACACAAGTTCATAACTTGTTTCTCCATACACTTCTGGTGAAAATGGCTCATACTGATTTAATTTGTCTGGTTCCACTACTGCTTGATTATATGTTTGTTGAAGTATATGCCTTAGTAAACCTCGACTAGGTCTTTTATTCAATCTTTGAGATGGTAAACTAGTGCCTTTCTCCTATGTCAAATTATGCTCAATTATTACAAATAAATTATGGATTTAATTAAATATAACTAATTATTTTACTTACCAGCTGAACTAAACTATCAATTGCTCTATTAAATTTGTCACATAAATTTTTCATACTTTCATAATCTCTTGTGTCATAATCACATAAAATGTTATTTTCTAATGGTAGCTTTAGATCTGGCAAATCCTCACAAACCCATCTCATTGTTTCAACAACATCAAGTGCACCATCATGACGATCCTATAATTAGTTAATAAAATTCATTTGATTCTCTCCCAAATATATAATTTTCATAAACATTATGTAAAATTCTGTTTTATCTTTTCCTTTTTTAATAAACTTATTCAGTAATTTAAACATAAATATAAAAATATTTTTTATCTGTCAATATTTTACAACTTTAGAATTTATACCCTAAATATATTTTATAAGGCCATATACAAAAGAATGTACAGGAAATAGAGGATATGTTATATACTAATGAAGATTTATAGCCTGTAATAAGTTGACCTCCTATTTGAGATTTCCTACTGTCATAAATCAGTATCCTTTGATTTATGACTCTAATACAAATGTTTTTAAATGTATTTAAATACACAAATGTCTTTACAAATTGAAGTCAATAAAATAATCATTATAACATCAAAATTATATTACTACATTTGTAATTTAACTCAGATAACTTATAATTTATGACAATATCCATATTTCATTATTATCTTTATTTACAATAAAGAAATGATTAACCTACAATAAATAATTTATACAAGGAATTGAAAGGAAACTATTTTGTTTGGAAAAAACCAAAGAATCATCATTTTTTTCTCTATACATACGTACACAGAGTATATAGTGAACAATTAAGAACCTCATATATAATAACAAATAATTACGAATAATTACGCGATGTAGAAAATTCGATAATTAAAAAATCTTCCCGACAGAGTAAAATAAATGTGACAACAAGATGAAATAAAGGTGGGAAAATATCGCGTCGTGCGATACATATACGATCAGCTGTGAGAGTAAAGGATAAAAGACAGGTCACGTACCAGCATTTTATGTATTTCCAACAATATCACGTAGTATTTCCCAGAGATAGAACAATCACAAGTACGTAATTAGGAGGGTCCACTACTCACAGATCCGGATCCGGAGGTGAGGGGCCATTGATAGACGATCGGTTCTGCTCCGGCTGGCGAGTGCAGGCGCAGCTCCATTTTAGCAGGCCCGTCGTCCTCGTCCCCGTCGTCGTCGCCTTCCACTTCTTTAGTAAGTCGTTTCTTTCGAAAGCCCAGCTCAGGATCGTGTGTGACGTAACCACTTGGATTAACCGTTCGGTGGAGGATCGTGGTCGCTCGTCCTCCCCGCACTAGGACACTACCACCACGTAGACGACGCTCGCGGATCCCCCCGCTCCGCGGTTACATCGCCGGACATGAAAAGATACGAAGGGCCACCTCCAGCGACCGTCAATCCACGAGGGCAATCGTTATCCCGAAAGGCAAGCATCCAACATTCGACGCGACGATGGGGAGGACGAAATGGAGCACGCCAAAACGGCCACCGAAAGGAACACGGAACACGAGGCGCACAACAGAAAAACACTGACAGACTATTGTGCTACTCGAGAAACAGCGGTTTGGGGGGGGATGACGACATCAAAACATGGCGTCATGTCTCTTCCTTCTACCGTATCGTGCTCGTGCGGCAGCACATCCGGGTGTTCCGCGCCAACTTACTTTACTGCGCATGCGCCTCTGGAACCGTTGAACTTTCGACCGCGGATACAACTTTCTTGTTGTGTTGTTATTATTTCATATTTTTTTTCAATGTCACTTTATTCATTTTACATTTGCAAGGAAATAAACTTAGTAGAGATGAATTTCCGTCTGTTAATGAAATTAATCAGATCACCAGGGCAGATTGTTTTTTATATTATATATGTATGCTATAATATAAGGAGTTAATAACGAATTGAAGATTAGAAAAATTCAGTTTACTGAATAAAGTTTGGGATGTGATATACCTATAATGTTTAGGACCGTTGTTCCTTTTAGTATATGTAATAATGTTTCATTTTAAATAAGACGATAATCTATATACATGGTTACGTGTATACGAGAGCGAAAGTTGCGATATCGATACTTCTAGAAGCGCAATTACATTTACGGGATGACCTATTGATAGAACATGGTATTTGTCACGTAGGCAGTTACACGCAAGAATCAGCGCCTCTGTAGATAATTTACAGAACTTTAGTTCTGCTATTTAAGGTCATCATGTTGAGTGGTAAAATCAAAGATGTACTGGGGGCCGGATATACATTTGAAAAAATTGTGTAACGGGATCAAAATAAAAAGAACATATACTTAGTAAAATATTAACAAGAAAGTTGTACTAAATGTTCCATATACTTGTGAAAATATATACCGATGTTTTGATTCACCTTACGGAGTTTATGCGAACTAAAAAGTACAGTTACCACTGAATGACGTGTTGCACATATTTTTTGATTGTAAATTGTAAATACACTAAAACTAGGTTAATTAGGTAACATAATAAACGTGTAGTCATGTCGGACGAATTGAAATTAGATCACCGTGCGAAAAAAAGGATCAAAGAGGTTAAAAGGAAAGCTAGACCAGGTAAACATGTCATAACCTAATTTTATAACCTATACGTTGACGTGATATGGGCGTAAATTACTTTTAGCAGACAATTATTCTTGACGAATTATTTTATATTGCTAGTATGACTAGAAGTAATTGAGACATCGTTTGTCTTCTTGTGACGCTCGTCGTTATAAACAGAATTTGGATATGTGATACAAGACCGAACTATCTTTGCCGACCTTGGATGATGTAACTCCAAATTTCCTGAAAGTATTGCGATAATAATATAATATAATGCACTTATACGTAAATAGTTTACCGTTTAAATTGCTGTATAAACATTAAATATTATAAATTATATAGTGTCAGTAATATATACAAATCTTAATAAACCTTCATTGTTTACATAATATATTTTATTATTTTTATATTATCCAAATGTTTCATTCTTTCAAAAATCGTTTCTATTCTGTTCTTTACAATAGTTAAATGTTTCTTCTAGAACTTGGTGATAAGGCTGCTTGGATCCAACATGGCTACAGTAAAAAATTTGAATCATTTTGGAATTTCATTGACAATGTGGATCGTATTGACGAATCTAAAGTATCTACAGAGGAATTCATAGAAAAATATGAAAAACCTTACAAACCTGTGATAATACAAGGTGTTCAAAATGGTTGGAAAGCCCAGTATAAATGGACTATAGAGGTACATGTTTTTTAAATTAATTATAAAATATATTATTATTTATGACTAATAATTTTCTATTAAAATGCAGAGATTAGTAAAAAAATACAGAAATCAAAAGTTTAAATGTGGTGAAGACAATGAAGGATATAGTGTAAAAATGAAGATGAAATATTATGTACGCTATATGCTTAATAATGAAGATGATTCACCTTTGTATATCTTTGATAGTTCCTTTGGTGAACATCCTAGACGGAAAAAATTACTAGAAGATTATGTTATTCCTAAATATTTCCGCGATGATTTGTTTCAATATGCTGGAGAACATAGAAGACCGCCATATCGTTGGTTTGTTATGGGACCTGCTAGGTCTGGTAAGTATTTTAATTACTTTCATAAAACCATGTAAAAAATTACAGTAATGATATTACCTGTTTTAAAAGATATCTATATAAATAACTGCTTTATCTAAACAATTATTTTAGACTACGTTATGAATAAGTAATGTGAATACAGGTACAGGCATACACATAGATCCATTAGGAACAAGTGCCTGGAATGCACTGATTTCTGGGCATAAAAGGTGGTGTTTATTTCCTACACATACTCCACGAGAACTTCTTAAGGTATCTGCGGCTGAGGGCGGTAAACAAAGAGATGAAGCTATTACATGGTTTTCTGTTATTTATCCACGTACAAAATTGCCTACCTGGCCACAAGATTGCTTGCCAATAGAGATTTTACAGAATCCTGGTGAAACTGTTTTTGTTCCTGGTGGTTGGTGGCATGTTGTTTTAAATCTTGATGAAACTATAGCAGTTACTCAAAATTTCTGTTCCCGTACGAATTTTCCAGTAGTGTGGCATAAAACAGTAAGAATTTATGTATAAAACAATGAATTCACAATAAAATAATATACATGCTGTATAATAATATACGTATGTTTTAATAATTTTGCTATAGGTACGGGGGAGACCAAAATTATCACGTAAATGGTTAAAAGTACTCAGGGATAAAGAACCAGAATTAGCAGCATTAGCTGAAACTATAGATGTAAAAGAAGATACAGGTGTTGCCAGTGATTCTTCTAGTGGTTCTTCAAGTAGTTCTTCAAGTACTAGTAGTAGTAGTCAATCAGAAGACAGTGCAGATGACAGTGGTCAAGAATCATTGACAACACATAAAAAGAAGAAAAGGTAGGAACTTGTTGTTTTATTATATGTAGTTTTCGGACTGAAAGAAAACCACATTTAATATTATTATTAGTCCATTTATTTTTGTAATTATAAGTATAATAAGACATAATACTGTTTTTAAATTTTTAGAAGAAAACTAAATAACAGTCAACCCTGACAATATCAAGCATATGGGACCTACAGAGACCTCAGACTGTACAGTATTAACCAACAATTGTTTGTACTAAGAATAAATATTATAATTATTACGACCTTCATGTTCATAATAAAATAAATGCTAGATAATACCAAATTTGTTCTTATTAAGTAAATTTGTTTAAATAGTATACTTAATCCACGATAATGCACTTAATTTTTGCTGAATCAATTTTTTTAATAATACATCTTTGGACTTCATATTTCTATATACTATAGAATCGTTTTGTTATTTAAAAATTACATTTATAAATTTTATACATGTGTTAAATGCTTATATCCATTAAGGCAGTACACGCAAAACTTGTTATAAAATATTTAAAGTGTCAAACACATCATACATATATGATCTCAAACATAAAATATCGAAATTAACACATCAGCAGGCAATAGTCAGGTGCATTATCATTACAAATCCTCGAATTAATTATCCATTGTGTTATAAATTAATACAAATTAACAAATAAATAAAAAAATATAATTACAAAATAAATACATTTCCAATGAGTGCATGTATTAGCTTTTCAATGAGTTGCTTCTCTGGAAAGTTCTTGCATCTCTCTTATAGTAGCTCCACAGCCTCACTGTTGCATCACTTCACGTCGACATCATATTGCATGCACCATATTGGAGTGTAAATAACATAGAAGCAAAGTAATACAAGAAATTAAATTAAATTTTCATATTCGTTAACTTATACAAGTCAATGATTATGACAAGTATTATTTTCTACTACAACTTCATTCAATCAAACAAATGTTTCACATAGAATACATTCATAACTGCAACCACACTATTAATGACAAATTTTTGCTAAAAACTTGCATAAATACTTTCAAAAAGCAATACACACAGCTTTGATAGAAACGAATGAGAATTGATCAGTAAAAGAAATATGAAATTTTAAAGAAATATCATTAAGTTATTCTTTCATGTTCAATAACTAATCTACCATGTAATATCAATAAACAATTTTACAGAAATTTAAAGCGCATTTCCGATTTTCATTACATTCGATGGTAATTACATGTCAAAGCATTTGAGGCAGAAAATTAAAGTTACTATTATTTTATGATTTATCTTTTCATTGTATGGAATAATAATTTCGAAACTATAATAAACAAGTATGTAGATGTGTAAGCAAAAGAACTGTTGTCTGTTTTTTTATAAATATTTACCAGCTGAAAAGTTAAAATTTTATCAAATAAAATTCATGGTATGTATTTATGATAAACATGTCCACACACTTTTATAAAACAGCTGAGTGGACAAGCATGCGCATTACCACATCAACAAATTATAAATGCAAAGAAATATTATGCAGCAAAATAGAAAAATAAGTTAAAGGGAAACTGTGGAAATAGACATGGATAATGAGGAATCGGGAATACGCCACAGCTTCACCTCTCCAGAGCTGCAATCAACATTTTAGATGTTATTCCATTCAAGAAAGTTATGGCAAGTACTGAACCCGAGCAAATATTTCAACTTAAAATAATTTATCTAATCAAGTCCTCAAAGTTAATTTAGAATAATGTAAAATTTTTATGTTATTGCAGCTTATATTTCTAATATGCTTCGGGTCAGTTTAGTATGAGCAACAATACAAAAATGCATACTTACTTGCTTGCAGTAAAAACGTGTTGCTGATTAGTTGTTACAGCATTGATAGCAGTACCGTGTGCTCGAACTTCTCCTATTGGAGTACATTCTGTTTGATCCTTTGGTACAGACCAGGCTTTTAAAACACCCCCTCTGCATCCAGATATCATTATAGATCCATTATTAATCATACACAAACCCAAGATCCAATCTTTGTGAGCATTGTTTAGTGATTGAACTAGTTCCATTCTGTTCAAATCCCATCGTTTAATACACATATCCCTTGATCCTAAAAAAAGTTTATTATAAATTTTAAAAATATCTCGAATGTATTAAAGGTGATAATGATGTTAGAAATCTGATTTTAAAAATACTTGCCAGAAAACAATGTCGATTCGTAAGTTGTCAAACATTGAACACCATCATAATGTGGAGGTGCCAGACTGACCGATTGCCCGGATGCATTTGGTTCAACAAGAGATATCAGATGATCTTTGCTACCTGTTATTACCCTTCCATCATCTGCGACAGCTAAACACATTACTGCTGCCGTATGTGGTGTACTTAATCTTCCAGTGTGTGTTAATTTACGGAGATCCCATACTCTGACTTTATCGCTAGACGCGGTATATAATTCTTGCTCATCTATACTGAGCACTAAATCATTGATGGTTGTTTCACCAACAGGAACTTGAAGTACTCTAGATGGAGTTGATAATGCGAGTGGTCCACTTTGAGCTTGACCAGATGAAAATAAAGTTTTCACGCAGCTGTTTCCTGCACGCAAATCCCAAACTTTTACATATGCTGAAGAAACACTGAATAATAAATTATGCATTGGTGAATATTTCACCGCTACGACGTTGTTCGGATGACCACTTAATGTGAGATTCTCAATTCCTGTCCCTAAATCCCATACCTTGACAGTTCGATCTAGAAATTTTATACATAATTAATGTATAAAGAGTATTAAGAGGGAAAGAGAGAGAAATGTAGGACACTTTTAAAGATGTTAAATATTTGTTTTACGTCTGATACCTTTTGAACCACTGAAGAGCAAATCAGAAGTTACACATATAGTCAGTACTGCTTTGCTATGTCCTTCGGCAACGTGAGTGCATTGCAAAACAGCTCGTGGCTGTGTCTGAAAAAAATATATATCATGTACAACTAATAGAATACAGCATTCATACTGTATTTACCTTGCCTTGATATTGAGAAATAATTCCTTTCATAGGTTGTGGATCTGTAGATGTTGGTTGTCTACTTGCAGTTAGTCTAGAGAAAACGTTTTCTTCTCGACTATTGAACCGTCGGTATGTAGTCGGAGATCCAGGAGGTGATGACACATCTGTATGTGCTACTTGTTCCCTAGTTGAGGGTTTGTTATGTTAGCGTGTTAGTTAGCCGGAAATCTTGTCAATTTTAATCCGAGGTAAGCTATATTGGCTCAATACAATATGGATCATGCAAGTGCATTATTATAAAATATAATTGTAAATTGATCTCAATATAATTAGTAACAGTGTTGCTGAATTATAAGTATATTAATCTGTGTAACATTAAATGTATTACAATATAAGAAAATATTACACATTGATACTTGGAAAATAAAAGCTGTAATAATAAATGGTTAATTTATGAGAAAACTGTAATTAATGCACATCATGATTCATTACAGAAAACGTTTAAAGAAATTTAAACAAAAAACAAAAAAAAGAATGATCCACCAAGGGGCTTTTTAAAAGTATTTTCATAGAACAGTGTACCTTAAGTGTTTGTGCTTTTATTTATTAATTGTCATGTATACAAAATAGCTGCTTACATATATACAAATTCATGATCCTTTTGCGAAACAATGTGTTTTATACAAATAGAAAATTTTGCGACATTTATACATATTTATATTAGAGAGAGATAGAAATGTATATAATACATTGAATAAATTGTGTGGCATTGAAACAATCTTAATAAGGTACCTGTAGTAAGAACAATAAATAAAATATTATTACCAAATTTCCCGAAAACTAACGAATTTCCAAATGCATTTTGTATGAGATATAAAATTTTGTACAAATTGTATCTTCTTGCCTAATGCAACAATTTGTATGTTAGTAATCTTATTTTGTAAATTATTAACGTAAATAAAATGTGAAAAAAAAAACAAAATATAGAATCAAAAGAAATAATTTTTAATAAAGTCAATTCCCTTAACACATACTTTCTTGTGTTTATAACAAAAGAAATTATGTCATTGGTACACCTTTTCTGGCTATAGTTCAAACAAAATTAAAATCTCATGATGAAAATATTAATAAACGTACTTGTCGAGAATGATACAGATCTTTTTAAGAAAAAAATTTAACCAGTAGTGCATGAAACAAGGCGTCAAGACAAAGATATACAAAGAATATAAAAATTAGGACGTGCTGCAGAATTATCACTCACATGGAGCCTCCACCAGGATGAAGCGGTCGTCGCAGCGGCCTTGGCGATGTACTATCACGTCGACTTAGAGTCGGGGATCCACCACTTATGCTACCATGACTTCTGGTTAAAACCAATCCTCTTACGAAAGAAAAATGTTCATTTTATATTTCGCATTATATGATTAAGTTATTAGAGAATAATTGTACTTACTTTAAACTACCAGGTGCACTAGGCACCCTTGTAAGAGGATGATTATGACTTTGATTTTGTTCTTCTGTCTTTAAATTATCTGGATTAGCTTGAACTCCATAAAGGAGCTCTTGAGGTTGTGTAGTCCTTCTGCGTACTTTATTATTACGTTGTTTTTCCTCTCCAACAATAACTTGAGTGTAACTTTCACTAATATTTCAAATTAAATAAATATTACTAATAGATATTGCTAAAAGGTATTAAAAAAATAGTGTATGACTTACTTATCTGGTGATGAACTCCTAGAACTAGGTGGACTATAATTCATAGTACTATGATTATTCGTAAGCGATAAAAGATCTCTGTCTCGCAACACGTGCTCCAATAATTGATGTTGCACATCACTTTCTTGCGCAACTTGATTTAGTCTTGATTCCATGTCTCGGACTTCAAGCTGCTTTTGTGCAGCCACGCAACTTTGCTCGACAGTAAAAGCTAGCATTCTTTGTAATAAATATTGAGCCTCATCTACCGACTGAATCGTTGATATAAGAGCTTCAACACCAGGTTCCCCTTCGCCTTCACCATCTCCCATTTCCATCATATCACGTTGACATTCAGAGATACTATCCTGTAAAAAATAACTTGAAGAACAAAGCAACATTAGCTTGGCTAATATAAGAAAAGAAAGTTACCTGTAGATAGCTAATTTTACTTCTCACATTATCAATTTCTTCATCTACGTCGATCGTGTCACCTCTCGAACTTTCTATAACATTTCTGTGTTTTTGAAGCTTTTCAAGTTCTCTACCTAGTTCTTCTCGTTCTTGAAGAAGTCTTTCCATTTCTCTCTCCGTTTCTGCAGCTGCCTGCTTAGCCAATGCTTGCTTGGCGATGGTTCTTTCAAATGTTTGCCACCTTTGTTTTAATGCTTTTGGGTTAATTGGTTTAGGCGGTGCTCTACCGGCAGCCTTTTGGCTTAGACCTCTGTCTCGTTTTCTTAACGCTGAAACCTCTTCTTGTTTGCGTCTAAGAACTACTTCTTTCATTCTTTTATCTGCCTCAAGCGTTCGAATCGTATTTGCATTCTTCCTACTTTCCTTACGCAATTGTGCTATTTCTCTATTACGTCTCAACTCATTTTCTTTATGTCTCTGTGCTTCTTCGCGCATTTTATTCAGAAGTTTTACTTTTGCTCGCTTCATCTCTGCCAGTTCATTTCGAAGCCCTCTTAACCTGTTTTCATTCTGAGATTGACTCTTAAGTAGCCTCGCATGTTCCTTCTTTGCAGATTGCAAAAGTCGTACTTCTTTTTGCATAGCAGAAAGTTTCTTTTCATATTCATCGCGTAATTTTTTCACTTTTTCTGTTGGTGGTATTGGTTGTTGTTGTAATGATTGCAACACCTTATCTCTTTCTTCTTGGGTATTTCTGATTCGAGCTTGTAATTGAGCAAGTTTATCTTCGTAATGTTGCTTCATAGTTTGTAAACGTCGTTGAGAAAGTTCAAGTTCTTGTATTAATCGTTGTTTTACATCAATATCTGATGTTAAAGCTTCCAATTCACGACCCATAGCTGCCTCTTCTTCGTCTTCTTCTACAAATCATTATATTATTAATAATTATGTATTATATAAATTATATATATAATTATAATATATATATACCTTTTCTATCAGAATCATCATCTGAATCATCTTCGCTTACAGAATCCTGCCCTGCTTCTGTATCATCACCTTCTGTTTCATCTCCTGTTTTCCCAGCAATATTGGAAGTATGTCCATGCTGTTCCTTTAATGCAGTTAATGTTTCAATTTCTTTTTGCAGTTCTTTCTTAGCGTCATTTAATACTGATGTAGAGTCACTATGAAATATGTATCCAGAATCACCATAGGGGTTGGCAGCATTAACCTATGTAAATTGAAACACCATTAGAAAATCAATTGCTACATAGGTCAATAACATATGTATCTGCTATTACTATATGCCTTACAACTATGTATGTGCTATTATACCTGTATTTGACGTTTTTTCAATTGCTGATACATAGCTTCTGCTTCTAAAAGACGAGCTCTTAGTTCTTCTATTTCTTGCAAATATCCTTGTATTAAACTCGTCACTTCAGGATTTTCACCTGTTGATGACAACCATTGACCGGTATCTTTTTCTGCCTGCAGAAGAACATTCTTTGCTGTCAATGCTTCAACTGTTTCTGAAAGGGCTTTTACTCTAGTACGAAGACTCTGTAATTCACTGTTCAACATTTGATTTTCATGCCAAGCATCGTTTATACCATCTTCACCAACAACTCTTTTTCCTAATAAAAAATAAATAACAAATTAAAATTTTAACTTTTCATAATAAATTTGATATGTTATAAAAACCAATTTTCTATATCCATATAATATTTTATACATTTACCTTGCCTATATTCCATTAATTCTAATTGAAGCTGCTGTATTTCTCTTCTAAGAGAAGCAATTGTTCTTGAACTCTTATCTTGATTAATTGTAACTTTATTCTTTATGTTCCTTGCTCTGTTTGCATACTTCAGAGTACTTAAAGTTTCCATAAAATCTCTATCACTTGGTGATACACAGGCTATCATAACAGTTTGACTGTTACCTACAACCATTGTACATAAATATTTATTGATAAATTAATACAATTAGAATAAAAGTATGTATTTTATAAATATATTTATGATTTTATTACCTCCTAGTGAATCTTGAAGCAGCCTTGTTAGCTTTGAATCTCTGTATGGTACATGTAAAGCTCTTTTCGTCTTATCACCAAGTGCAGAAATTACATTACCTAAAGCCAACTATAATGCAAAAAATAATTGTCCTGATGGTAATTACAATATTGTGTAGTTCTCCTATAAAATTATCAATATATTACCAATCCACAATTTATAGAAATCCCTTCTTTTGCTCTATCTCCAGTAGCACCAGTTCTTTTTAGCCTTTCTGATCCAGCTAAATCTACAAAATGAAATTTTGCAGTTAAAGTTTCAAATTCACCAGCAGGTTCAGAGCCACTTGTATCAACATCAGCATCTGGATCTTCAACTTTTACATATCTTTGCTGCTTTATATATAGTGTAAATATTGCATGTGATCTTGATGACTGGGTATTCATTTGGGTAGATCCAGTTGTACGTGACAATGCTCCTAATCTTAAATACTCTAATGCTTCCTCTGGACTAGTAACAATTCGTGGTTCCACTCCAGCTAAATGAATATTGCCTGAGGGATCTTCATGAATACGAGCACCACCCCTAGGACCACCAGGTCCTAGTAAATCTTTTAAGTCCTCATTATACAATTCCAAAAATTGTGCAGTAACCTATTATAACACATAAAGAAAACAATTTATATAAAAGAAACATTTTATCTTATGAGATATTAAATTTCACTCATAAGTAGAATGATTTATTTCAGTGAAGTAACATGGATTTAGAATTGTATACAAAATTTCTTTGCAAACCTTAAATTCCGGAGGCATTTGTGCACGTTCTCTAGCCTCCTGTTGTTTTTCCGTGATACCATTGAACAGGTGTCTAATAGCTCTTGGAATAATTCCAACTACAGCTTCACCTACTTCCACATCAAATCCAGTACCCATAGTATATGTTTTGCCAGACCCAGTTTGACCATATGCAAGAACAGTTGCATTATATCCATCTAGTGCACCTTCTACCAAACGTGCAACACATGTTTCATGAATTGTGCTTTGTCCAACACCAGTATCAAAAACATAATCATATGTAAAGGCCTTGTCTGGTCCAAGAAAGACTTGGGGTTCTCCTGGAGGTACTTGAGTACAAATTCTACACATGTCAATTACTTCACGTGCTACTTGAGGCCTTATTCTGTGATTAATAACAATAAATTATGAATTACCGACATTTCTTAATATGTCGATAGAAGAAAATTAAATATTAAAGATTAAATACGAATATAAACAATGAATATGAAAAAGAAAAAGTACAAATGATTTTTATTTTTCATACATAAATTACGTTTAATCAATTCGTATTCGTATTCATATATAATGTATTACGTTGTAGTCACATTTAATGTGTTATAATCAACATCATCGTACACAATGTATCAGCTGTTACTGTAATAAAAATCCCGCGCGATAGGTAAGAAGAAATATATATAACAAAATGCATGAAGAAAGCAGCTAAAGAACAATTTGAAAATATTCAAATAAGGAGAGGACCAGATGGATAAAGGTAGAAATGACTAATATAAACAATTGAAAATTGAATAAATTATGAAGAAACGAAGAAAATATGGTGGGGGAGGAAAAATTCATTCATCAGAAATCGAGATGCATGTTCGTCGTTCGTTATACAACCGGTAATAAAGCCTACGACCTACGCATCCAATTCTTTAAAAGGCGATATTATGCGATTAAAGTACGTAATGCAGTACTGCGTAAAAAAGAATGCTGACGGCATTCCAATTATAAAATAACTTCATCGAAAAATAACAGGGAGATTTGGAAGATGAAAACGAAAAATATTAATGACAAATATCGCATTTACATATCGTTATGTGTTTGTTAATAAAATAAATAATTTTAAAGAGGTGAACAAAAAATTAAGGATATTAAGAAACATATGAATATATCGATAGTTAATTCGTGTAACTGTTTTAGTAAAGATATTCGGAGAAATCTGTAATCATGTTGAAACGGTCTAAGTAGAGGAATTTTCTAAAATCGTGAAAGTGTAACAGGAATCGATGCCTTTCGCAATTCTAATTATTGGATTCTTAACAATGGATCCCAAGTGAAAGAAAAAATACATATCTATAGTAATAGATAAGATACACCGGGAAAGAATATATAATGACAATACGCTTAAATCATGGAAACATTGGAAAAGTACAGCATTTTTTATAGCAAAATTTTTACGTTTTGAATTCGAATAATACCTCCCGCGAATATTACAGTTATTATTAACTGTATCACATCGGTGATATAAGCTGTCACCGCGTATGTCGTTTTAGTAGCTTAGTTTGCGACAATGTAGCCTACTTGACAGAGTGTCTTCCACAAAAACAATTTGATGAATTGATGTTTTAATAGAAAACCTGGACTTACCGTACGGCAACGCGTACACTCGTGTCATCAGACATCTCGATATTGAATATTGTGCAACTCTTTAGAATGTGAAAGCAGAAAGAACAAAATCTTACTGGAGAAATCAACGAGAAATTGGTGCGATTAGGCCGAAACTATTAGGCGACGGGACTATAATTTTTCGATACGCAGATATACTGAATGCGCACGCGTTATTAGATGCGGCGACCGTGAAAATTCCACATTTTTCGTCGTGGACGCGCGCACAGACAATTGTGAAATCCACTCAAACATTTCTCATAACGAAAGAAAAATCTCTACGCTAGTCGCGTCGACCCAAGAATTGTACAGATCTTGGATTGAAATCATACGTAACAGACATTTTTGATTCTTTATAGCATAAACCGATTATGTACTACCATCTGTTGACAATTCTCGAAACTGTTAACGATTCTCTGTCACTCAGAAATTATATTACATATATCATTTGTTGGTAGGTTCTTATTTGTTGTACGCTGAGACGATAATACTAGAAATGATGGTAAAATAATAAGGGACCTTTAAAGCCTTTGTTCTATACTTTGTGTCACCGTGATATTATCTAAATTGTAATCTAATCCGTCTATATTTAATAACTAGTATTTTTCAGTTACATTTTTAGATTCCCTACAGTTATTTAAACACTACATTGATTACAACATATGTATAAGAGATAATATATTTGATGATGTAATTTTCTACCTATCATGACTGAATTAAAATAGATTACTATACAGTGTGATTAGTATTTAAATCTGAAAGTGTATATACCATTTATAATATTATAATTTTACTTCAATTAAACTAACTATTTTCTTTCTGAATGAAATAGTTAGTGACATTAGTAACATAAGTGTAACTAATTACTGAGTGACATCGGATATCAAACTGCATAGTTCAATCTTGACATCTAATTATCGTGAAGTGAACTATACATATAATATACGTAAAAAAGATAGTAGAACCACGATTTATGCGACCGTGAGTGGAACCAGTGTAGAACGTTGTGGTTCTCCTATTACATTATTGGGTAATCAGAAATTTTCTTATCATTTTTTGTTTCAAATTGAAGTTTATTATATCTTTGTCTTTATTTTATCGGCGATTGTGCTTTATTTCTTCAGGCTTATATCGTCTTTGATTAGAAGTTTAGATAACGTAGATAATGGATCATCAAATATTTAAAATATACAACCAGGAAGACTTTAACAGAATCACAAAGGGTATTAAAGTTGCACAATGTATGCAATCGCGATCGTCATCTGGTAATTAAGCTTAGAATATATATCTATTTTTATTTAAATATTATTTGATACAAATTTATGTTTGTATGTGAATACTTACTATTAAAATTTTTACTTATATTTTTTAGAGCTAAGGATATCTATTAATCATTTTAACTATTTTGTTTATTCACTGTTTAATTACGTCATTGGAATTGATTGATGTTTCAGAATTTTCAAATATATAGAAACCATATGTTTCTAAGGTTAAAGCATTTTCTTTCTACGAATTCGAAAATTGCAAATGATTAAGAACGATATTATTGATAATATAATAGACGAATTTATGAAGTGAAGTTAAAAGCACTATTATATTAGTTTCAGGAAGTGAGAGAATGATAAGTCAACTTGATGATTTAGTTGTATCTGATTCCTTAAGTTGTTCATTTTGTAATACTATATTTGAAGACAAAGCACAACAAAGACTGCATTATAAGTTAGATTGGCACCGGTATAATTTAAAACAGCGTTTGAATGGATTAAGACCTATTAATGAAGATAAATTTAATCTTTTAGCTGATGAAGGTATTACCAAAGAACTTAACTTTTTTGTATACTTAATGTATACTATGAAAAACATATCATTGTTAACATTGTAGGCAATGTTTCGAGTTTATCTGGAAGTGATGTAGAATCTGAAAATGAAGATGAGACATATGCCTCAGAAACAGGATCTGGCCATTGTGAAAGTAAAATCTCTATTAAAAATAAGAAAATTGAAAAAAAAGGAAAAAATACAGAGTCAGTTTCTGATAGTTCTGACACAGAATATTATGATGACATTATCAAAGAGAAAAAAGTTGAGGCTTTATTAGTCACTGCAAATCGTCATTCAAAAGTTTTTTTTGAGAATGATGATGGAAATATATTTAGTATATATAGATGCTTACTTCACAACAAGAAGGTCTGTTCATTTATAGTAGTAGACATGTTTGTCTATGATATTATTCTGTAATTTGACCTACTTTGTTAGAATCACTTGGTGTGTCTATAGTTGCCAGATCAGGAGAGATGCAATTACATTTTAGGAAATTCCAGAGGTAGACAATGAGATGATTGCTCAGGCACTGGACAGTGGGAGAAAAACAACATGGACTGTCATCATGATTGGTGGAGGGCATTTTGCTGCAGCTGTGTTTCAAGGTATTAGTTTTAATGTATAAAGAAATATTTTATATACCGGAATTATAAAGAAGTATTTACGTGCTTTAGATGGGGAACCTATTGTGCACAAAACATTTCATTCTTATACAGTACGCGCAAAACAGGGCTTTGCTCAAAGTTCACGTACAACAGCTAATCATCCAAAGAGTGCTGGAGCTAGTTTACGGCGTTATAATGAAGCATCTCTCCTTCAGGTATACAGTTAGTAAATTTAGATAGGGACTATTTTCATCATATTCACTAACTATTTATTTTCAGCATGTGCAAGATATACTTGAATCATGGTCATCTCATATCAGTAATTCCTCTCTAATTTTATATAGAGCAGTTGGTCCATATAATCGTACTGTATTATTTGGGGGAAAAAATCCACCTTTAGATAAGAATGACTTAAGATTGAGGCCACTACCTTTTCCTACTCGTAGAGCAACATTTAGTGAAGTTAAAAGAGTGTATGATATTTTAAGTTCCATGGAAATTTATGGTATGATTTTGATATTGTATTTAAAATATTAAAATATATTCATATTTATCTTACTAATGGTGTATGTTACAGGTTCTGCATCTGATTTTACAGATTCTTTTCCTATTTCACCACGTCAACCTCTTAGAAAAAAAGTTACGAAAGCTGATGTATCTAGCGAAATTCCGGAGAAAATAGAAAATGTAGAGTATGATTCTAATGCTACCAATAACGCACGTAATCCACAAGATAGCGATAAGAATAAAATTCCCGCTCAAGCATCTCCCGAAAGACAACATAAGAATTCTCGATCTCATATAGATAGAGCAAAACCAAGAAAAAGTCCATGTCGCCCTTTACCCGGTACGAAAATTAAAATATTTTGAATATGAGGTACAATTAAATAATTGATTGAATTTTCATTTGATCTCGTATTACAGATATCATTGCTAAGTTAGCACGATCATCTTCGGAATCAGAATTGGATCAAATAGGAACTTCTAATATTCCAATGGATGTTTCATTAGTTGAACAAGAATTGGAAGTAGAATTTAATGAAAATTTACTCGCCTTTCAAGATACTGTGCCAAGATATATGAAAAATAAAAAAGCTCGTCGTCAGAAGAAAAAGACGAAAAAAGATGGTGAATACATGCATATATATTATGTTCTTTTAATGATCATATCTTTTTATATATATAAAAATACTTGCATTTTCAGAGTGCGTATTGAACGAAACTTTAACCAATGCTAAAGTTAAATTATGGTCTGCATGTAAATTAGGCGATGGTGAATTATTATCATCTGTAATTAATGATCTCGTAATTCAAGTAAAAAAGTTGGTGGAGTTGGAAAAACAAAATCAAGAGGACGTAACTGTAGATTTTAATTCAATTGTAAACAAAGATGATGTGAAGAAATTGGTAAATGATACTAATGAAGATGGTAATACGATGTTACATGTAGCAGCTTTGGGTGGACACTTGAAATTAGTATGGTATGTTAGTAGTTAGAAATTAGTATGCTGATGTAACTATTGTTTTGTTTTACAAAATTTTTATCAAGTTTACCTGTTTTAGGCAATTACTGGAAATTGGATCAGATCCTTGTAATAAAAATAAGAAGCTACAAACACCATATGCTGCGGCAAATGATAAGGAAACCAGAAATACTTTTAGAAGATTTATGGGCGCTTATCCTGACAAGTTCAATTATAGCAAAGTATTTATTATATATTTCTTTATCTTTCATTTATTAAGATGTTATTATTACATATAAAATAATATGTGTTTGTTATAAAGTCTCAAATACCTGGCCCACTTACTGATGAAATAGAACAAGAGGAATTAGAAAAAAAGAGACAACAAAGAAAAATAAAACGGGAGAAAGATAAATTGAAGAGAAAAGAATTTGAACTTAAAAAACAAGAAGAAGATACAAAGCAAAGATATCTTAGTCTTAGTGACAGGGAAAAGGTACATATTTTAAAGATTAATTGTACAGCTATTTAGTACTAATAAATTAAATCGTTAAACGTCTCTATCACAGAGAGCTTTGGCTGCAGAGCAACGTATTTTAAACCAAGGGTGCACCATAATTTCACGATGCTTTCAATGTGGTGTGAATATGGCAGGTCAAGTGCCTTTTGAGTATAATTCCAATCGTTTCTGTTCTATGCCGTGCTTAAAGGAACATCGCCTTCACAACAAAGTTGTTATCTGATGGCACTTTTTTGTATTTGAAACCACAATTTGTGTACGTTTTCATGACCTAGCCTTATTTTTTTATCAAGTTCAGGTTACGAAAATGACGTATTTCTTTTAAGGGATTAGATTTAAATGTATGTATATTTCTTTCAATAATGAAAAAAGAATTGAATAATCATAATATAATGATCAAAATTTAGGCACTCTGTGTTCAAAATAATATGGATATGTAAATTTAGAGTATTTTATGTTCTGCAATACACGTGATGCATATTTATTGTGTTGTTCAGATAAAATTTCTTCCGTGTATGTTTCAAGTTTTGGGAAGAGATTATAAAATGCCACTTGATGTAATTTTTATAATAATATATGCATTTTAGCAAGAATATGATGAAATATTTTATAATTCATGAATTTCATTTCTCTGAAAATATGAGATATGCCGAACTCATATTTGTTAAAAATTAAATACATTTTATATACTTTTCATTTTGGTTACATCTTTGGTATAACATTTTTAATTATATACTAAATGACATACATAAAGAACTAACATTTTATGTTTACGATAAACAGTAACTAACTTTCACATTCATGACCGCAATATTACATTCATTCCGAGTTTACGATATTATAACATTACATCGATTACGTTTTACCGTTATAATATCATAACATTGCAGTACATATCAATATATAATGTAACGTTCATGCGAAGAACGAGCCTTTTGGATTATTTTTATAAGGTTGAAATTTAATAGGAATTTGAGATGGCATTCACACATGAATCTCATTGCTGACTAGTATAGAAAAAAAAGAAAATATAAATTTTCCAACACTCATACTGTAAAATCGTGGGAATTTAATATCGGTGGTATATTGACGAGAAAATGTACATTTCACACGGTTTATGTATTTGACGTGCTAACAGTAGCTAGAATATGTTTTCATTGACTTTTCATTCACAGCAGTAAGCGTTAAAAACTTTTATATTTTAGACACGAATTATGAATAACGAAAATAAAAAAGAAACCGGTGTTTGGAATTCCTCTAAAATTTGTTAGCTATGCATTTTGTAGTAAGCATGACTGAATATAATTCAAGTATTTACAAGTTATCTTAATTTTATTCGGATAGAAACAATATTCTTTGATTCGAATGAAAATAATACATAGAGATCCAAAAGTTGTCTTCATAAATACAAATTTTTTTCCAGTTGACTTCTATCGGTCACAATTATTAGTTCATGGTGTAAATAACAATATGAGAAAATATTTGAGATCGGCATGTCAGTTTTCGTTATTTCGTTCTCAAAGTGTGCTTTAGGCTAATCAAACTGTTACCTATTAAAATGGTCTTTGATTGGTAACTACTGAAAATATTAATTTTCATAAAATTGATACCGTTTGAATGGTTTAAGTACAGAATACGAAATTTTTGTTAATCTCTCACTGCATTAATTTATAAATGTCATAGATTAGTTGGATAAAATTTTCTTGTTTTATTTATTCTATCGTTATGATTAGTATCGTTAGTTCAATTTAAATGGACGTGGAATCATCGGAATCCGTATCGTCGCATTCATCGCCATACAGTCCCTGAATATTTCCATCGATCCAGTTGTTATCTACCTTTACCTCATACCTGTTCTCTTGAATTTTATTCGAGGGGAGAATTCTTACGTACGTGTTCTTCATGTTCTTCAATTCGGACTGTATGCCGGTGTTCTTCAGCATCGGACTCCTTTCACCGCTACTCACCGACTTCGAACGAACTTTATCTGTAATTTTCTCGCCTTCCACCGATTCCAAAGAGCTTTTCCTTCGACTATTTCTTCTGTTAGACTTCTCTTTGTTGCTCGTCGTCTTTCTTCCTACTTTTGGACTTTCGCTTTCTAAATACTTTTTAATCCATTTCGGGGTCTCGCTCGAGTAAGACGATTTCTTCACGTACTTTGGATTGGCTATAATCATTGGTACGTCTGTTTCTATCACCGTAGTGATTACCTGTTCGTTTTCGTCAAAATTACTTTCTAAATACTTCTTCTTCGGTATCGCGGACATGCTTATCTTTCCAAGTATCGAGGAATTGTCATCTGTTTCGTACGTGTACGAGTAATGTTTCTGAATATGTTTAGGTTCATCAACAATATCGATAAGAGCTTCCGAATTCGAAATTTCGTTCTTCCGATTTTCTTCTTTCTCATCCTTCCGAAATCTTTCTAGAGCCTCCTCGAATAAATGTTTCGGTGACTTTCTGCCAAAGTCGAGAGGTTTGATCGGAGAAATTATACTCTGCCTCAGACTGCCTGTAATACTGTGTCTTTGCCTTGTTGGCGGATCAAGCAATCGACGCAGACTCGAATTCCTTATTTCGGGCACCGACATCCTTTCCCTGTTAGGAATCGGTGAGACTGATCTGTGAAGTTTGCTTGTTCTAAGCGTCGTCTGACTCTTCTGTTGTGTTGTAGCTGGTGGTGTCGAAGCAATTGCGGTCGTTATTTTGTTTAATTCGGCTGATAATAATTGTCTTTCGCTTGGTGGTAGGATCGGAGTTGTGCTTGCCACGAGTACACTTCCAAGGCCTTCTCTAGCGGGACTTTTGAGTTTACCTCCAGGAATTCCTACTTGTTCGTCGATCTTAGGTTGCTGGTGTTCACTGATAGGTGAACTAGCTATCGGTAATAGTCTGGACCGAGTCACATCCTGATTACGTGTCAGTTGACTGTCCAAACTAAATCTTTGCTTCGGCGTGCCTGCTATTAACCTAAGATCGTTTTGCGTCTCTAGTTCCGGTATTGAGAATCTATCTCGATTAAATTTCGTCACAGCCGACTCCTTGAAGTTCCTATATTTAGCACCAATGTCTAACTGCGACAGACGATCCCTCTGGCTAGCGTGTATGGCAGGAGAAAATCTTTTATGCTTGGTAGGCGGTGGAGAGGGAGAATGGAAAACCATCGTGGGTAAATTGAGATCTTTCCCTGTACTTAGGCAAGGTTGAGATAATCTCTGTTGACCACGACCAGGATGGTAATCACCGATAACTAAAGTGGATTGAGAAAGGCGATCTCGTTTCCCTGGTACATCCTGACGTAAGATAAACCTTGTTACGTCCGGTTGAGACAATCTCGAGGTACCTTGATCCATCGTTAAGCTTCCTCTCGAGCTTCCTCCGCCGAACGGCGCGCTTCGTGCTGATAATCTCTCTTCTTCATTAATACTATTATCCCCGGAAGCCGCTTTAAGACTTGTGTAAGACAATCTAGAGCTACGATTCATCCCGACAAAATTGATACCGCTGAAGCTCAAGTTCAACGTAGGTTGAGACATTCTTATACGGCGGTCGGCCGAACCTCCGGATCTTTTGTCGTGGGATATCAAAAGAGTGGGTAGATTCGGTTGGGAATAACGACTTCGTTGACTCGCAGGAGAATAACTCGGTGGACAAGGTGTCGTTGATTGAGTTCCTTCGTATGTCACGGAGTCCTGAGACTCGATACTGGACTGCGATTGAGGTGGTGGCTTCACGGGAGTAATATGAAGATTCGGATGGGACAGTCGGTTCTTACGACCTTGAGTGGGTTTCTTTAAGTGGTCGATAAGGTTGGGTTGCGAAAGACGTATGTAAGGAGTAGGTGGTCGGTTCAGGTACCAGAGGTCCCGTCGGGAATACGGTTCGCATCAAAGGGTACCCTCTTCGCGTAAACGGCGTATGAAAACTGGTCGCACATCTTCGAAGAACGAGGGCAGATCTAATTCCGCTGCCCGTGCGATTCCGCCGTCTTTGCATTCCAGCCAGTACGTATCCATTAATCCCTTCCCCTACGAAATTAATTTCATTCAAGAGCGTCGTCCGATTATAAATTTTACATAAAATATCTACCTTGACATCTACCAAACCGCGATGTGCGATTTTGAAACCTCCTACCGCATCCAAAGCTTTCTTCATTTCTAGGCTAATATGTATTCGTAGCGCTTCGTATAAAACAAATGAAAATTAAAATTAAGTTGTAGAAAAATATGCGTTTAATACCAAAAAGAAAATAAGGAACTAGATGAGATACCTTCTCCAGTTGATTCCATACGACTGGCGGTATTCACAGTATCCCCGAAGAGACAATAACGGGGCATTTTGCTTCCCACGATTCCAGCAACTACGGGTCCTGTATGAGCACCGCTTCGTATTTGAAGACGTTCACCGGGCCGCTTTGGTACTTGAAATACCGATGAAGCTGCTAGAAGATCGAGGGCCATTGTCGCTATTTCAGATACGTGTTTGTCCCCTTTAAAATTTCGTGTCATAAATTTTTTTGTTATATTACAATAAGTAGAATTTAAACAACAAAATTGTGTAGGAAAGGATTTCACCATTTCTAACAGGTAAGCCAGAGGCGACCATATATGAATCGCCAATAGTTTCAACTTTGTACACGTCGTAACATTCGATACGCGCATCGAATAATTTGTAGATCGAATTTAGAAAGGTGACAACCTGGAAAAGCGTAATAATTTAAAGTACAGATAAATCGAGGATAATTTTATACATGGTAGGAAAGAATTTTACCTCTAAGGGAGTATTCTCCGCAGCAATTTCTGTGAACCCAACAATATCGCTGAAGTATACGGTTACTGCTTCGTAATATTCCGCTGGAACCTGCGGAACAAAGGAAACGTTTGTATATCAACAACGTAATATTTTTCAAACGCAATTATTAATTACCTGTTGAGTTTGCTTCAATTGCTGTGCGACGCTAGGAGGCAACATTTGAAAAAGCAACGTGTCACTCTTCCCTTTTTCCTGCTTCAATTCCCGAGCCTTTTGCGCTAAATTGGCTGCGTACATCTAAAATTCCAACGAAACATCTAATTATCAACGCATACGGAATCGGTTTATCACCCATTAGAATCGTTAATGGCGGTAAGGATTAAAAAAGATGAGATCAAGCGGTGATGAAAGTCTTTAATTTCATTATCTTGCTATATTGCGAAGTAAAAGAATTATACCGTTGTATCGGTATTCGATTGAAAGGAACAGAAGTACACATCGCTTAATTGGAATTGTCGATGTTGCAGCCAATAAAATACTTCTTTCGCTTGGAAGATTGAATATTTTCAAACGTTACAAGCAGATAAATAAATTGAAGTTTAAACTTAATTACATTACAACTATGAAAGAAATCAATTATATAAATATTATATCAAGTAAATATGTGTATTTACTTACTTGTATCGTCGCAACCGCATTACGTACTAGTATTATAATGATAGGAGAAACGACCAACACTAGCACGACTATAGCTATCCCAGCAACTTCTTTGTTACTCGCATCTTGTAAAGTTGAATTCACATAATCCCTGTTCAATTACAATTACAATATTCAAGTTATCATATAAAAACTATATTTTTCCATTACTCTTATAAAGATTTACCGGATCATGTGACGTAATTCTCGTTGAAGTTTACGCAGCTCATCCACATAAGTAGCCATTGAATCGAAATAAGCGATAGCATCATCAACACTCGGTTTCCTCTTCTGGTTCTGGAGGATTTCATCTCGTCTGTAATGTATGTTTTCCAAACAAACCTTTCTCCCTTATTTCATGCATTTTATACGCCGACGCTCCAACTTTTCACTCATTCATTCTATTATAGAAGTTACGCTTATATTTTGAAAGTCTTTTCTAGTTGTTCGACAAGTCGAAAGTTTGCCTAGACTTAAAAAGCCTCTTCCCCTCTCTCTCTCTTTTTTTTTTTGCTCTTTTAAATAGTTTTCTTAATATGGTCGTTGCATACCTAGATTTAATTCTTCCATAGTCTGACATGGAGTTGGTGAGTTCTGCGTAAAAATGTTTGAGAGAAGGCACGTATGTGAGAGATCCAGAGAGGAGATCACGTCCAAGAATATCGTGGCGAACGTAGCTGACGTAATTGTCCCCCACAAGGGTTCCACGTCCAAAGTAATTGATTCCGTACACGGAAGAAATACCCAAGCTCTCAATACTCTTCAGCAAATTTTTAAAAGCAATCAGATATCTGAAATGCCGAGATATGTCCAATTGCATGAATCCAAATATTTTTTACGTAATTCTTGAATCGTCAACATATATACATATAATAAAAAGGAAAAAAGACAAATTTTACTATGTTACAAACTTTAAAATTGACTTTTATTTTCGAAAAGCTTCGAGAAACTCGATGCACTTTTCACAACTCTCTATCCCACTTTTATAAACTTTCTTTCTGTTAACTGAAAAATTGATTTACTTAACTGAATCCTGAAGTTATCTACCTTCCCCTTATACTTTCTGTTTCATATTGCTAAAGAAATGTAATAATATTGATATTTTACGAGAAATGTGTATGTAACGTACACGTGCTCGGTGTGTTTTACGATAATGTTAACGATAAAATTTTTTCTTTACCTCCAAACTCCACTATTATCTGTCTCTTTGATCTGATTAGTCAGATGGTCTAACATCGCCGCGTTCACGCTTGTATACCACGCCATCACTTCGGTAATGCTGCTCTCTTCTGAACTTATCTTCTGCCTGAGAAATGAACAAAACTTTGTACTTAGACTCGGCTCGAGGACTTATCCATAGGTCAGAAATTGAATGATGGTGTATCCATCGTTTCTTATAGACGCTTTAAGAATGAAACCTAACAAATAGGGGTTGTATCGATTTTCCAAATTCTTTTATCGCTGGACCATACTTTCTCTTTCATAGAATTCCCTACTTTTCCCTCAATTCATTACGCATAGCAGAATGTACGACTATCATGAGTAATGAATAGGAACGGAACTCTAAACAGAGATTCTTGTTAAGGAGAGGTACGTGGCAGAAGAAAGTTGAATCGAGTCGACAGATAGTGGAGGTATTCGTTGTATCGAAGTGGGCTTTTAGTCAGAGACATGATAGTCATAGAACGGCAAAGAGAAAGCAGAGGAGAAGTGGAAAGAGGGAGGTGGGCAGAGGGGTCTAAAAATATTGTCTACTGCTCCAAATGGGCGGTCACGCGCTCATGTGTGACAACCTCATCCATTGCTCATAAAGGTAGTTCGACAGAGAAGGCCGAGGAGCGAAAGAGGAAAAATGACGTACGATTTCTTTGAGCGAATTTATTACAGCTCCGTACTTGTGTGTTATTCTCATTTGACATTTTAATGAGACGCGAGTATCCACTATACGGGGTACAAACCTTAAACTTCCTTAAAGATTAGTATTCTAAATCGAGTGAGTGCTTAGACTACCTGTTATAGGTATGGTGGCGCAAATCAAGATTTTGAGAATTTAGATTTAGCCATCCTTTTCAACTCCTAAAAGTATCATTACCCTTTAGGTAATGTGAGGTACTAAATAAAGTACAATTTGTTTGAATTTTCCAATAAATGGAACAAATAAGGGTTCTAATATTTATGATTAGCAAGAATTTTTCAATTGACACACTTTCTTTAATTAATACTCAACAGCATTTAACAATCACTGCAAATTATGCGACTAATTGTTGTTTCAGAAGTTGTCAATAGTTCAATTACATATTGCAGCCTCCGTTGCACGGATGCAGTACGAAATAAATGTCATTAGATCGTTAATTGGTCGAGATGAGACTAGCCATGGCGATAGAAGCTAGTTAGTACATTGAAAATAATCACTTAAATAGCTATCCTAATTAATTCGGTTGACAACTGATCGATCGAAAGGCCGAAGATTAATAGAACATCGAGAATCGAACTGTGTCATTTCGTCTTCGATGAAATCGAGTTAACACGGATCCTTTTCCTCCTCGTCATCTTTGTCAGCCACATAATATTTTCGCTGGCAAAAGAAAAGGATTGTTAGCGGCTTGTTACCGGTGCTCCCGCTGACAGAAATGCGTTCTATTATCTGACATATGTTCGTGTAATAGCCAACGCGAAAACCACAAACCCTCGAGTCGATCAATGGAGAATTTCCTATACACGAATGCCTAGAATCCGATTTCTAGATGCCTAGAAACCGTTTTGGTACTTCAAGAAATCAAAATCTTTCATATTCTTCGATTAGCTTGTTCCTTAATCGAATCTCTCGTTTGTCCTAGAAAATTTTTTATACAAAATGTCGGAAAGTGCATTTTTTTTAAATATTCGACAAGAATTTGTAACAGAAATTGTTTGTACAGTGAAGGTAGATGGAAAATGAAATAAATAAGGGTTGATATAATATCTGTCGGTTATTAACGAGCTTCGAAAATTGTTACATGAGAACAATGTACATCTGCGGTCACGTAGAATGGGAAATTTCCACTACATTAGCACGTCGTCCTATATAATTTATATGGGAAATATGACGCCCTTAATTAGTATCGTTCCTAGGATAGATTAGTAATGTGTTATTACTAAGGCTCTAAATCTAATCCTTTCCTTAATCTTTTCTCGATATTTTGTAAGAAGATATCGTAGATCAATCTTTATTCAAATTTCGCTAGTTTTCATGCCTTTGTATAACAAATCAATTTCGGGAACTACGGATGAAAATTATTCATAACGGATACTTTGACTCTTGGGCTTTTATCGATTTATCGGGTACCCAGTAACGGAGCCTCCCGTCGTTTTCAGTTCGACAGAATGAAAAACATGTCTTCTGTAAATATTCTTATATTCGCATATTAATGTCATTTCATCGTGTTTCCGTTGGGATGCAATGAGATGTAATCTTATTTTTGTATCTTGGCAACCTTAATATAGATATCGATGACACGATAGTTCGAAGAAAACGAAAGTTAATAAATTTTCGATAATGGAATGCTTATTTGCTTTTTTCGTCGAGATGTAGCGATCGCTCGTCTTAGACTCGGTCTTGGAAAAACTGGATCCTGGTTACGTATTTTTATAATCGATCGATATACCAAGACAAATGCGACACGACGGTGCTATTATAAAAGCATACACCGTTTTACCATACGTTCCACACCATGCGGATTATCTTTGCCGCACCTTTTGGCTCTCCCCTTCTAATTAGACGATCGAGTAATATCTACTATTGTAATATCACATGCTGTATTTGTAGGTGTAGAATAATTTTAATACTCTAATATTCTATGCGACACGAACAGGAGAAATATGATCGATTGGTGAAATTTCGTATCGCTTGATGTATCAGCATTTTTTCTTCTTTTATGTATATACACGCGATATTAACGTTAAAATATCGCTATTTTTGTCGCGTCATGTTTGATGTATCACGTCTAAATTATTAATATTATTAAGATTTGTTCAATTCTATTTTTGCTAATGAGTAACTAATTATTGTTGCATATATCGTAGATTATAATAGAAATGAAAATTTACGAGCGTTAAAAGCAAAATACTCGATCGGATATCGAAAAAGGAAGTTCTTATATTATCGAGCTGCAAGGAGAGGTACGCGGAAGAGGAAAATTGTCCACTTCGAGGTTGAATGGAAATTCAACAAGTGTCGGAACGGAGACCGGAGGGAATAGAGGATTGCGCTGTAACTTTCCATATAATCATATGTTGCTAAGACAAAGGCTAACATCAGAAATGCATGAGTATACTCCCATTAAATCCTTTTTATCTTGCTATCAGCTTTAAGATAATCTTCCCCTTTGACACATCGCGAATGACTAAATCAGATCCTCCGCTTTAAATTTCCAACAGCTTAATTTAGCAGTGGCTGCCAAAAGAGATGCTGAAGCCAAGGATGAAGAAAATCGTTATTGTTTAATCGATTACGTCAAGGAAGTTATGGTAATTCAGGTAAAAGCCATTAGACACATAACGGATCTTCTGACGTCATTAGTGATGCACGTGGATTCTGTCTGGAGTAAAGAGGGCCGGTATCGAGTATTTGCTAATCGATTCCTTACCTGAAATCCTCGAGGCGTGCTTGGAAGGCCTCTTTGCTGACCACGTCATAGGTTTGCGTCTTGCTCTCGTCCCTCGGTACCGAGACCAGGGGCCACGTAGTCATGTTATGAAGAGCCTGATCGGTTATGGCGAACCTCTGCGTCAAGTTCGACCTTCAACAGACGCAAGAGACCATGGCGTATTAGTACTGCGTCGATAAATTGGCGGAGAGGCTGTGGTTATTTATTTGTTTTAGTTCGCGTTGCCATTCACAAAGCCGAGACGTTCCTGAAGGATTCTGGAATTATTTTTACCAGGGAAATTTCGTTAATATTTTACAGAGTTTCCCTCAGTTCTATCAAAGAATCGAAGCGGAAGGGTCAGGTCAATATGTCACGTTTCACCGATCATGCGACTCTAATCGCTGAAACCTTGAATTTACGAATACCAATAAGTACGAATCGAAAGCAAATTAAGATTTAGAAAATCGTTTAGATTAATCTCATGTGATTTCTGTACTCGTTATAATTCTCTTGGCGTGAATCTTTATTTCGATTGAAAACTATTTAGGTCGAAGACTGTTTTCGCATTCTGTGGAGCGACTGTTTTCTCGAAATGCTAAGAAAAGTGTATCGCGTCTGTGGTGCCTTGATTAGAGGATATCCTGCTTGCTCATCTGTTTTCATTGGCCTGTACGTTAAAGGGTTTCTCCTCTTTGGACAAATAGCTTTTGTCACTGAGTCACGTATACCGAAAGATCAAGCGATCTTAAAGGCTTCTGGTGAACAGTAAAACGATTGTACAGCATCGTGTACGAATCTAATGCATTTCGTATGATGCTTTGCGACACAAATTCAAATCGTATATCTTTGATATTGATTCAAGAGAAAGCTTAACAACAAGCTGCATGATAATACCTTAGAGTGCTGCCGTTAGTGTAAATAAAGAATGCAACCTCAGATCTTTCGAGCTGCATCCGCGTGACAACCTTCCCTAAGTCTGTGGCGATTGTTACCTGTAAAAAATTAAGAACCATAATCAATCAACGTTTGACAAGAAAAGAATAAAAAATAAACAAATTATTAGAAAAAATTGCAAACACGTGACAACATCGAGGACCAAATATCCTCTTAAAAATTATTACATAGTTTATCACTGTACCTATATCGTTGAACAATTAAAATATCAAAATGCATGAAGACCAAAGCCTTGTCAGTCATTAGTCAGTGTGGCCGCCGAGCTCGTGAAACTTCCGGAAGGAGATGAAACTAATCGTAAGGGGAGGACAAAGTGGGCAGAATAGGGCGAATGAATACCTCTTAGGTACACATTGTCTGGTCACTCGAACTTCTAAGTACCTAAATGGCCTTCTGTTATACTTGCGACGCTTCTACGTTTCATACAGCATTTCAACAATTATAGATCGGCTGTCGTGATAAAGCGTCGCAAAAAATGATGGTGAAATATCGCCTCTTTTTCGCATTTCAGAATACGAAGAAGCGACATTATAAAACGAATGGACGTTGGAATTTCTCGATTAATGCATAATAATGAATAGTCGATGAGTATCTAAAATTAATTTAATCTTTATCGTTTTCAGTGCCATCTAACAATTTTCAATAATTTACAGAGTGTTGTTGACACATTCGTTCATCGAGAATGGGGAAATTCGAACGAAATAATGTCAGTTTTGCACGTCTGGTATACTAACGTTTTATAGCAAGTACGTCAGGATTAATCGCAACAACAGACGTTCTCCGACTGTATTGACTGAATACTGAATCTCCGTCACGATAATCTCCATCGTGGATTAAAAGTTGCGAAATTATTAAAAATTCCGAAAGCTTCTCTCTTCTATAATACGTACTTCTAAAAGTGAAATTGAGATCGTTATACAAAAAAATGATCTCTCCGTAAACAAATTTAATCATTTCGTGATATCATAAACAATTTAACTTTTATCAACAAAGTATAAGAAAAGAACGATGACTTAAAAGGCAAATGAAATTCGTTCTCTTCGGTTCTCCTATAGATTTTAATTATGGAGGGCGTGGCAGAGCAGCAACGCGAACGGGTATAAAACTCTCGACACGCTTAGCAGGACGACAGCAAACACCGGGAACGATGAAGATAGGGACGAGGACAAGCAAAGAGAGAATGCGTCCATTCTTTTCTACCTTTCCTCATGCCACGCCACCGTGCTCGTCAAACAAGTAACTCGAGATCGAACGGTGCACTCGAGACTACACCCCGTTTCGATAAATTTCGATCGGATCTACCACTCTCCCTCTTTCTAGTAAACTTTTTTAGTACTACGCTACAATAATGATCATCCAAGAACCAGGCGAAACTACTTCATTCTAGTATGGAAATTTTTTCGACGATAGCTAAGGGTGGAATTGACATGTTCACTACGTACGGCGTGGATCTTAATCGGCATGTATCTAGATTATGTATAGTATCGACTGGCACGTGAACTAAAAATCACGGAACTATGAAAAAGTATTTTATGGCGATCTACATCAAACGTATATTTAAAGTCTCACGATACAAAGACGGGTATTGTATGAAAATTATTTGTCAGCACATAATACTGTAGGAAATGAAAATCGTATCTTTACTTAACCATTATCGATTACTTACGTAACGATCGGCTTCTCTGTTAACGAGATTTTTGATTTCATGGAAGACAAGAATCGAAACTCAAAAAGGGGAGGAAAGTTCAAATAATTTTTCGAGTCTGTTTCGAAAAGATTGCACGTCATACGTTTTCATAGTTGTGACGAAATAAAAGAGTAAAAGAGTTGTTGACTCCTCCATTAACTGGAATTCCATTTTCGTGGATCGATCGTTTACTGGTAACAATACGGTTCTGTATGAAGAACCATTGTGAAGAACTCGATGCACCATGAAACAATACCTATGTACCTTTGTTGATGACCAATGTATTGTGTTATGATAGAATGGGTTATTGCTAGTTATTTACATCACAATAGAAAAATATCATCGGTATGTAATCGATAGATCGATATTGACGACTAACGAATCGGAACGAAAAAGTATCTTTTCCTGGAGAACATTGTCACCGATCGTACCATAAAAAAACTTATTAACGCATTTTAATTCCCCCTGAGAAGGTGATCATGCCTCTGGATACGTTCTCTCGCCGATCAGTATATTGAGAGAGAAACACGAGCTTCAACGCGCAATATTCGTTACTGTGCACCGTTTTAATTTACCAACAACATGCCAATCGAAAGCATCGCTTTAAAAAACAGATTGATTAGAAACTCAAGTATCGATTACGAGCATTGGTAATCAACCAATGTAACCCATGACGTGATTATTGAACTCGCTATCGAACAAATATTAACGTCAAAAATTGAATATTGCACGTTTCATGTTTGTAGAACTGGCAATGAGTCTCGTTAAAATTTAGCGTGGCCGGCATTAAGGAAAACGAATATGTATTAAAGAAGGTACTGAGCCGGAAAATGAAGAATCGAGGTCAACCATAAAAGGGTTTATACCGATTTGATAATCGTCCTCTGCAGTAAGGGGACTCTTATCCTTTTAAGAGAAGCGCAACACGGTATGGTGGATAGAATACCAGGGAATAGCAATAAAAATTTCCTAAATTACATCGTATTTTTCGTGTAAACAGAACAGTTGTATATCCGATATTTTTCAGTGTAGATAACCCCACACCGAAAAATATTTCCGACCATTTTTGATAAACGCATGGAACCCTTGGAATCACGATAAATAACAGTTGACAGTCATGCCCAGTCGTGCAACATGCAGTGACACGCAATTTATGTGTCCAATTTAACAAGTGTGTGTAATCAATTTTCGAGAAGTTACTCCGCTATAAAGGTATTAAAAATCATTGTAAATTATAGGCAAAAGGTTTGCAAACCGATACGTTATCATGACGTATATGCCTTTTTTGTTGGAACAATTGAAGAAATGGATGTAAAATGCATCGACCACGCTTGAAACAATGAGTACGTAGGTGTGGTGCATATTTACTCACTCCTTCGTTACTGTTGGATAGTTCGTTGATCGATTATTACCATTAATCGTACGTAATACTACGCCACTATGTGTATTCCGAGAAAAAATAAATATTAAGAAATGCTACTTTCCGATCTATAAATTTACGTGATCTTAAATCGCGGATGAATTTAAGAAAACTTAAGGTGAATTGAAAAAACAATCACGAAAGTTTAGAAAACTAATCCACGGTGCGAATAAAATATTTGATTTAAGAAACATCTAGCCCCTAGATTACCTGCGTTTCAATGTCAGAGACCTCCTGCCGATAGATCAGAATGTCATGGAGGGTGTTAGCTGTCTGAACGATCAACGCTAGGATCGGTATGAATGGTAGCACCAGCATTTGTAGCAGTTGAATTCGTCGTCCACGGCGATGAGCCGGATCCGTGGCACGTGCCCAGCAGGACTTCTTTCGGTTCGTCTTCGTCGCCGAGACATCGTCCGACGAGAGACTCCTCACCGAGCTTACTTCCGCCACGCACGAGCCATTACGCGGTGACATGCTGAAATAATTTCACCGTTTCCCTGAATTCCTAGCCGAAAGCGAGTCATTTACTTTGATCGTGGTCACAACAATACAGTAACTACGACAGACAGCATAATGCGTTTCATTAGAACAATACTAATGAAAAATACCAATTAAAAATACCGTGATGCCTTCCCATGTCACGCACGATATTCGATTTTTTGTTTAAAGGAGCATCGTTGATGGTATAACGTCTTGGTTAATGGCAGGTGCAGAACATGCATATACGCATTGAAACGTTTTTGAACACGAAACGATGGTTGTGTAAGTGAGCGTGCGTGTACGCGCTGCAAGCGGGGCAAGTATTGTAATTAAACTATGCAAGCTATTTTACACTTAACTACATTAAAAGAAGACTATTTACGCTCAACTACATGACACACAAGAGCTAACCTGTGAGAGTAGATTACGAGTAGTTCTACACCAGCGTGCGCGTGCAACGTTATACACGACTCTTGCGCTTGTGTATAATTCGATACGAGGCCACGAATTTAATGGCTGACAAAATGTCACTATATCCATTGAGCTTTTGACTGTCGAGCTATCACATATCGATGTTTTATCTTGTACGAATTTATATCAATTTATTTTTCCAAATTATTTCTTTGCCTATGCATAAAAATATACATGTCGTTCGGGTCGTGTCTTTTTAACGCTCGATTACGATATATGCATCTTTTGATGACTTTTCAATGCCACAGGCTACCTTTGTTTCCTCCTAATTCGCTAGGGAAACTAAATAATCGAGCAAACGAATAATGAACGGGGATGGCCTCGAGAAGAAAGGAAGCCTTTGACATCGGCGTGCACGAGCAACTCCTTTGATACACGTGTTTTTCCTCTGTACATCATGAAAGAAAATCAAGCGTCTAAGGAGAGGATCGAACGAACGGTTGAATAGTAGACTGATTGTCACAAGTATACCGTCAGACACAAATTAGTAAGCCTGCTCCCACCTTTTTGATCTCCAACCAAATGCTTGCAATCGCGGCGATCTGTGTTTATCTTCTTCACTGCGAAACGCAGGCGACGAACGATAGTTCAGTATGAAAACACTGCGTATTAAAGCTTCTCTTTCCCTCCGGTTTGCTTTTCCAGTTCGATGCATCTTTCGATTCAATTAATTCGCAGGATCGGGAAACAACGTTTAACCAACGAAGAACGCGCGATAGAACAGCAACAGAGAAACATTGCTTACAGCTGACTTCCGTAAACCGCAGCCTGAACAAAATGATCGTCGCTGACGCGCATTGCCTGTTGTTCTCTGAATACAAGGTAATAGTCTCACAACAGCCAAGCAAGTTTATGACCACAAGACCCTTTTCTTTCTCTAAACTTTGCACACAATGAAACTAACTGCCGTGAAATCAAATCTTTAAAGGTGGAAAGCTTCCACAATACTGTTATTATACTCTCCGCAGTTTCTCTAATTTCCGGAAATAACGATAAGGATGATTCGAGTCAGATGGACCATGGAAGAGCTCACAGACTTGTCTCTTTCATAAAAATTTCTTTTAACAGAAAACTCGTCGGTGTAAAAATGTATAGACGAGCTATTATCCAGCACCTTAAGCAATAATTAATAATACATATTCCTGCAAACGACTGCATGTGAATTAAGTATTAATTCGAACAAATACGAAGGTATCACGCGAAGCACTTATTGACACAGGACAGCAACGAGGCTCAAGAGACCAGAGGAAAGACAAATTCACCTGTACCTGTATTAGATATATGTTTAATGGAGAACAAAAACTTCGATGCCAGGAATAGGTACTGTGCCTCAAAGAAAATATGTCAAACTGTACGTTGAACAAAGAAAAACGATGGCATAAAGCGAGGGAAGAATGTTGGAAGCAATTTTGTGAACTGCTCTCATCGTAGATTGCTTCTACTATAAATTTTGCATAGTAACCTGTAACATAGTTTGGAATCTTTCATGAATTCGGGCGAATTCCAATATAAAGACTCCCATGCATTGTGCAAAGCAGAATCGAAGTGGAGGAAACTCGATCCACGCATGAATTATTATTATCAGACACGATGGTCGATCAACGTCCTCATCGAAGAAGAAACTGGAAGAATAAAAGGGATCCGTAACAAAGAAAGCTCATAGCCTCCTACAGGTTTCCTTCGAGAATGTAGACATGTTGCAGATACGTGTAACGAGGCTTTCCCTTCCAACCCCTAGTTGTTGTTGTCGCTTGGACGATCGGAATAACGCCATGCTAGTCGAGAGAGCAAGCTGCAATTAATGAACCGCAGGGAGGCATGGTGCAAGCCTGTCCCATACTTGTCGTAGGAGGCAACCCACCATTAGATTATGCACCGTTACTGTAGTGGTTTATTGCCATGTTACTACACACGATGCAAAGGGAATCCACGTCGACTCGAAGAACCACATCACGGTATCTACTCGGAACCGCACCTTTATAATTGCGTATGTCGTGTTACGCTATAAGCGAAACCTCGTGAAACGATTTACGCTCTACTAAAACTTCAAAACATATGAATGACTCTAAATGGATCCATGATTTACGTGAAATTTGTCGAGTGTCGGAGATTAAAAGGCCAGAATAGATGTACAACTTGGGATAAGGATTTGCTAGATTTTATGGGAACCTGTAAAAAAAAGTAGGATTATCGGTAAATGGCCGGGTTGAAATATCGTTATTCGATATACCGGTTATGAAGGAACTAACTTATCGAAAATCGTATAATCGCAAAGCCACGTAATCGGTTACTTCTGAGGCTTTCCACGTACTGGTTTATGAGGTCTATCGCTAAACCGCATAATCACCACGAAACCATAAATCCATCAACAAAGAAGGTAGACGAGTATGATTCTTCCATCGCTGAAAGGAAGTTTAAAGAGTAGATGAATGCATTGAGCTAGACGACGCTGCTTTATTTCGTGTAAAGAGAAGATTCCTCTCTGCGGAAGGGAAGAGCCGAAATTAACAAGTGGAATTTTCTTAAAGTGCGTATGTTTGGATATTAAGTACGTGGAGTACCAAACTTTTAAATAGGTGAAAAGTAAATTCGTTTAGCAAGCATGGACGACGACGCGTATAAAAGTAAAACGAAGGAAATTACGGGAGTGAGAAGTTTGGACAAGAAATCGTCAAGGGGAAGCCTGCTGTTCTCGATTTAGCCAGGGAATATTTGCTTATTCCTCGGCTGCATAAGCTTGGTAACTGTTGAAAAGTCACGAATCGACCGACGACCCCTGAAACCATGATCAAAAGCTCGAAGCAGGAAGCATCGGCACGGCAGCGATTTCTGAAAAGCTAGAGGAGGTGAAAGCACGATAGTGGAAGATATCCACGGATGCATCGATGCAGCCGAAGTATCGTGTAGCTACTCAATCGCATGCAAACCGATATACTCACTCGTTTTGTATGGTGAGCATGACTGCAGGGGCCACGGTGTCCACCCTCACCTCGCGCGATCTCTCGCGATTCGATGGATCCGACTTCGGGCCTGAATGACTTAGGTACAACCAGGCGTATTATCTCATAGAGGAGGCTGCTCTCTCTGTCCATTCAGTCTCGATATAAAGGTACGCGGGGAAGGGGCTACTATCAAACCATCTCAATGGCAACGACTACAAATAATCTACGAGCTGCAATCTTACGTACATACGTTGCGCTCCGCTATCTTGTGTGCACGACTAAATGATATCGTTTTCTTTTTTCATTTCGGATTCACAAGATTCTCCTCCATTTCTATCAATTCGATTGATCGTCGTCACATTACGCATTTCCACGGAATCCCGTGCCATTAATGGGGAAAATCATTGTTATACTTCCTTCTTCCTCTCCTTCTTTTTTTCTTCTTTTTCTTTTCTTTTTTAATGAAAGAATTCTGATACTAGGAAAACTCGGCAGACTCGCGGGAAAAATATATCAAGTAACTTTTTGCCTGTGATTTATGTCATATGGGAAGAAGTAAATAGAATTCGATATAATCAACTTAAATTTGACTTTGTTCTCGGAAGAAATTCAGATTCATCTGAAATTTGACTCGTAAGCGGAGTAACTAACAAGTGATCTTTGAATCTAGGAATACAAAATAATCGCCGTTTTCTGGCGGTTTTACATTACAATTAAAAAAATATTATAGCTGCGAGAATTTTGCAAAACTTGAGAATTGTGAGAAAGAACAGATAGAAGGAAATAGGAACAATTATTTCACAGACATTAACGAGGAACAGTTTGATCCGCAGCATGCAAAATTTTAAAATCTGGCTAGAATATAACAACACTTAGGTTAATTGCATGCTACAGTGATCTTTATCAGGAGAATGTGAACGGGGTGAATAATTACATTAACATTAAAGGAAGATACATACGAAAAAAATTAGATAGACGTTTGATTTTAAAAAGATCGCATGCCGGTTCCTATTCGTGAATAGATCCGTGGCAAAGAAACAAGAGTGTCCATCAGTACGAGCAACCACGAACAACCGGTGTACGTCAATAGAGAAAATTGCTCTTACGCGTGTTTAAACGAGGACCACGAGAGACACGTGGTTGAAGTCACGAGGACGTTCCTCTCTCGTGGTTAAAACTATCCTCGTCTCCTTCACTCTTTCTTTCGGTTTTCGCTTCCTTTTCCCGCTCAACGGTACTTTGTCCCTGTATTTTGTTCGTTATTCGGTTACACCGATTGCATCTAACAATTCTTTCTCTCCTTTGATCACAATCGATAATTTTCAGAACTATTCTGTTAATTCTCTAATCTTCCTTTTAAGCATTTAATAATATTTAAGAATCTTTTGATCGAAATATTTTGGTGCTTTTCTTTTTCTGTCACCCTCTCTTTTCTTTTCGATTGTTCTCTTACTTCGATCTTAATTCAAGGATTTTGAATATAAATATTCTCTATGATTTTTTCTTCTGTTCCTGATTTTTAAATATTTGGTGGTTGTATTAAATTATTAGTAAACACGATGAGAAGTATTCGACGTGATTTGAGATTAAAATGCCGATGTAGTAGCCGAAAGAACAAACAGGTGCTTCCGCAAGGAATGCGCGACCGCATACTGACGATGTGATCCAGGAACGTTAGCTGATACACGATAGACTCCTTCGACGTCCAATGCGCATCCACAACAACCCTACCGAACACCAACGTGTTCCAACCCTCTTTTCCGACTTTTACATCGGATCCCTTCGACATAAGGCTGACATTATAAATTCTCTTGCAAATCCAATTTATCTGTAATGTAATAGAAAATAAAAAAATATAGCACTCCTCTTTCTCAAACTTCCAATTCTATTAATATAACTATTAGAAATCGAGTTACATAACATATGTATCGGAACATCGTGCATAGAAATATTTTAAGAAGTTTGTAACACATTTCTCTATTTGTATACATAAAAGTGCATAAACTGCAGGATTTGTTTGAAATATAACATTGTAATTATCGATATGAGAACTCATAAACAAATATCAATATCATTTAATGAATTTTTATTTAGATTTCGTTGTTTGACACACGCAAATATTTCAATACTCCAATAAAACTGCATTGTGTTGCCATCTCTGAAGGAAACTATAAGTAATTTATAACACGAAAGTTTTTGACGTCAATCGAAAATTTTGCTATCTTATCTGTTTTGTACTTAACATTTTCTCTTTGTAAACTTCATTTATCTTATTTATTTACTTATTTTCATCTTCAATAAAAATACAAAACTGCGTGGAACTTCCCTATATTTATTATCTTCAATATAATTTTAGTTATATAATTTTCTAAAACATTTGACAAATATTCCATAGATCTGCTTCTGCCTTATTACTACATTATTTATTTTAAATTGTTTAATTCATTAATATCCGAATTTGGTGAAACATATAAAAGCTTTTTAATCTTATAAAAACTTCAAAAATTATTTTTTTGATTCGGCAGTGGCAATGTCAAGTAAATCTTTCGCCAATATTTTTACATATTAAGAAATACATGTTATATTGAACATAACTATAAATTGTTCTACATATCTCTATAACGGAGATTCCGTATAGAAATTATTATAATTGAAGATATATATGTATATCTAAGGAACTGATTTATCACACTCTTATGAAATAAAAGGTCGTGCTCAACACATGATTAGATAAATCAAGTTTTGCTTGACGAACTACATTCAAGATCTTATATATGTATTACGTTTCTTTCATTTACTCTCTCTCTAATTCAGTTCTTATTTGGAGGTAACTTTAACTTTTTTTTTACTTATATTTGAATTATTACAAATCTATACTAATATCGTAAAAACAAATTTTTAGGTAATTTTATATATCAATATATCGATTATGACTACTTTAAATCCCAATGAACTTACCATAGTAAAGAGAGACCTACATGTTCCTTCTCTTGATGAAATAAAAAATGGTAATTCTTAACTGAAATATAATCTCTATTTATAAAAAGATTTTGTAATGTAATATAAATACACATATTTTTTTTAATAGTCTTAAAAGAAGGATTGATTAAAAATTTCGCGGATGTAGAAGTAGAAGTTGTTGATTGCCCAGATTTAACAAAAGAACCTTTCACACTTGCTGCACCAGGTAACTAATGTTTTAAATATTAAATATCTTTAGTATTATTTTAAATTAATATATGAAATTGAATATTTAGGATTAGGTGGCAACCCAACATTACTAGAAATTGGTGGACCAGCATTTCTTCTTCCTACTGTACAAAAAAATAAATTATATGACATCCAACAACTTTTGAATCACTTACAATACAAAGAAGATTCTTTTGTTGTTGGAGCAGGAGCTGGTCCATGGCCATATCTAAATTCAAATTGTGAGGTATAACAATTACAGTAAACTCTTAGTTATAAATTTACATATTCAATTTAATTATTTCCTAGATAAATAATTTACTTTCTTCTAGCTTATAATGAATTTAACTGTTTCACCATCCAGTGTACAAAATGGAACTCGTATTTCATCTGTCAATACAACAAATGGAAATTGTGTGCTTCAAACATTACCTAATACTGAAACAAGACTTGCTTTATTAGCTAATTTGTTTGTTATTGGAGGGAAACCAGGTAAAGTTTTAAAAGTCCATGCTAAAAGACGTACTGGAAATAATGATTTTATTGCATCTATGCAAAAAGCAATTGCTCTGCATTATCCAAATAATCTTGTTGGTAAGAAACTCTATTATTAATAAATATACTTGTGATAGATGCAGTTAAATTTTTGTATTAAATTTTTACAATTATAGGATTAGGAGGAACGTTTTTAATGAAAGATGGAAAAGTTAAACAGCATGTTATGGCAGACTTCTCAAAAACTCCATTAAAGACAGAAGCACAACTTAATAACTGGTTACACTTCTATAATATGTCAACACCTCTAATAGCTGTTGGTACATTTGTCAGTTCTGAAAGTGTAAGTAAAGTTATATAAAAGTAGATGTTTTATAGTTACAGGATAACGTATCTAAACTGCATTTTAATATTGATAATAAATGATCTAAAATCTTATTTAGTCTATTATTTGTATTGTTTCACATTATATCGCGTATGAATTGTAATTTTAGGATTTAGATCTTCGTGTTCAGCATTTCCACAGCTTTTCCCATCACGGAGAGGGTGGACATTATCATATTGATACAACACCAGAAACTATTGAATACTTGGGATATTTCAATCTGGGTACTACACTTTACCGTGTAGATAAACCACTAACTGGTATTCAGTTTGGAAAGGATTAATTGCCGTTATATAATTGTATATACATTTTGTTTAAAAAATGATGCATAAATGTTTATGGTATAATAATCTTATAAACATATTTCTTTTCTAACTATATAATTCAAATTATTTGAAAGGAAAAATATATTTTTCAAATTATTTTACTATCATAATAAAAATGATCACTGAAATAAATCTATAAGATGTATGTATGTATCTACAGGCTCCTTCAATATCATAACATACTCAATGTACAATTCATTTAACAAAAAATATAGATTCCAGTTATTTATATTAAGTTACATAATTATGAATAGATGTACTATTTCAGTTATATTAATGAATACATTAATTTCAAAATGAAAAATATCTTTTAAATAAATGTAAAGAGAA